>CP136889.1:10852508-12052508 GCA_033000465.1 Sciaenops ocellatus
GCCCGTCGTCCCAGTTTCCACTCTGGGTAAAGCGCGTAACGGCACGCATAAAGGCAGCCGCCCATCCAAAGACATGGAGGACTCAGCAGCGGGATGTAAGAAGAGAAAAAACTCTTCTTTCTCCTCCTCATCCTTTTCTTCTTCTTCCTTTTTTCCGACTGTGGATAATCATAAGAGGAACGGCACCAGCTATCATCCAACATTACAAGGTTCAGGGGGGGCAGCAGCAACCCCAGCCAGGAAAAAGGGACTTGGGCATGGGGGAAGCGGGCTTTGGAGCGGCGGAGAGGACTGGCTATCCAGAGCTGATGGGTCTCAAAGCCACAACTCACAGAACAGGTCGGTACAGAGTTGTCTGTGTGATCAGCCTGAGATCTTAAAATCTTATAAACAAGGTGACAGCTTTGTCTGAAGTTTGTGTTGTTGAGAAGACACTTGAAAAGATCTGTTCGCTCATTAGAAGGCCCTCTATACAAGAGCATCGGCTAAATGTATTCAACGCCCTCAAATAAGACGCTATTGTCTTTATTGGTCTAACAAAGGAAATTTTGATGATCACCAGGGCTGCAAACAAACAAACAATACAGGCTCAGCTCAGCACAAAATAGTACAGTATGTAGAGAAACACATGAGACGGGTGATTTATTAAAAGTAGAGCAGTGTGTAAACACAGAGGACAGTGCCAGCAGTGCAGAGGCTGTGATGACAGGTGTTTGGCTTTCCTCTAAAATATACAGCACTGTAAAATCTGCTGTGATGATTTTATACCATTTCAAAATAGACCATACTGTACAGTGAAAATTGAACTGGAGCTCACTATATATATCATCAATGGCAATCTTCTGGTGCTCCCCAGCCGCGAACTTGGCACGACCAGCATACCCTACTCACCCAGCAGGGAGCCTGCCTCCGCGCCCCATCAGCCCCTGGCTCCCCCATCCGGACCTTTGGCTTATGGGGGAGGAGCGGAAGGGAGGAAGAGGAGAAGCCCCAGCTCTTACAGAGGGAAGCCCAGCAAGCTGAGCAGACCAGGCGGGTTGGAGAGCCTCTTTGGGAATGGGAGCGACGGTGGGGGAATACTGGCTTCGGGGCCCGAGTCCCCGAGACAGGTAGAGGTTACATACAGGCTGTCTTATCTGCTTCCTGGGTATGATTTTATCATCATTGTGAGCATGTTAGTATGCTGACATTCACACTTGCTGTGCCGAAGTACAACCTCACATAGGATGTAGACTTGGTAAACAGGTTATAACAGATACTATATTGCTACAATCATAGAGCTACTGAAATCTTACAAGCTGGCAGTCTGTTAATTCTCTTAGAAAACCAAACCGCTATTCATTTTTTGTTTACTAAAATCTAAAATGAGTCACAACCTGAAATAATACATCACTGCTATGAGCAAACAAATTCACATGCATTGGGGCCGTTACTTTCTCTAGAATCACGCCTGAATGATTGAGAGCTAGCATGTGATTTGTTCTTGTGGTAATGTCACTGTCAGGTATTTATTTACACAACTTTAGTGGGAGAAGTCAGTTTAAAAGCATGCTAAATGTGTTACTCACTGCTAGGTTTTGTGCATCTTGTGTTAGAAGTTTCTTTACACAGAGTAAAAACCCAAAGATAAAGGAAATTAATACACTTCTGTCTTCATCTCCCTGCAGGCCAAGTTGCATCACTGACAGAAACCAGTTTCACCGACTGAATGTTGGGCAGCTGTGCAGGCCACCACCGTTTGTGACCTTCGACCTCACCACTCTTCCACTAACAGCACCAATCAGACTGCTTCATCTCAGCGATGTCACCCCCTATCTACCCAATGACAGCTCAGTTCGCTCGCTGTGACATCGTCGGGGCTCTGGAGCCCACACAGTTGGCTGGCAGTCACTTCCACTCTTCACCTCTAATTATGGAGCGTTTGGATGGAAAGCTGCCGTGCATCACTGTGGTCGCAGTCTTTTCAGAACAAGACAGTGGGATCCAAAAACTCATCCTCTGAAAAGGGAATTTGCCTCACAAAGTTTTCAAGGCATTGTGAATAATACCAACACTGTACAATTTTGGGGAGACCAACAATCAGAGTTCATGTTCTGGTTGTTGTGACCATTTTCGTGGTGCAACGTCCAGTCAGCTGATGAGGAAAGTGATCGTTTCTGGGAGTTAGATGGTTGAAGGACCTACTCACACGACTACTGTAGGACTCGACCTTCTGCTATGCCACCTAAGATGCCCCCTCCCCGCTCATTTCTCTCTCTTTTTCTTGATTTTAGCTTTTCTCAGAGATGGAAGAGACAACAGCAGCTGTAGTTGGGTTTTATCCAGCTTTTCCTCCTCTTGTTTCTTTACTTCTCTCCAACATCTCTACATTTTCCTTTTCTCCCCCTCTCTCCCTATCCATCCCAGCATGCCCGTGTTCAAAGTGCACTTACTGTCCTCGCTTCCCTCTTCACTGACTGTCTCAGCAGTGCCACATGAGGACCTGTTCACACGAGGGAAGGAAAAAAAGAACGTCTGTGTTACCAACGACGCCGTGTCAATGCATTGTATTTCAATATAGGAAGAAATGCAATTTATTTGAAGATTGTTTTTGTTTTTGTTGTTGCAAGAAACACAAACTCCTGTCTGTGTGTCAGGACTTGCATCCAAAAAGGAATTATTACTACGGTGTTGGATTTTTTTTTTTTTTTTTATAATTTATCGTTCTTACATGATTTTCTAACTGACTATCGAGGTTTGAGCTACAGAAACTTTTTGAGCAAAAAAATAATTTCTATGGCATTTTGAAGAAATGTTGAAAGTATTATGATGAGTTCATATTGTTGAAAATGTGTACATATCTGTTATTATTTTTGTATTTATTAATAATTTTTCCCCTTTTACTGAATATGAGCTAAAGAAATGGAGTGTTTATTCCCTCCTACCTTGGTCTGTGTTTAATAATATGGATGAGATTGGCCTGGTTTCTCAAAATCTTCAAAAATTTGTTCATTTGCAAGTTTTTAAATGAATACTAATTCATACTCGGAACAGCCAAATATGAACTTTCACTGTCGTTGCTCCATTTTAACAACAATGCGTGGTTATCTCTAGAAATTAATTCTAGTTAAGTCTTGCTAATTATGTCGTCTGACAAAAAATATCTCAATGTACACCCACATGGCTTTCAACGGTATCTCACTCTCACCCCTGTTTGCTCTGTGCTCCAATAACAGTTGAGCATGCATTGGTCAGAATTAAGCCGCAACCTCCATGTCTGTGAAATGAAGCCTAAAGATATGCAAAATTAAGAGCATGGCCACTGTGATTGACAGGTGGGTGCTGTCACAGGTGGTTTTCTGAGCAACCAGGCTTCATTCAGCCCGCCTCAGCTCCACCCACCCTCCACGTCTTTGTCCATTTTTTGGATTATTGGGTAGTAGGTGGAGGCAGGACAGCCAGAGCCACCACGCCATGTTTTATACTGTCTGTGATCATAAATGTTTTTCTCCAATGATTTAACAGTGCCTGCAAATTATGTACTTTTTTGAAGCAATGAGCAACTCCTCATTTCTATCAACAGCGCACTAAAAAATATATATATATATTTTTTGTAGTATGCCTGCTGACTCTTACGGAGTCTACACTAATTTTGTCACTTCTCCATTACATTACTTATTCAAAATCTGCATGGAATTAGCATAGAGTTTGAAATCGGGTCAGACCTACAGGCTCCATCAGCAGATGGAGTTTACTCAGTTGCCATGGAGATGACACAGGTGTCTTCACATGATTAAACACTTCAGTGAATCTCATTCACCGCCACTTCTTTTAGATTTTGTCCAACTTAAAAGAAGACGGTCCAAAATGTCAGTCGACAGTCGTGTTTGTGTACGAGTGTTTCTTCACACATCGAGCTCTGTGGTTCGACTTACACTCATGAACAAAGGTTGATTTTGTGAAACCAGACCCTGGTGTGTATTTTCATACAAAGGGCCCCATATCCCTGTTTACCTGTGGTTCCCACCTTTCTTCATACTTCTTCCAATGTTCAAAACTATAGCTATATATTTTTTATCTTCCAGGACTGATTGGTCTGGTGTCAGTGCGATTATGCTTGGTTGTTTATGTGTGTAAAATCAAAGCCACATCAAAATGCCTTCACTTACTTCTCAGCTGCACCCATCGGGTAGTGAGTGGTACCATTTCTTCTCTGAAAATGCAGCATAGCCATTCCAGTGAGCCTTTTAATAACTTTTAAATGTCTACGAGATGCACGTGTACAGCATCAGGTATACAAAACAAGCGTTCATTGAAGAGACCTTGAATTCAAATGGGAAATTTACAGATAAAGCTTCAATCTTAGCAACTTCTAAAGCGACACACACACGCGGTTATATTTAACTGAGGATGTTGCATTGCGTTGGCGCAAGAAAAATGTTAAATTCATGAAACGTGAGGTGATTTCCTCGCTTAAAAAGAGGCGCCGCGGAATGCCGTAATGTGTCAAAAAACAAATGATAAAAGCCTTGAAAATGTCTGAAAAGGACCCCGTCTGTTCATCCGGCGTTGCTGATAAAGCTAAAGTAACTGAAAGCATTTTGATTTGCTTGACGGCGGCGTGAAGCTGTGAGCGACGCTCCCACCTGGTACTTGCCTGCTTCAGTGGAAATAACATCTAGGATTTGTTTTTTTGTTTTTTTTTTTTGTCTTTTTTTGTTTTTGTTTTTTTTTTTTGTTTCAAAAGCATTTAAGCACTAATGATGAATGAATTGTACATAATATGTTGTGTTTGTGTTACGCTTTTCCCAAGTGCTTCCCATGATGACACTTTACTCATCAGTGCGTGAGATCGTCTAACAGCTCTTAGATCAGTTTAGTGATACCGGCTTTGCGCTCTTTATATTACTGTAGATACACATGGTTTATGAGTTAACTTGCCTACAATTTACTTTATAAACAAATCATTTTTTCACAGTTTTCTCTGTTTTAATGCAACATACCAACAGATGTACTTGTATGTAGATGTTTTACGTTGGTTTAATGGCTGAAAAAAAAAAAACATGGTTTAGGTTGGAATTATGTTCATGCAAGAAGATTTCTCCGCTCTTCTCTCGTGTATCTACGGATCAAAGATGACGATCTTTGCGCTAAGATGTTTTTTTTTTGTTTGTTTTTTGTTTTTTTTTGGGGAAATGCCACCCTCACTTACTGTTTATAGTAATAGAAATGGGAATTTAAAGTCTGTTGCAGCTAAAATTAAGACTAAAGCTCATCGATGTTGATTTCAGAGCAGTTTGTATATTGTATTATTTGCTGTTGAATTTTATGGAGGTATTAACAGGTTTTATTTTGTTTTGTTTTTTTTAAACCCTCCCCCTTCCTTTTTTTGCACTTTGTCATAATGCCCAGATCTTTAATCAACTTCTATTTATATAAATATTTGAGATATCAAAAAAAAAAATCTATATCTATATATTTGTAAAAGTGTTTCTGGCAACTACAGTAAAAGAAGATGAAGACTATATTCATGGTGAGTTGGCCCCTAAAACCAGCGCACTGTTTGTTGCTTGTTGTATCTGATCCAAACTGTGGTGAATGTTGAATGTCTAAAAAAAAAAAAAAAAAAAAAATGCCTTGTAAGAGTCGGGGTCTATTCTCACGGCAGTTGGATTAGAAGATGTTGGATCAGAAAATGGATTTCCCATCAGAACTTGCTGTAAAAAAATGGTCTTATATTCAAGCTTTTATTAAATGATTGAAAGTGGACGTTGTGGTATTTGTAAATCGAAGAAGCACCCTTGGATTTGAAGTCTTGATGATGGTTTGTTTTGCATACGTTGCATCTGTTGAATGTTTCTGCGTGGTATTTTTGTGTTTTCAGAGAAGAGCAAGTATTCTGTGGCTGTCAGTATTTCATAAAGGAACTTCAATTATATATTCTGTGCTTAACGTTTTACCAAATGCATCTGTGATTGCATTGAATTATTGAAAACGCTGAACTGTGCTGAGGACTCTCTGCTTCCAAGTCCCAAAATCTGAGAACAGTTGCAACATTTGACACTTTTGCTTTCAGGATTTTTTTTTTCTAACTTCTCCAGTGACCACGGTGATTGGTCAACCAGTCCACTCAAAAGCTTATTGGATGAAGAGGATCAATCCATCAGACTGTGATGATCTTTGACCTTTCCCAGGCTGATGTTCTTGTTTTTGTTTTTGTTTGTTTGATAGCTTGCCATAAGATTTGGTACAGATATTCATGCTCCCCAGAGGATCAATCCTAACAACTTTGGTGATCCCCCAATACTTATACCCCCTTAAGATGAATGTATTCTTAATTCCACAAAAATTAATTAATTTAATTTTTAAATAAATAAGTAAATGTTAACACGCTAACATGCTAAAATAAAGGTAAATATACCTGCTAAACATTATAAACATTTAGCTAAAAGTGCTAGCTGTGACCTACGCACAGTCCATCACCTCTTGTGACGGAAGTGACTTTCGGCACCATTCAAAGCTTGACACTAAAACTAAAACTACATTGAACTAAACATGACATGTTATTAACTTGTATTTCTGACTAATCTAACCATATCTTTCTTAATTAAGGCAAGAAAGATGATCTTGGATTGCGACTCTGAAGCTTCGTCTCCACAGCAGGTTGACTTGCCAGGTTAAGGTCCAGCTTTAAAGGCTGATAACGCAAAAGCACTCTTATGGCTCAGCAGGCAGCAAATCACCTATGTTGGCAAGGAAATGAAATGAAAAACTAATTTTGCGGGGCACATAATTAAGTGCATAACAAGTGATCTTTGGGGAGTCCCTCTTAGTGCTTGTATTCGGAGCTAGGCTAATTCTTTATTTCATCCTTTATCAACCGTTAAACACTGCTTATTAGTTATAAATTAGACATACAGTCTTTTAATCACAGCAAATGTGTTCTGCCCCCCCGACTTGGCACACATTCGGTACCTGAATTCCAGAGCAGACCTCATGAGTGATGTAGCTGTCCCTGACCTTTGACCTCCGGGGAAGATGGCGAGAATTTCCCCTCGATGACTGATGACTCAACGCAGACAAAAATGGTCTTTGATAATGTTCATCTGACGCGCTGTCGGGATAGATCAGATGGGAGCCCATGATAAAACGTTAAGTCACATTGTTCTGTTGTGCCATTTTACTGCCCTTCTCTCTTTATAGCACTGATTTTATATTGTTGTTGTTTACAGGAGAAAGCAGGCCACTGAGACGACATCTCTGCTCAAGCCAGTCATTCAACAAATTCCCCGCTCGGCCTGAGAAAGGACACTGTCGGCAGTAATCAGACATTCACGCTCTTTCTTCTTTCTTTCTTTTTTTTTTTTACTTGTCCTTACCTGTGAAGTTTTATGAAAAGAGGTCAGGAAAATGTAAATAATGCATTTTTCCAAAGATACTAACAGCGACTGTCTCGTCCAAACTTGCCGCTCCTCCTGTTCATCTTCATTTACAGACTGCGCCACAGCAATGTGAAGTATGCCTTTGATCACATGATCAATTTTTACAGTTGTGCTGCATCTTTTCTGGATGAAAACCCTCATGATGGAAATTTGTGTCTTGTGGTAGAGTGCAGAGTAATCTTAGATAATTCTGATTAACTGACTAAAGGTAGTCTAATTTTGATTATTTTACTCATTAAGTAAATGTTGATATGAATTGTAACTCAGGGCTTGTTAACCAGCTTCACGTTTAATGCTCATTGTATTGACTCAGAGAGGGAGCGCAGCATTTACCTCTGCCTCTATCATCACCCCCTGGAAGGGTGGAGATTAGTTTTTGCACATTAAACCATACAGTAAAATTAATATTATGTTTTCTAGTAAAACGATTTTCTGGCGATTAAACAATTATTTAACAGTAAATATATCTAGCATTATTTATCTGTCTTTGATGTTTTCCAACAGGGATGACTTTCTACTGTTCAGCCAATGTGGAAGTGCCAAAAACTGCAGTTCCTTGAGCGGCCGTTTGAAGCTAGCTGCAGAACGAGCCAATTTCCATAAGTCCCAATGTTAAAATGTCCAACTTCACAGCAGAAATAAACACATTTACAGCCTGGTTCAAAAAACAGTTTTGGTCTCTATAGCTAATTTCCACACTCATGACAACTGTACCGAGGGTGAATTTATCTATAACTCACCTGTTCAAATTATATTAAGGCTTAAAGTTATGCATAATTAACAGCGTGACCCCTTTGATTGACAGCTAGGTGCTGTTAGAGATGGCTTGTTTGAGCACCAAGGCATCATTCTACCTCGTAGGTCCACCTATGAGCCACGTCTTTGCCCATTTTTAGATTAGCCGGGAGGAGGAAGAGGCAGGACAACCAACATGGCGGCAGCCAGAGTCACAGGTTTTGAAACCTGTGGGTGTCCTTTCTTTGTACTGTCAGTGGTTAAGTCTTGCCACTGTTGTGGAGAATCGCTAATTTGTCTTCAAGTCTGAGTAAGATGTGGCTGCAGACCCCCAGAGAATGGTGACCAGAGAGAGAGTTAAAGACAAAACAAAAAAGAAACCCGATGACCACAGAGAGACTGCAGCTAACTACAAAAACAGGGGAAAGTACTGTTCCCACATTCCCCCATTTAGCACTATAATATTCCAAATAAACCATAAAGCTGCACAACTGACTTTTGATATCAGCGTCCGCTGTCTCAACAAGAAGAATTGTGGGACATATGTTAGTGAAACAGAACTACAAATATGGAGGAGTTAAAAAAATCAGTGAACTGACTCAATTCTATTACTAGCTAACATTAGCAACCATAAGCTAGTGGTCATACCAGACCAAGTAAAACTGTAGCAACAACAGCTCTTTGTGTATAGGGTTGAGTAAGACTGTGTTTTAATGCTTATAAATTTTACATTTTATAAGTGGAAGATAGTGTTATTACTTTTAAAAGTTACATAGAGTCTATTTAACTTCAATGGACTCGCTGTATGTCACTGTTTAATCTGCTCTAAAGATTAGCCTGATCAGTCCCTGGAGTTCAGTATAGAAACTCTCATGAATAATGTAATTTTATTTAAATCACGAGACAGCTTTTGATGATAGAGTTGCTTAGTTGCAGTAGCATCTAGGGGCTGTTTTTTTTATGGCGGTTTTGCTGAGTTATCTGGGTAACTTTGTCCATGGTACAAGTTTTATTCCCAAAAAAAAATGAACATTTAACCGTGGAACAGGTCCAAATGTTGATGGTTTTTCCTCTTGTGTGTGAGAGTTTAGGCTAGAGATCGTGTGAAGAATGTCAACAGTAGGCTGCAAACTTTAAGCCATTTGATTGATATTACAGTAACTGCTATATTGTCCTTAAGGTCCTGTAGTTCAAGTTTAAGCTTAGACACCCATTTGGCCTTTTTCATGGTAATTTTCTTATCTGAGAAAAGGAGACGGCATGTGACAAAGGTCAGAAAGAAACAGAATCTCATTTGGCAGAGAGCGAAGAAAAGTTAAATTACACACGGAAACGTGAAAGAAAAGGACACTGTGGCCCCAAAAAACTCGCAAGTCTGCATGGTCATTGGCGCCTTGACGCGAAGCCCCTCGGATTGCTCCAGCGTTCTGAGGCTGGAGTTTATGAGAGAAAAGGAGCTGCTGCATTATTTTTCATGATTGCAACACCTTTTTTCTTTCTTTTAGAGGAAAGGTTTAGTCTAAAATATACTGTCTGGATTGTATCCTGTGTCTTTTATGATGTTTTAAAAGAGGTTTGTATGTGTAAAGTCTGTAAAAACCCACTTTGGCACACGTATTAAACAGCACTGAAGCAGTGACTGTAGTTACATGTACAGACTGCCCATCTTTTTTACTGCTCTCCAGACAAATCGCTACCTCCAATTAGATTTATTTGAGCATGACATCCAGCAGGCGTTCTCCACCCGCTGCTTTTCCTCTGTGCTTTTTGCATTAATGGACTGAAATAACAGAAAAGAGAAACACACACACATTCCCAGCAACATTGACACCTTGTGGTCAGCTGTCTCTAACACGACCGCTAAAAAAAATCAGCCACATATCGAATCAGAAGCACTTCAGGAACAAATGATGCCAAGCTCAAAGTGAGGAACTGCTCTTATTTAAGTCTTCATTTATTCCCGATGCTCCTGCTGGGATGAACAATTACTGCACCGGTCGTCTGCTGAATTCATAATCACGGCAGCTACCGTGCGACTTCCAAGGATGTCAGATACTCGCACATCCAAGGAAGCATGACAAACATTTAATGAAGACAGACTTTCATTTTCCTGAGATGGCAAGAAAGTTGAACTCAAGGATTTTCATAACCTATATGGTCATAATATTTGCTCCTAATAGAGAAAAACAAAAGATTGGATCAGTCTAATCTGTTCATCTTGTTTGTCTCTCACTAAGTGGCTCCCATTGGAATCAAGTTGTACCCTAATCTCCAGCGTTTCCCTCCCAAACAAGGCCCACTTGTAGCCAATGCTACAATTATAAACAGGCTATTTAAATTACTAGCGTAAATTAATTATTTTTCATGCACAAAAGGTGTCCAAACATGTCACTAGGTGGTGTGATAAATGCGGCCTGCATGTAATTGAGAAGATAAAAGCTCTCGGCTCTATTCGTCGACGTCCATGAATGCCGAGGAGTTTCTCCCCCCATTGCAAACAGCATTCTTATGATAATGGAATAATGCTGGTGCTTTAGTTAATTGTGTATAGGCGATAGTGGTGGGCACCTTTTGTTGAGAGCTCTCACGAGCCTAAAGGAAAGAGCTGGCAGGGATTATAACTCTTATAGAAGTTCTCAAATTCCCCCAACGACCACACTTTTCTACCCACTTTGCATTCAGAGAGTTGAGTGTTTTTCTTTTATGTGATTGTAGATTTTGTTGGATGCATTCAGAGCATTTTTATATCATTTTACACACACATATGTGATATCTATCAAATTCTGCCTAACCTGGTGGCTAAATGTTTTTTTTTTTTTTTTCATGAATAGCTCAAGATGTTGCCAGAAGAAGAGAGATCTTTTACAACAGGCGTAACACACCGATTTGTTCACAATGTGTCCACACCAAAATGTCATCCTGTTCTGGGTAAAATAGGATAACAGCTTAGCATAACGTGGGACACTTTTCTCAACCATACTCTCTAATTCAGTCTCCAACTGTCAGGTTCCAATTCCAGTTTATGTAAATATGGATTGTGTTTATATTTTGCATTTTTAAGCTACTAAGTTGCTACAGTTTTATTATTAAAAGTAGTCACCAGGTAGGGTTGATTTTTACGGCATTTTACCTTAGGTCCTGTTGATATCTGGTCTCGCTATTGATCGGCCCATATTCAAAACAAACAGCATAGCATAACAAAAGGCAATAACACTACAAGATATGGAAAAGTGAAAGGTGAAGAACTGCGATAATACAACATTGCACTAATAGTATAAGGTTATTAAAGCTATATTATTTGATCACAGCCTTTGCTCCAATGAGTTGACTTTATTTTTAACCTGTCTTACTTGCAAAACTTTCTATCAAGTCACTGCAAATCCTCCATAATTGCTCCAACATAACATAATCTCTCTGTCAAATACACATAACCTATTCCCAAAAAGTTTATCCTCTCCATCACTACCACCACCCCCCAGTACCTGGACTCTATAGCTTTACTTCACCTGCATAAACTCACCTATACTATCAACTTACATGTAAAATGTTTGAGTCAGTTGCCCCGCATTAACTTGTTAGTTAGTTAGTTAGTCAATACGTTCACTAGCTAAGTTTAGCTTAATATCTATGGACCCTGTTTACTTCAGGTGGTGATTTACATTTAGCTGTATTGATTTGGTCAAAGGTGTTTCACATTAATTAATTAAAATAATTTCTATGACCCCTAAGAAGTGATGGCTTGTACAATCCGGACACAAGGTAAGGTTGTGCTATTTTAGCATGAAGTTAGCAAGTCGCTTATTATTTTTTTTTTAATTACTGTAGTTATTAGTCTTATAAATTATTATTATATCTTTAAAAATGAGCTGAACTACAGTGCCACCTCTCAGTGTAGAAATGAAGCTAACCTAGCTGTCAGCTGTGTTGTGTTTGAAGCAGTTGCTAGGCTTTGGCAGTTAAGCTAACTTTTTTTTTCTTGGATAAATGACATTTTTATTAAACTAGAATAAAACAAAACAGAACAAAACATTGGCATGTTCATAGTTTGGTTTTCTGGGTTGTTTATAAGCAAGTTAAACGTAGGAAAAGTGAGGGGAAAATACAGTTAAACAGTTACT
The DNA here is from genome assembly GCA_033000465.1 of Sciaenops ocellatus. NCBI lineage: Eukaryota > Metazoa > Chordata > Actinopteri > Sciaenidae > Sciaenops > Sciaenops ocellatus. The sequence continues at coordinate 10,864,783 of CP136889.1, forward strand.
GACTTTAATCAGTTAACGTTAGCTAACGTTATTCTGCTAATTGAGTTAGCTTCTTTACGTTAGCTGAATAGCTAACAAATACATTTGCTTTTTTTTAAAATTAAGTATCCACTTATCACTTGTTAAACATAACAAAAAAATTACATCTTTTGGTTGTGTCTACTGCCTTATTAACATATGCCCTAAAACAAACAGCTGGTAATAATTAATGCTGTTTTATTAATTAGCGGTGTCCTCCATAGTGTGCATTAGCCCTTGTGGGGTTTTGGAAATGAGACTAAAACTGCTAAAATCAGCATTGTGGATGAGATTAATCATCATTAGTTTGCCAAAGTTTTGCTAAGAGGTCCTGAGAGGGGACTTCAGTGGGTCTCCATCCAAATGAAGGGAGGTTCGTTAACACTCACAAGCCCACAGACTCATTTGCACAGAGTTAATGTAAGTTATGTTTTATGATACGTTTGAAAAAAAGGTGAATAAACTGCATCAAATGCAGGTTTACGGTGAATGTGTCTCTACTTTTGGACACATTTATAACTCCTGGACTTTATCATATATAAACAGTATAATGGCATTTAATTTTGGACACACATTTCTGAATATCACTCTATAAACGGTTACCCTGGTGAATCAGAAATGGGTTTATTTAATTGTAAATATAAAGTATTTGTAAGTTCTTTAAGTCTTAAGTTTGGGGAGGGTGTATCCACCCCTGATTCATTTTGCGTTTGCGTCGTGGACTCTGGTGGAGAGCCGTGTGTCCTCAAAAAGGTTGCGCGTTTTGGGGGGATAAACCCGTGCTACAACCGTGGCCTCTGGTTTAAAGCTTGAAATTTATCAAACTTTGCTTCATCTAAGGAGGTCGTTTCGTTCATTTTTCCGTAATGTCGCCCTGAAGTAGCGGCATTTCCAGCTCAAATTGGACGTAGAGGGTGCACCTTTGCGCAGAGGACTGGTTTAATGCTGAGAGGCTCCTCTGGGTGCACAAAGACAGCGGCTCGCAGACGAACTTGTTCAGAGTGAGCCGGGGACGCTGGGAGGCGAAATAAACAATCTCCGGACTCGAAGTAGCCACGGCCGCTCAGTTTTTTTTACCCCTTCGAACACACTATCCCACCACCCATCCAACAAATACAAGGTAAGGACTTGTTTTTAATACGTTTCAGCGGGGCTGGGTGGCTGCGGAGCGGGTTAAAAACCTCCTTCGCTCTGGCTTCCCGAGCGTGGTTGTTTTTGCAGAAAATGGCGTCATCGCCCTCTTGTTTCTGCCTGGCCGCGGCGGGGAGAGGAATAGTTTCAGAGAGTTGTAGCAGCCTCCATACGCAGCCTTCACCTCCTCCGAAGAGGAAACCACCTACTGCGATGTGTTTTATTCAACGGCGAGCCGTCAAAACGGGAGATAGTTGGCGATTTCGCTCGGTAGAAGGACGCGCAAAGATGGAAGGGTCACCGGTCCTGTGCGCCAAGCTGCTTCTTGGAAGAGGTGGCACGGAGCCGCAAAACGCAGCGTTTTACATTCATAATAACGCCATCCTCGCCGGCTCTGGGCTAATCCAAATGACCGAGGATGCTTTAGTGTTATTACCAGGGAGGTGATGGACGTATTTATGGGAGCACTGCACCTTGTCTTTGTGTGTATTTTATTCGGGTTAGCTCGTTTTTACGCCGCACTCCCCTGCCATGCTGCAATCGTTACGAGGGGGGCCCTCTCTCTTTTTACAGCTTGAAAGGTGCATTTTGTACTTGGCTTTTTCCCTTTGATCGAGTCAGGCTGCCCTCCTTTTGTCGCTCAAAATAGTGGCGTTTTTTAAGGCTGACAATATAACCGTGTAAAAGGAGATTTTCGGGGGGGATAATGGGGGGCGATGCAAATCGTGCCATGAGAACGGCGACTGCCCTGCGCTCTGGTTCGCTGCTTGCCAGGCTGGAGGACAGGCTGAATGAGATAAAAATACAAAAAAAAAAAAAGTCTTTTGGACGAATCACATAGTTTGCAACAAAACTGGGGAAGTCCGGCGCTGCGCAATGATTGTGCTCGCCGCTTTGCGCAGAGCACCAGTGGCAGCTGCTGTAACCGCCGCCACCATTTCGCCGCGATATTTTTTGTGTGTGTTGGCCAACCTTTTGTAAATAGTTGGGGGAACTCTTGGATAAAAGAGCACAATAGTATTCATGCGGGCCCTTTTATGGCCTGTGAATACGGTCCTAAGTCCCACTCCGGCTGTCCTGTCTTTCCCCGTCAGCTACGTGCATGCGTCCTAGCACTGGCCACCACACATCCACCATAGCGAGGCCACTCGGTTCCCTCTCTCCCTCTCCCTCTCTCTCTCTCTCTCTCTGTGTGTGTTGTACGCTTGCTCGCTTGGTTCCTCCTGTGACCAAAAGTCGAGGACTGATTCGTGCGCTGAGTGTTCAGCGGTACAGGCCATCACGATCAACTCGCAACAACGACCAAACATCAGTCTCGGAGACTGCACATCGCTCGCTCCGTGCACATTTTTATTAAGTTTCCTGAGTTATGCAACCGCATCCCCGTAGAGCGAACTGCTCATCCGCCTTTATTTACTCGTCACCCGCCATCGGATGGATATTTCTAGTGTGTAATAATTTTTTTTGGACCTTGCCCCCCCCCCCTGCGGCGACGACACTGATTGAAGAAGATACTGTATGTCATTTGCAAATCACCCAGTGCCATTTGCGTCACAGCCCGCGGCCTCGCACGCCCATGGGGGGCGATGGAGTTGCAAATGGAGACTGTGTGTGTATGTGTGTGTGTGCTGACGCTGCCCCAGCTGAAAGGGAACCAATAGACACGGACCCGGGCGGCAACAATCGCCGTGCGCTTCTTCCCCTCCTCTCTCCAGCAGTGCACACCGACTTGGGATTCCGTATCAACGCGGAAGATCGCGCAGTTTATTCGGCATGGTTAGGTTTCCTTCGCCCTGCCTGGGATGCGTAAGTGGATGCGTACACACACACACACGCGCTGGTTAAACCTGCTGTAGGGCTCGACAGGCCAACCAAGGAGAGAAGAGCATATCCGTCCAGTCCTCCTCCTCATGGTGCTCGGTGCATGTGGCTATCGTGGAGTCGCTCATGTGTGGATAAACGTCTTTCCACTGGATCGTGATGATGTGACCGTAAAACCTTTATTAACAGCGCAGAGAATAAGGCTGGATCACGATTCGGACACACACACGGACACACACCCGCGTCGTTTTTGTTACCATCCACAGCGCGCCACGCGTTTCTGGTATGGAGATGAGCAGGGCGTTTTTACCCAGGAACGTTTTATTTTGTTGCTGTTGCGCTTTTGGGCACACTGCGCATGGTTCCATCCAGCACAGCTCAGAGAACTTATGCACAAGGCGGAAAGTCCTGAAATCCTCCAACTAGGAAGAGCAGCTTGGAAACTACTCAGAGGCTTTTATTGTGGAGGAAAGATATGATTTATATCTTTAATCAGTTATACAGATTGATTGCTGACATGCTGGTGCACCTCTTCTAATGATATGAGCTAATGTAGCCTGTTAAACATTAAAATATGAAGCAGGCTTTATGGGAATAAGACTAAAATGAGTGAATATGTTATTCACTTATTCAATTATGGTGTTAAAATAGTGCAGATACATAGCATTTAATAATCTGCGGCTATGAGTTTAGGCTGTGTGTGTGCAGGTACTTTATGTTTTAATTTGGATGACAGTGTCCACTTCCTGTGCTTACTCGCAGCCAGGTGGTGTATCAAGCGTTGTTACAGGTGCAAATCAAGCAATAGAGACTCGCATTAGTACACGATAGTTTGACTGGAAACTTATTTATCATTGCATATCGACGGAGAACTCAGTGCGACGTGCTGTGAAGTGAATGAATCAGTTCAGACTCACCCCAAGTGAAGTCTAAAAAACAGCGTATGAATAACTGACACAACAGAGATGGCCAATCTAACCTTGAGGAGGAATATGAACGGGTAACTAGGACATGAGTGTAGATAACAAAGTGGGTTATAAGGAACTAAAATAAAAATGGAAAGCGAGATTAGCCTCAAGTTGACAGGATTGCCCTGCATATTTCAAATACTGTATATATATTTGTTGTTCCATATATAATAAATTGTTTGCGAGTTATTTGACTGCTCCAGCTGGCCGCCCATCATCTCATGAGACTTTTGTGGGGGGTTATAGCACCCTGGGATCAGTCTTTCCTGATTAGAGCTGCAGCCAGCTCCGCCTGGCTCTCTTCCCCGATAAAGTTTCACAGGTATCATTGTTTTTCTTTTTTTTTTCTTTCACCAGAGTGGTTGTTGACGGCAACAATTCAGTGATGTCACTGTGTGATTCAGTCACTGAGTCACCTCATCAAGCCAGTGTGCGAGTTAAGTCATTTAGCAAACCACCTGACCTGTAACCCAAAATCTGTGTCGAGTCAACTACAGAAGTTTTCCACTTAGGCTGTTTTATAATCTGCATGTCAGGATATTGTGGTCATATATATTGAGAGCCCACAAACTAGATAGTCTAACCTAAGCAGCTGTCGTGTCAGTGTTGAAGGTGAGCACTGTGAGTTTCCAGCACAGCTCCACCTGTCAACAGGGGCCTACTTTCTGCCCACTGTGATGAAACATGCTCCGATTACTCAAAGAAGATCAGTCCACTCGTACTTTTTTTTTTTTTGTGGATGACACAGGTTCACGTTGACATCATTATATACAGTGCTTAAATTATACATTTACATGCGACTTTTAGAGGTTTCAAAGATCATAGGCTGTGCATCCACACCTGGCCTGAAAATGCCCATTATGTTTCTCCCATGGCTATATTTATTTAAATCTGTGTCCACGTTCCTTCTCCACTCTCTGCTGCTGCAGCTCATGCTCGCTGTGTACCTGCATTGACTACTACAGCACAACATACTCCGCAGAATTTCTTTTCATATCCGGTTTTGAAGATCCTTTAGCACGTCCAGCCAAATCCAACTGTTTGGTACCCGCTGTCCTGCCACCAAGTGCGCTGGAGTTTGTTGCAGACGCTTCAAACAGCATGTTTCAGTCTAGAAAACTTTGTTCAGCAGTTAAGTCTGGGTACAAACTGAAAATTTCTTTTTGGGAGACAGCGATACTTTTATAGTTTGGTAATATGTATTTCTGCGTTTGCAAAGAAATCTGCGCAGAGAATGATTTGTCACAACAGTGACTAATGTTGGGGAGTTTTCCTAACTAGTGCCCCGTCCAGATCCAGCTGTTAGTTTGGCCTTTGGTGTCGCCGCTTGCAGCTTTCTCAATATCATCGACCTGCAGAGCCGGACAGCTCCCGCAGTTCTAGACGTCTGCAAGCAGCGAGCCCTGCTGTTGAAAACTAACTTATTTTATCCAGACATAACGTGAATATGTAAGTGAATGAATGAAATCTTTACTGCTGTATCATTATTATTGATAAAATCCATGAATTCATGCTGAAGCTAGCCAGATACCCTAAAGTTATGGCTGCTTCCCAAGGCATTATAAAGGACTGAGATTATTTATTGAATGCATATATGCATTAGGTAACATTCAAACTCCTATTACGTGGGGCCTCATAGCTAGGTATTATCAGCATCATTGAGAGATGCCTATGCATATGTCTTAAAAACTGTCCATCTGGAACTACATCTGCAGGGCGAGGTTTCTCAGCTTTCATAAGAACAGCTCATCCAAGTTACTTCACACTCGACGCTGGGCTTCCTAGGGTCCTCAGTAATTTACCCACCAAGTGCAGAGCCGAACGGATGAACAGTTTTTGATAAAATCGAAAAACAGACAGAGATTCCTCCTGTTTTATTAAGCTACGGTAGTGTGATATTTCTACACGGATCACAAACTGGTGTGTTTTTTGTATGCAAGATTACGTCCGTTCATGGGCACGTGTACATAAATGTTGACATAGGATACAGACAGTCATTGTCATTGAAAATCAGTCAGCTAAGTTAAATATTTCACATTTTCAGGTGGGATAGTGACACATTTTGGTCAGCTGATTAGATGAAAGTGTGGAAATGTGGCGGCTCCTCTGGTTGTATGTACTTTTAATGTCCAGATAAGCTCTGGTGGTCTGGATACGCAATATTGCAATGCACATTTAGGACACACATACTATTTTACGTATGCATTTCTGGGATAATATGCTGGCAACGAGAGGGTGAGAACAGGACAATAAGCTTCATTTCCTAGTTTGCCACAGCACGAGCTCTACCATTCAGTACGACTGTGTGTAGTAACTGCTCGGAGAAAAGGTATATTTTTAAGGACAGGGAAACTCTGTCAGTAGGCCACATCATCATCATCATGTTCTCATCCCATCTTGTGGTCAGGTGATAGCGCTGCCAGCAGTCAGCATCATGTCAGTGAGTGTGGATTCCCTCCATTAGGAGGAAGTCCTGTCAGACCGCCTCCACACAGCCATCGGAAATAACTATGAGAAGGCAGCGGTGATTGCAGGCCCTCATCCACCGGCTCACAAACATCTAAGCGCACACAGACATATACAGCATATACGTACATGTTGAAACACAACAGGTTAGAGTGTCTTTATTGGGTAGACGGCGGAGAAGCTGAGGCTTCACAGAAGAGAAAGACAAGGATTCACCTCATTTGTTGCCTCCGAAAGGGCAAATGAGGATTTGTCTCCTAAAATAAGAGTTGTTCCCAAAAGGGGAAACGCTTTGACAAATTGATTTCTGGCTGGTGTAAACAAAATTCACTATGGATTATCACTGCAGATAGAACTTAAACATATTTGCTTATAAAATAAGTGACACAGGAGAAGATATCAGGTATATTTGTGAAATATGAAGCAGAGCATGGAGCATTTGGAAATGATAGATTCAGTTAAATGGCTACTGATGAAGCTGGATCAGTTACCGGGTTGCAGGGAATTTGTTCAGGGTTATAACAGTGAAAATAAAGGCCTTAACTTCTCCTGTCCTATACAGAGTTTTAGCCATACGTGATATAATCTTGGGATTGTCAGTCTCTCTTTTTCCTTTTTTTTGCCTCGGGCGTTTCAGTCACACAGAGGCTCGTATTATTCATCTTTTTTCTGCAGTATTCCCAACTTTTCCAGTGTCACCCTGATCATCAACAGTTGTTTATTCTGTGGAGGAAGGAAATGTTCTTTTCAAATCAGTTTTTTTTTCACTGATCTTTTGAGATCGGTCTTTTGTAGAGGAGGGAATAATTTCCTCAGCACATCACGGGACATCCAGAACATTTTTCTTTAGTTGTGTGGAAGTTTTGTTTCTTAAACTCAGAGGTCAGGACACCAATGAACACTGTTTTCCAAATATTTAATGTTAAGTTTGGAGCAGAACAGACGTTAGCATAGTTTGGCATTTATTTAACTTGACCTTTGCAATGAAATAGAATAAAACTTGAATTTCTCATCTGTCAACAGTACAAGTGTGGAGTGTGGATCAGGAGGTTGGATCATGGATGCCAACTATGCTGAAATCCTCAGTCTGAGCCTAGGACACCTTCTGCTCCCATTACCTGAGTCAGAACAAGAGTCACTACTTCACAACCACGTCTTGTCTGTTGCCACGGAAACGGGAGAGTCCCTCGTGTTACCGTGCGAGCGTATTATTGGCACGTGTGTGTGCGGCTCCGTGTGTTTGTTTTAAAGCTTTTGTAGTGCATAAAGCCTCTTCAGAAGTGAGTTAAGACAGCGCCATATATGTTCTCAGACGGGTGGTCCACAATGGGCTTTTTAAGCCTCGGTCAGCACCAGCAGACTGCTGCTTGTCAGGTTTTCATGAAACACTTCTCAACAAAGTAATTAGGCTGCTGTTTGTCTTGGGCTGGGATTTGTCAACCTTCACGGCAGACTCAAAAGAGACTCCGAATCCCAAGACAAACCTAGCTGTTGATTACCATATAAAATGGTCCTGTAGATGTAAATGAAGGCAGTGTAGCGTTTGTTGCCGTGATTGTGACAGACTTCTTTCATTCTGCCCATGTGAAGGCATTATTCCTCATGCAAGAACTGCTTATAGAAAACAGATTTTATCTTGAATGATTAAAGAGAGGAAATTACATAATCAAATTTCTCATTTTCTTATAGATATGAACAAAATTCACAGACCTGTCGTACGTCACATCCTGATGGCATGAGGAAAGAAACACTTGTTTCACTTCAGCAAAAAAAAGAATTGAAAAAATATATATACATACATAAAACAAACATGATATTCTGTTCATTATATTTTATTATCGTGGCTTTGCCATTTAGATTTTGTAATTTTTATTGGCACATTTCAGCAGAGCACTAAAAATTTGTTCCACCAGCTGCCTCAGGTTCTTTATGCGTGTCGCTGACCGGTATCATCCTCTGACTGTAAATCACCTTCTGTAGACGTTAAAGAGATATTCTCTCATCTAATGTCGCTGTGATTGGCACATGACCACCTGTCATTTTAGTCATGGACCACAAAGATGTTTTTCTTCAGTAAAACATCACGTTCCCTGAACAATTCCCCCTTTATGTCCTTTCATAGCGCCGCTCTGATGACACATTGTTGGCAGCTGTACTATTAATACTTTCTAATCACACAAACTGTTCTAAACAACAAAGCGGTCTTCTAATATGACTGCTGAAACTGCTAAATAATTTTTGTTTTCCTCCGCTGATTTCTGACAGCAGGACTTTGAAGCTCCACACTGTGAAAGTTTTTACTCCTGGTAACATTTGTGATTACGCTAATGATGAAGTCTCACAAACGCGCGCCTCCTCGTGAACAGGTGACATTCATCAAGCTGGGACGGGTGTTTTATGACGTCTGAGACTTCTGTGAAATCTCTGAAATGCTCCCTAATGCACAGAGGTTTTGATTTGCAGTTGTTAATCTTAAGAGTATCCTTTTGTCTGAAATATTTGATCCATATTCCCTGAACTGCTCACTCCTATTCAGGAAGACAAGAGTTTATCCCAGCATGCAAGAGGTGAAACACCGAGAAACAGCCTCAACAGGTCATCGGGGGCCACAGAGCTAACAAGCTAACACATGACAGACAGTCAATTTCACTCAAGCTCACACTCACAGCCAAGACCAATACAGAGAGGTAGGAGAGGGATAATTTAACTTTGTCATCACCTCTAAGCATTAAACCAACTAAAATAAACTTTATTTTTTTAAACAAAGCAATGCAATCTTTAAATGAGGCTGCTGCAGCTGCACTTTCCGGTCAAAGTCCTAATTTCCCATTATAGTTAATGGCTAGTGTTAATCTCCCTGCCTGATATAAATAGAACCTAGAGAGTTTCATAATGCATTAATATGCCTGATCTTCATTTTGCTATAATATAAATTATTTTAACCTAACAGCTGTTTAAAATTCATTGTGTCCTGTTCACAGTTAAAGGCAAACCTGTGCATGGAAATGGTGAATTTGCAAGAAAGTTTTGATTTGTTCCAGATGTCTGGAGATTCAGGGATAAACTACACAGTTCAAGTCCAGTTATGCTGCTGTCCATAAAGTTGCAATAATTTTGTTTTCAGACACATTCCTCTTTTTATTGCTATTTTTACACTTTATTTTTCACTGTGATATGTTTGGAAGAGAGTGATAAATAACATTTTGAAAAGATAGTTTATCCATCAAGAATAAATCATTTCATGAGAAGAGGTAAAAATATTTTATTCCAACGTTATGGGTATCTACACAGCGTGCTCTGGTCTGTGCAAAACAAAAAACACCACGGACAGTCGGTTTACATCTGTTTTAGGTCCACAATAATAGCAACCATTTTTTTGACTGCATTCTGGGAACGTTTTTCATAATCTGTAGTTATATCTGGTTAACAATGAAACACTGTCATTAGATTTTAAAAACATCTACACCTGGCGTTCCCAAATTAACCTCGAGAAAACTGCGTTTTGTATGCAGTCGCAAAGTCACTTCACTGTGTGATGTTTGCAGTTGTCTCTCATAACTGTCAGCCACAAAGCAAAGTGACAAATTGCCTAACCACCGTGACTAAAGATCATGTTGAACTCCCGCTAAAAACATCCGATCCAGTCACCAGAGACAGTGAACTCTAGTCTCAAGTGTAAGACTCATGTCTTCTTCAAACTTAATTTTAAGCAATGTCAAGTCCTTCAGGTGACTTTACTGAAACAGATGTGCAGCTCATTATTCAGTCCTGATTTGGTGCTTTTAAAAAACAAAGATGTTTTTTTAATCCTGTGCTAAAAAATCACAGTCATGTGTCTGTTTTTAGGACCATGCCTGTGTGATAACATGATTTACACAGCTGTTGCCTAGCAAAGTATTTAATTTCCCATTACAGGACCATAAGAGCAATCTGACCTTTATCTCTTCATCTTCGCGGTGGCTTCGTGTTGACATTGTTCTGACAGATAATTAAGTTTGTGAAGTTGCGTAGTTGTTGTTTCAAATTGCAATCATTTCACCTGCTCCCTGTTTGCTTCGGCTGCTTTGATCACAAGGAAGGACTCCATGTGCACGCACGCTCTGGTGACACAGTGCAGCAAGATCACATCCTTTGTATGAGCACATACGTTGTGTCGGGGGCAACCCCTCTGCGGCCCCCTGTGTGTGTCGCTCTGCACTCTGTCATGTCTTCTGGAGACCTCACCAGACTACAAAACTTTTTAACTGGACAAAAAAAAAAAAAAACATTTGGCGTTTCCTGCTTTGTCTCCCTCTGCTGGAGTTTAAGTGGAACTATAAATCTACCCAAGCGGGGATACATGCTTCTGCATGCGCCATCGGCATTATTATGGAAGCACTCTTAATTATTAACTGTCAATGTAACTTCACAGCAAGTGTCGGCTCAAGCTCTGCAGCTCTTAAACTGCAAGCTTTAAAAAAATAATGTCCGTTTCTGTCAGATTTTATTATTATTTTGAATTTAAAGGTCCAGTGTGTAAGATTTAGGGCCTCTATTTTCAGAATGAGGCAAACATGGAATATAATATCCATAACTATGTTTTGATGCATATATAATCACCTGAAAATAAGAATCTTTTTATGTTTGTTACTTAAAAAATATCCTTTTATATCTACAGTGGGAGAGGGTCCCCTTTCATGGAGGCCGCCATGTTGAAACACCTTATTTATACAGTAGTCCAGAACAGACAAACTAAATACTGACTCTAAACAGGGGCCTTAAAGTGTTGTTTCTCCTTTACATTAGGAAGGTGAGGGTGATGTGAGGAGATTACAATGCAGTGATTGGACCACTAAATGCAACTAAATTCTACACACTGTACCTTTAAAGTTTCCCCATAGGTGCATAGATTGTTTATAGCTATTAGTCGTACTTCTTTCCTATACCTTTACCATAAAATCACAGAATTAACTATGACAGGCTGAGAAGAGATGTGATCTAATGACATGTTCTGCTGGGTCATTTGTTGTTTTGCTGTCTGCTCGTTCCAAATTTCCAGAAGTCTGGGACACCAGTGCTGCACCCCAAACTGTATTAAGCACCTGTCAGCTGCAGCTCATCTAATTAGTCCACAATTCGACTCATGGGGCATTTAAAGCTTATCCACTGATGGAAAAAAAAAAGTCAATTTGGAGAAGAAGAGTTATCAGGTGGTCTGCTAACCTTGGTAACAGCTAATTCTGGACTTGTGTTGCTGGGTATGACAAAGGATCACAAATTAGAAAAAGACACAGCATGCTGCACCGTGGCATGCTGTGTCTTCAAGCTCATGCTTGTTAGATTAAAGTAGTTGAAGTAAGTGTGGTGTCAGGTGCTTGTGGCTGGGTTGAACCGCCACTAGAGGGCACCAGCAAATGATGTTTCACCATAGATGCTGTCATATAAATAAGATAAAATGAAATAAACACATTCTCTAGTTGAAGCTTGTATGGACCTTAATTAGTAGGGGTTAGCAGATGATGTTTGACATCAAGACCTTGTATTTATTGCCAACATAATGACAAAATATTCATCCTGATACATTCTCTGATATACCTGAAATAACTTGGATGTTGCATATCTGTTGATCCAAGCTCACAGTGCACATTTTAGAGGCACTTCCTAACTATTCCCAACAGAAGCGCTTTGTGTACTTCCTATACATGTATGCATATGTATGTATGTTGACTACAACAGTACTTATTTGCATAAAATTACTTGTTATAAAATGTTTTTATGCAGATTCCAATGTGCAAAGTGTTCGGTGCTCCGGGAAAAGCATACATCCATTAGCATTTGCTGTGTTACAAAGGCCAGCGTGCTCCCTTTTTTAAATGCACACAGGGATAACGTGCCTCATGCAGAGTAATAGCGCAGGTAACATAGATTTAGATGTCCTGCGAGAAATATGATGAGCAGCCAAATTAGCGTTGTGGGAAACCTTTTTAATGTGACCTTAAAATATTCAATGCTGCTGTATATTTAGATCCAGTTGGTCGCCGGGCGGTTTCTAAGCACTCTACAGCCAGTAAACACACAAATCGGTTATGTTTACTGTGTGCTTTTTTTTTTTTTTTTTTTTTTTCAATGCATTATACATGCTTTCACAAGAAATGCCTGCACAGAAATGGGTTGTGGGTGTACAGTTTGGCAACAGAAGAAGAGTTTTTCTGTTGATTCTAACTATAAATGTCGTTTGCCAGTTTAACTTAAATTAATTTAATCTCTTTGAATTAAAAAAAGCATATGATTGGTGTATTTGTGTGGCTAAAAACAGCTAAAACATACCCACGGTAAGCATTGTATTTTATTATATTGTGATACATAAGAATGTACATATCTGTTAGCATTTCCATTGGTTTTAAATCTTTTAAAAGGGTCTATATAAAGCTACAATGATGCTGTATGATTGCATTATCCTCTTTCCTCTAAATGTTTATGCATTAATGATGAATCAGCTTGCAGTGCAGCAACATGTAATGTACAGTTCATAACAATTCTTAACAAAAAGTTTAGTTGTTGCAGGTAACAGCTGGCGGCAGAGCAAGGACGAGACATGAGAAGTGTGTGTAATTTTTGATCCTTAGCCTTTCCTTGGCTCATGTGGACTGTTGTTGCAGGTCACAGGTGTGTGCTGGTAGTGAACGTGTGGTGCCGCAGGCCAGTCTTGGCAGCATGGTGAAGGCCCAGAAGTCAACTGGGAGGAAGAGCTCTCACTGTCACCGCAGACAGGTACTGGGAAAAAAAAAACAGACAGCTGTGTTTGGATGTTGTTGTCCAGTCTCACTCCCTTCACTGTCAGACTGTGGAAAACACACTTCCTTTATGTTAACTCCATCCCTAGCTGTGCAACTTGTCATTAGAACAACTACTGCTGCTACTTTACTGTGTGTCAGTGGAGAGAAAGTCCAAGTTGATGCTCTCGGCTGACAAGTACACAGTATATCCCACTTTACACATTTCAGATCATTAAAAAGGCACCACCTCAATGTCTTTATCCTTGATTTCCAGACACAGTGCTCTCTGTTAGCACATGAAACCACCAAACCCACTGTATTCACTTTAAAGCTGCTCAGAGGAACATGTACTCAGTTTCCTGGATACAGATTAAACTTAGTCCTGGCCTTTGAGCTTTGTTTCAGTCCAGAAACTAGACTTAATCCCTGTCCTGGAAACCAGCCCGTTTGTTTGTTTGTTTCTTTCTTTCTTTATTTATTTATTCATGTCTAACACTCTTTAATGTGCTTAAGGCAATTTAACTTTATGCACTCTTTATACCACAGCTTTTACCTGCACATGGGACATACAGTTTGTGCTCAAACACCATGCAGTATAATGAAACTAATTGTGTTGTGATTAATTCACATACTCATATTTTAGCATCAGCACCACAGAGACTAGCTACTCATTTAATGGTAGTACTTCATTACAGTCTATCATGTGTTATTTATTTCCACCTAAGGATGGTAATGAAAATAAGAGATGACACCATGCTTTGACATAAGGTATATTGTTATTTTTTATAAATACAGGGAATGAATCATGTTAAATAATCACCCTATAATTCTAATCAACCCTCTTGAATCCAGGTTTCACTCGTCTGTTTGAGTCTTTATTCCAGCTGGTGGTGTTATTGAGCAGTAAATGGAAATTCATGGCTAGTCCACCCACTCTGATTAGTCCCCTTTCTCATGCTTCCTGCTCACCGCTTCCCAAATGAAATATAAAAATGAAGCTTGATGACACTTGAGAAATTTATATTCTAACTGAATAGTGGCGCTCCTTGGTGCTTCTTTTTACCTGTGCGCCACACAGGGAAATGTCTAGACAGCCAGAGGTAAAGAAGTTAAAACGAAACTATTTATTTATTTTCTGTGATCATTTGGTTATATCATGGTATGCACAGTGTGTTTTTGTGTGTATATGGGTGACACAGTGTCCAAGTGGCCCTCTTGTCCTGTAGTGATGTGCTGTAATGTGCCTGAACGGTGGGAGTCATTTATCCCTCTTCAAGGGCAGCGGGGACACGAGAAGTGAGAGAGACTCAGACAGAGAAAGAGAATGAGGATAAATTGGTGGGTGGGAGAAGAAAAAAAAATAGATTGGGAACTTAGAGAGGAAAGGAGGTCCGGTCAAGAGACACAGCGACACACACACAGACGTATGTGCGCACACTGATGTGTCGCTGTGGAGTCACTTATCTGCTGAAGGATGGTTGTGTGCGACAAGGTTAATGTCCCCCCACGAAATCTCTGGACACTCAGGAGACATGACAGTCACACACACACAAACACACGCACACACACACACACACACACACACACACACACACACACACACTCTCTCTCTCTCTCACTTTCGCTCACACACCGTGACCCCTCATTCTGCCCAACAGTCCATTTTTTCAGGAAGCTGTGACACTTATTTTATTTGTGTTAGGCACTCTTTCATCTGCTGGGTTTATGCCAGTATTTATTTATTTGTGATCATGTTTCCAGCTTTTCTGTGTGTGTGTGTGTGTGTGTGTGTGTGTGTGTGTGTGTGTGTGTGTGTGTGTGTGTGTGTGTGTGTGTGTGTGTGTGTGTGTGTGTGTTTTATGTATTAGTTTTCAGTATTTCTAGTAATCACAAGGTCACACCTTATTTGTCTGACAAAAAAAATGATCTGGATTCTTAAATTTCACAATGCAAAATCTAAAAATCAAGATACACGTAAGGTCATATGAACTAGATTCTTAGAGTTTTTCTTTCTTAAGGCCACAGTGTATTAAAGTGATCATTACTGATTTTGGTACCATCCAGTGGTAGCAAGTACTGTAATGGCAAACTTTAGTCCTTTTTGCAGTTTTATTTGTTGATTTGTGTCTTCCTTTTTCTGTAGCTCATGTTTTCTTGGTTTTTTCGGTGTTGGTCCCACAGAGTGGCGGTCAGGCCGAGATGGAGGAAGGCCAGCCCCAGTCGGAGCAGCATCCACCACAGGAGGAGGCCCCCCGAGAAGGAGACCAGCCCTCTGATCCGGCCCAGCTCCAGACCCCTGCCTCAGCCGAGACGCCGTCTGACAACTTGGCCCAGGAGGAAACTCCAAAAGACGGCCAGGAAACTGGCGACTCTGCCTCCCAGTCCCAGGCCAAGCCTCTGTGGAAGCCCATTCCCCCTCTGCTGCCCGAAACCCACACTGGGACCAGGGATCAGAGCTGCCAGACCGAGGAGCGGCTTCAGCAGACCAGCGCCGACAGCCACGGTCATAACACAGGTGGGTAAAGTTTTCCTCATTCTGCACTTCCTGCCACTTTGATTCGTTCAGCCACAGGCTAAAAGTGTCTGTCAGCCTCCTGTGCAGCTTCACTGCCAGAGCATCAGGCCAGCTGTGGACTCCAAATAAAATCAAATGGTGTGTCCCCTCAGAAGAAATGGAGCTTGAAAGTCCAGTTTACTCCCACTATGTAAGCTGTGTGCTGAATGAACAGACTCAGGCCACTAACTGAGTAGGAAACTGGTAACTTTCACTCTGGCGCTTTCACACCAGGATAGACTGGGGGACTCAATTGGGCTGGGAATACTGAAATTTTTTACACCTTCATTTGGTGTGATTCACTTTCACACTGCACTTTTGAAAGCGGATCAAACCGCCTGGACAGTGTCATGCAGTTACAACAGCTGCTCGTTTGGGAGAGGTATTGCCTGAAACAAGCACTGACCAAGAAGAAAAAAAGCATGAGGGAGAAGAAAACCCAGCTCAACGATTGGCCAGGACGGAAAAACAGAAATCCATCCCCTTCAGCCAGTTTGTTCAAAACAAAAACAAACAATGGAGCAACACCAAATTTATGCAGTCTTGGGGTTTCTGTTTTTACTTTGGTGTTCATACCTAATTGTTTTTCACAAGAAGCTGTCCAGTATGAGCAGCAGGTGAGGCAGTCAGCTATCCAGCATGTTGCTCTGTACATGAGACGAATGCAGCAGTACTGAAAAAGATGGCGGAGAGCGAGAGACTACGACGTGCTGCTGTGGTTACACATGTTTTCAGGCGGACCAGAGTTTGCTTGTATGGTCCGCACCAGAGTCCGGATGAGCTTCCACACCTTCCCAAACGAAGCAGACTATCCGAGGAAAACAAACTGTGGTCCGTTTAAAGCGGACCAAACAGCTCTGGTGTGAAAGCGCCCTAACTAAAAAAAAAACATGCACCTGGACTTACCCTTTTAGAGTAGAAGTAAAACTTTTCATCAACTGTTCACGGCTGCAAAGGCAGTCCTGTGTCTGCCAGGATTTAGGAAATCTTACCTCATCTGAGTTTTCGGTAAATGAAAAAATAAAAGCCTGGGCAGCATAAGAAATATATCGTTTGAATGAATATATTGCTATCCAAGGTAGCCACTTCATCCACAGAAACTCTTTGATATTGGATTATAAAATGAAGTTTTCTGCCTCCCTGCCTTCCTTCCGGCTTGGCTTCCCACGATCCTCCCTGCTTTTTCACCTGAGCTCTCCTCCTTCTTCAACACTTTCCTTTAAAAAACGATTATGTCTCGATTCAGATGTAAATCCTGCTACTGTGAGTTTATTTCTAACTGCTGCTAAGGAAGCCGTTTCACCGCCCGCAGTAAAAGGAAGCTGTTTACTTCAACTGATGTTTCTCATTGATTGATCTTTGACCCCCCTTGCAGAAGAGAGGGTTGGAGGTCGGAGGGTCGCTGACCTGCCCCGCTGGGATTATAGCAGCTTGCCTGAGAGAGGTGTGGGGGGTGGGGGGGATGAGGGAAACACATTCTGTCACACATTAATACATAATCTCCGCCTCTCTCTCTGTCAAACCCGCTCACACAGTTGTCATTCACATTTCCAGCTCTCTTTCTGTCTTTCTGTCTGCCTCTTTCTGCTTGTGTCTGTCTCTCATTCACCAACACACCCCACACACACACATTGCCTTGTCTCACTACTAAACCCAGTATTATGGGCTTGTGTGCTTGTGTTTGCGTGCATTCAAGCAAGTTATGAGGCCAGTGAGGCTTTAAACATGCCAGGTCCCTGCTAGTAGTCTTGTTATCTGAACAGAAGTAAAAAAACAAACAACCATTCAAAATATACATGTTGCGTTGAATTAACAAAACACAGCATTGTCCTCTGAGTGACAGTGCTGCATTTTGGCTGAACATAGATGGCAGTTTGCGGGCTGTAATTGAAGTGCATGCTTCAAAAGTT
This sequence comes from Sciaenops ocellatus, assembly GCA_033000465.1. Taxonomy (NCBI): domain Eukaryota; kingdom Metazoa; phylum Chordata; class Actinopteri; family Sciaenidae; genus Sciaenops; species Sciaenops ocellatus. Next base: position 10,882,406 of record CP136889.1, read on the forward strand.
TGGACACATGTCACAGCTGGAAACACTTACAATATTTTATTTGGAGCTTTGTCTCCAGTCAACACTGTTACAAAATGCTCTTTTTGTTGCAGCAAAAATGATGTTCTCCCTGTCACCTTGTTTCCCATTAGTATGATGTGAGAAATTAGACTTAAGAATTTGAGGTGATTACAGGGTCTGCGCTGATGTCTGTGAGCGTAATTGGTCTGCTTTTGTGTCCTCTCTGTTTGTGTACTCATCTCTGTGAAAAGTTAAGATAGTATTGATGGGGAAAGGAATGAATGATGTTGAATGAAAGCAGGTGGAATGAAGGCACTTTTACCTCCCCGCAATCCATCTCAGCAGCCCATTGTGGGTCATGGAGCCACAGTCAGCTTGCATCAATAATGCAGGAACCAAAGGCCCACTCCTGCTAGTTTATATTTAATGTTTTATACAAAGGAAAATTGTTTGAGATCAATAAGTAAAAATAACACCCTGAAGGCAGATTTGTTAAATGATTTTTTTTCTGGCAGAAATAGGTACTTTTGTACTTTTTGTGTTGTGTAGTAAGAAGATCAAGTAAGATTTTACTGTCTATTCTCTGAAGTGTTTTAGTCAAGATTGTTAAAAATCTGGTGGAAGATAAGCCAGCCTGTTACCTCACGTTACAGCGGCTCACCATGTACAGGGTGGATAAGAAATTACACATAACTGGGGGCACCCTGCTGGCTCATCTGGTAGAGTGTCCACCGCACGTACGAAGGGCTGAGTCTTTCCCGCAGCGACCCGTTCTGACTCCAGCCTGTGGTCCACGGACGTTTCCTTTGCTGTGTGTCGTTCCCCCTCTCTCTCCCTGCTCTCCTGTCTGTCTTCACCTGTCCGCTCTCACAAGTTTAAAGCTGTCCAGAGTTCCCAGCGAGTCTGAAATGAGTTTATTCAGTCACGTCTCTGTGAGGCTACGCTCTCCATACCTGTAGCTTTTCAGGGAGAGATCTTACATTCCCTTTGATAAAAGACAACAAGGCATGGTTTGTAGCATCCTAAATCCAGCTCTGCATCCCCGTCTCCTTCTCCTCACTTCAGCAGGGATCTCCAGTCTTTCCAACAGAGTATGCTAACAGCTAACAAGAGTGCAAACAAGAGAGCCGTGGCTTTTTGAGTAGTTCACCCAATGTATCATGAAGTAGTCCGTATAACAGAAAAAAGGCAAATCAGTAATCTTCATAAATCCATGTTTTGATTGATAACATGAAAAAAGTACTAAAAATACTAAAAACACAAAGAAGCTGTGTTTAAATTCCTGGATCGACTCAGTTTGTAAGTAATAAAGTGAAGATGGTGTAAAAGCAGCTCAGTAAATTCAAACAAAACAAGCACTGCTGTTCTCCAGCTGACCCTGCACTCCCTGGTGATTGAGGTCAGGCAAACAGCAAAACATTTTCCAGTACACATCGAGACACTTCCTCCTGGTCACTGCTCCTGCTTCGGCTGATAAAGTGGCACCGTGTGACACCCAAGCTGAAGTATCAGATGCTGCGCTGGCTCTGAACGCTGTCGGACTAAGCGCAACATTTTGTCATCAGCGTGCTTCTGCCTCCCCCTCCACTGTTCCACATGTTTGCCAACAGTCTCACTTGAGCTGTAGTCCTCCGAACACATGTCACCGAGAGATTTAATTAGTACGCAGTGTTTTCCATTCATTTTTTAACGTCTGCACACTTTCTTTCTCATCACATCTTTTGATAAAGCTCAGGAATGAGGGATATATTTAATGATACACTGAAATTGGAAGGAAAATATAGATGACCTGCTTTCTCATAGTCATCCTTTAGTGTGTGTGTGTGTGTGTGTGTGTGTGTGTTTGTATGTGTGTGCGCAGGGCGGTAATGAGGTCAGAGTGAATCACCGTCCCATACAAACCTCATTGTCTGACTGTGATTGTGTGTACCCTTAAACCACACTGCAATATACTTTGTCTCACCAGGTCCTCAGAATTCCCAGGCAATGGTGCATTACTCAAAGGCTGCCACACTCTCGTGTAATTATATGCTCGCTTTGATAAAACGCCATCCTTCTCTCGCTCTCTAGGTGTCTGCGTGGAGCCCGGAGACCCTCCTCTGCTCCAGCAGCCTCTGCAGACCTCCAAGTCTGGGATTCAGCAGATCATTGAATGCTTCCGCTCAGGTTTGTGTCTCATTATCCTACTCACTTTGTTGATTTTATTATTATTGTTTATGATGGAGTGAAGTGTTCCAAACGACACAGCTCACTTGTGTCCGCTTGTTTTTATCCCAGTATTCAGTAAGACTGAACTGCCAAGAAGAAGAATATATTTGATGTAGACCAATTAATGTTGCCAGCCGTCCATCACTGAAGCACTTCCTCAAGCGAATTCACAATGAAAGCTTTCCAGTAGCAGGAAATAGTTGCTTTGCATTAACACGGCAGCAGACTATTTTCAGTAGCTCCATTTTCTTATCGAAGTATGCAAAGCAAAGTTTTCACTCGTTGCCAACATGACCACGCACGTTTGAGGCAGCCACGTCGAGTTAAACGCGACGACCAAACCTCCTTCAGTGGTTGAGACTGCCTCTGGTCACCACTGCTCCCAGGCAGGATCGTAACATTGCAGGTCAGCGTGGTCATCCTCTGCTGTTGAGCTGTACGATCGTGTTACAGCACATCACAGTTGCATTTTTACTGAGCCAGTGGAAAAAGAGCAATAGGTGGTGAGGGCACACTATTCTGGAAGAGGATAAAGGGAAGTGGCATGTGACACAACAATGAGTGTTTGTGTGTGTGACAGCAAGTTGTGCAGGTACTGACGTCTGTGTGAGTCACCATGCCAGTGTGTAACCTTGTGTGTTTGTGCACATGTGCATGCCTACATGTTTGAGTAAAATGTCCATCAGTGTACAATACATGCTGCTACTTAGACAGAGGAGTTTGTCTTTTTGTGTACACGTATGAGTCAGATGTCCAACAAAGCACTAAACAACTCCATATGGACAAATTGCATTTTAAATTGAGCATATGAGTCGACATGCTGGCAACAATGACACTAAAAGTACAGGTGATGACAACAGTGACGCAAAAGTAGCACTCAGCACAAGGCTATCATCATGTGAGTCCTTTAAAAGGTCAATGAGCTCTTTATTGGGATGAGGCGAACGTACTTGATAGGCAGACTGAATTTATCAGCATCTTTTCTCTGTTTGATTGTTCATTCATTCATTTTTATTAATGTGTCACACATAATATATATAATAATATGAGGACCAGAAACCAGAGTAACGACATAAATTACAAATAATACTAAACACATAAATCACCCTGATGATTTTACCAGCTTTATAAACAAAGGTAGCCAACTTATAAGCGTTACAATTAAACAATCATTCCATTTTATCATTGTCAGTGCATTTACAGAACCTGTGGTCCTGATTGTTTTAAAATCTGCCAACTTCAGAGGAAGGGTTCCTGTTTTTAACTGTCCTACTAAAGACCGCTGACTCATCAATGAGTCATCATATAACTGCTTTTAGTTTACACACAGTTTCTTTCATATTTGAGCTTTTTCAGCAAGATACCATTGCTTAAGCATTTCACGCAATGTGTTGAGAAAATCTTGAGAAATCTTGTTTGTACAATGTGTAGTGGACTTTGGGTAAATTCACCACAAACACACTACCCCCACTCAAATGAATGAAAAAACAGTGCCGGATCCTGTCTGAATGTACCCTAACTCGACCATGATTAGGGGTTTGTTGATATTTTACACTATTCTGTATGTGTGTCATATGTGTGGTAGTAATCCTCACTGATTTTCCTTGGCTTGCAGGCACCAGCCAGCTGAAGCACATGCTACTGAGGGAGGTGGACACCATCTTTGAGTGTAAACTATGCCGCAGTCTGTTCAGAGGCCTGCCCAACCTCATCACACATAAAGAATACTACTGCCTATCCCGGCTGCCCGAACCCGACGGTTAGTGACACGACACATTAGCATGCAGACACACACGCATAAACACGTCTAGAATACTTACATACTCATAAACTCGGCCACACTCACAAAGTCAAAGCACAAAATAACATAAAAGATTAAAAACTGCCCATAACGGGTGGAAAACAAGCTCCAGGAACAACAGCCAGACCTTTTGTGCATGCTGAGGACAAGCATCTGAAAGCTTATACAGATCACACAGACAAACAGAGACTTCCCAAACAAAGCCGGGATCAAACTGACCCAAACTAGGCGCTTTCTCACACACACACACACACACACACACACACACACAGTTAAATTAACACACAAACCTAAGCACACAGTCATTGATTACTACAACGCCTCCTGAGGCGTCGCCTCTGTTTTACTCTTCACAACGTTCCCTCTCTCGCTTTCACACCATCTGTCTGCCACTCATTATTCTCTTCTTATCGCCTCTGTCTGCACACAGTACTCTTTCATTCTTTTATGCACACATTTTGCATAAACTCACATGCACATTGTAACATTTTCAATCCATCAATCACTTCTCTTACTCAAAGTGCAGCTTCTCCTCTCCCAAATCAGGAAGGAAATTGACTTTGATCCTGCAGCAGTTGTGTTTTATCTGCTTCTCATTAGTCACACTGTGTATCCATGTCTCTATTCTCTGCCGCTTAGAAGACTCAGGGAAAGGATGAGGGCTAGTAGACTCTTGAAGTAATTTCTCCGTCACCCAGCTCCTCTCATCTCCTCCTGAAAGAGAAATCACTCTCAACACAAACGGTCAATTATATTTTTCTCCGTTTTATCCACCGTAATGATCACTGTTGTAAAAAAAGAACTTTGTTTCATCCCACCCTTCTTTTCATCCGTTTGTGGTCTTAATGAAGTTGTTCCCTCCACCAGTGACTTAATTTTTCTCAATCAAGACTCCATTACCAGAGTTTCGCATTGTTATTTTGATAAATGACTTAATTGGTGTCTGTTTTTCACCATTGAGACTCTCTGCATTAATGTGTGGTTACTGGATAAACAAAATGGTTTTCTTTGAAACACTCAATTTTTCACAACCAGCCATGACAATGCACCTCTACACTCCCCAGTCATGATTTGTGGTCTAAGATTAAATTCCTCTCTTTCTCTATCTTGTTTTTATCTCCTGCTGTAATAATTTTATGGAAGAAACTTGCTGATTTTAAAGAGGAATATCCACATCTTTTTCAGCTTTAGAGAGGCACAAGCATTTTATTCAACACAAAAGAAAGCTCTGTGCGGATAAAAAGTATGCGCCAAAGCAAAAGTGTTTTACAGCCCTAGACACTCATCTTTTCAGCACATGAATGGAGTTAGACAAACTCATCCACATTCTAACCTCTTTAAGTGTTTTTCCATTTTGACTTCTATGTGGGCATTTTAAATTTGTTCAGTAACACAAAAGAAAATAGAAGAGATGGGATGTCTGGCCTCTGTGAGATGATGTTGTCTTTTTAGTTTTCTGGGCTTTTGTCCGATGCCCTTGCAGGCCAAGCTTCAGTGTCTCAAAACACATTTTGAGAGGATGCACATGCTTTTTTTTATTTTTACATTTTGCTAATCACCAGGACAAAACAGTTTCTGATGACAAATGTGCATACACTGTTTGATCATCTTTCCATCATCTTTCAATTTTGGTTTACCTCCTACTGTCTAATATCAAAGTAGCCAACTTGTGTCCATGTCCACAACCCAGCAAGAAAACATTAGCTATGTTGCTATCATTAGCTGCATCATATGTTACACTGCTCCACACCACGACTCAATCTTTCAAATTGTTCAATAGGGTTTTATGAAAACAACAAGAACAAAGCACTCTGTGTGTAATTCAGAGGCCCTGGGAAATTCAAGATTCTTTATGAAAAGTGAGCTGTGCAGAGTCTGCATGTTTAGAAATATTGAATTTCTCTGCAGCCCCCTGTCACCTGCAAGCAAGAGTGCGCCACAGCTCGACTCGGCCTCCTTCCCCCACCTCTTCCTGCCCATCCTCATACTCCTCTCTGCCCCACCTCGTGCCCCCATTGCTCAGAAGCAGCAGGATGTTTTACAAAATAAATGCAACGCTGTATTTAGCTATATTGGAAATATTATAGAAATATTAAATTTCTCAGCAGCCACAAAAGTGACTGTGAGAAGTGAACTAATGCATTAATTCTAACCTATTTTCAAAGTTCCTTTAATGCTTATTTTGAATGATTTCATAAATATTTAGCATTTTTCTTCTCTAGGCTCGTCGGGTGACGACAGACAGAGCGTAGCCATGAAAGATTTACTAGATGCCATATATCCCAGAGTCGATCGGCCAGACTACGTTGTCCGACTGGAGCCCATTCAGACCACTACCAAGGCCGTGTTCCAGTACCTCACCACAGAGGAGGAGCTGGCTAGATATCCATCGCACACACCCAGGTAGGTGGTTTGCTGCTAGATATATACTGGAACTTGTAAACTTGTAAAAATCTCATTCAGACTACATATTTGTAATGAGAATGAGATTTTACGCGTCTCCCAGCCTTCCTTTGTCCCTAACTGTTTGTCTCAACATCCCTCACAGTGCCAGAGAGAGTCCGGTAGCATGGGAAGGAGAAGCAATGGAGGGTGTGGACAACACCCAGCCAAGCCAGCCAGGCGGGGCAGAGAGCCACAGCAGCCCGGGACCCAATCAGGGACAGAGGAGATGGGAGGCCGAGGAGGTGGCAAAAGACGAGCAGCCACAGCACGAAGACGAAGGGTCCACTAGTGGGGTAGGTGACTGGACACGTCAGGAAGCACAACTGACAGTAAAGTGGGGGTGCTCAGAGTGAGTATCCAACGAAAATCAGTGCATGTACATCATCAAACTGATTTTAGAAATTCCTGTCACTGCTCAGACGTGTTGCATTTTCACATGCTAAATGATAAAATGATTTCAATTTCCACATTGTTTCTCATACTCAGTCAATCCCCCTCTTCTTTGTTCTCTCTCTCTCCCGTCCAGGTTGAGGATGTGACGATCTCCTGTTGTCTGTGCGGTCAGGACTTTAACTCGCGCCGCAGCATCAGGCGTCACTGCCGCAAAATGCACCAGACAAAGCTGGAAGAGCTCCGAAAGTTCACAGAGACACGCACAGTTCCCACAAGTCTGCTCTCTATGGTGAAAGGTAAGTGTTTATACCAATTATAATGAAAAAAACAAACAAAAAGATTGAATTTGGTCATTTATAAATTAGTCATTGCTATTATAGAAGTGTTTATTTCTGTCAGTTGACCTGTTGATGTAAAAAAAAACCTGTTTTTGTTTTGTTATAGAAGTCATTTTATTTTTTGCTTTTTTGCTTTGAAACATACAAATTAATAATTAATGTTGTTGCTGAAGGTCGCCCAAGGACTCTCAGCACACCTACTGGAAAATCCTGCCCAGTGTGCCTCAAAACCTTTGCCACTAAAGCCAACGTACGCCGTCATTTTGACGAGGTGCACCGCGGCCTGCGCAGGGACACCATCACGCCCAGCATCGCCTCGCGGCCCGGCCAGCCCTTCTCTCTGGAGGTCACACCCCCCAGGAAGAGCAACAACGCCTCTCCGACACGTGGCCACACCTCCAAGACCACCCCCGTGAACTCTAAAACGATGCCTTCAAGCCAAAACCAGCCCAAACCTCAGAGTCCGCTCCCAGCCTCTCCACAGGCGAACCCGGCCTCGTGTCGCTGCACGCTCTGCAAGAGGAACTACAGCTCTCAGGTCAGTTTGTAGCCCTACTGGCAACATCAAGTTGTTCTTGGTGGGTGGTATTTTAATTTCTTGTCAGAATAGTGTAATAATTATGTTTTTGATCTGTGTGTTTCAGCTCATGTTGAAGAGACACATGCGTATTGTGCATAAAATATATAGCATCAAAAGCAACAGGCCTGCTACCACGCCCACCCCACCTACTCCAGCACCCACTCCCAGTAACAGTAGCAGCACGAACTCGGGCTCAAGCAACAATATACGAGTGAAAGAGGAAGCGGCAGAACCTTCAGATGAAGACGAAGACGAGGAAATTGACAGCAGTCCAGCCCCGTCTCCTAGTGACAGCACCGGGACAGCTAAAGGTGTCTCTGTGCCACACAACGCCCTGAAGGTGAAAGAGGAGGAGCCGCCGTCGAGCCCAAAGATGACATCGCCGCTATCTTCATCGTCCTCGCGTGGGAGCAACATGTGCAACGTCGGCGTGCCGGCCAAAATGACCAAACTGTCGGTGGGTTTTGATTTCAAGCAGCTTTTCTGCAAACTCTGCAAGCGCCAGTTCAGCTCGCGTCAGAACCTGACGAAGCACATCGAGCTGCACACCGACGGCAACGACATCTTCATCAAGTTCTACCGCTGCCCCCTCTGTCGCTACGAGTCGCGCCGCAAGCGTGACGTCCTGCGCCACGTGACCGTGGTCCACAAGAAGTCATCCGCATACCTCGCCAAGATCATGCCCAAACTGGAGAGCCGGGCGGTGAAGAGGCTAGCCGAGGCCGTCCTCAACAGCACCAACCCGACCAAGAGGACCAGCAGCAACGTCAAAGAGGAAGTGAACGGGCGCCACGCTTCTTCGTCGTCCTCCTCCTCCCCTTCACCACCCGTCACTCGCAAGCAAGAGTGCTCCACAGCTCCCCCAACCACCACTTCAGCCTCCTCCACCTCCTCTTCCTCCTCCTCCTCCTCTTCCTCCGCCCCACCTCCTGCCCCCATCACCCGGAAGCAGCAGGACATCTCATCGACAGCGTTCACGCCATCCCCTCCCGTCACCCGTAAGCAGGAGAGGCAGCAGACCCACCAGCACCGGCCCATCAGCCCCCCACTGACCCGCCGCAGTGAAAAACACACACACCAACGCAACTCCTCCTCCACCGCCACCACCACCACCACCTCCTCGCCCAGCAACCAAACACCACACACCCGGCGGCACGACCCCCAGACGGAGGGCAGCGGTACAGGGTCGTCCTCCACTGAAGTCAGAGTGACTAAGAATTTCTCCCTCCACGCCTGCGACCAGTGCGGACGGGCCTTCGCCAAGAAGGTATTGGATTTTAAATTACTCTTAAAGGAAACACTTTGTAGACTTCTCCCAGTGATCCACTTTATCAGTTTTGGTGGAAAACATTATCATCTCACAGTGTGCCCTCACTAAGATTATTGATGAAGAGCTTTGGTGTCTTGCTTTCAGTTTAGATGAGAGTGCGTTTTTGTGAACTGACATTGATTAAACTGAGCAATCATTCGCTAATTCCTGAGAAATTTCACCATCATACAAATGAAGTATTCTACATGCTGTTCCATTACCTCAGCTGTCTGAAAATACTTTGAAAGCATCATCACTCAGTGTACTGAGCTGCAGCAAATCCACCTTTTAGAGAAATATATTTTTATCATCTCCAGACTTCAAAGTATCAGAACCAAACCACTGATTGAAGTGTGGAATGAATTATAAATGTGAGAAATATAATAATAATCATTGTGTGTAGGTGGTTGCTGCAGTAGAGTGCCATAAAAATGGACAAAAAATGAATGTGTATCAGGTAGAGCTCAAACGATAAGTGGATTAGTCAGTGTAGTGACGGTCCAAACTTCATTTTCAGTCACTTGGTAGGTGTGAGGCGCCTTCTGGACGATTTTCCATCAGAACAAGAATCAGAGTTTGAGTTGGTTTTCTTTGGATGATGTTCCCATTTATTGAAAGGTTGCACATGAATACTGGTACTTATGTCTGATGATGTAGTAGAAGTGGATTTGCAATTAGTGACACAAAACAAAAACTCCCCCTAGTGGTCAAATCAAAATATACACACAAATGGCTCCTACAGTCAGTCAGCAACTATTTTGACCATCGAAACTGTTTAAAAGTCATCTTGGGAACAAAAACTCAAATGAACAAATGTGAGGATGTATTGCTTATCTCTGTTGTAGACATATTACATTTTAATTTAATGTCTGACAGTTGTTGAACCCAAAAAGGGCACATGTTACCCCGCTGCTCATCGAGCTCCACTGGCTACCTGTGGCAGCCCGCATTAAATTCAGATCTGAGCTAATGCTTGCCTATAAAGTAGTCTCCAGCTCTGCACACTCTCACTTGAATGCCTTCATACAGGCATATGTTACCTCCTCACTGTTGCGCTCTGTCCTTGTCGCACTGTACCTTGATTATTTCCCCTTTTTTTGGATAAAAGCGTTAGCTATATGACTGAATGTAAAACATTTAAAAGAAATTTCACTTTTTTTCTGATGTTGTAAAGGCCAAAAAATGAGGAGATTAATGGAGGAAATAATCTGTAGATTAATCACTAATCAATATGATTAATTGCAGCACATGTATCAAGATACATTTCCTAATGACATCCTGTCGGCATTTTGCCCATTGTTGTATTAAACTAGCAGTTAAACACCATTTCATAAAACTCACCTCACTAGTCTCTGTATACAATCTGGATTTATTGCAGTAAAATGCAGAGTAAATAATCGTCTCTTCAAATTGTGTTGTCAGCTGTACCTGGAGTCTCATAAGCGAAGTCATCGTAACGCAGCGACAGCAGCGGCTAGCAGGCGGAAAGGAGTCAGCACCCGCTCCAAATCCCTGGCCTGGTGAAACACACACACTGTAAGAGTAACCGAGGGTCCGCCTTCGTCGCCGTCTGCATGTCATCTCATTTTTGCTTTTCTTTCTCTCCTTGAGTTGTTCTGGATTTCTTCCTGTCTTCTTTCTCCCTCCTCATCCCTCTCTCTGCTGCAGCTGAGTATTCAGAAACCACAAAGAGATGCTGCTGTGTGGTGGGCAAATTCTTTTTGGATGTCTGTATATGTGTGTGTGTGTGTGTGTGTGTGTGTGTGTGTGTGTGTGTGCGTTAGTTTGCTTGTGATATATGAATTTCCTTTGTGGTGAGAGAGGTGTTTGTTTTGTTTGTGCAGAAGACCATTCCCCAGGGCAAAGATGAGAAACCACAATCATTCTGCAGCCTTTAATTGACCGCTCAGCACGTTTACCAGCTGTTTCCTACATTCTCCCTCTCGTTGATTTCCCTGTTTCTTCCTCCTCATTAGAAAGCTTCCTCTTTGTCTAACTGTTGCGCTTTTTTTCCTCTGCATTTTGCTTATATCATTCCTCCTTTTTCTTGATTCTTCCCTTTACTCTCTGTATTCCTGTATTCTTTCCTCAGCTCTTTCTCCCTCTCTCCCTGTTCACAGTCTGCCGGGGGTAATGGACGAGCGGGCCGCTAACAGTGAAGACGCGAATCAAAACTTTAAATCTGAAAAATAGTGGACGAATGGGAAGGAGCGCAGAGCAGAGATGAAGGAAACAAACAAAGTGAAGTGCGATAGAGGAGTGAAGTACAAAGGATTTCCACCTTTTGCTTTAGAACCAAATATATTGTTGGAATCTGACATTATTTTTGTTGTATAGTTTCATTATGAAGCCAGCCAGCTTGCTGGACGGTGGCGCTGCTATCAACGGAGAGACCGTGGTGAATATGAGATTCATTACGACTGTATGTATGTGTATTTACCTACAACTGTATGTAGATATAGATCCATATGCAGGTGACTGATGTGTACCGCTTTGTTCTCGGTGATCCACCTTTAGCAAAAGGTTGAAGGTCGACTGTGGAAATGTGAGTGAGTGTATGTGTGAGTGAGTGAGTGAGTGTGTGTGTGTGTGTTTGTGAAAGAGGGAGGGAGGGAATCAACTGGATTGTGGCCTCCACAGAAACTAGACTGGAAACAAACTATTGATTTTTTTTTTTTTTTTTGAGAAAGCAGAAGCTGATTTAACCCTTGCAGTCCCCACACAGTTACACAAACCTTTTGGGGTCCTTGGCTGTTACCATTTTCAAATCATCATCAACATTTAAACTAGCAACTTTTCTGTTTTTTTCCTACATTTGCACCTGGAGCACTGTTGTGTCCTGGTACCTAACAGAGAGAAGCTGCAGAGAACCCTGAGAGTTAGAAATGACATCAATCTTCTCATGTAAACTGAGAGACGCAAACAGAAATCCAGTTGTAATATTCTTCACGTAAGCTAGCCAGAGTCTGATTGGCAGAGACCAACAGCAGCTGGAGTATTAGAGGAGGAATAATTACATGTATGGTCAAAGTAAAGGAAAACCCAAAGTATTCCTTGAAAGTGTGTGCGCGTTTATTTTAAAAACCTCCTGTAATTTCTCCTGTAATCAATTTTCTTGTTAGTTTGGTTTTGGGCTTTTGTTGGACTGCACATGAAAAATATATGTGAAGGGTGTTTCCTTTACTTTGACCATAACCCTGTTTTACCTCTATATCAGCCAGCTTATAACCCCAGCACTACTCTGATGTCTTAAAACCAATAAGACATTAGTCTGTGACCTGGGAGAGTTAAAAGTGTAACACATACACTCACAAAATAACAAAAACAATCCATTAACTGTCACTAATTATGATGATTTAAAGGTGATACGTCATTTATAGACGCTTAACAGATATTAAATCACATTGACTTTCCCTGTTTCATTTTTACCAAATTTGGATTCTTTTACAATACAACAGCTGTGTCTGTTAACTCTAATGTGTACTACCACAGGCAAACCTGTCAAATTAACACCATTATTTTGTTAATGTGTGAGAATTCAATTCACAGTGAGCAGGAAAGATACGACTACACGTATTATTAAGTACTGAAGTGTGTTTGAATGCGTTGTTTTAAAGACAGGTTGGTTTTGGTGTTACAGTAACAGCCATACTGCTTAAGATATTACAATCCATTAACTGGAAGACTTCATTTTCTATGCTCGTTGAAATATGGTGACCACCGTCATTGCGCAAAAGTTGACCGTAGTGATAAATGTCCTTTCAGAAACCGTGTTACTGAACTGCACATCCCACTTATTATTGCTTTAATTCTTCAGAAATCAGTCGTCAGACACAGACTGGCTATAGTGCAGCATCACAGCACTCTGTGATTTATTGCAAAGCAGGTATAGTGCCTAAACAGCAGGTGTCACAGGTTTAATTTGACAGGTTTAAAATTTCACCTGCTGCTTGGGGATCTACGGTTTGTGATGCTAATCCTGATTATAACAGGCCAAAATGTGGGAGCTGTAAACATTAAAACACGTCCTGGTAAGCTGAACAGCTCAATTCTGCGAGTTCAAAAGTTTACATTAAACTTTTTGTTCCAGTAGCTAAAGAAAAAAAAAAAAAACAGCAGAAGCGCATTCATATAAAAACTCTGAATTTTACTTTTTAATCTCCGTTTTTCTGAGATTAAATGCTGCATCAGTTCCATTCAAAATGTGCTTTCATGTACTCAAACTTAAAGGGGGCTGCGTTTGTTTTAACGGCAGCAACATTACCCAGAGGTAGTCTCTGAAACACTGGCACATGAGCTGTGAGGGAAGGATTGAGGAAAGACCAAATGTAGATATGTCTTAATGTTCAAACAGAAAGCCATGAAATGGAACAAAACCAGAAAAAAAGGAAAGACCAAACTTTATTTTTATAACTGAAAGCGCTACTGCTACAAGGTCTTGAAAACATGTATATATGGATTCATCCTACACGGATGGTATAAATAATAGTTATAATAGTCACAATAGTTATTGACTTGTACTTAACTGTTGATTGACCATATGCTTCAAACATGTCTAACTAGTTACTACTGTCACTGTTTAATACTGAGGCAAGTTTGTGTTGTTCCACGATTAGTTGTCTTTTTTTTTGCATCTCATTCCTTTTTGAAGGAGGTTTTTGTTGGATTGTGACAAGAAGAGAACAGTAATCAAACCTCAAGAGACTCTTAGGACTTTTTTTTTTTTTTTTAAGCTTGTCATTATTTTTCATCATCAGTTGTACTATGTTAAGCTCACCTCCTAGAGAACCCTAAGAAGAATTAGAGAAGCATTTCAAATGTGACGAGGATGTTAAAACCAACCACTTAATAAATAAAAATGTACTGCTTCAAACCTCACAGGGGAGTTTTGTGTGGCTTTCTTTTTTTTTTTTGTCCCCAGATATGAGTCATCAGAGACTTCCATCAATCATCTTTGTTTACTCCATTTGCAGGCAGGAGATTTCATTTGCCTTCTCAGGAATTGCTTCTTTAGATATTTGCATTTTCTACTTTTCACTTCTCACATTAATTCCTGTGCAGCAATACGTCATTTCTCTTGACGTCTCTAAGAGTGACGCGAGGATCTTTGTCAGTGACGTCGATATGAGACTGTTTCAGTGCATAATGACCCACATGTAGTGAAAGGTATCAATTTAGGATATCTTTTGGTAGTGTGAGTGAACTGTGAGCTCAGAAAAAGCTTGAAACCATGTTTGATTTTTGATTTTCTTTACTGAGGATTAAAGAATGTTGTCATGAGGGTTATTTTTTACGTTTTATGCATTGGGGACATGAAAAAAAACCTGAAAGATCTGTTTACTATCTTTGTTTGCGACGTGTGATGTTTAAAAGACATGGACATTTAGGTTGGCAGCGTCTGACAAAAATGAAGGATTTGGGGGGGATTATAAATCAGGATACCGCTGCTGCCTCAATTATAGCCATTGTTTTTCTAATGTGTCACACCAAAGTTCAACAGTTTTGTAGAAGTGCAACAATAAATCACTGAACATGTTTTGGCTAAATCTTCATTTTCTTGGGGGCCTTCAAGGACCATCGATCTCTCCTGGCCCACACACACTCGGACCAGTGTTGTCTCGGATCTACTACATAGCTTATGATGCATGCTGATCCCCAGGAAAGCAATACTGCACTGTAAAATTGTACTTCTACGTAAGAAGTAAGGTGTATACATTGAAATACATTTAAAGTATCAAAAGTAAGAGTATCGATGCAGAAAAATGGCCCCTGTGACTGTTATGCTACTATATATCAGATCATTGTATCATTATTGTTACTGGTACATTAAATGTGAGTAGAGTTCCACTGCAGTAGAAGGTCAACATGGAGCTAATTTTAATGCACTTCATATAATGTTGTAAAGGTTTGTTCGTTTTTTATAAATGAATCAGTTTGTATGTTATGTTCTGTCAAATCTTAATTTGTAAAGTAGCAACAACTAAAGCTGCCAGTAGCTTTCTGATTATATTGTTCTCAAGACTAATAACTAAAGTAATTATGTATTCCATCTTATATTGATGTTTTTATTGAAGTCCATGTAAAGGCAATTCTTTCAAAATACATTAAATATGTTGGAAAATAGTTGCTGAAAACGTGAAAAGACTTTGAACGATATATTTCTGAAATGTGGAGTTAGAGGTTAAAACAGTTTTTCACCAGTTTTCAGTCCAGGATTTTGTGGGCGGTCCTAAAGGGTGGCTCGATGACACGCTGAGGCCACCCTGAGCGTACCCCTGCACCCCTAGCAGAGAGATGGAGATTAATTCATCTCAGCTCAGAGTGTTTCAAAGTTAGTCATGTCATTTTCTGAACTCATCTGACACGTTTCTGTTGCTCCCATGAGTGGGTGTGGCTTCAGCACATTCAGCGGACACGCCCCCACAGTCCTGGAGCTGAGAATACTGCTCATTTTTACCTGATTTTAACACCTAATTTCAAGTTGTCGATACTTCAAATTTGGCTGGGTGGTTAATAACACTTTCTTCTTTGGTCTGACAAACTCAGAACACATTTATTCTTACTTTACACGGACTTTAAGTAGGGGGTGTGGGTAATGTATGTATTTCTTGTTTTAAACTGTCGTATTGTTTTCTTCATAGGATCTTATAATAGACAGATGACAATAAACACATTGTTAAAAATCAAAGGACAACCTCTGCACTGCCATTTCCAGGCAACAACACCTTGAGGACCCCCACCTGCTCTTATTTCCCCCCTCCTGCAATTACCTAACATTTGCCACAAGATGGTGCCATTGCACCGCGTCCCTCCACCAC
The DNA here is from genome assembly GCA_033000465.1 of Sciaenops ocellatus. Classification (NCBI taxonomy): domain Eukaryota; kingdom Metazoa; phylum Chordata; class Actinopteri; family Sciaenidae; genus Sciaenops; species Sciaenops ocellatus. Next base: position 10,898,298 of record CP136889.1, read on the forward strand.
CACAGGTTAAAAAAAAACAAAAAAAAAAAACAAAAAAAAAACAACACAAAATTGGACATGTTGCGCGCATCTTCCACATAGTCACATCAGAGAACACCCGGGTCTGTTTCGATTGCCTGGGTTTTCTCGCTGCACACAGCTTATCAAATTGTTATTACACAGCAGATGGGACGCGGTTCATTTATTTAATTCCATTCACCACAAAGAGCCGTGGCGCTATGGTTTTTACAAGAGGGCGAGTCAATGGGCGCAGTAAAAAAAAAAAAAAAAAAAATGGATTGGAAGTTCAGGCAATTAAGAGTGTGGCGTAACGCCTGTGTGAGCATATTTTGATGACTTATTAATGTGTTCAAGTAACCAAAGCCCTCTGCTGTGGAAACTATCGATCTGATTGATTAGTAATAAACTTGATAGAATGGGTGGACCACTGCTGGACGACAGTGGTGCAATTAGAGCATGATTTGGTGCAGGCGGGTTGAGCAGACTCGATGCCTGAATACACATATGTTACATGTAGAGAGAGAGAGAGAGAGAGTGAGAGTGTGAGAGAGAGAGAGAGTGTGTGTGTGTGTGTGTGTGTGTGTGTGGAGTCGTGCGCTGTCCCTTTCAGCACCGACAACCGAAAACCGGAGCCGGAGAGGAGTGTGAGCGCGCGTCCGTGGAGAGGCACGAGTGGAAGGGGAGGTTTTTGCGCAAAGTGCGTAAAGCTTGGAGAGGACTATGGATAAAAATCAGGTGGGTTTTACCAACATTATTGATCATGAGTGACAGAGTGCGTGCATGATGAATTCCTCTGCTCTCTCTCTCTCTCCCTCCCTCTCTCTCTCTCTTTCTCTCTCTCCCTCTATCTGAGCCCCATTCTTGGGTATTGACTTCATTACAGGCAGCCTCCCTCCATTGTCACCTTAAACAAGTGCGGGGGTTTAATCATTTTTATTTCCAGCTCTTCTGGTCACGACGGAGCACTTTTTTGATTTAAATATCTGCCACCTGCCTGCTGTATATAGATATATTTTTCTCCCCCCTCCTTTCTTCACTCCTTTTCGCTTTGCGGATGGTCTTATTGTCTTTGTGGGGCTCGCTCCAGGAGGACTGATATTTGGGGAGCTCGGGAAAAAACTGCTGAGCTCCGCAAGGAAGTTGCCTGAGGCGGACAGGGACCCCAAGGAGTCCGCGGAGGAGGCTGGAGAGGGCTCTTCTCATCCTTCTCACACTGTCGGATGAATGAGATTTTCTGAGGTATCTCATATGCTATCATCTTTTTTTTTTTTTCCTCCCTTCTCTATACTGACTAAATGCTGTTGCCTCTTTTTTTTTTCTTCCTGTGGGTGTTTTCTCTCTATAGTGATGGATTTTGAACCAGTCTGTCTTATTTATCACCTCAATTTATCCTGCCGCCTATTTCTTATTGGATTTTACTGATTCCTACTCATCATTTTCATTTCACATGGACTCTGAGAAATAGTGGTTAGGTGAGTAAATGTCTCACCAGCACATGGAAAGGCATGTAAATGTATGTGTCACTTAGTAACTCAATATCGCGTGGGTAAAGAGCTTCAAGACATGAAATAAGCTCCATAATTTGCTCTTGCAATGGTGTTTCTCTGCTTTTACTGTGGATGGCACTGTCTTAATTAGGGTGCAATCAGAATACCACCACTGCTGTACAGAGAGAAGCCTATAAGGCTGCATAATGAGCATACACCCATAGACTTTGATCCTAGTCTTATTTTTGAACCTGTGTGCTGTGTTTGATTTCCAGACACATGACTCTATCACATCAGAAGCGTGTGTTTTTTTGAAAATGAAGCGTGTGTTATCTCTCTTGTCTCTTACAAATGTAAGCTGGGTTTTTTTCAATGCGTTTATTCATACATGGAAACCATCAAAATGTGGCATAGAAACAGTGTGACTGTTTTTACTCACAGATAGCACGCATTTCACTTAATTTATTTATTTATTGCAGCTTGGGTACGCCTGTAACACACTGAATTGGGGATGGGGGGGGAATCCACATAGGTATGTGTGTGTGTGTGTGTGGGTGGGAGAAAAGGGATGATCACCACCTGAGTGCCTCTTTGGCAAACCATTGTGCTTAAATCATAGAAAGAATGTAGATGGAAAGTTCGAGCGATGGTCGAGAGAAAGGAAACAGGTAAAGAGAGGGAGAAAAAAGTGAGGTATGAATGAGGTGACGACAGAAACAGACCGCAATTGCTGGACGGGAGACTCCGAAAAAACACCCAATGGGAGTGGAGAGAGAGCAGGGAGGAGAAAGGATGGGGAGAGGACAGGGCGGCAGAAAAGCTATCACTTTCTGAAAAGAGCAGCACGCTCCCCAGAGAGATGAGGAGGCCTGCAGAAGGCGATGTGAGAGAGGAGGACACGGTGGCAGAGAGGGAAAGAGGGAAGTGGAGGAGGAATAAAGAATCTGGGCGAGGTGGAGGAAGAGGGGAGAAAAGGAGGAAAGGCAATCAGGCCAGGTGTGGAGAGGAGTGAAAGGAATGAAACCTGAAAAGGAGACAAAAAACCAGAGTAGAACAAGGAGTGGGCAACTCTCACCTAGACAGCCAGCCGCGGGTGCAAATTAAAAAGACTGATGCGCCAGCTGCAGCCTCTTGAGGTTTAACCCTCTTCACCTTTGAGCCATCAACCATCATGACGCAGGAAACCTCCTCTTTCAGAGCGTTTAGGCAACCACACGGGAGGAAATGTGACTTTTTTTTCAGCCTTTGCAAAGCATCATAAGCACAAGGACCCCTGTGGGAGCGTCGAGTTAAAGAGGCAAGATCAGGCTATTAAGAATAGCATAAGATCAGGTGTGTGGTACGTGACACATGAACATTGAGTTGATGTTATTGCTTTTCACCCTCCATGGAAATGAGTGTAAATGAGACATGAAACTTTTAATAACCTCGGGGCCTCAGTTCAGTCACCAAACGTTCGCACATCACCCTGATCTGGTTTTTTTGGTGCCCCTCTTGGGACATGTGCATGTACTTACAGCTTGAATTAGTGTAACTGTTTTTAAATCATGAACGTGCTCCCCCCTGTGTTAAAGATGTCCATTGGGTCAAGCCTTATGTGCTTGGCTCCCTGTTCGGGAAGATCCAATTTCTGCTAATTGTGGATCCTATTAGACTTTAATTAGACTTAGATATGAATTATTTAATTGTATTTACTAACTCAATAACAGGGTACCCCGATCTCATTTAGACCCTTTCTGTTCCTGAGCCAACTGGGGCCTGAATCCAAGGAAAAAGTGTTGAATAAACAATATTGCAGCGGCTAACCTAAATAAAACAGGGTTTTTAATCATAGCGAGGGCTTGTCTGTGTATGAGTGGCTTTGACCTAATTCCATTTAGAGTGGAGAGAAACTGATGAATTAATTGGGACAGAATCGAATTATAAATGGATTCATTGAGAGAGTGGCTCACGCTGTGATGAGAGCCGAGCCCGAAAACCTGTCAGGGGTCCTTGTGGGTCAAATTACGGCTGGTCTGCTGAATATTTCCAAAAGTTAAAGTTAAATGATGTTTTGCTTTCAGTATCACCAGTCTGATCCCAAGCCAGCAGAAATGATGCAGTTCAAAATTATCATTGGACCTCATGCTGCATGACCTCCCACTAGAGGGCCAAAATGTTTCTGTCTACAAGCAACAATCAAGAAACAATGCAGCTGCTGCATTAAGGGTGCCATCATTTTAATTTATAATGTGCTTTAGTGATGCATACAGTGTTAATCGATGACATTGCCACAAACTAATTTCCATAAGGTGAACCTGGAGTCTTTGGGTCTAGGGCCCTGGAGCAGTTTCCCACTTTGCGTTTTGGTTGATATTCCCACCTTGAATATACCCTACAAACATATAATCCACAACTTAATGTTTAAAATGGAAGTATGTCTTTGGGACTGATGTGTAGGAATTGACACCACTCTCATATCTGTACAGTGTAACATAAGACTACAGCTAGCAGCTGATTAGCTTAGCATAAAAAGTGGAAACCGGGTGAAAACGCTAGCCTGACTCTGTCTAAAGATAATGAAATCCACCTATCAACACCTAACTAGCTCACACGCTACGTTTTGTTTGCTTATCTGTGCCGGACAATTTTTTGGCAACCTCACAGTGACGACAGGAACTCACTGCTCGAGGCCAAGAAATAATCCGACACGTAAACACTTTCAATCACACAAAACGAGATATCACATGTTAATAAGTGAGCTTTAGAGGTGCTGATAGGCAGATTTTGTTACATTCAGACAGCACAGGCTGGCTGTTTCACCCTATTTATAGTCTTTATGCTAAGCTAAGCTAAGCTAACTAGCTGCTGGCTGTAGCCTTCTGCTGAACATACCGACATGAAAGTGGCAACAATCTTCGAGTAGTTAATTCTCTAAGGGAGGATAAGCAATGGAATGAACTACAAAGCTAATTAGTAGGCTACATTGTGTGAAAAAAGGCCACCTCAATAGCAAAGCTCGTGTGTATTTAGGTAAGCAGGACATCTATAATAATGTGTCTTGTTTCAGAGTGATGGCCTGAATGTGTAGATATGATGTAATAAAATAAATGTCCAATAAATGTGGTTTAAGAGCATCACATCTTTATTAAGAGCTAAGAGCTATATAACCTTTGCTAGCGCTCTGTTTGTTTGGTTAACTAGATTTCAGGAAAAGGAAAAACAACAACCAGGGAACCAGGGATTGTGGATCCAGGGAGGCAAATTAGATGGCAAATCCCCAGGGCCTCAACTAATGCATTTATATCCAACATGTACCCAACCAGTTTGTCACAACCAATTCTTAGTTCTGGCCCAAACCAACTTATAGCACTTGTTAAGTATATGGCTACTTAATGTGCAGCTCAGTGGGTCGAGCGTGACATTATTACTGCCAGGGATGCAACCTCCCTACAGTGGGTGAAAGCAGACACGCCATATAAACATTTAATACTGTTAATGCAAAGACACAACATTCAACATTAAATCTACCTGTTGTGTGTGTGAGTGTGTGTGTGCATAGAGGGGTGTACTGGATGTAATGTGTTCATTTAGCTGCAGCAGAAACAGCAGGTGTTTGAATGATGCAACACACTTGCTCCGGGGCACCGCTCGCTCCATCTTTTCACTGCCGTCTCTGTTTCTCTCACACTGTCTCACATGGTTTCCCTTTCTGTCTCTCCTCCCTTGTCTCCCTCTCTTCTGTCTGTGTCTCCCCAATCTCCCACCCTCCCTGCGCTCATCTCTCTTTCTCGCGCTCTTCCTCATCTCCACTGCAGCAGGTAGTCTGCGCCTTCGCGCGAATAGCCTGAGGAGCTCGCCAAGGTTCTCTGCTGTCATTTTAACAGCTGTTCCACTCATCGATATGCCAAGAGATGAGTGTGTGTGTGTGTGTGTGTGTGTGTGTAGAGGTGATTACAAACTGACAGACTTTGGGTTTTCAATTATAGAATGGCAGTGCAAATTTTGACAAGTCTGCTGGAAAAACTGTACCCATGTGAGTGCGTGCAGGCGAATAAGCATGTGTGTATTTGTGACTTGTTTTTAGTATGCTTGGCTGCGTTTTTGTCTCATCCGTGAGCGGTTTACACGTGTTTGTCAGGTGGACCGTACATCCCTGCAGCATGTTCACATCACACTGGTGCTTAGACATCCTCTCCTTCTCTGTCTTTTTTCAACAGGCTCCACTGAAGATGTGACTTGTGGATTACAGGAACAACTCGCAAAGTCGATTACATCGCTGCCACATTTCTAAGCTATCGCTCTCTTTATCACGCCGCCTCTTCTGGAATATGATTCGCTCATGGGGCTCGGATAGCTCCACCCCTGGGGTCCTTTACCCCTCGATTTTTGACCAATAGTCGCTACTTTTTAATATTCCCAAAAGCACATCCACACTTTTGGAATACCCGCCTGAAATCCCTCTTTAAGATCACCTTGGCTATTGTTTGGTAATCACTCATTCATCATGGAACCACAGTGGAACCCGACTTCCTACCCTCAGTCTCCCTCTGTTGTCTTCCTACTCATGGCTATTTCCTACACTTGGCTCCTACCAGTCACCTCCCCTCAGCGGATCCCAACAGACCCTCAGGCGGCGCCTGAGTACGCCCATTCCATCCGACTGGACGGGGACATCATCCTCGGCGGATTATTTCCCGTGCACTCGCGGGGAGATCGTGGCACGCCTTGCGGGGAGCTGAAAAAGGAAAAAGGCATCCATCGTTTGGAGGCCATGATGTTCGCCATCGACCTGATCAACAAGGACCCGGAGCTGCTGCCCAACATCACGCTGGGGGCCCGGATCTTGGATACCTGCTCCAGGGACACGTACGCTCTGGAGCAGTCCCTGACTTTTGTGCAGGCCTTGATAGAGAGGGACGGCTCCGACGTCCGCTGCGCTAACGGAGACCCCCCGATCTTCACCAAGCCGGATAAAATCGTAGGGGTGATTGGAGCTGCGGCCAGCTCGGTGTCCATTATGGTGGCCAACATCTTGCGTCTGTTTAAGGTAAGATTCGATGCCTAAATCTCTGTTGGTTTCTCTCCTCTTTTGTGTCTGTGTGAACATTTCTGTGAATGCCAATTACGCCCATCCCCTCACTCATCATCGCTGGCGAGATAAAGTTCAATGATGACAACCAATTAAAATGTAGTCAGTCTTGGTTGAGTTTTCAATAATGGCAGCAGTGCCACCTTTGGAAGCCTAAAGTGTCATTTTAACTCTGGTATTCAGATATATGTGTGTGTGTGTGTGTGAGAAGTGTGTCAAGATGTGTCAAGTGATGCTTGTAAGAAAAAGTGTGTGTGTGTGTGTTTGTGCTGCACAGCTTAGATCATTCCTGGCTTGTGGTTGAGCCAAATAAAAATGGCTGCCAAACACGGGTATCAATTACTGCTGAAATCTGTCAACAGCCACTTCATTCACTGCACTACGTTTGTGTGTGTGTGTGTGTTACCCAATAGGACATCTCTTTGTATCAGTGTTTTCAAGTACATGTGTGGGCTTAATTGAGCATCCTTAAGAGTGCTCATGTGTATGCATGCGACAGTGTTCCTTCTCTTTGCGCGGCTCATGTTTGTGTCCTTGCAGAAGCTCTCACATCGGTGAGAGACAATACTTCTGTCTCTCTCTCTCTCTTTAGGTGTGCGAGTGTGCACATGAGAGTGTGTGTGTGTTGGCGTTGTCATCATTAGCTGAACAGGACTGACGGATGGCCGTATGATTATGAAATATGAGCCCAGTAATGACGCCCATGGCATTTCACATCCACATCTATCCCACGCTCTTTCACGGCAAACGTGTGTGCGTTTCCTGCCACACATTTTGCACCTCCCGTGTTGTGAAAATCCATACAGCAAGTATGTGTACGTTTGAACAAACTTGTTAACAACCAACTCGTGCTTTGAATGGAAGATTTGCACATTACACAACAACAACTAAACATGATTTATGCCAGGATCTGTCACAGGAATGGCACTCGAACACAGCGCCTTTCTGGCTCCGCATTGCCTCGTTCTCATTTGCCTAATGCGATTTAGTGCATTGTGTGTGTCTGCTTACACGTGTGTGTACTGTATGTCAGTGTGGGAGTGAATTTTGTCTGTGTCCACCGATATATAACAGTATGTTTGGGTAAGTGTGCCAGCGATTGTTTGTGTATGTGTGTGTGGGAGTCTTAAGTATTTGTGTGCGTGTGTGTGTGTGTGTGTTTGTGATTATCACCCAGGGGCCTGTGGCAGTGGTATTATATGACACAAGACTGTATCTCTCTGTGCTTGGTTTAACATGAATAATGCAGCATGCATCACAATCTGAAAATAGTATGCAGGAAACTCACACACATGCACACACACACACAAACATGCTGCAATAAACATATGTCTTTTTAAAATGGGCTAATCTGACAGTGACAGTCACAGCTAGTCGCCCACTCAACACAAGGAGCTCAGAAAGCAAATACAGCACTGGGAGAGAGAGAGACAGTGTGTGTGTGTGAGTGTCTTTTAATCTGGCGGCAGACAAAAGAGATTCAAACACCAGATTGTGTGAAAAACTCCACATCCAAATCCTCAAGAAAACAGCCGCTCTGTCCTTTTTTTTTTTTTTTTTTTACCACCGCGCTCAGCCGCAGAGGGACCCGCGCGCGCTGACAATCACAAATCAAGTCGAACAAAAAGTTGTTGGTGTTTCTTTTGTTACTGGTTTCTCTTTTGAAGATTATCTTTCACTGGTTCTGCTTTGTGGGATGATACAGAGTGGAGAGAGGGGACGACATATGATATAATAAGATGAAACTCTATTAATCCCCGTGGGGAAACCAGGCGGTCGCAGTAGCTGCATAATTCAGAGGAGGTTCCACAGGAGTTTAGCATATAAAAAGAACAGAGGAAATGGTGGTCATCTAAACACATTATGCCGGCAATTTTAACACTACATGAAAAGGAAATGCATAGATCACAGTGTTAAAGAATAGTAATGATTTATTACAGCATATTTTCTTGGTTTGGGCCATATTGGTTATGATTATGGATGCTCAGTGCTTAGTCTTTTTGGGGCAAGAAATGAGGAGTTATACAATCAGCCATGTTACCAGTTAGATTATCTAAACTACGGCTCACAAATTTATCTCCGGGGTTGGGGGTGAGTAATTTGTGTAAGGTGCTAGATGATTTTTACCTCTCCAGGTTTTGAAAAAAGGAAAATGAGGAACATATAGCATTGTACTGCAGAAAATTAAGTTAAAAATGCTGATCAGACCACTTTATTCAGGGGTAAAACAGAGAGTGCACCTGAAATGTCTGAAAAAAAGAAAACCATGTACAGAAGGAAAGGTATGGTCAAAATTTAACCAGGAAGTTGGTGTGTAGACTGTGTAAAATGAACATTTTAGGTAATCATTTTTGTTTCTCTTCCATATAACCTTGTCTCACTGCGGGTTTTTTAGAGATAGGATGAGAAATGATGGCCAAAACTCCAGAATCAAGACGAAAGCTGTAATAAACTGTAAACAGCCCTGAAGTAGTCAACACTGCGGCACTGAAAGGGTGTGTGGAACAGCAGCTGGACTGGTGTCTGGTTTCTTGTTTTCAGTGTGCATTGTTCCTTGCATCTATGGGGAATTAAATTAATGAGAATAGTATTGACAACAAGAGAGGTGCTGCTCTGGGATTTCACAAATTGCAACTTTAACATGGAGGGCACATACCTGGAGCCTGAAAACATTTCCCCCTTCAGTAACCTGCGCTTGTTTCCAGTTTGCTGCTCCTCTCATGAAAAACACTAATGCAGTGTAATAGATATATTGTACGTGTGTATATATTTTGTCTTTTCTATCGTACTCTGTAAACTCTCTCTGTGACCACTCATCCTCAAATAGTAACTGTTTTCATGCTTGGATATTGATTGTGTTTGTGCACGGTTGGTAATTACAGCGGCATTATGGATCGGTGAACCTCAGACACTTTCGGTCACCACAGCTTCACCTGCTAATATCTGCACTGGAAAGCACCAAAACTCCAGGTTAACTCTGTCAATTCGGGATGCTTTTAAAGAGCGAGAAGGTGATAGCCGCCTTCACACTGATGCTATCGCTAATGGTCTGTGTGTGTGTGTGTGTGTGTGTGTGTATGTGTGTGTGGTTTTGTCTGCTCTGTTACCAGGAAGTCCTCGCTCATCATACAATGAAATGAAAGGCACCTTTTTACTCGGTGACACTCACACGCTGTGTGCTGGACGCCGAAAATGAAATTCAATTCATAAATTGATAAGTGGTGGTTGTCCCCCGGTGAGAGCAAATGGAATGGACTTTGCCTCGGGGAATTTAGGAAACACTGCTATTATGCACATGCAACACACACACATTAGAAACTCGAGCCTTCATTCGATCAGTATCAGCTCCACTTGATTCTGCTCCAGGCTTTCAAACACACACACACATACACTCTCCAACTTATTTTTATTTGTGTCTCTGCCGGTGGGTTTTGTGAAGTTATGTGTTTCAAGGCGAAGGACAGAACTAGAAGTCTTTCCCACGCTCTCACACACTGCCTCACATACGTCCCCTTGTGTATGAGCTAGTGTGCGCCGTTACTCAAGGTGTGCATCTCGGTGAAGTATGCGTTACATATGCGTATGTTTATATCCTTATGTGTATGTATGTATGAGGAAGAATAGCTGCAGACGAGCCTTCCTATTGCTTCCATAATTCAGCCGCAGCCTCCTTTCCTCTCTATCTGTCTGGGGAATTAACTGCTGCACTGTGTGATATTGCTGATATATTCATCTGCCTGTGTATTACCATCGCCATGATTGCTTTCCCGAGTACTATTCTCTCTTTTCTAGGTGGATTTCTGCACAATACATTTTGTGACATGAGCATGCCCGCTCCCAGGAGGCACTTGTGACGCGAAGACAATGATTCTACACTATATGCATGTATGAAACTCTTCTGAGTGCACAGCGTGTGTCCAAACAGAGAGCACGCATGCACATGCAAATAAAAGCACACACTTTCTGCTGTTGAGCAAATTAGCGAGAGCAAATGTTTGCTCATACACTCGCAACGTACAGCAGGCTGGGGCCTTTGCGCACTTAAAAGCCGTACTAGAACAATCTCCTTTTCAGGCACGGCAACACCAGCTGAATTTACAAATCAATTTGCCGTTCAGCTTCACAAGGATGACAACAGCTGCATTAAAACGCAATTAACAGGAAACACAGTTATTTTATTCAGATGCCAATTCAGACAGAAAACAGATTTGCTGTTATTCTCAAGGTCAGGCAGAGTTTTGGTGTTGTCCTAACCCTGCAGACTGTTTGATTAAATGACCATGCCAGTAGAGAGGGGAAAGGATGTGAAGTAGACACTGCGAGGAAAGATGCAGATAGACAGAATAAGACCAAGCAAAAGAGATTTAATGAGAGAGGAAGAAGAGGGAAAAAGGGAAAGTGGGATGAAGACACAAGAGAAAGATAAAAAGGCCGAAAGACAAAGCGAGTAGGAGAGACTGTGACATCCTCGAGAGTGTAATGATGTGGCGTTGATTTCTTTCACGGAGACATTACGCATTAAGAGGGTGACGATAATGAAGCCACAGAGCACACTGAACAGCAAGCAGGAAAACTCATTAGGACATGAGTAGGTCTTGGGTTTTGTGCCAACTTCAACGTGCCTTGTTTTGTGTCTGAGCGCACATTGTTTCGCTCCAAATCGACGGACGGCCGACGCGATCATCCAACCTCTGCTAACGAAGGCAGACTTAATGAGCAAATGGTTAATGAAGGGAGACTTGATTGTCCTTGTGAAATTATTTATTACTTTCATTTGTTGCATGTTGCCTGGAGATGATTCATTTACAAGAGCCATAGGTTTGAGGCTGATTAGTCCATATCGTTTGGCTTGAAAATGACAAGTTGGATGAACAGATTTACGGGTATTAACAGGCTTTAAAATGTGTCAGTGTGAAGCTGAGCTTTATTTTAAAAATAGCGTGTGATTTGTCAAGCCATTCCCTGGTTACATCAAGTCAAATCAGTTTTATTTTTACGTGTACAACCCAAAATTTGCATGAAAGGGCTTAACAACTGGTACGACACAGACATCCTCTATTCTTAGGGCCTTGATTCAGATGAGGAAAACTCCGAAAACCTTGAAATGGGGACAAAACCCTGAGGGAACCCTCCTCTGAGGTAGACAGACGTGTCATATATACAGAAAAAGAGCAATAACAGCAATTATACAGCAGATAACAGCAATTACAATTACAGTATATGAAAATGTGACAAAATATAAGTTACTTTTTCCATTTTTTATTCAAAAATTGGTGAATATTGGAAAAAAAAACCCCACCTATAATACAAAAACTATCTGAGTTCTGAGTTGTGCTCTTCTACTGTAAACTATGTAGATCAATTTCCTCGAAACTTTTGGCTGCATGGGGCAAGAATTCTGTAAAATATTGCTTAAAAAAAGCAACTGAAAACTGTAACAATAAATATATTGATCAGATAAACCTGTAAAGCTGCTGTTGCTCACAAACATACAGACATGTGTTCAGTTACAGCGTTTGCTCACTGCAGGAATGTAATTTAAAGTTTAATCAAGTTCTCTGATGAGAAGCGAGAGGTCATTAGAAATGTGTTTAATGAAACTGCTGATCGTGTATGTGATAATGTGTACATTTATTTGTGTCCACTGGTGTGTGTGTGTGTGTGTGTGTGTGAGGGTGAAGAGGGTTTCCTGAAAGCCATTAATTGAATGTGTGTGTTTGTCAGGGAGATGGAAAGAGTAACAGAGATAGCGACTGTCTGTGAGTGTTATCTGCATGTGCGTGTATGGAGAGGACCAGTGTATGGAGCATTAAAGCGGAATGAGATTCTATCTGTCCGCTTCCTTTCATCAGGTTTGTGGCTCAATAGAAGCTCAGATAAGGGATAAGTGAAGCCATCACACACGGGCAGCAGTTTCACACATCGCAGCTGGATAGTGCAGACCATTTTGACTTCGTCACAGCAGAAAAAGCACGATATTTGTGCCATGTTATACTTTACATTTTGGTCATAGACTTATGATATTTTCTCTACTTTGATCCACCCTTAACTTTTAATTAGAAATTGGCAGCTGCTGTGCAGTGCCGGGGATCATCTCCAGGCAAGAAAAGAGCCTTTGGAGTGCAAGGAAACCCTTGTGAACACAGGGGTAACTTGCAAACTCCATAAAACCCTGATGGGATTTAGGGTTTATGGGACGCCAGTGCTAAACCACTCAGCCAACACCCATGAAGCTGTGCCAGTGGACCAGCGCGCACAGTACCAGGACTCTGGAATGCAGATATTAGTGGTATTAGTCACACATACGTTCTACAAAACAACATGTATGCTGTAATGGCTGCAGCAAGAACAACACTAAAATATAGATAATTAAAAAATAATACATACAGTTTGGATTTGTGGCATTTATTCTATAGGTTCGCTGTGTGTTATAGTGTTAATGCAGCAACTGCATGTCTATTAAGGCCTTAATCGTCACGCAAGCAGTGTGCCGCGTTCACTGAAAGAGCACCATGGCTCAGACACTCAAATGAAATTCAACTTGTCACTCCAACATGAATTTACGTTGTAACTTTGGTCCCCTGATGAAATGTTTTCAGCATGCATGATTTCACCACTTGCTGGTGGAAGACTGTGTTATCTGCATTGGAATGATGCAGCAGTAATGGATTCCCTCATTTGAAATAAATGAACTCGACAAGGAGAGAAAATGAGATTGAGGGAGAACTCGCAGGGTGAAAGCTGGTTTCTAGAGCACAAAATTAGATATTTGGAATTTTGTGAGCTAAAATTGATTCTTGCTCTTAACAAATAGCTGCTGTCGTGTAAGTAAACCTTATTGCAAATCATTATTTGTTTAAATATATGTAAGGGAAGTGAACTGTGGCAGTGGGGGTGGTCGGGAAGGCAAGTAAGGATTCTCTCGCTATAAAAAAAAGCTGTTACTGACTAACTTACTACTAAAATAAAAGATTTTGTTTTATTTGTTGCATTAATTACATCTTTATTTTGTCTCCCCTAGTATTCTTTGAGTTTCCTCAAATGAGTGAAACAGCGCCTCCCTCGGTTCTAACTGCTTTTAATGTGATCCAGCTTGTGTGGCCAAAGGTGGTATTGCACCTTTAAAGTTAAAACTAATTAATGTCAAACGTTGAGATACGTCATGTCACAGCAGAGCTATGAATAAACAAGTGTCTAGGTAACAAAGTATGGGATTATGAAGCCTGTTTTAAGTTGCTCTGGACACACAACAAACGTGTAAATGTAACTGAAAGATTTAGTTAGCTAACGGTAGTTAACGGCTAGCTCACTGTGATAGAGGCAGAGAGGGACAAACAAACAGAGACATGACTGGAAATGAGAGTGGACACCAGATAACGTGTCAAACACACCTCTGTCTGTCTGTCTCTTAAGATATCTATGGGTTAGTTGCTAGCTGGTTTCTTTCCTGGTGTTTAAAAGTCTTTCTTTTTTAAATATTTTTCTTTTGGCCTTTTTATTGGATAGAGACAGCTGAAGAGAGATAGGAATGTGGGGAGAGAGAGAGAGCAGAGAATGACATGTAGCAAAGAGCCACGGGTCGGATACGAACCCGGGCCGCTACAGAGCTTTCGTGCATGGGGTGGACACTCTACCAACTGAGCTAATCGCCGCCCGTTTAAAAGTCTTTCTGAAGCTGTTAGTTAGCTAGCTGCTGTCTACATTCTGACAGAGCCTGTAGGGCTTTGAATAATTAGTCCTGTTTTGCATTTATTGGTTGTTCAGTCACCTGTTCATGTGTGATTTGTGCCTGTGCGGAGGGCCTGCTAACTATTTGCTTGTGAGAAGTCCTTAACTATAGTTTTATGTCTACGCTATGCTGTATAATGAGTTATTAACTCACTGATCTGAACATAAATCTGTGAATGTTTGGTCTCTCTAGTGCAGTACTGAGCTGTGCATATATCAGAGTAGGGCTTAGTTGATTATTCACTCAACGGAAATGTAATTTGATTATTGATTAATTATTTATTCAAGCATTGGAAACTGAATATCTGAATATATGTTGGACATGTCATTCATAAATTCATCTAAAAAGATTAGTAGGCTACTGTAGATGATACAAATAATCTTTAATTTCATCCCCTGTATATTACTGTATGAAGGTCCATAACTAACTGACATGTGCTTTATTTCTTGATGATGTGAGCATAAATATGTTCCTTCAACGTCATCCTAAGGTTTAATAATTGTATAAATAATGTGGGTTGTTTCATACCGCCACAGTGGAGCAGCACTAACGAAATCCTGATTTGTAAACTGACTCTTAATCCCTCTTCGTGCCTCATTTCTTCGATGACCTGCCTGACGTCAGGCCCCTGTGGTTTAGCGGTGTGCTAGTGCACAGCTGACAGGTGTCTGAAGACCTGCTTCCATGTGTCCCTCTTGTGTATTCATTTATTTATTTATTTATTCATTTGAGCATTGGAGATTGACAGCAAGGACTGTTAGACAGGTCAGCGTCTCAAAACACAAACTCGTGATCGTGTCATGAGTACGGGGAGTGTGTCATACTTCCTCAGTGAGAGTGCCGTGTGTTACATCTTACAAAACTATTTGGGTCATCCTTCAGTCATGTTAGAATAGCCTCAACAGACACACACACACACATACACCCATGGGATTATGCAGCTATACTGGTGTGAAATTTGGTGGCAGCCTGAAAATTACTATGGAAGGTGTTTGAAATAGGAAAACAGAGATATTGTTGAATGTGTTAGCTCCAGACTTGCTGTTGTGTCTGCTGTCTGTTGAAAAATGACCAAATGTTCTTGTTGGTTGTTCTTGCAGTATTTGTTATTATTGGAATAACAACAAACCAGTCTGTGCTGGCAGCTGCTTCGAGATCTGCTACTGTTATCACAAATTATCTGACTTGTTTGCTCGCTGGTGTCGCTGTCATCTATCTGTCTGATTGCTTATTACTTTGTGTGCTTATGGTGGCTACCGTAAGTGGCAGAATGAGCACTTGGGTGATAAATTTGGCACTGTGCTGCGGAGCCACACAGGTGGAGGCGATGTTCATTTAAGTTCAAACTGTTTCTCACCTCTTAAGTTAGTTTGGCTAACTCACAAGGGAAATTGAATGAGATTTAATTAGGATAACAACGTAAAACAAAGTAGGAATCCTTTAAAATCGAATGACACATGATTCGTACATTTCTCAAGTCTGTTCCCGTCTGTTAGACATGAAAAAATACAGCATTTGAATACATTTTTAATATTTTGTAGGGGGGGAAGAAAGACAAGACCTTCATTAAGTCTGCCTTATCTTTTCAAGCAGCATTTCCAATGTCGAGGCTGTAGAAGAACTCTGGGAAGTTTAAACAAGAACACCCCCAAATAGTTCAAAGATTTTAAAACATATTCCAATATATAGTATCTTTAATAAATGTGAGAAAAAGTAGGACAGATAAGGAAGAAAAAATGAGACTGGGGGGAAAGTCACAGAGGGAAGAGTGACTTCAAGAAAAGGGAAGGGATTCTTTCCGAAATGAGATACGGGCTGTTTTTTTTCGGGAGGTGGAAAGTAGCTGCTGGTGTCGAGCTTAAACTGAATGGATAATATCATGTATATGTTTGATATGGAGCAACGAACATCATGGCTCAGATAAGGCGCTTCGTGATGTTTGGCAGTGGAAGTAGCAGATATAAAACAAGTTAGGAAATAAAATGGTGCGCTGCTTTTTTTCATTTTCCTTAATCTCTCTTCCTCTTTATTATATAAATGTACTTCTTAATCTATTTTCACTCAACTGTAGTATACCTTGTTTTCTCTCATGCATTTCTCTTTTTTTCTTTTGCCACTGCTTCTTTTCCATCCGTTTTTAACAGAAGAGGACGAGGCCGGTAAAAAGTGATAGGACAGAAAGAAGCAGGGCAGTAAAGGCGATAGATAAGGAGACGAATGGCAGTAAAACGGTAATCGCCAGAGGAAAAGAGTTCAGTAAAAGAGCAGCGAAGGACCCGAGGGATAAAGACGGGTTGCGGGAGGTGTTTTTACATCTTGCAGCGATGTTACATTAGATCAGAGAGAACAGGTGGGAGGAAAAAGGAAAAAGGAGGTTAAGTGTTTGACGTTTCCACATCCCTGCTTTCCCGCTCCTGGCATGCCTCAATCTTTTTTCTTCTTCTTCTTCTCCTTCTCTAGCTTTCTTGTCTTTCTTGCACCATCTCCTGCAGTTTCTCCTGACCATGTTAATAGCAGCAGCGTATTATTTATGAAAGAAAGGCGAGAAGACATGGAAAGAACATTAGGAGGAAGCCAGGATCCTACAGCAAAAAGCAACATCTTTGAGGGGACATTGACGGGATGCGTGTTTGTGTGTGTTTTAAAATAGATGTCCTCCTTTGGAGATTTATATAGAACATGACATATGCTGGATTTGACACTCTTTCTGTCTCTCATTCTCTCTCTCACTTACATCTCCATCGAGTCTGTCTATTCAAATTTCAGTGATTGATTGTAATAGATTTATTGATTGGCAGGGAATAAAATGGGAAATGGGAGCTTATTTATGGCTTTATGGTTTCTGTTTGTTGTGTTGATGTGTATTGGGCTGGTATTTCTGTGTGAGATTTGTTTTCAGAGAGTTGGGAGTATTAACATTTGTGTGTGCGTGCGTGTGTGAGAGTGAGAGGGTGTGCATTACTTGCAGGGTTTTGCCAATTACCCCCCTAAGCTGGAGGTCAAGGAGGAGAGAGAGGGAACATATTTCTTTCTTTTCCCCCCTTAATCCGCATTCATTGGCTGCCAGGGGGGAATAGTCAATCTCTCCTCTCCTCTCCTCTCCTAATCTCTCCACCTCGCCTGTGCTTCCAGCTTCCCTAAGGCTGTGTTCAGACCGACATTAGCCCTGTGTGAAAACATCCAGACTCCCCATTCATTTCAATATGGCCACTTGCTTGACGCTGTGGGGTTGCCAATGAAGGGGATTCCTTCTGGAAAAATGCAGGGTTGTCCAGTAAAACAGTTGAATCTGGCTCCTCTTTGACCACATAGCAATGCAACAATTACCAGCAGTCGTCAGATATAGTACAAGGCACTTTCCTGCTAGATAACATAACCTCAGCGCTGTGATTCTGCTGCTTACCCAAGCAGCAACCTCTGTGGCTGTGAAGTGAAGCCAACGTAGAAGTGCCAAAAACAAGACATGAGGCTTCACAAGCCCCCGTGTTAAAATGCCCAACGCAGCAAAAATAAACATGTTCACAGCCAGGTTACAAAAACAGTTTTGGTCTCTATAGCTAATTTCTCGGTTTATGACAACTGTACTGAGGCTGAATTTTTATAAATCTCACCATTTCAAATTATATCAAGGCTTAAAATTTTGCTAAATTTAGAATGTGGCTGCTTTGATTGACAGGTGGGTGTCGTCACAGGCAGCTGGTTTCAGCAACGGGGGTTCATTTATCCCGCTTCAACTCCACCCATGCCCCACGTCTTTGCCCAGTCTGGATTAGCCGGGAAGGCGGCAGAGGCAGGACTGCCAAGTTGGCGACGGCTAGAGCCACCACACTCTGAGCTTCACAACGGCTCTTCAGAAACCTACGGGTGATATCACATGTACTACATCCATGTTTTATACAGTCTATGTGTTAACTTTGCAATCGCTGAGGGTAAGTTCCATGTCATAGTATTACAAAACACTGTGCAGTGTTATAGTTCGTGACACACATAGATGTATTACAAAAATGTATCTTCTCACTAGTACCTGAAACAATACGTCCTCATGAAAGAACACACTTAATTAAGCCTATTAGACCCATAACATATTTAAAACATATTCAAGAATAATATATGAATTAGAAAAATTCATATTCACACTGAGATGCCTACAAATTGTACATAAACACAATGTGCAATTTAAATTGGAATGTTAAGCAGCTTAAATCAGTATTAAATGGATAAATGGGCTCACATAGTTCTCCTTGGCTATTGTTAGAGCAATTAAAATGAAGACTTTGAGCTGCTGGGATTACCCAGAGGAGTGACGGATGGGCAAAGAGGGATGCTGAGGCTGACGACTTGTTCGTGACCTCCGACCAAAAGGACTGACGTAGTGTACAGAGCCGGTTGAGTGTAGTCATCGTGGACATGTGTTGTTGTTTTAAGGGAGGCGATATCAGCTCTGTGCAGGACCTCGTACTGTGACTGTTGTAGAGTTGTATCGCTGTCAGATACGAGTTTTTATACTGTATATCACAGTGATGTTATGGTTTCGATGTCGTTAATAGATGAATCTGCGAGAGCACATGCTTGAATCAGGACTCCTCTTTTACCAAACACAGCGCAGCAGTGTTTCTATTGGCAAACCATGCACATCTGCACAGTTGAGCACTCTGACCTGCGAGTTCGCCGGAGTCGGGTTGAGATTGCACCGAAACAAGAACCACATGTTTGAACTTTAAGCAAATTGAAGACGATGAAAGGATGACTTGGCTGTACCTTTTATTCTCTTTTCCCCCATTTTTCCCCTTCTTCCTCTTCTCTCATGCTTCCTCGCTTCTTCCCTTTATGCTCCAGCTTAACGCCCACCCTCCTCCCTCCCACTCTCCCCTTCTTCCTCACTTTCTTCCCTCCCTCTGCCCTCGACGCCCTAGCCAGTGACGCTCCTTCTCCGAGGTAAGGCAGCACTAAACGGCCTCGGCGCAGTGTCCCCATGTATTTTTAATGGCCACGCCCGTCATGCTGGAATCTCAGCTTGAATTATGCATCGAGGATGAGTGAGAGAAAAGAGAGGGGGATCGGAGCAAGGAAGGACACATGGAGAAGAGAGAGAGAAAGAGAGAGAGAGAGAGGACTTGAAACAGAACAAAAGATGAGAATAAAAGACGACAGGGGATCAGGGATGGTTGAGGGCAAAAAAAAAAAAGAAAACATGCTGGGAGAGTGAAAAAGATGGAATGAGAGCGAGCCACGGAGATATAGAGATGTGTATTTTGGAATAATCACAGCTCTGACAGAGAAGAGGAGAGTGTGACCTCACTTTCCTCCATCAAGCCCTCATTTTCTCTCTCTCCACCCCTGGATTCACCTCCTCCACACCTCCACACCCGACATCCCTTCATCTTTCTCTCTCTCTAGGGCTCCCTTTCTTCTCTGTCTCGCTATTTCATCACCTCTTCCCCCTCCTTCTGTTGCTATCTCTCTCTTCTACATCCCTCGCTCCCTCTTTTCTCCTCAAACTTAAAACTCCTCAACCCTCTTTTTTCACCCTTTTCATCCCTTATTTTC
Source organism: Sciaenops ocellatus (assembly GCA_033000465.1). Classification (NCBI taxonomy): domain Eukaryota; kingdom Metazoa; phylum Chordata; class Actinopteri; family Sciaenidae; genus Sciaenops; species Sciaenops ocellatus. Next base: position 10,918,132 of record CP136889.1, read on the forward strand.
TCTCTCTCTCTCTCTCTCTCTCTCTCTCTCTCTCTCTCTCTGTAGCACACAAAATTAATGTGTTTTTTTGTGTGTATGTAGCGGTAGTGTTGGGGGGAAGGAGGGGTATAAGAAAGGCGCTAAAAAGTGAAAGATATAGGGAGAGGGAGTAGGGTTGCAAAGGGATGGAAAATTTCTGGTAAATTTCCAGAAATTAATGTAAATGTATTTTCCCCAACTATATTTACGTTCCCTGTTAAGGGCCAATCTTCAGTTCTGTAAATTCCAGGTTTATTTCCTGTTTATTCCCATGAAAAGTTGAAACTGAAGGACAGGTATGACTAAGACTTTAGACTATTGATTAACATCATGGACACTTTCCTTTGCTTCCCAAACACACACACACACACACACACACGCAGACACACATCCCTCTTAGTAATGGACACTGGAGGGTGGCTGACATGCTCACCGTGAGATAATGGAGCAGCTCTGTGACTCGGCTATTCCTCTTCTTTATTACTTTCCCCTCTTTTTATATAATTGAACGTAGCTTAAACACGTGTGTGTGTGTCTGTGTGTGAAGGGCCAGTTTTGCCATTAGTGAATCCAACAGAAGCCATTAAAGTCCAGTCTCCCTGCCTCCACAGTCTGAAAGGAAAGTCAGATATCAGGCTGGTAGGTGGTGCATATAACTGTGCAGTGTAGCCTGTTAAATAGTGCTATTATTTAATGTACGTTCATATTAGTTTTATTAAGACAATATACTTTTTTATGGTCCAGAGCTATATCAGTGCTAGTATGTGTGTATGAAGGAATAGATCACTGTGGAATAAAAAATGCAGTCATTATTCTGACTCTCTCCAAGTCGATAGAGAAAAAAACCAAACACACAGCACAAGTTATCCCACACACTTCTTTTGCAGTCTTCTCCCTCCTTGTTGCATTTAATGATGCTGTCTTTTTATAAATCCCAAAAAAAGCCTAAAGCTCGCAGTTCAATCCCAACAGTTTTGTTGCTGATTTATTGCACTCTGGGTCCAAAAGTTCACACATTTGCCTCATTATTGCCTCTCTGTCAGTTCATGTTTTGAAGAGCACATCCACAACACCGTACATACAGCTACAGTACAGTTTTATTGTTTGTTGATGAACAACTTTTTTTTTTTAGGCACAGTAAGTACCTTTCGTAATCACGTGCATAATTTGACTTCAAACATGTTTTTGTCCTTTATAAAATCATAGTTCATATCATTAATGATGGCCCTGTTCATCCCAGCAAGGTGTTCCAGCTTTCACAGGAGATGTTATCAATATTTTTGTGCTTTTTCTCCTGTGACTGGCCAAAATATGTGCCATGAAAACGGGCTCTGCACAGTACAATGATGGCAGTTAGCGACAGTCAATCATATAGTACACTACAGTAAAGTCCACTATATGGAGTATAATAATTCTCAGACATACACACAACACTATAAATTGGTGTTCACACTATACAGTGGACTTTTTAGTGAATAGTGAACAATTCTGGATACAATCTTGTACTTGCTGTCTGTCACAGCAAGACTACTACGAGTAATTGTGATAATATGCTGTATATTACCACCAGTTGTACAGGTACAAGAAGTCCTAGAAGTAGTTATTCTGTCTATATATATATATATGTATGTACTGTCAGATGGTGAATCACGCCCACAACCTGACTCGCTCTTGACTCCTCTCCAGTCCCGATACGTCTTTGAGTGCTGGAGATAAATTCAAGGGGTTACATGATGAGAGAATACTCGGGGCTTTGGTATTTTGGTATATTTTTGATATTTCAGCACGACGTCTGTGATAATTAGCATGACATTTAGAGAAGCTTTGATGTGTTTCCTCTTGTCGGTCAGGGAGCATCAGGAGAGCAGCACACAGGGACAAAAAGTGTTTTGTGCTACACTTTGGCTACTTCAAAATGTCTTTCCAGTGAAGTCACTTTCACGGCCTTGATTGCTGAATGTTGTGCTGGTGATTAATCAACGATTTACAGGATTGATTTTGCAGTGTTTTGACAACACAAATAAATATGACCTCTGTCAACTAATTCAGATACCCCGCTCAATCTAAACCACAGAGACTCGCTGTCTGTAGGGAAACATTAACAAACACCTGCTGACGCTGTTTTTTAAAAAATTATTTTCTAATTGGAATTGAATGAGCTTAAGATCCTTAATATCCAACCATAGAAACTACAGGACCATCCCTAGCGTCAACTATTGATGTGGAGAATCTCACAACAGTGATTGCAAATCAAATTTTAAAAAATTATAGTACCAGGAGAGCCCTTAGCTGCTTCATATGACCTTATTTAATTAATCACAATTTGCCCTATTAGTTCATACTGGGCTGTTAGAGAGGAGATGAAAGGAGAGGTGCAGGGAGTAAAGTATGACGAGAGAATGGAAAAGGACGGGAATCGACATGCAGATCGATGGATGCATGAATACAGGAGCACAGGACAGACAGAGAAGGAAAAATACTGACACACTTTATTAAATTATGGGACGGAAAAGAAGAAGTGATAATATCATTAAAAAATACACCAATTTGGAAAATATGCTGTGAAGCAGTGACACATCTAAATTAGAAGTTGCATGCGTGCTTTCACCCACAAACGCATGCATACTTGCGAAGGCTGGACTGCCGGTTATGAACCCACCAACAATAACACCCTATTAATACACAGTTATCACACCCATTAATAAGCGCTTTCACCCAATCGACAGCATTTGCATGTAAAAACAACAACTAATCTGCAAATGAACCTGGTGTTAATTGAGTACTTCCAAAGTATTTCCTCCCACAGTCACTGTTATGCTGAATGTGAGAATCACACCCGACTGTTCCACGACATTAAAGGAAATAAAGGAGGGCGTTAAATATCACGAATTGATGCGACAGAGCAAAGGAAAGAAATGAGAGCATGAACGCTGGCAGAAACACAGGGCTGGTGGATGCAGACTGAGGGTGTGACTGTGTTTGACTGACATCATCAAGAGTTACCGGGAGGTGGCTCTAGATCGAGCTTGGTCCATCCCAGTGGTCCTGACTGAAATATTGGGGCAGCTGTGAAGGAGGCTCAGGAGGTAGAGCGGGTCGTCCGCTGATCAGATGGTCGGTGGTTCGATTCCCGGCTCCTCCAGTCTGCAAGTGTCCTTGGACAAGATACCGAACCCCAAATTTCTCCCAAAGGCTGCGCCTGAATGCGTGTGAATGGTTAGCCTCCTAAAACTGATGAGCAGTTGACACCTTGCATGGCAGCCAATGCCATCAGTGTATGATGATGGTGAATTTCCATTTACCAATATCCCGTCAACTATTGGATAAAGTGCCATTTAATTTGGAAGAGACATTCATCTGACCTTTCCTCTTACGCCACCATGAAGTTGACATTTGTGGTGTTTGAGTGAAATATCAAGACAACCATTGGAATGCTGTGAGATTTGCTGCAGTTATTCCTAGAGGATATCCTAGGACATGTCAAGCACACTTATAGGAGTAGATCGAGACCCTTTGCTTGTCCTCTCCCCTCCAAAATTCACCCTATAATGCAGCATGGTTTCATTTTGTAAAAGACTACGCTTGCCTTGCTCACTGGGACTTGTTCATAATTCAGGGTCACTTGTTTCCTGTCAGGCTGACTCCTGTTTTATTGTGTACTCCTTAAAGCTCTTTGTCTCCTTGTCCTTTTCCGACTGTTTAGCTCTCTTGATATTATGTGACATCATACCCATTCAAGTCGCATGCTGCAAGCTGCAAGCTGCTTTAAAACTTTGGACTGCTGACATTTTGATCACAAGCTCACTCTCGAAATCACCGAGGTGCTGACAACCCCCTGCTGCTCATTTCAAACTATTCTTGTGCTTCAGCCTCTCCTTCAGTCCGCCTTGACCTTCAAAGGGCATCATTCACAGCGACGACTCCCTGCTAAACACCTACTTCCTTTTCTCTTTTCCGCACTCACACACACACAGTCTGAAAGTAAAGCTTTTACACCTACTATCTGGGCATCTTTAGAGCTATTTATTCTATATGAAATACTCTTCTTTTTCCCTTGAAATATACTCAATCTACCTGAAAAGATTACACTTACACTTGTATAGAAGTATTGTACTGAGTAAACTATGATGTTTCTCTACCAAACTAAACTCTAAACCTTTCCCCTAAAAGACTCAACTACAGATTAACTGTAGATTCAAAGTGCATGGTGCTGGAGAAGTGTGGTTTAAAGGTCCAAAAAGTGCAAAATGTAACCAATAAATAACATCTTGTGCAGCATGACGGAAGTCCTCTGAAGCCAAACAACATGTTCAATAGTTACTTCACTACCTTTATAGATTTTCTCCAGTCACAAGTCCCCCTCCGGGAGTCCCTGCTGGTAGAGTCGTGTTGCTCGCACACACTTCTTGGAAGCTTTCAATGCTTTGAAGTCTAAAATACAGATCGCCACAGCATCAACTACTTAGAACCAAATAGACCCTGTAAGCTATTTTGGTTGCATGCCTTTATGGTAGCTACTTCTAAGTGGCAGAGAGTAACTTTGTGCTGCAGAGACAGAATGAAGAAAATACCATATTCATATTTTCTATTTTAGCAGTATTTGGGCCTGAAATAAGTTTGACTTTGTAAGGAGGAAAATGAAATTTGGTGTGAACTGTTGGCCACTTGTGTTACTTTAGAAGTCTACTTTATGTGAGCTTACTAATATGTTGTAGGTATATAAGAAAACATGGGTTCACTAGTCCTGTTGGTGTTGAACATTATCATGGTATTTGTGAACCTATTATGTGGGCGAAACCCTACCGGCCACGTCTCCGTCACGTTACAGCCGCAACAGTGTTTTGGAGCATTTCAGAAGCAGAGCGTTTTGCCCGCCAGACTTTGTTAACTTGCTCAGATTTGGTCATTTTAAATATGTAAATATAGTATGTAGTTAAATTGTTTACCTTCGTGGAAGTTTACACAGGGTGTTTTATTTTGAAAATCAACCGGATTCTCTATACCGTTTCTGTGCCTGCTCTGTGCAGATCCATCAAAAATAGAACAGCCTCGTATTCTCGGCGGAGCCAAGCGGACACGCTTCTGGGACGCTTCTGAAATGGACTGGGGCGCTTCCAGCAGGGTTTGAAACATTGAATAGAGCAGCCGCGATGAGCTCCGCTGGCTGCAGCGCACAAGGGGACGTGTTGCATCCGTTGCCCGGTGGAATTTGGCCTTTAGTGTCCTTTAGGAGCGACGCCAATGAGGCAACAATATACCACCGACTCTTTGGATAGACGGGCAGAATACACGGAAGTTGTTGATATAAAAAAATACATGATTTCTCTGAGCAAAAAGTATTTCAGTAAAAAACTTTTCCTTTTAATGTTAAAATTATTATTCTATTAGTTGCAGCGTAGCTTTGTCGAGTTGAAGTGAAAATGTTAAAATGCAATTTAAAATGTTTGCAATTGAAATTTACATAATTGTCTGCTAATAATCAGTTCATGCATACAACTTGTGGATAACGAAATGGATAATTTATCTAATTCGTTGTGTTTTGTTCAACCACTTCTAATGTCGTATACATAATTTAGTTTAATGGTAATTGCCTAATCCTCTGCAAACATAGCTTTTCTCCTGAAGGTCTATCAGTGAACCTAAGCCTGTGTATCATAATACCTGTTGGCGAGGCGATTGAGAAAGCCTTTGGGGGTGCTTACCACTGCTTAACTCCATAAAAAAGCAGCTTTGCAACAATACATAAAACTCTCTGAGCGTGTTTCACTCGCCGTCTCAGAGGGGATTTAACGTCTAAGACAAGACAAGTCTTTCCCTTGTTTCACTGAGCTCCGTCCAAATGGTGCTGGGCACCTGCCAAGGTTTATGCACGGAAAAATGAGTTTCGCGCGCACACACACAGGCGCACATGTACGCACTAGGATGCACGGGGAGACACACACCGTACAGACACGTTCGCGCTGTTGCCGTTTTGTTGCGGTTAATGGATGGTTTTATGGAGAAGTGTGAAACCTTGTGGTCCCACTCCAGAATCTTTACCAGGCTTATTGTTCACCCTAAACCAAAGAATCTTGGCTGTCGTTAAACGTCCCACAGATTTCATCTGTTTCGTGTCAGCAGTACTGAAAACAGAGGGGAATTGCAATGCCATGATAAAACCCCCCCAAAAAAGTACATTGTACTATATCCTCTATTTTAAAACTGCAGTTCAGGCTGAAACTTTTAGGGACTTTTAGGAAAGATGAACACTTCCTGCTCAGTAGCCATAAACTCATTAATTCAGTCAAGGTTAAATGTTCAGTGTTATCTTCCAAGATAAGGACTCTCTCACAGCCCACTCTTCTGTGAGAAAGTTGCTGCGATATGCTCAGGAATAAAGCCCATAAAACAAACACAGCTGAATGAAACTGTGTGAGACAAATGTAAAGAATTTAAACCTAATAATAAAACTCTAAAGAGAGATGTGATTTTTGTTTTTTTGCAATATGACACCTGGTATATCTGAATGCGTTTCCATTTTCTGCCTCCACACAACAGTGCTGTTGCCGTGAACGCTGTCAACCAAACATGATTTATTTTTAAGGGTGAAAACAGATTTATTTAGGTTGGTAGCATGCCTGAATGTTGAAAAACAGGCCGTAAAAAATTGCAACAGACATGCAAATCGACACAAATAAAACTCAAGAACAGGGCCAACCTAAAAATGAAAATAAATTCCGGTTTGGGGATTTCAAGGTGCTGCTCAATGTCAGCTTAAGTCTCTTATTTAAAAGTGCCAAGAGGGCGAATAAGAAATAAAAGCTTGTCTTCAAAGGATAAATGATATGCTCTGAACTCTTGTGTATCCCATTGGGATTCAGTTGGCCAGCTAAAGGGGAAATCATCTTTGAAAAAGCTTTGTTTGGGGATGGTGTGGCAGTGTTGGTCTTTTTCCTGCTTTGAGTTATTTGCTTGATATTCTCTTTCCATTTCATTACAGGATTGTTTTTCTCATTCACATTTGATATTACATGGCTCAGGAGACAGTGATCTTTTTTAATATAAAAATGCTTTTCCAGCAGTAAATAATCAAAAGTGAGCTTTAAGATGGTGTGAATGCAGCCACAGAACAACTTAATAGCCCATTCCCACTAACTTCATTTTCAGTGTCGTGCTGGGGTCTCGCTAAATGTGTGGCATACGTGCTATCGCACAAGTCTGCAGCGAAATAAGAAAACCTCTGTTTTAAGGTTGTTGAGTACCTCTGAGACTTCGTAGTGCCATTGGAAAGACCTGTTGTCGCCAACATGCAACATGCATCACGTAGAGCCGATGTAGGCTGCTAGAAATGTTAGCAGCCAGCTCGGTCTACTTTGTATTTTCTGTTTCCTGTCACCTGTAGAAATTTGGGATAGTTGTTCGAGGCTGGTAAGTGTGTTCCAGGCTGCGTTAAAACCCAGTCTGTGCATATGGATGTGTATGTCTATTGTGCTACTAATGGACTAAGCCCATTATGCGTAAGAGAAGAGTTGGTTTTAATAGTTTTAAACCACATGGTCGTTGTAAACAACAGGGCGTTACTGTGAAGTGTACTGTGAATAATGTCTGCTATTAGCGCAGAAGGAAATGGAGAGAGTGTGTGTGTGGGGATTTTCTATGCATAGGTAGACAAACAAAAAGGAAGAGATGGGAGGAGAGCTTTTTATTATGAAAAGTGCCTGTTTCAAATATGTACCATACAGAAACAGACACATAAAATCCTCTTCAGACCAGATGTAGACGTATCTCTCCTTTATTTCCTTTAATGCCGTAGATGTAAGCCATTGATAGTTAAAGGCACCAAGTCAGCCTGAACTGAAGGTACCAACAACACACCAAACTAATGAACACTGTCGAACAGCTAGCAAGCAAAACATGCACATATTTTCCCTCAGCAGTGGGTGAAGTGAGGATTTGCTTGACTCCGTCATCTGCTCAGAAACATGACTGCAAATGAAAGCCAGTGTTGCTCCGTGTTTGCTGGATATAAAAGTGGCAAATAGCCACAACAGCCTTAACGAGTTGCGGTGGTGACTTTGTACCTGTCAGCTTGTTATACTTTTCAGCTCGAGGCCAGAAATATTGTAGATTAATGAAGCTTTAAATTAGAAATGTAGGCATAGGTGTGCTTACAGGTGAATGTATGTCTGTTGGGATTGTAGGTGTGTATATAATATTTAACAATGTGCTTTATGAGAGTGGTTGGTGTGGATGTGATGTGAATAGGTTTTGACTTTGGGGGTGTGTGTGGATATATGTGTGCGCGTTCATATATCTCTACATGTGTATGTATGTGTGTGTCAGAGAGGCAGAAAGTGAGAGGGAACAGGAGCAGGCGTTCCTCAGTTGGAGGTGCCATTATGGAAATGGGAATTAGATTTACAGTGCTGCAGTTTGCACACACACACACACACACACACACACAAACACACACACACACACGCACAGGGATTCCACTGTAATTTCCTCCCCCATGGGCTGGCAGCAGTGGTAATGCATTCATAACTAACCTAGTGACATGTATTTCTGTTCTGCACACACACACATGAACACACAATGTGTTTCTATGCACATTTAAACAGTGCTGCAATGACCATCTCGAGTGCTTATTTCACAGCACTGTTTACCGTGCAAGACATCAGCTATTCCTCTGTCACTTCCTGCTGGTCTGCTGCTTCATGGACTGTGCAAAGGAGAGAGGGTCCTTGAGATATTGGTTGAGGAGTCTCATGGGGAGGTTTAAGTTGATAAAGTTGATTAAGCAACCAATAGGCAAATCTAGAGAAGCACTTTTGTACATTGAATATAGTAATAATAAAGTAATAATACAGTAATAAAGTACATTTATGACCTACCAGTAGAATTTTCTTTTAGATCAAGACGTGTATCCGACTCTACTGAACACCATTCTTCTAAAAGGTATTATCTAATTTGGTGTTTAGGTTGTGATCTGGTGGCTGTGAAAGACAGTAACATCTGATTCACACCATTTTCATCAAACCGTAGTGACCCCTCGTGCCCTGCGTTCACATCTACGACCAGTCCCCTTGGCTGATGAGTCAAAGAGCACATACAAGACGTACATACTGCACAGAATAGTCGTTCATTCACATGTTGTTTACCACTTCACTGCAAAAGAATGAAAACAACTTTGAGTTATGCTCCCTTGTACATGTCTGTGTGCCTTTGTTTGTGTATTTGTGTATGTGTGTGCATTCTATATCTCTCACCTGGTCTCAGTATTTCTCCATGGGGTGCTGTTGGGTCTGTTTGACTCAGTGAGTGATGCCTCTGCAATATTGTGAAACATATGACTGGTGTGTGTGTGTGTATGTCTGTGTGTGTATCTGGGGTCTGGTCAAGAAGCCTGAGGGGTACTGATTAATTTAGCAGGCTATTGGTGATAACAGACTGCCTTGAGGTATGACTCTCTGGGTATCACACAAACACACGACCCACACTGCACTCACAAATGTGCTCATACATAAGTAGACATTTATTGTAGCCCGAGACATCAACATGTGTGTGCTTATAGACAGAAACAGTGAATGGGTATGAAACATTGAAAGAAATGGACACACACACCTTTGGTAGGCAGTCCAGCATCCGTATGTGTATATCCCTTTGAGAGACACACACTGAACAACAGAGAGGAAAAAGGGAAAAGGAAGATGTGTCGAGTTGAGCCCTTGTCAGGTTTCTGCTGTCGTAGCAGGTTTTTGGCAGCCAGAGACAGCAAGGGTTGTGTGTGTGTGGGTGTGCCTGTGTGTGTTTTTTTAAAGGTGCACGCATGTGAACGTGGGGTGTAGCAGGAGGTGCAGCGAGTTGCCATAACCAAACACATTTCATTGCGCTTACACATTAGCTGCCACCTCAGCCTCACCTCTGCCTGGGGAGTTTGCATATTTATAAAAAAAGAGAGGGAATATGAAACAGGCGCTGTCTCTCTGAGTATAATTCAGTTCAGTTTCAGCGGATTTAAGGCAAATCCAGTTTGATTAAACCCATTAGCATGCCTGCAATTTGAATTTTTTTTGTCTCTCAGGATCTTAAGTTGCTTCTTCAAATCATTAGCTGCTTATTTGAAATCAAATTTATGAAGTCGTTAAAAGAGGAAAGAATAATTCGCCCTATTTTAAGACGAGGCAGGAAAGGCTGCAGAAAAAAGCCTGCACACATTTGTGTCTAACTTAGAAAACTTCTGTCCTATGTTCACATACACATATATTCAACTAAGAGGCACTTAATGTAAAGTATTGCAGGAAAATGTCAACTTTTAAAAAGGATTTGTAATTTGTGGTGTACTTTGGTGGAAGAAGTCAGGCAGCCCATTTATACAGGCTGACATTTTACTTAAATGAGAGCTACCTGATGGATTGTATACACTCACCGTTCAGACCAGCTTGAATCACGCAGCGTGTTGCAGGACAACATTCATCTGCAGTATTTCTCCGTGGAGTTTGGCATGGCATCTTCTCGTATACAAAGAAGGACAGACAGGTGCACATTGTTTTAAGTTTTCACTTATACTCAGTCTCCAAAATTCAGATTTTTCAACTTTCAAATGATATTATTTAATAAATGAGACTAGCCAATGGCGAGGAGAATAATTGCTGTAGAGAAAACACAAAAGAGCTGCAGATGAAAGTAAAAAGCATAAATGTTAAATCACACCCAGTATTTAATTACATAGAATCTAATATTCACCTAGCCTTTAGTCTTGATGATTATATAAAACAGTTTTCACTATTTTCTTGATATTATATTTGTATGTGATTTATTCCTTAATTTTAAAGCCCCATTAGGCAACTTTTCTATCATTAAAATAGCAGATTTTAAATCATTTTGATGCTCCACTGACTTGTAATAAGTACCCCATACGCCTGTTCTTCCACTAAGTAACTTTGCACTCCGGGCACGATCCCCTGCCACCACCAATTATTTCACCTATTTTGGTAAAACTGGATCATATTTTATGGAGAAAATGTTTTCTGGTTTTCCTTCTGATGTCCTCCGGCTGCTCTGCTTCTTGCCCCGACAAGAGTAAATCTGGGACAAATTTTTAAGCTGAAAGACAAACCAGCTGCGGCTTGTTGTTGGACTAGTAAGTAATATTAGCTGCTGTGTCCTGTGTTGTTGCACCTGCTTGATGTTTGATTGTTAACAAAGTTGTTGACTCATAAGTAATAAAATCATAACAAACTCACGTATACAACTGTCCATATTTATAACAGTGGTATGACACTTGGAGGTGCTAATTCGCTAAAATACAAATTTTTACCAAATGTTGCTTGAAAAGAAGCAAAAATAATATGCCCTGCATGTAGGCCAAGGGACTTAAGTTCCCTCATGAAATAAGCAGTAATTGATAGTCTCTTAGACACGTTGATGGGTCTGGGGAGGGCGAGCCATCAGATGATACAGAGGAGCAGTCGAAACACTGTCATAACATTATACATCGAAGGTGACAGGACGGCGAGGACTTTTTCCAGTTCTGAGGAGCCGGAATGTCAAAGTGCTAATTGCATAAATCTTGCTCAAGGACACTTTGACAGGATTTACAGCTATTGATAGACACATTGACCATAGCTGTGGTTAATCTGTGACCTTCCAGTTTCAGGGCTGTCACTCAAACCGCCTAACTAGCCTGCCAAGTTATCCACATGAAAAATAAATTAATTGTTGACAGTGTTTTACAGGTTTTTTTTCTCCCAAGAATGCTCAGATATTTTCACATTTGGCCACACATCTGTCCCTGTTTTGGCTGTGAAGACTACGCTAAATGTTTTCCTGTGGGTACTCATCATAGAAACAGCGGTGGTACACATTAGTGCTACACTTGGTTTAATTTCGAGGCAAATTTGGTTAAATTATGCTGTTTTTAGATCACTAACTTGCTCTGCATGAGGCAGTGACATTATTGCTGCTGACTCCTTTCCTTCATCTGCAGTGTTTTCCAGATCCATGGAGAGGTGTATTAAGGTCCCAGTGGCATGTCTGTATCCATACAGTATGAGCAATAACTCAAGGTTTGAAAGATTATTCATAGTATTTCTATTTTTTATGCGTGTGTGATTAAAAGTGTGCAATTGGTGCATAAATTTTTAATCGTTAAGTTGCTTTTGCTAAATTAACTTCTTCGGCAACATAAACACCCATTTAATATCTGCCGCCTCCTCCACCACACTCCTTTCCTCCCTACATCTCTCTCACACACACATTTCTAATTTCCTCCACTCTGTCTTCTCTTCTTACTCCTCCGCTCTCATCTCCTCCCTGTTCTCCTCTGCTCATGTCCCCTCTCTTTTCTCTCTCCGTTCGCTGTCATGTTTTGGGACATGAATGCAATAAAACATCTAGTCTGGGTTAAAAAATGGATGGTGTTTTCTATTCCATCCTCTCATTCCTGTCTGGCTGTAATTATGGCCGTTTAATTGGGCCTATGGAGGCTGTGAGAGAAAGTGTGTGTGTGTGAGAGAAAGAGACTTAACAGTGTGTCTGTGCTTATGTATGTAGGAGAGGTTGTGCATGACTTGAGCTGAATACAAAGCAAAGCTGCCTCAAGACCACAGAGAAGGTTCATTTAAAATCAAGAAGAGTCTCCTATCAATATATGTGTATTGAGAATGAGATCCAATGAGCTGACAATGAACAATAAGAAGCGGACTGTACAGTGAGCTCTTACTAATTGTCTGGTAAACTTGATGAATCCAAAGTCATCTATAGCGGTGATATATTTTGACAGCGCAGATGAAACGCAGGCGTCTAAAGTGCCCTTTGTGTTTTCACAAATTCGTCCCTGACTTGAGGGAAGTCATTAATTGGCACAGACTGTAACATTATGTTTCCCTTCTAACAACCATTCCTGGCCTCTAGCTTTACTCAAATGTTATCTACTTGACAACTATTTATAGAAGGCTGGGTAGATGAATGGATGGACAGGTAGCTGGGTGAAGGAAAATGGCAGATGTGCAAAGGAAGGAAGGTCTACACATCCTTTTGAAAAATTCAGCTGTTATTCTCGAGTACGGTTAACCTCATTAAAAGGCAAAGACACATGCCAGATTTCTCTAGGCTTTCACATGCGGCAATCACTCTCCCTATACCCGTTCACTCACTCCCTGGTGTGCAGACATATTCCTACTTTCTCCTCTAAAGGCGCGGGCACACATAATGATTATTTTGCTCTCATTTGGGCGTCACGTCTGATTGGGCTGCTCCTGCCTGTTGTACTTGGTTGGAATTATCTTTCTGAGTCACTTCCCTGTCATTATAGATCAGGAGCTTTCAAAGTCATACGGCATTATTCTTGGACATTACATCAAAAAATATTGATAGTTCAATTCAAATAATGTTAATATTAATGGCCTTTCCCCTTATATTGTTCTTTGTTTTACTTCTATTTAGGGGATAATCATGCTCTATGTTTTGGAAGTATAGTTCCCATCATACTTTTTGGGCTGAACAATTAAGTTAAATATATCAAAATCACTAATCACAAGTGCAATATCCAAATTGCATACTATTGTAGAAATTGAGCATTGTGGTTTCCACAGAGATGCCCCAGCCTGCAAGTCATGTCCTCCAGAAGTAAGGAAACATGCTTGTTTTGCACAGACCCCAGCGAAAATCACATCACCATAGTTTTTTTCAGTGAAAATCAAATGCAAGAATTACCATATGCACTAAAACCATGACTCATATTGCAGTTGCAATATCTAAAAATAATCGCAATATGAGTATAAACCTGCAATGATTCAGTGAATTATGCTGTGAGCTATGACTTTTACTTTTTTAGCCTTTACATTTTGGCAAATTATCTATCATCCTGCATATTGTTTGGTATATTATCTATCACTGGATCACTGGATTACCTTGATACTGAAGAAAACTTCAAAATGTGATGATTCTTAGACATGATCTGGAGTTATAAGAAGTGTTTTTGATGATTTTAACGTTTTTTTTCTATCATTTGGAGCAGATTTATAAATATTTATTTGTGATTGACATTGGATATAATGTTATCCTTGAACAGTAATGCTATCGTGGTTACCATGTTTTTTTTTTTTTGAAAAAAGTTCTCTTAGTAAGAGAGGGAGGGGAAATGAGGATAACCCAAACCACGTTTTTGACATTTCAGCTTAGAAAGCAAGAAAGTAAACCACATGGGGGTAATTTGGTAAGGGAAGAGCTTGTTCTTAATAGAGTTGGCATGCACACACACGCATGAACGTAATCCCGCACACACACTGTCACATTTAAACTCTCTCCTAGACGGTAGTATACGTTGCCCATAGGCCACTATAAAGCCAAAGGGCTGGTACCAAAAGCAGCCGTCTGTGACACTAGTCTGGAGAGAAGGTCACTCTCTACAGACACACACCCACACATGCACACACACGCATCACATTGGTATGTGAGAAGGTCTCTCGATGCCTACGGGTTTTAATTCTCTCCTCCTGTCATGCCTGACTGGCACCGCCGAGGCCAACACACAAACAGACGCAGAAACACTCGCATCCTGGCCTCCTACACACACACACACACCACTCAAACACTCTTAACTTCTATCAGTCAGCAATAAATTGGGTGATGGTTATATAGTCCAATCCAGGACCAGGCTTTACGACAGATGTGTAAGTACAACTGGCAGGCATCTGCACGCACACACACCAAATTTGACATTGGCCCACAATATTGCCGTTTTCTCTCTCATATGGATTTGAACACACACATGCCTGCTTCACTAACTCCTCAGTCAGTGTGGCATTGAGCCTTCAACCTTCAGGCAGCTCTTAGTGTCTCCATTCTGTCTTTATTGTTGCCCCAGACGTTGTAGTTAAGCTTTAGATGGGTAAGTAGATTGAGCGATAAACTTTAACTTGTCTCTGTTAGAAACAATCTGAGACTGATATGAGCTTTCATGAGATAATAGAAAAGCAGAGGGAGAAAGATTTGATATCAAAAAGGTGAAAAGAGTGGAAAGTAAGAGGCACGGCCATCGCAGCTTGTGTATTTCTTTGTCCAGCCCTCCAGAAACTTGAAAAATGTCTGCACTATTCTGAGGGAATTGGTTTTTGAAATGTTTGAAATCTTATTTGTCACAACTTTGTCTTGTTTTTTAAACATTTTTTTATTATGACACTGTTATCAACAAAGTAATTGCTGAGAAGCTGACATTTCTATCACAAAGTCCGACAGGATTTTTTTTTTAGACAATTTTATTTCTAGACAAACAATTATTATAGTATTGATTCAAAAAGAGTTGAATAATGACTAAACTAATGTTTTGCCGAAGCCTTACTTCCAAGTAGGGTTTGCTGATCAAGGTGGTTTGAAATCTGTTTGATTGTTTGTTTTTCTTACCATATCAGACTCCTCTTTAGCAGTGGTGCAACGTTCCCAGATTACAACACTTAACTTGGTAACTACAGTGTAATTATTACTGAAATAAATGATGGCCAAAACTATGAAAATGTGACCCAAGTTGTAATGAATCAGTATTATGCTTGAATATTTTCTTCATATGGGTGCCTTAGACATCCCTTTGGCTGCGATATACTGTATATCTGATACATACATACATTAAAAAAAAATGTTAAAAATAACTATACAAGCTCTTAACATGATCTATGATTTCCTGCAGAAATGGTATTAACACAGGACCACAGTGATTGCTGAATACAGATGGTAAATCAAGCCACAGTTTTATTTTTCTAGGCATAACTTTGAATGTACATATCCACTCTTAGCTCTCCTATGCACCGTAGCTGTAAAGAAAGTTATACCATCAAGAGACAACCAACAGAAGTCAGTGCAGAATAATAAAACATTGGCTCCTTTTTCTATCTTTAGGCCCTTTTTCACTTTCTTCATGTCTGTGTTGCTGACTTTGTTCTCCTAACTGCCTTGTCTCACACTCTCACTTTTTTTCTAACCTATTTTCTTTCTCCCCTTCTCCCTATTTCAATCTCTAGTCTTCCCCTCTGCTCTCTGTCTGTCTACGTCCATAAAACAGATGATGTTGGCTGGTTGTCCTCCTCTCATAGCTGAGTCTGTATTTATCTGAGGCTGTTAGGCCGTGAATGCCAACATCACCCAGAGCAGATGAGCCTTGAAATTCATTTTGGAAGAACAAGAAATAAAAGTTTTTTTTTTCTTCCTTTTCATTTCCCCCTCTCCTGTCGTAATCTATACCTCATACTTTGTCTGTGTCTCTGCCGACACTGGTCCTCCATTTCTTGTTTTGGCAAATGAGAGTGCCCGCTCTCAGAGATATAAGTTTTTTCCATTCAGTGCGCTTGTGTGCGTGTCAATGACAGTGATGGCTTTTTGTGTTCCCTTCTTTTGTCATAGCTAATAAATTTGAAATGGAGAAAGAGAGATAAATATGAAGAGAGGAGAAGGGAGAGAGGAAAAAAGGATGCATGAGGAAGTAATGCGATGAGTTAAAACGCAACACTACCATGAGAAAGGTTAGGGTTATGGTTAGGATCCCACCAAAGTGGTTCTTGGATAACCAAAACTGTATTACCTGGGCCATACTAGAGGGACATTTGGGTGTATCAGAGGGACCCTTTGGTTTACTCAGGGGGGCATTTGGGTATACCAAAGAGGCACAAGAAGGGTGTACCAGAAAGGTCCTTGGATACAGGGGCACTTGTGCAAACCACTGGGAAAGATAGATGTACTAGTTGCACTTGGGTATACCAGAGAGGCAAGTATGTACTAGGGGACACTTGGCTGTACCAGAAGGGCATTTGGGTGTACCGGAGTGACACTTACCAGAAGCGCTTTGGCATATTAGATGGGCAACTGGATGTAGTAGAGGGCCAATTGGAGAAGGGTACTTGGGCATAGTAGAGGAGCACTTTCACATAGTAGAGGTGTACTTACTAGAGAGTGCTTGGGCAAAGAAGAGGGGCTCTAGGACATAGTTGAGGAGCACTGGGGTGTGCTAGGTGTTCCCCCATGCCAGAGGTGTACAATGCCCCTCTGGCAAGAGGTACTTGGGCATACAAGAGGGGCACTTGGATGGAGCAAGAGGGGCATATGGGTGGAGTAAGAGGTACAGAGGGGCAAGAAGGGCACTTGGATTGAGCAAAGGGTACTTGGGCATTCAAGAGGGGCACATGGTTGGAGCAAGAGGTACTTGGGCATACAAAAGGGGCATTTGGATATAACAAGAAGGACATATGGGTGGAGCAAGTAGCACTTAGGCATACAAGAGGGGCAATTGGATATAACAAAAAGGACATATGGGTGGAGTAAGAGGTACTTGGCTATTCAAGAGGGGCACATGGTTGGAGCAAGATGTACTTGGAAATACAAGAGGGGCATATGGTTGTAGTAAGAGGTACTTGGAAGAGGGGCATATGGGTGGAGTAAGAGGTACAGAGGGGCAAGAAGGGCACATGGATTGAGCAAAGGGTACTTGAGCATTCAAGAGGGGCACATGGTTGGAGCAAGATGTACTTGGAAATACAAGAGGGGCATCTGGTTGTAGTAAGAGGTACCTGGAAGAGGGGCATATGGGTGGAGCAAGAGATACCTGGGATACCTGGCATACAGCAGGGAAACTTCAATGTACTAAACAGGCATTTGGTTGCTGGGGCACATCTTGCATGTGGCGGAAGACAAAGGTCACTTTTGGGCAAAACTAGGTTTTCATAAAAATGGGCACTCACTTTGGCACTCAGCAAAACAAAGTTTCACACTCAGCCATGCACACACCATTGAAAGGCTTGTGTATAAATTCAGGGGACCGTGAATCTGTGTGTGTGTGTGTGAGAGTTTGTGTATCTGAGTGTGTTGTGCATTTGAGAGCTACTTGCATCCAATCTACAATTTCTATTTATGCAACTAAACAGGGTAGAGGTGAGAGTTGGAGTACACTAGTGTGCTTGTTTCTGTATCATCCTGTCAGAGAGAGGGGTAGAAATATGCATGCACACATGGAGTACACACACACACACAATCACACCCTCTGCATTGGTAATCATGCACAAACATGCTTGTCACGCACATGTACACGTGCACATGTAATGTACAGTAAGTAAGTGTATGTGGTAGAGACCGAGAAAGAGACGTGATTGTGGGAAAGAGAGAGAATGAGCGACAGAGAAATGGACAGAGTGAAGACCTCATCAATTATGCATGATGAATTTGGGTTTGTAAGTGAGAGGCGAGAGCATGCAAGACACTGAGTGAGTGAGTGCTTTAACAAATCTCTTATCCAGTGTGGATTTTTAAAGGCTTTTACCCACCCATGAAGATAAATCAAGCGAATAAGATGAAATTGTTCTTATGCGATAAACTGCATGACTCTGAAACTCAACTGTTGACTTATTAAAGAAACTCATCAGGGTTTTTTTTAGATGAATTCTGGATGAAATTATCAGTCAAATGATGAAAGCAAAGACACCAAAGTCATCCATATAATCAGATATTCCAGGCAAACACATTTTCTCTTACCTCATGTTTTCGCTTGATATGACCTGGTTATGTGACAGTAAATGCTAAATAGCCCTGATTTGGGTAGGATTTGGAGGATGATAGACAACAGTTTAGCCCATTGCATACAGAAAGAGAGAAAATGATCTGGAGTGGGTACACATTTGAATAAAACAAAGAGAAATATGATAGAAAGAATGAAGAGTTATGTAATAATACTAGCCAGCGATAACAGCGTGTAAAACAATACTGATACTGATCAATACACCCATAACTTGATCCTCCTCATACAATCCCGCGCCGGCTGTGCTCGGGCCTCTGGTCACAGAATTACTGAAAATTAGTTGGTCACACTTGAGCGCTTTGAACTCTATCCACACTGCCTTTTGCTCCCAGGCTATATAAATTCATCAACACCTTAAACGTGACCTTTTTAAAATGTCACATTGAAAGACATAATAGATTTATACATATTTTGTGGCGTGAGCGTACAGACTCTAATATCACTGTAGTACATCAGAATGTAGAGACTTAAAAGCTTAAAGCCTGTGATCTATTCTGACCTTAAACCACGATTTGAGAAAGGGCAGTCGATGATAGCATAGAGTGGCAGAGGCGAGATCTTTGTTATTTAGTGTGTCTATGTTGCCATTCATATGATTGTTAAACGACATGTCTTCTATGCTTATGCACACATGCAGGCACAAGAGGACTAGACTGTATGGTAAAGATTACACACTCTGCTTTAGAAAAGGGTCGCTGTCAAATTTGCAAGTAAAAGAACAAGTCGAAGAAGGCAGACAATTATTTTTCCTTACAGCCAGGTTGTGAAGTGTTCGTGCATGTGTGTGTGTGTGTGTGTGTGTGTGTGTGTGTGTGTGTGTGTGTGTGTGTGTGTGTGTGTTCCTATTTGCATGTCCGCTACTGGGTTAGAAGTAAATGTTCGTTTCACAGGGTTCACATGTTTTGACCTCTACGCTGCTAATCACCTGCAGAGAGGGAGAGCTAGAAAATGAGATGGAGAGAAGATGAGGAGGAGGAAGATTTAAAGAGAAAATAAAAGGATGAGAGAACTTGAAGGCGCACCCTAAGGTGCACAACCAGCAGTAAGAACAGGAGAGAGAGTGTGGGTGAGAGGAGGACAGTAAGAGATTCATTTGGATGAGGAGGGGGAGAGAGTAGGAACGAGGGAAGAGGAGGATGAAGCACACTAAACTGATGGACAAGAAATGGTGAGAGCTATAGAGAGAGGGAGAGCAATTAAAGTCGAGGTAGAGAAAAGAAGGAGCAGTGAGGGAGCTGGAATGGAAGGCAGTGAGGGTGGGGGGAGAGGATTGAGAGAAAGAGATGCAGAGGAATAAACCTTAGCTGTCAAGATCTCATCAGAGGAAAGTACAGCCTCAGGGCATCACCACCTCCTACTAGTAACACTGGATTAATCACTAGTGCGTGCACACACACACACACACACACACACACACACACACTTCATGGGAAGTGGAAAGGTTTATCTACCAGCACATTAAATGGGATCTGTAGGCTTATTGAATGGATAGTGCTGGTTTGTGTGTGTGTTCTTGTGCATGTGTGTGTGCTGTATTAATTGACTGATAGACAGAGCAGGCCTTGTTTCTTGAAGGCTGCAGATCTAACACTCCTTTCTGTCAGCACACTTGACAGCAAAAATGAAATCTTAATACTTTTCTGCTATACCAACCAAAAGTATTGAAAACTGTCAAGTGTCAGGGTCAGATTCTTATACTTAATGACTTCTTTGATCAGATATTCCCTGATTTAAATAGTAATTTTGCCCTTTATAGACTCCTTTTTTTGGCATAGTTCTTGTACAACTGCTTGTGTTTGTAAAAAATTTATAATTTGAGAACTTTTACTTACTCATTTACATTCTGAAAAGGTTTTTTGTAGAAAACGTGACACATGACAGTGATACATTTCAGTGTCTCTGATGTGTTTTTGTGAGAGAGACTTTCCTTTTGCTTCTACAAGTTATTTCTACCTTTCTTTTTTTTCCTGTCAGCGAAGGTGGCGGTGCACCTGTAGAGAAGAAAAAGTAGCCCAAAACACAACGCACACTCGAACATGTCACAGCATACAAATGTGCGTGTGTACCTGCTACGGCTTTGTATTGTTTGTTCCCTGACACTGCACAACACTCGCTGCAGATAAAGATTTATCTAACACAGTTGCGAACACAGAGGGGTAAAAAGAAGCGATCAGCCAGAAAAGGAAATGGAAACGCTGACCCACAAGGCAGAAGGAAGGAATTGTGGAAAGAAGGAAGGAATTGTGATATTTCTGAGCAGGCCATCGCTCGCTGTGGACTGGTCTGAGGCCGAAGTTTGTTCATTTTGTTCCACGGTTTGGAACGGTTTGCACAGTCAAGCCAAAATTAATTTCTGCACTAGCTACCTGCAGCTTCATCCTTCCTGATGTCTTCCTCACATCTCATCTCTATTCCTTTCCCATTTCATACTCACTTCTATACCTTCTTTACACTAATCTGTCCTCTCTATTTATTTCACATCTCTTTCATCTTTGCTCTCTTCTCTCTTTGATTGTGTGTGTGTGTGTTGAATCATCCCACAGTCTGTTGTAGTACAAGCTGAAAGAGAGCCTCTATATCTTTGGGAAAAGGGGAGGCAGCTGCACTCCTCGTCAGCAGAAGTCATATTGTCACCAAAGACTTTGAAGTTATAAATAATGCCTCCTGTCTTTGATTCTCTTCACAACTACTCGTCTTTAATTGGCTTGGCTGCACCCTTTTAGAGTGTGTGTAAATTAAGAAAAAGTTTTTTTGCACCATTTTTCACAGCCTAAGTATAAAAGTGGGAGCTTTAAGCAGGCCTGTGAAAGTGCATTTGGTCCAAGGGGGAGATCTAGGTGTTGCACGAGAGGTTTCTCTGTATGAATGTGTGTGCAGATTCTGACAGTAAAGCCCACGTGAGTTATTAAAGAAGGGATCTGTCAGCCTGTGATTTTTGCCTGTAAGTTAAGTGACTTTTTTTGACTAATGTAGTCTGTCTTCATGGAAGTTCCTCCTGTGTACCCACCTCTTTAAATTACACTGTACAATACATTCCTCGGCTCATTTTGTTGTGTTATATTTCTCTAAGACACAATCTGCTCTGCGTGTCTTCAGTTGGCAATTTTTCAATAAATCAATCTCTATTTTTGGCTTTTCTCACTCCGTCTCTGTGTTTTCTCACCAGTGGATTATAGAGCATATTCATTCATCTGTTGTAGCTAATCGAATTGTGCCTTCCTGTCTGTCAAATATACTTTCCCTATTTTCATTTAGAACTTTTCTGCAAGTTGCTGACTGTTCAGAAGTGATAGTACTTCTTTGTTTTCACAAGGTTTTTGATATTTTTGATGCATATCTACCTGGATTACCTGAATCTATAATTGGCGTGTCCTCACAGAAAACATGATGGCTTTGTGATGTAAAATACAAAGCCTGCATTCATCCTGACGATAGACAGTTTCCAGGAGTATTATAGCAAGGCATGTATGTATTGTAATGTATGTATAGTCCCAGTTTACCATAGCTATATCTATACAGCCAACAGCAGAAAGCACTTGGTCAGTAGTTACCGTCTTTTCAGGTCTGATAATCACCAAAATGTAGTGTTGAAATACATTTTTTCAGTGTGATGGATTATTTATTAAACATGGATGGGTGAGAGAAGAAAAGGTCATTCATTTTGGAAGATCATCAAACCTGCTGGCACATATTCGCTTCATCAGCTGTACTCAACATTTACAGCTAGAACGGAGCGGGACTGCACTAACAGTCCTCGCCAATGGCCAATCATGCTGTCAGCTTTTAGCCTCCCCGCCATCTCATCTCATCTCTCCCTTGACCTCTGCGTGTTTAGTGGCTGTTAACTCCTAATCAAACTGAATAACAGTGACTGCTTCAGCCACTTTTACGGGATTGTGAAAGGGGCAAGAGCTCAACAAAGGTGGCGCCAAATGCACACGTTGGAAAAAAATCATTATTCTGTTTCTCTCTTCTCTATTTTTCATGCTAAATTTTGGTTTTGGGATCTGTTCTGATGCTGCTTTGAGTTTGGATTTTAGTCTTTAAAGTCACTAGCTAAATGTTGTTCTTTGTTTTAGGGTTTGTTGCAAATGGTTCTGTAGAAGGAAATTTATTTTTCAGGGCTCGTGTTGTATACCCCCATCGGTTTCCATGGCAGGTTTTAAAATAGTTTTTCATATTATGGAAATTTTCAAACATACCTCGAAACAAACTGAAACAAACTCCCCAGAAGAATCAGTATGCACAGTAAGTACAGCTATTATAGGTAAAAGGCAGTTTTATGGATCTGTTGCACAGCTGCTTAAGGCCTCAGTGTGTCTCTATGTGTGTATTTTCCAATATGTATGGACATCTGTGAGTGTGTGTGTGTGTGTGTGTGTGTGTGTGTGTGTGTGTGTGTGCAGGACTTTTTGTCTGAGGCTGTATGTGTGCATCTCTGAATCTATGAGACAGCAGTGAGCAGGTGTGCAGGAGATCTAAAAAAGCTGTCTTCAAGCTTTGTGTGTGTATAGGTGTGTGTGTGTGTGTGTGTGTGTGTGTGTGTGTGTGTGTGTGTGTCTGTGCAGAGGCCACTCAATTAGGGCCTACATCAGATACGAGACTGGAGCTCTGGCCTGAGAGCACCTATCAGGTAACACATAGACACAAAAACACACACCCTGCCACTCATACAAGCTCACACACACACACACACACACACACACACACACACACACACACACACACACACACACACACACACATATACTGCTAGCAGGTGCTGGGGCTTGGCTAATTGAATGTAGCTCATTGATTGGCTGGTCATCTGAGACGGGAAGTGCTTGGAAATCTAGAGCCACTGGCCACAGGGAGGTGGTGATATGTGTGTAGCAGGGAGACAGATTTGTGGGATTTTGGACATTGACAGTGAGACAGAAGTGAGCTGAGTGTGTGTGTGTGTGTGTGTGTGTGTGTGTTTGTGTGTTTGTTCCTCCAGATTGATTTCAGCTCTTGTTAATTTGTGATTTAGAAAGACAGAAGAATCGCAGTGTTTGTCTTAATTTTGATGACAGATACCTGTGCCAACTGTAAAGGGTTTCTGTGTGTGTGTGTGTGTGTGTGTGTGTGTGTGCGCGCGCGCAGACATGCATGAAAAAAAAAAAATCATTAAAATTCTATCACGTTGTACGATACTGACCAGAGCATCTGTTCACCGACGTTTACATTCTCAATGACTCAATGCCCAAAATAAGACTTGGAACATTTTCCATCCCAATTTGTGCATGAACTTTTCAAATTTAAACTACTTTCCGGTAATGAGGTGGCAACAGCTCGAATCCGAGAACCATCTGGTGAAAATATGGGTGAAAAAATGGATCCGTCAGTATCTTAACAACTGCTTTAAGACAGAGATTCCAAACCTCTTTTCCTCTGAGCCCCTGCTACATGTCTCTTAGGAAATCTGAGCCCCCCCCCACCAATCAAAGTATGTGAGGCTAACAGTAGCTAACTTGTTCCTGTTTTTTTTAACTGTGCCTTCACAAACTAATGGCCATCTTGAGCCTCAGGGAGGGAACGTCAGGTGTGTCGTTTTTGTTTCCTGATGTTGTTCCATTTTGCTTGGCTTCATGCTGTCCACCACAAATGACACATTCTCACCGAGGCCTGCCCTGTCACTCAATAAAACACCAGCACTTTGACGTTTCTCAGAGATCTTTCATTCATAAAATGCTTTGACTGCAGGAAAAACGAGGATGAGCGTGCTAGCTGACCTGATGAAACTGACTGAGAGAGCGGGTCACAGAGGTGACAAAAATGTATACTGTATATATAAATTTGTTTAAAGACTTTGTATAAATTATCCAGTGTGTTTATTATGATTTCAGTTAACATGATGTGCAAATTTAAGGTGGAATACAGACCCCGGGCAGCAAATCACTGCTTTAAGGCATATCTCTACGCAGTTTGCCTCCTGAATTGGTGTATACAGGACAGCCCTCTGGTTTGAATATATGGAACTGTATTAATCTCATGCAAAACATGATATAACAAAATACAGTTTAAAACAAACACAGTTCCTTTCAGAGAAATATCTTTTTGCAGGATAAAGCTAGAGTCCAGAGCAGAACAGTGTGTAGGAAATTGCTCAAGGATGCTTCCACAGCCCACCCTCATTGCACGGTGACACTGCCATCATATACGATAACTTTTAGATAATGAAGATGATCCTACTTTTTATCCCCAAGGGAAGTAAAATTTAGTGTGTTGTCCCAGGACCGAGTCTCAGTGGGATGCACGTCTACTCTTGTGGGAACAGAAGTAGGTCTTTGTTTCCGTTTTGAGATTTCTGCCACTGAGAATTTTGCCACATTTGCTTGGAACAAATCTACATTTTTTTCTCTCTCAGTGTCTCTAAAATAGCTTGTTAGCCTTGGTGTTCTGTCGTGAAACCAGCGGGTAGAGATTTTCCACCCAGTCGTAGTTCCCATTCTCTCTCTCCATCTGCATTGTATGAATCTGTCCATAAAGACATGATATAAAAGCTGCTGGAGGGAACTTCCTCTTTCCTCTGTGGTGACACAGTGAAAACATTCACAGCAGGACACACACTACGCACACACACATCTACCTACCCCCAGAAGCTCAGAGAGACAGATAAAAGAGTATCTCTGTCTAAGTATCCGGAAGAGTGAGTGGGTGGTGAGCTCTGCTGATGGGAACAAGGGATGGGAACGAATGAATAGAGGGGGTGATGAGAAGCATCTCTCTGCAGATTAGGACAGATTGTTTTCCCAATAAAAAAGAACATTCTCTTCTTTCTCTCAGTTATTCTCCCTGGGAGACGGAAACAGACTTTGAGGGTCAGCTGTGGGAGAGGGAGCGCAGTGTGCGCTCGTGTGCGTGCATCTGATTTTTTTTTTTTTTTTTTTTTTTTTCTGTGTGCGAAACATCTTGGTTTTTGCATATTCAGAAGCACAAACTTGCCCCGAAGTCTCATCACTTTTTCAGTTTGACTCATACACTTTTAAAATTCTTTATTTAAATGAGCTAATTAAATATATTGACTACATGATAGTCAGACTTTCAGCATTTCTTGCAAACGCGCACACACACACGCACGCCCACACGCAAAACAATCCGTATGTTTCTATTATTACCCAGATGATCCATATCTCCTAGGGAAGACATTGACCCTGGTTATCTCAGTCGCAGAGCTCTGGGACCCTGCTTCAGTATGCAGGAGGTTGTACGTGTGTGTGTCCCTAGAGGCCCCAGGTTTTGTATCCAGGTTTAATCCATGCTGAGGCCTCTCTAGAATTTGATTATTGTCTCAGTTACATACAAACACACACACATGCACACATCCACGTATGACCTACAGTGTGAAGCATACACGCTGTGGTCTCTTTGGCCTTGATTACTTTCTCCTCCATGTTTCTTTCCTGTGTGCTGGGGGTCGCAATACATGATCTCTGCCTCCTAACAGAGCTTTAATCAATGCACTGATCATCGTGCGTGTGTGGGTGTAAGCGAAAACACAACCAACGAATAACAGTTTCTACAACCTCTTAGTCTGTTCACGCACGTTTTCAACAGTTAAACGGACAGATTCCAGGCTCTTATTTTGTAAATAAAATGTGTAGGTTGCATGGAAACGATGCAGGGATCAGGTTGAATCCATTATCTGCATTTTCAATGGGTCACATCCACTTCCGTTTATCCCATTTAAAAGCAGCACTCTCCTCATGATGTACTGACAGTTTGGTAATGGAGATCAGGAGCCAGAGGAGCTCCTCCAGAGAGGAAACTAATATTCTCATATGGGACGTGTGGAGATGCAACTGCAAAAAATACAGCGGCGCGAATATGCTGGCAAGGGCGAATGACATCTGTTTTCAAGATAAATTCACATTTCCGGATATATTTAGAATATGGTGGTCAGCATATTTAAAAAATAATCAAGACCTGAGAGCCTGCAGGGACAGACTGATATATGCAGAACACGTTTTAAGAGCAAGCAAGGACAAGACTTGAGAGCGAGAGATGTTTCGAGGACACAAGAGGAACTGTGTCTCCAGATTATAGCGAGCAGCGGGAGTTTCCTTTGCTCGGCATCTTCAAAGTTATGCTCTCACTTTTGTCAGTTTGATCATGCACACTCAAAATGAGAGCAGAGTAAACAGCTGCACCTTCTGGGTCTGTGTGTTCGCGGCACATGTGCTGAATGTATGCTTGTTTCTTTGTGTTAATGGCCTGTGTGTTTTCTGCTAATCTTGCGAGATCGAGTTTCAGAGCTTTGCAGGAAAGAGATTGTGAAGTAATTCATTAATTAGGCGATATTTAATGGATTCAAGTTTTTTGTCGTACTTTCTGCAGATTCAGCGAATGCTAACCACATATTCCATACGTAGTTAAAGGGAAACTGTGTAGCTGTTGAAGCAGCTGAAGGCATCTCCTCTTCTCTCTGAGCTACAAGCTTTTTTCGCACTGTCACTGTGAAATTTTCATTTCAGTTTTGGCTTCGAGGCTTATGAAAAGCTATGAAATAAATATAATGTGGCTTTGTGTGTATTCGAGCATGGCTACCAGAAACACCAAGACGAAGTGGAGGCACTATTGATGTTTATATCCCAACCTTCTGCCAATTGTGGAATAACTTTCCAACTGGGCAGCCTCTCTTCTTTTGTGTTCTTCACAGTGCAGTCTTTTGGCAAAGGCAAGCGTAGAAGCAGCATTTGATCCCCAACAAACAACTCCTGTTTCAGTGCTATTGAGCAAAGCACTCGAATGCCCAGCGGAGCTGGCTTAGTAGCAGACAGAGGAAGACCTCAATTTCCCAAACATCACTAATTTTGTTGCTAAAGCTGTCAGGTTAAATAAAGGTGAAGGCACCTTTTTCTGTCTTTTTGATTTCTCTTCCAGTTCCAGCTTTCGAGGATGTGGTACTCTCACTTTCTCACATTCATATTTTATTAGTCTACATGAAATATGAATGCAGTTTAGAGACATCACTACATGCCCACAAACAGACCCACTACCATTTTAGTGCCAAATCAGAGTCAACAATTCGGCATGTGTTCCCACCTCCAGCTCTCTGTGTAAAATTATGACTTTTAAATTTCCTGTTACAGCGAAGTGAAAGCCACCTTTTGGCTAATGTACTGACTAGTTGAACCCTTATGAAGAGATGTGTCGTAAAGCCAAAGTTATTTTACTTTTAAACAAATCAGTAGCAGTTCAGAGAAGTTACAAGCGCCCACAAATACCCTCTGGCGATGTTCCAACCATCTTCCTTTCATTCCCTCCCGCTGCATTAACTCTAACTTCTTCCTTTATTAAATTACACTAAATCAAATAAAACCACAGTGACAGCAGACTGGCTGCTGATGCACTGCCAGCTCAGTGTGAATGGCAGTTGCCATTTATTTGTGTTCACCATCATAAATAAAATATTTCCTCGCTTTATGCTGTTTGCTCTAATTAAACACTTTTATTAGCTGCCCACAGACAACACGGTGAACTCTTGTGCCTGCAATTTCTGGAATATGTTCCTACATGTCTGAAAAGGCATAATTTATTTAACTTTTTATTAGTTTTCTTCATAAAATATTCAATTAGAAGTGCTTTCTGCTCACTCCAGAATGTTTGCCAGCTTTTCAGTGCCAATCCTGTGTTATTCCTGCCCGTGCATCCCTCACTATGAAACCTGTTCACATTGCTATTATTTTTCTTTATCCAATATGCAATTAGATGTGTTTATATGGGCACAGGCTCACTGCTTCCAACTGTTTACCGGCACTCAATGGCAATATGTCAGTGGCACTCTTTTGCAGCTCCCTCCCCTCTGCCGTCTTTATGAACGACTTAATTTGTTTTTTTCTTGTATTTTATATGATTTTATGTTATCAAATATAAAATTAGGGAGACTTGCTACAGGCTTGCAGACTTGAACTGGCAAGAGTGTAACAATATAGTGGTGCCAGCCATTTGTCTGTGGATTCATAATGTTTGCACCTCTTCAGTGCCAACACACTGCTAATCCCTTTTGCTCCTCCTTCCTCTACAGAGAAAAATGTAATTTTAAGAAAGTAGTTTTACTCACAGCCTACTCACACTACCTCTAGTCTTGAGCTTGATGATTCATACTGTAATTGTGTGAAGTGGTTACGCCATTACACTTTCAAGTTCAAGAGTGTTCATAATCAAGACGTTAAGATTGAGGAAAGAGTAGTCGTCGTCTTTTTAGCACTGAAACTTTGTGGCGTCTAACCAATAAAAATGGTCACAATCTTCTGCAAGCCACAATTTGAAGCAATAACACTGACACGGAAACTATATTACGCCACTTAAGCTGGTCCAGCCTCCGTCTTCTGCCCTCCCATATCCTCTCATCATCTCATTCATCCAAGCGGCGCATCTGCTCCGACTTACTGCACCTTTTTCCCCCCATTCACAATCGCACCCTCATTAATCTCTCTCATTCTCTCTCCGCCGCTCATCTCGAGGGAGTCCACCACCGCACTGGATCCTTTTTCCACTAGGTGATTAAGACTCTCTTTGGCGAGGTTCAGGTGCTCCGCTGCGGAGAGATGTGCAGAGCTGCCGTGATCCAGTTGTAGAATCTTTTCTGGTTGAGCTACATACATAAGTTTGATACTTTTCAGTGTATTTCTTGGTGTGTGTTCAGCGCCTTATTGTTAATTTTTTTCATGATGTAATTAGTCTGCGTAGTTGCATTTTGTGAACAGATTTCCTGTGTCTGTCTTGTGTATCCTCGAGAGCCAACTGTCTACTCTCGGTGGTGTTCCCCTGTATCAGCCCACTACTTCCTGTGCCACACACTGGGGGCGGTGTGCCAAGGGGATATCCAGCTTTTGCCAGCTCAGTGACCAGTTAGTTATTGGTCATTCACCACAGGGTTGTCCCTGTACTTGTAGGACACACACACACATAGACACACACACACACACACACACACACACACACACACACTGCAGTGTTGTGTCAAAAGCCAAGGAAGTGCAAACGCACAGAGAGGACACAAACACCCTCAGTGGAGCCGGATGCAGTTCATAAAGAGCAGATTTTCTTCCTCTAGGAATGAATATGCACTGTACCCAGTATGCATGCGTGGGTGTGTTTGTGTCTGGGGAAGCACTATGATTTTGTCATACTGCAGTGCAGTTGTGTCTGTTTTGGCGAGAATTTATCCACTTTCCTGCCACATTGTTCTGTAATTGTCTTTCCAATAACTGTACTATCTATTCAAGCCTGTGTGTGTGTGTGTGTGTGTGTGTGTGTGTGTGTGTGTGTGTGTGTGCCACTCGTGTAAAACCTATTCACGGCAATTTTAAATAAGAGAAAAATCCAATACGAATATCGTCTTCAATACGGCTCTCTTCAGCTGTAGGAGGGGAAAACAAACAAATAAAAATAAAAGCAAAACAAGAGCCAATGCATCCTAATGCTTGCCCTGAGTAGCCAACACACACACACCCACGCACATACACACTCACTCGCTCTCTCGTTCCCTCTTGTCTGCCAGCCTGCCGGCAGAAGTGTTTGTCTGCAAAGGAAATGGAATTTGATGATGAAAGTACCCTTGAAGCGGAGACACACACACGCACACACACACACACACACACACACACACACACACACACACACACACACACACACACACACACACACACACACACACACAGAGCTCCTAAATTTCACTGACATGGCAATATGACAGAAAATGTGTTTTTTCCTCTGCGTGGCGGCAGGCATCAGTGGCTGTGCTCTCAGAGAGATGAGTGATGGAAGGATAGAAGTGGCGGCGGAGGAGAGGGTTGCTGCTACAAGAGATATTGAAAGGGAGAGAGTGGGTAAGAGATATCAGCAGAAGGGAAAACAGAGGGAGAAAGAATAGCGAAATAAATGGAGTGGTCTGACGGCAAAAAGACTTTGAAGGGATATCGGGTAGGTCAAAAGATTGGGGAAATGTTTAAGGAAAGGAGGAAGGCATCGTGAAAGTGAGGAATAGAAAGAGGAAGAGGACGTAATGAGAGATGAAGGGTGTGAGATAAAAGAGGTGGTTAAAAGAAAAAGCTAAAAACATAAGGGAAAGCTTCACAATGGCCTTACTCAAGTGTAACAAATGAAAAGAAATGTTGCATTAGCACTTAGTGCAAAACACATTATCATAATATAGCCCATGGATTTACAACACGATGAAAGAACACGAAACCATTGAGAGAGGATGTGAAAGTGTAGCAACGTAGCACTGATTATATTTGACAACAAAATGATCACACTGACCAAAATTTGGCTTGAGCATACTGTGTAAAACACACCACAGGATTGCTATGGATTTTCCCAAGTCTTTCTAAATACAATATTATCATGCAAAATCCACAGTCTTTGTTCTGTGCAAAAATGCTTTCTTTAGCTCAGCTGACACTGATATGAGGCTTTAGCAGTCTTAGTTAACCAAATCAAGTGTGTTTCTCCCAAAGCTGTGGTCATTATATTACAAAATAGACATAAATAGCCAAATATACTGTCGTTCTTTGTGTTTCCACAGACAGTCTATACTTGTTGAACTGTGGCACAAGAATATATTATGTGCGAAGCATGTTAAAACAGCAGCAACAATAAACATACTTGCAGCTGCCAGGTCAGACACACCCATTTGATTTGGCTAACAGACTGTTGAAGTATTATATCAGCTTTAGTTGGACTTTAGATTTTGTGCTTTATAGTGGAGCTGCACTAGACAGAGCTCAGACAAAGGCTTACTCCTTTCATTACCTGTCATTGCTCTCAATTATTACATTGCTTTGTTGATTACTTGATTCTGATTGGTTAATTCCACTTTAAAATCATTTCTACACCTTTACTTATTCACATCTGAAAATGTATAGCATTATAATCGTACAATATGTTTGATATAATAAAATATTTTAGAGATGCACCCCTACGTGGGGGTCACAAACCATCAGTGGTACACGCACCACAGTTTGATAACCAGTGTTTTAGCCCATAGACCAGAAACAAAGACTGTTGGTCAGACAAAACAAGACATTTACTAATGTCAGCTTTGGCTGTAGAGAACTGTGATGGACATTTTTCACTGTATTCTGTTTTAAAGGCCAAACATTAACCAATGCAGCCCTAATTACAGTGACCTAGAACTTCTCCAATGCACATAATAGCACGTGAATACAGTCCCGATCCTAGGAAGTAAGCCAATATAACATTTGTTGAACAGTTGACACTACATAGTAATGGTAGATGCTACAGTGTAGCGTCAGTGTCAGTCAGCATAATTTCTTTCAAAGCTTAGACCATCTAGCAACACCTCTAGCACCTATTTGAAGTTCTTATTTTATTGTTGCTTTGTTGAGACCTACATTGTTTCTTAACAACATATACTGTATATTAGCAAGATTTTTGTGAAATGCTTGCACCACGTTTTCGTGCGCTTACCTCCCCGCAGAATAAGACTCAAGATAAAACACTAAAATAAGGCTGACTAATCCAAAGACAGCAACCCTCCAAGGTTACAATGAGAAAGGTCCCGTTAGTGCTCAGATCATCAAGTGGTAATAACACCTTGTGCCAAAGGCTGGCTTCTTTAGTTCAGTCGCGGGATTACACCTTGCATGTCAAGATCAAACTGTAAGCGGGCAAGGTGATGTCCTAGAGATGTTTAAGACTTTAAGGCAGCACGGATTATTTGGGGCTCGAGTTATGTGTAGCTCTCAGCGTCACACACTAAACCTTCCCTCACTCGTTTAATTTCTGTTCGTCATCACTTTTAGCTCTCTTCTAAATAGCTCTTAGCGTGAACTTTCCTCTTTCGATCAATAATGCACAGATGCCGTTTGCCTGTTAAGGTCGAGGCTATAAAAAAAGGCTATTATAAAATGTAATAAGATGTAAGTGTTACCGGAGGGAGGGAGAAGAAAAAAAAAATGGAAGCTAAGCTCTGTGAGCAAGAAGGGGTGGAGTCAGAGAGAGGAGAGAAGAGGAGGAAGAGGCACTAACCCAAAGAAAGAGATGGATGATGAAAGACAGCAATACACACACACAAGCATGCAGGGGACAGGAGGTGTTATTTTGTACTCGATCATAACGCTGTGTACTGGCCGCCGGCTTAGCCGAAACTCTCCACAGACGCATCTGTTTATCTTCTGTCTCTGTCCCTTTATCCCTCCTTCCACCTCTTCACCACCATATGCATCTCTTTTATCTACCCTTTTCTGTCTCAGTTTGCCTAAATCCATCCTTACTCACCGTTCCTCCTACCAGCTTGACAGCCTCTACAGCCTTATCCCTTCAGCAATCAATAAGAGTATCCAAACACATAAAAATACTTATTTTTAATGAGTGTTGAACATATCCGAATCTAATATTGAGCTGTGGCAAATCCTTGAGCCTAAAAAATCCTGTGATCATGTCATCTGAAACTCTCTCTACATCTCTTATTTATATGGATTTACCATAACAGGTGGAATCAATAAGGGATAATGGCGTTTACCTGGGCTGACCTCGTCAAACAAAATGTCCGCTGCACATTGCTGTTATCATTCTAAAACCATCCTCTTGTCAAAGTGAGTATATGACGTCGCTGTTGGCCTTTTCATCAATAACGGTATCAGCAGGCATGTTTCCGTTGGCTCTCCCAATTATTAGTGTCAGCTTCAATTAGCTGAGACAACACACTTATTGATCAGAGTCCGGCGACCGTTTGCACTCTCACATCCTCCTCCTCCTCAGAGGTCATCCGACATGCATCACAGCAGCCTGAATTAAACACTCTCACATAACTCGAGTCACATATTCATTTGTTAATGTCACACTCCCCATCAGAAACCTTTAATGTATTGTGAATAAAGATTTTAAACCTTATACACATATAGTATATCATTTGCATGTGTGCTATGAAAATAATCAGCATGCAATTGCTACTTAATATTTCATTAACCCCACCATTGGGTTTTCCAAAACCTGGCCTATGTCCAAATACCTGCAAAACTAACTAATTGAAACTGTGTTTAGTGCGAATTAGCAAACATTAGCATGTCAGCAACATAAACTAAGATGGTTAACACAGTAAACCTGCTAAATTTAGCATGCTGCTAAGATGCTAGCATGACTATTAGGCTTGTTAATTCATTGAAATCTGTTGATTATTTTTCTGATTAATCATCTAGAAAAATGTCTATAAAATGTCATAAAATAATTTGCTTTTCCAGAAGATGATGAATTGAAATTTCTTATTTTGTCTGACCAACATTCCAAATATATGATTCATAGTGATGTGAATGTATGTAAATCAGAAAATTCTCACATTTGAGAAACAGAAAACGGAGAATGTTTGATTTGTCTAGACCATATACATGAATATGTATGTATACATTTGTGTGAATGTAATATAACTGGTGGTCGAACATGGGGGAGATCATACCCTCTTTTGATACCTAAGTTTTATTTGCTGAAGAAGGCTATATGGAATATGGCTGAATAGCTATCTCGTCGCCATCTCTTATATGCAAACTTTTGCTATCTGTGACTCACAAAACTGTCACACACACACACACATGCACAAACACATGCTACAGATTTTTTATTCCCTACTCCTCCACCCTCTGCCATCTCTCTCCAGAGGTCAGTAACATCCTGCAATCCTCTCTAGATCAATAGGTCATGTCATTATGCTGCCGGTGGAGTTTCAACCACGACCCAGCACAACCTCACAGGACTCTCTCTGCACACTAATGACCACAAGCACACACACACACACACACACGCATACACAACACATATTTTGCCTGGTTGGAACATTTTCTCCTGTTTTGAATGTACATTTTTCTGTGCGAGTTCATCATGGGTCACACTAATGACCACACATATGGTGGTGATGATGATGACAGCTCTGGGAATCCACCACCGTCATGCCTTTAAAAAAAAAAAAATCCTCTGATGTATACATCATTTCATTTCATATAACTTCAGTCTGTCTTTGTCTGTTTGCAAGCAGAGTATTGATTGTGGGAGCCGAGGAAAAAAACAACAACACACAAGGCCAGTAATGCTGGTGGTTTACTCCGGCCTTTTCACTACGAAACCTGTCTTTTTTTTTTCCTTGTCCATGTTTTGAACAGGACAGTTGACTTAGAAAGTGGTCTTGTTCATCTGTACTTTATTCTTCTTTAATAGTCTGCTGAAAATAAGTTCAGTACTTAGAAAATGTGACTTCTACTTTTAGAAAATGATCACTGAAGTCTTCCTCAGGGTACATTCAGTCAGGAGTCAGTCTGTTTGAGCTGAAGGTAAACACTGAAACAATCAGGGCTTTTCATTTCACTGATTAGCCAGTTTTATCGACGCTGGCACTCGCTCTCTCACTCTCATTCACTGTCTACGTCTCTCAACCAAAGCTCCCTTTCTCTCTCTCTCGAACCATCATACACAAACCAAAGGAAACTTCTTCATGTCACTATTTTGCAGCATAAACTGCGAGCAAGACACAGATTTAAAAGCTGGGTACATGAAATAGACAAAGCCAGAACACAACAGGTAGAGTATCAGAGTTTAATCCATGAATCCAGCTTGATAGCCTCAGTTTCAGAGACATTTCAGGCTGACTGTGGAGTGTTTGACCAGTCTGATCATTTGATTGGCAGCTGCAGCGTGACGTTAGGCTGTGTTGTATCCGGCTCAGCTTCTCCGCCACAGACACCCGCAGCCCAAACACGCTGCCTCCACTCAAATGAATGGAAAAACCTGCGTTTACGCCACAGCGCTGGATTCTGTGTAAATGTACCCTCATAAGTTTCAATGACACAAGATGGATACACATTTCTGACATCAAGTACATTTCTACGAATGGAGACCACTTGCTTTCATTTTGTAATAATTGAGTGGCAGACATTTCAGAATGTGGTTAGTCTGGAAAAGAATGAATATTATAAAAGTCCACACAAAATGGCTCTTGCAAGCGAAAAGGAGGCAGAAACAGAAAAATAGTCATGGACAGGACAGACAGCAGCAGCAGCAGCGTGTGAGACAGGAGTCCTGCGTGCTGCACCGTTGCGTGTTGTGGGCCAGCCAAGGATGTTTTGCTTTTTAAAAGGTGTCTCAGCCCCCTCCCTGGAGCAGAGTGAGGTTAGAGGGGTTTCTGCTGGTAAAATCTGCAGCCAGGCTGAACTAATGGCCCCTGACAGGGAGGAAAGAGGCTGAGAGGAGTTGAGCAAGGCTGAGAAGGGGTTGCGAGGGGGCGATGAGGGGCAAAAAGAGGAGGGATGGGTGGAAGATATGGATCGTGGGTAGACAGGGCCGGATGGAAGGATGGACTGGAAAAAAATGAGAGAGCAAAGGGGGATTGAGAAACCGAGAGGAAAGAAGGGTTGGATGGATGACAGACACAAAGAAGGATGGTCGGAGTTAGAGGATTTTTGCAAGAGACACAGGGAGATGCAGCAGCAGTAAGATTGGCAGTTTGTTATAGCAGAGACGGGTTAAGAGGATTTGTGTGGGGGAGACACTTAGAGAAAGTTTCAGTCATTGAAATTCCAAGACGGATTTTGCATCTTGCGGCGTCATGCCTCAGTGTGCCTTAAGAAACCGGACAGAAACCAGTCTCTACCCCACTGTGCTCCTCAGTGTACTAGACTACATCTGGAGATGTTTGCCTGTAGTCTTACAGCACTGCTCTGTTTCTTTCTCTTTCTCTCTCAGTCTTGTCATCTTTGATTTTTTTTCCCGTTGCTTTCAGCTACTACATGAAAATAAGCACATTATCAGGGGGTTTCTTGATGGTGGTGAGCAAGTCGTCTCTCACTTTTTTCTATCTTTTTTCGTATTTCATAAGCCCGCCTCTCTCACTCCCCCTCTCTCTTTGTATCTCACTTTTTCTGCTGTATGCAGATTTCTTTTTCACTGTGTTTGACAGTCAGCTGTGATGACACAGCGACCTCTGATCTGCCTTGTCGAGACCTGAGGGGTATTGTACTGCATGTTTGTGTGTGTGTGTGTGTGTGTGTGTGTGTGAAAGCATCTCTATGCTTTGAAACACGCGTGGCTGTTTGTGTATGTGTGACACTCAAAGATTCTGTTTCTTGTCACATCAATCACCGTGTCGCTGTGTCAGCTGAACTAGTGCTTTCTCTCTGTATCCTCTTAAACCACTGCGCTTGGGAAAGTAGCAGTTGGGCTTTGATGAAATTTACCATTTTTTTCTCCATTTCTTGTTTATCGGCTGG
Organism: Sciaenops ocellatus; assembly: GCA_033000465.1. Lineage (NCBI taxonomy): Eukaryota > Metazoa > Chordata > Actinopteri > Sciaenidae > Sciaenops > Sciaenops ocellatus. Next base: position 10,954,924 of record CP136889.1, read on the forward strand.
TACTGTTGGTATTCATAAAATTTGCCAACTCTGTAAGTAAACAGCAGCAGTTTAATGTGATAGTTAAACTGTATAAAGTGAGAAGCAGTCTTATAAGGAACGGACAGAGCGCGAGTGACGTCTCTGGTAGGTTTCCAAAGCGCTGTTTTGAAGCTGAAAATATGCAGTGCTGGTTGCTGCCATGTTGGGTGGACCGCTTCTTCCTCTTAATCTAAATATCGGCAAAGACGAGGATCATCGGTGGACCTGAGGTGGTACCCTGCTCTCACTCTTCTTTCTTCCTCGTCTTGATGAACCTGTTACTGGAAACTAAATATGCCAGCAAAACTGGAAATTTGGCTTTATAGCGACTGCTTTGTTTTATAAAGGCCACTGACCGGCTGGTAGGAATTGCAAGTAATCAACAACTGCTAAGCTGAAAACAAGGCTTACCTAGTCTGTTGAAGGCTTTTGTCCTGTCTCCATATCCCATATGTTATGATGTACTCAAGTTAGATGAGATCAATAAATCCCTTTTTTCATTAGCTTTGCCACCATCTTGACTCAGAGGGCAAGATTTATGTTGCCGCTTTGCATCTGTGAGGTTGCCATATTAGAGAGGTCAAGATCCGATAGCAAACAAATACAATGAGCGTCATTGATTGGTTTTCTCTATCAGTGACTGAAAAGCATTAATCCCAATCTCAATATCACATATTTTTATTGAATACCGGCCAATCATGATTGGTGGCTGATCGATCTGGTCATACCAAATTTTTCTGGAAATTTATGAGAGAAGGTTGTGATAGACAAACTAGCAAGTGGTATGTTTGTATTTGTATGTTTTGCAGTGGGTGTGGGTTGTGATTGAGTTTTTCACCCAACAGCACTTTGTGTCGTGATCCATCCTGAAAGACATGAGAAAACACAAATGCCCTTGATAATATAAAAGATGTGGTCACGTTGTGTGCATTTGAGCGCGTTCATGCACTCTGTCCATCAGCCATCCTGAAGCGTTTATACTCTATATCTCGTATTTCATCCTCTTGTCATTATCTGTTCTTTCCAAAGACGCAGATAGAGCTGTAGAAAGCTGAGAGAAGGATTGCCAGCTGTAAGGCTGCAGGCAAAGATCTTTGTCACTCAGTCCCCTGTCGCTGTCTCTTTATGTATCTCTCAGTCTCTGTCTTTTCCCTTCAACTCCCTCTCTCTCACTATGTTTTTCTGTCTTCTCACTGTTGTTCACAGAGATAAATAAAAATCCCCCCAAAACTGGCATCAGTTGTCAGAAATGGGCTGGTGTTGTGAGCCCAAAAACTCAAAAAGGAAGTTTCTTTTCTTGTATGCCATTCTTATTTCACTTCTTATTATGGTGTCATTAGAGAACACAATGTACAGAATATCAGCCTACCAGTAATCAGACTTCTTTAAAGCCCTGAGCTCTTATAAAAGTTTCTTCACTGTAGAAGCACTCGTGTAGGGATCACTGATTAAGTTGCCTGTCATCATTTCATATTGATTTCAGAAAATGTCATGGTGACCTATAGTAAAGTCAGAAATAAAGAAAGAAAAATGAGTGCTACTGTTCGAGGAAACAATGACAGGTCTCGTCTATGATTAGATCTTTTATTGCCATTTAAAAAAATCATGCTTGACAGGCACTTGTAACACTATGATCCACTTTTATAATATACTGCCTTGAACAAAACTATAACTTTGACCTCATATTATCACTGCTATTCTTCAAACGTGGCAAAAAAGGGAAACTTGATGCCAAAGCTGTGCTCCTTGGTACCTTTCCATCTTGCATTTATAAGAGCGGAAGTGGTTGTACGTTATTGACAGATATCTCATGCACGGCTCAATCCTCTTTTAAGCGGCTAATATTGACCTACAGAAAGGCAAACTGAGTGAAAATGAGTGCTAATGCGCTTGCAAATGTGACATGCTCTAAAATCACGGGGGCGTTCGTTCGCCTTGCTGTCCTTGAGCGAAACATAGCGATGGCTAATGGTGGGGGGCAAGTAAGAAGGCAGATATACATATTGCATATTTTCTTTTTCACACCCGTGACCAAGTCTGTGAACATCGCCTCGCTTCCATATACACACAACAGCAGACAACATTTATAGCCAAGCTGTGACAAAGCTGCCAAGAGAGGTTGCTAATTAATTTGTAAAGACGACTTCCTCCTCTTGTGCAGAGACAACCTCCAAAATAAATAAATAAATAAATAAAAGTGCACATCTCTCCCTTCCACAATAACAAGAACACCTGGTGAACTAGAGGCTAGATTTGAAAATGTGACAGCATCATCATTAGTAACAAGCAAAGTACGACACAGTGATGTTTGTAAATTCTCACAGATGAGGATGAAAATGTAAATGTGGCTTTAATGAACAACAGTTCAACACGTCTGTTATGTTTTGCCTTGCAAATCCCCCCTCATAAATAACTTCTATTTTTAGTCTGTCTCTTTATTACACTCATTTTTCCTCTCGCTGCTTTTATTTTTTTCCCACCATTTGGACTCTCTGTAACACCTTTCTGTGACTTTTTTTTTCTCATCTTTCAATCCCGTTTTCTAAATTTGTAATGTAAGTACTGCAGCTTTTTCTGCTGTTGCTGTGTCACTTCATAAGAGCGTCAGCCAAAAGCCAGAAATACAAGTGTAAATGTCTCTACTGTGCCTCATGGGTAAGTTAGTAAGTCAGATCCTGACACATTTTGAAACTCGCTTCTTTTAATATGCACTTTTCAGAATTTATTTTTGATATGTTTTTTTTTTTTTCACATTAGGGATTAGTAAACAACTTTGGGCATCCATTCCTATTTGATCCTTCTTCCTCCTGTCTCGTTTTTGCATTCTCACCATCTGTCTCTCAGATGTACTTCATACAGCATTCCCGCAAGCTTAAGTTCCTGTTTCCTTTGTGAAGGACTTTAGCATCAACAAAATATTTGCTATTTCGGGGGAAAAGAATGAAAAACATGGCAAATCCTGTTATTCTTGTAGAAATAACCCAGTTATGCTTATCTGAGCTCTGTGTGATGAAGAGAATGTGTGTGGAGTGCACTTATGTGTCCTATATGTGTCATGGTCATGTATGTTTTCTATGTGTGTGTGTATATGTGTCAAAACATATAACAACAACCCACAAGAACATACAGTACCTATCTGACATTGCTGTAGAAACCTACTAAAGGAGTGGGAACTTTGTGTTGGCCTTCATGTAACCTTGTAAGTATCTTTGTTGTCTCCCTTTGGCATTCCTACCATCTGCTACACGGTATTCTGTAGAAAGCCCTTGATGCTGGATCCATGCTGTTTTTATGAGGTTTCCTTGCCTATATAGAATGTATACATGTTTCATCTTATTTCCTCAGAAAAGTTTCTTTTTTTTTTAATGAATTTAAGATCTGAACATGGATGTACTAAAAAGGCTTCAACTAGAATTGTTCACTAGCTTGAAAAAAAGCTACCTGTTAACTAGAGCAAAAGTCACATGGCATATGCTTTGCACATACTGCAAACATGCCTAATATTTCCCTCAAAACCAAAATATTACTTACTTACTTACATACTTTAGATGCCTGCACAAGCCAATACAAGAAACTTAGATTTACTTGTATGTGTAATGATTAGAGGTGTGGAAATTTCTCAATTCTCGCTCGCTTTCATTGATTGGAGGGTGAACTTTAGGCCCACAGAGCGTCTTTGGCTAATCAACGTTGTGGCTGAGGCACGCAGTGATCAGCAGAGAGTGATTAAAAAAGAATACAACCAGTATTTTGATTGTGGAAGTTTCAGATTTTATGAATTTACTGGGAAGCATGAACCGGACAAGACGATAATACAACGACTTTGAGGAACCATGTTACCCTTCATCCTGGGCTAAGAGGGCAAAAATAGACTCCTCCAACCTTCTTACCTTTCTTTATTGGCCATTTGTTTACTTTAGCTTCCACTGTTTGGTGCAGGTAGCATTTAATTGGTTTGTATGTGGACTGAGGGCACAAATATGCCATCATTAGGAGTAAATTTGATGAGAGGATTTGTAATATTTTGATGTTTTTCTTTTTTTTTTGCCTATTGGAATGGATTTCAACAGTGGTGACCAGTAAAAAGTAAAAGTTTCTTTAAAAGTTAAAGCACTGGGGAACGTACTGTATATTCCTCAGGGTAAAGTTTCATCTCTGGCCAAGACTAGCTGCCGAAATCTAAAACCATGAGTCGAGAGACTTCCAGATTGTGGATGCCAGATGGGGACACAAGCTACCGTATACTGTAGCTGTGCAACCATATGATGGTCTGCATACTATTGAAAGAAACAGTTTCCTTGGTCTATTGACTCGTTCATAAATATTGATGATAAGCAGGAGGAGGATGCTTCCTGATTCCAAGCTGGTGAGGCAAGAGATTTCCAAGATGAGGATGGCAGGTGGGAACGCAAAGCGACATTGCTGAGTCTGCACAATATTATAATTAGTATCTTTGGTTTGCTGATATATTCTCATAAATATTCATGTCTGGAAACAGGTGTACCGGAGGAGATCAGAACGTTTCTCTGTGCCCTGTGGAGCCAGGCTGCCCAGCTCCATTACACTGGGCGTAAACCAGACTGATACACACACACACACACACACACACACACACACACACACACACACGTACACACACCTACACATACACACACACACTTTACAGATTGTGCATACATTCATCATTCATGCACACAGCACAATACAAGACGCAAGTCTGACAGAACATACGCTTTCCTGTCCACACAATGAGTTGCAGAGGAGCAGTCAGTGGACAACACACACACATACTGAACTTCTGTGTGTGTCAAAAGGTCAGTCTCACAGGTGACTCATCCCTGTTTATCGCCATGCTGCACCTTGTCTCTGCAAACACACAAACTTGTAGACGCACTCGGATGAATACCCAGATGCACCCGTGTATTCACTGGTGTACATGCGTACGACATGTGAATACGATGCGCTTGTTTATATGTGTGTGTGTGTGTGTGTGTGTGTGTGTGTGTGTGTAATGTGGATCTGCTCTTCTTATTCGTCATTGGGAGGTCAGTCCCTCCAGTGATACTTTAATCCATAGTTGCCATTTTCACAAACAACTGAATATCTATCCAACTTGACTTCCACTTCAGTGGAAACATTGATGTTATGTTCAAATGCATAATGTACAACTTGCAGGGATATAATCCTGAGTAACATATTTCTTCTTCTCCCCCTAAAAGAATTGTTAAGCTATTTATTTTTCATGATGTGTGGTGAAACCTTCTTATTAATGGTTCTCAGCACTACACCACTGGGGGTTATTGCTTTCAGAAAAGGTTCCTCGCACTGTTGTACTGAAAAGAACTCTTGCGTTTAACTACATTTTATTTGTAATAATGATTAAATAATACGGCTAACCCTTCCACTAAACGGTTGTTAAATGGCGGCTAAGCACAGTTGTGGTATGAAAACCCCCTCATGACTAATCTTGAAGTGCGGTGCAGCGAACCGATCATTATGACAATCGAACAAGGTCTTGATCATCCTGAAGGATCTCATTTCGCAATAATGACCTGCTTGCTGTACGTTGTCCCACTGATGACATTTCTACCAACCATTAATCATTCAGCATGAAATTAATCATTTTTTAATTTAATCAATCTTTACAATTCTGCAAAGATGAACTGTCTGCTGTAATGTATTTTGGCACAAAGCGTCAAAGGTTAATGTGATGTATGTCTACTAACAGTTAAACATAATGGGTGTGGAGGTGATACTGATAAACACTGAAGTCTAGAGAAGCATAATTGGGCACTCACAGGAATGAATAAGAACATTTTGCCTTTGTACAATAAGAAATAAATCATCATAATTAGTTCCCAGAATTCCAAGGGCTTCTTTTACTGTTAAAAAGGTATATTTACATATTATATATATTTACAATTTAAGTGTCCCAAAGAGCTGCACTTTCATATTTAATGTAAGTGGATTCATACGATTGAATGTCATTATGTTTGTGTAAAAACACTTGACATTTAACTGAAACTGTACTTTGATGCATGATTGTAATAAATTACATAGACATCCATGCTTGTCACACTAGGCTATACACCACACGGTAAACACACACACACACACACACACACACACAAATCCTTGAAAACACTTTACTGAAACAGATTTCCTTTGCCTTTAAGTGAACATTTGTGGTCTTTCGTTGGAAGATGTTATCTTTGGGGAAATACAAACGCACTCGCGCATTTGTCTCTCTGACATGTCGAAGGCGGTAGTCCGGCCGAATTCACGCTCACCCAAGGGCATCTCCTTCCAGATGTCGTGTTTGTGTGACCTCCTGGATATTGTGGTGTGTGTGTGTGTGTGTGTGTGTGTGTGTGTGTGTGTGTGTGTGTGTGTGTGTGTGTGTGCTAGAGATACAGCCTTGTTGCTCACATTGAGTAAAAAAAACACAACAACTGTCATGTGCTATATATTCTGCTGAAGCACACAGAAATACACAGAATACCCTCCCCCATCTCATTCCTCATACACACATCCTATACCATGTAGTGATGTAAAAGTCAGATTTTCACTTTGTGGATCACTTTCAGGGCTTCCCTAAGCTTTACACACAGAATATTTTAGAATATGTGTGATGAATTCAGTTCACACACCTCATGTGTCCCCCTCAGTGATGTGCGCTATGTTACGTTCATGTTAAGTGTGTTTCTTCTCGCTGTAGTTCATTAGCATCACCGCCAACCTGAATTAAAGATTCTTCATTAAATATTCATTAAAAGAGATTTTTGGTAGATCATTAGTAGTTTGTTTGTAACCATATCCCAAGCTGGATCTCCAGGTATCAGATTTTTTTGTCTTTTCCTGCTATCAGTGGGCATCAATTAGCTGTGCTGTACTTAAAATCTCTCCTTGTACCTTTTGTACCGTAGCAGTTTGCTGACATCCATTAAAGTGACAGTTGTTCTTCTGGGGTCCACATAATCCGTCTTCAGTCTGAGCGGAGCCTGAAGGAAAGTCTGCGAGACTCTGCAGGAGGGGAAACGGGAAGTTTTTAATCATGGAGACATTTTTGAAAGATAAAAAAAAAAAAAAAAACGCCTGAAATTAAATGTTCCCTAATAAGCAAGACTGCAACTTTCTTGTGCTAAGTTTGTGCTGAGCTGGTGTGTGTGTGTGTGTGTGTGTGTAATGTATCTCAGTGTAAAGTTTCAAGTCAAGTGAGCTTGGGCTACAGGGCAAAGGATCACACCTACCTAATCTATACATGGCTGGGATCCATGTCCTGGATCAATGAGGCTGAGATCCATTGATTAATCCTGGATGGCCTGGGTGCCTGTGGGGTTTGGGCAGAGATGACTGCAGCTTTACCACTTTCCTGACAGTTCTGTGTGTGAGTGTATATGTGTGTGTATGAACATTAGCCACCTGTACTTTAAGCCATAGTTTGCACAGATAACAAAATATCATATGATCCTGCTGAATCCAGAAATATCACTGCAATGTGCACTTTGAAAAACAACAAAAACAACTGTAGTGATGTGTCCCTGTGACCTTGTCTCCTTTAGAATCCCTGATGCTAGTTCAGGACCTCTGCAAATGTCAAGTTGTTTATGTTAAAAATGTCACTGCTGAAGCTCAGATCAGTCTGTGCTTTGACAGGAGTGTTTAAAAGTAAATCTGTAAGAGCCACAACCGCCCAGCAGCATCACAAACCATATTCCAAGTCGGGTTATTGATAAGATGCACACAAATGCTCTCATCTGGCCTGATAATCCTCTATGTGAAGCAGTTCTAACCCCAAAAATCATAGCCTTGAACCTCTGCTTCCTTAACTACAAAGATCAGATTTTTTTTTCTGAGATGCAAGGCTTTTAGCTGACAAGCAGAACGCAATCGACAAACCTTGTAACACTCCCGCTTAGCGGCAAATTGCAGTTGTGGATGCCGCCATACACTTAATTGTCTGTGACGCACACATAAATACGTACGTTAATGCACACACTGCTCAGGCATCAATCCTCTACATTACACACACACGTGCTGCTGTCAAATGTAAGAAATGCACCTTAAATAGCACACACACACACACACACACACACACACACACACATATACCAATCAGTCACTTACACTGAAGCGGAGCCCTGCCACTTGCTCCACAATAGTATTACAATGGCTCTCAGCCTGTTATGATCTCATTCCAAAAGCATTCAGCAGTGCCACAAAGCAATTCCAAACACATTTCCAAAACACATTTTGCAGCGCCACAAAGTGTTACATCCATCACTGGGGGAATAAGGCGTAATGACCGACAGACACTGTAATAGTTGATTCCCCTGCCAAGGAAACGTATGTGTGTATGTGTGTAAGGGAAAGCGTGCGAGTTTGTCTCGTGTTTGTGTGCGCACATGGGTGTGTCCTTGTGTGCGTTTGTGCTCTCAGCACACAGAGAGTGATCTCAGTAGATCTATTGTGCTAAAGTCAGGATGATCTCTCCTTGCTCCGATGCCCATATATATTTAATGAAATGGTGAGGGAATAAATTATACATCTCTACCTCTTTCACCCTCCCTTTCTCACTACCTCTCCTCTGCTTTTTCTTTTTACAACTACTCCCCCAATCAACCTTTTATCCCCTTTCCTGTCCATCAACTTTACATAAAGATCTCTCCTCATATAGCTGTCTTGTCCCCGACTCCTGCCTCCTCTAGTTGATTACAGTAAATAGTTAGATTAAATTGTGCACGCTTAGATGTGTCCAAGCTCTTAATTTTGTATGTTTGCACTGTGAAAAGTAGGGAAGAGGCTTCGGCAGTGCGAGTAAATGGAGAGCTGCTTTGTAGAAACGGTGAAAATTGTGAAGAGAGGGCTAGAGACATGGAGTCAGAGAGGGAGAGAGCGGTGCAGGAGAGATGAAACGGACAAGCTGATCAAAGAATCTGAGGAGACAGAAATATATAACTAGAATAGGGGAAAAAAAGAGATCTTACATTTGTAAGGAAGAAAAGAGATGTAAATTGTGAGCAAGTGTGTGTGTATGTGCAAGAGAAAAGTGTGTAAATATTTGTGTGTGATTACGTGCCAGCGGGCGAAGCAGAAGACGGGAAGATGAGAGACGTGAGAGATGTGGGCTGCCAGTCAAAGTGCGGTACTGTATAATAGTGGACAACTCAAACATGTTGTTAACCTCCCTGTAACCCTGCTCTCAGCCTCATCAAATGTAAGTCTGTTTTTTATGCGTGAATGATGCACATGGAGATGTGTGTGTGTGCATGTGAGTACTGTACTGTACCGGTGTGGCCCTTACGCAAAAGCCCGCTTTATTCTTTGTAGTATTTTTGTAACTGGATTTGTATATTTGCACACACATGTATATAGTGTGTGTGTGTGTGTGGGGATGCAGCAGGCTGCCAACAGGGAGCTTCAAAGCCCACACACACACACACACACACACACACACACACACACACACAGATGTTGCCTTTCCTCTGATCTTTTTGATACATCCCGTACGAGGAAAACAAAAGAATAGATGTGCAATTAGTGCAATTTTAGCATCCGCGCTATTCCCCTTTCCTTCATCATGCCAAAGTAAAATAGAGCGTATTAGAGTTGTGAGTGTGTGTTCCATTACATGATGCTGCAGCTATTTTAATGGGGATTAAGTTTGATTTGATCACAGAATGTCCAGTATGATAGAGTATCATCACACAATGTAGTAGAAAACAGTGCAGCACAACAGGAGGAAGTTGGACGGAGTAGAGTAGTTTGGTACTCAGGATAAACTACATTAGAGGACAAAACCAGACAAGAGGAAAGTGGAGGACATAAGTACCAGAAGGAGAGAGAACAGAAAGAATTGATGTGAAGTGAAGAGTGGTGTCATACCACATATCGTCTCTTTCTGTCTTTTTTTTTTCTCTTTTGTTGTTGAGCCTGTGTCATTGCGAGAGGGTCACACTCATGCCTTTTCAGCCACTTGGGTGTTTTTCGCTTAACAGTCAGGAGGAAAATTGCTGTGTCGCAGAATAATACGTGATAGCTGGATGATGTGCAGAAAGACAAGAAAAGCAGGGAGGAAGACGTGCCCGAAAGGTTGGCCGTCGGATTGACAGACATCCAGACATGGTTGCTTTTGTAAATTACGCTGATGTTTCCAGAAGACTACAAATACTTTGCTCTCTTTGGCTTTGGGCAGGATAAAGCATCATGTAACAGGATAAATGTGCTTGTGAATTCGACTCATTTCTGTCCTGATATTCTGATGTGCCAAGAGACCCCCAACCTGTTTTTGCGGTGCCATATTCTTTGACATTTACATCTATCTCCCTCATCTCGTCATTTTTTCACCCCCATAGTGCAATTTTACGATCATTATTGCTCTCTAGTCTGTGCGTACGACATCTATCGCATGCCTGTCCGTCCTGTAAAGCAGGATTCCTCCTCTGTAAGCTCTTCTTGTGGTTTCTTCCCTTTTTGCTCCTATTTTTTCTGGGACTTTTTCCAAACCAAGCATCTAAAGATGGAGGATGTGATGTGTTTTACAGAGTGATTTTTGATGTTATGAGCTGTGTTTATGATTGACGTGATATGTGCAGCATTTTGGCTTGTCTACAAATTCAAGTACAAAAGCGCGATAGGGAGCTGATCAGGCACAGTGATTTGCATGTACAGAACACCGTTTCACCAAAAGTGGCGGCCGATTTGTAGCGTCAGAGACAAAATCATAGGTTATCAGGTAGTGTAGTTTGGGAAAAGAGACCAAGGGAGAGCAGAGAGAGAGCACTAATTTTATTCTGCAGTGGCTCTCCAGAAAGTTTAATACCACTTGTGTAATATAGCCAGCTGTGTGCTGATCCACTTACATGATTGACTACCTGCAGGGTTTCTCCAGCCCGTGACTGACTGCTCCGTACCACCTCCCAATCAACGTCAAGCTGGCTGCTTTAAATGTCCTAAGGATGTTATTTGTTGGCTTGTGTGCTCAGTTAAGCAGCTGCTTTCTCTGAAATTAATGCTGATGATTGTGCTGTTGACGATGATTCAATTATTTGTGAGTAACTGTGTTGCCGGGCGGCAATTATCTTTTATTTGTCAAAATGACAAATTGCATTTTGATTATCCTTCAACAGAAAACTGTCACACTGAAAGCTCTCGGTTTTTATGGGCCCCATGACTATTAGACAGAAAGAAAGAAAGAAAGAAAGAAAAAGAAAGAAAGATGGCCGGGTTGGTACGAAGGCCTTTATGTTCTGGGGTAATATTGCATTTCCGTCCTTCTCACAAAAAGACAGGCTGACAGATAGACTAAACTCACCGCCAGTGAAAAAGTGCAGTGTCCTATGGTAGAAATCATACTGTCCCTCTCAGAAAGAGACTGACAGATGGACTGAGACAGACAGCTTGAAATAACGGAGAAGAAACCAAGTCATCAGTCCCGGGGCAAGATGAGAGTGAAGAGGAGGAATGATGAAGCAGTGGAGGGTTATACGATGCTTTAGGAGACGAGCGTTTTTCTTTTCTTGGACGTTTCTCTGCTGAAAATGCTTGTAGAAGGTGTGTGTCTCTTCCTTGTGTCTAGAATGATATGTACACATATACATATATATATATATACACTGTATTTCTCTACAGAATCTCCATGCAGCTTTATAATGTAATCCAACCAATATACTGTGTGTTTATGTCTGTACAGTATGTTTTTGTGTGTGTGTGTGTGTGTGTGCTGGACTGGGTGGGAAGTGTGTCTAACTCCAGTTTTCTGCCCACTTAAGGAAGATATGTGTGAGTGTGTGACAGCAGCTCCATCATCTTACATTACTGTCATCGTTAAGAAAGTGAGATGCGAGACGGTGTTGAAATTTTTGGCGACAAACTGCATTAAACACACAGGGGGGAGGTTGGGGCACAGAAGGAAAAACACACCAGCAGGATAGACACTGGTCTCCTACACCCCTCCGTGTTCAGTTTGTGATCTATATCAGAGAACCAGGTTTGAACTTTCATGTGCCGTTACAGCCACTGATGCCCACAACAACTGATATTTATGAAAGCTAAATCATGTTTGCAGAAGATTATTCGGGAGGCTAGACCTGCAATAACTGACTTTTTGGCTTCTGTGGTGCTGCAGAAGCAAGCTGTCATGTTATCGCTACATAATGTTGATATTCATCACCCAGCACATACTGGGCAACTTTAGCATTTATCTGGAGTCCTGTTTCTGTTGTCTCACACAATCATTGATTAAAGATGAACATGAGTTAAACAAAATCGGACAGATAAATGTCATGTCTGATATGATAACAGCATGAACATGAAATGGTTGTTTTGCCAAAATAAAACCTCCGACAGTTTAATCTCATAGTGTATCAGTGGGAATTAGTGACTTAAAAGCAAAAGAGATTTAGCAATAGATGTGATATATTATACCATAATGCAACAAAACGCAATGGAAACAGACATATGGAATAAATCATGACGTTGCATGTAAATGAATCATTTTATGCTGCTGTCGCCCTTGAAAAAGAGATTGTTGCCAGGTTAATTATGGGTTAAATAAAGTAAAAAAAGTAAATACAAATGTGACTTATACATCTACTGAAAATATGAAAAATACTGACAGATAATAACAGATTTGTGTGTAGTGATAAGGAGGCTGTAACATTCATAACTCAAATGAATACATAAATATTTACATTGTGTTTTAAACATTGCTTTTTACTGTTTGAGGTTTGACTGAAGCTCATTTAATTACGTCATCTTCTTGCACCCGACTGGAAAATTAGCCACCAGCTGTTTATCTTGATTAACTAACGCCATAATAATCGCATAGTGGTAATGGATGGAAACATGCATTAATTTGCATCTCCTTTTGCTCGAAATTAAAAACCTATCTCGTGTGGACAGGCCCAAATGTCCTCTGCTACTTAAAAAATTAAATCTCCAGGAATGAGGAGAATATTACAGAATGCACATGTGTGCTCATAGTTGCTTTGCCAGCTATCAGGAAGTTTCTTCAATAATAGCTGTAGTAGTCTGAGAAGTAAAGGGACAGCTAAACTATACAGCTGACATATAAATGCTAAACATGAGCATTGTTACTTTACTAATGCATGCTGGCTTTTACTGCTCCTTCAGGCTGTTACTTCAGTGTTAGGAGACCTGTCATTTCAAGGTAGACAGCTCATCAAGATATTCGACAAGTGATGGGGCCGGAGTGTGATTGACTGAGGTGAAGGAGGTAGGACAGGCAATACACTTCACTCTCAAGGTAAAAAAAAAGTTGTCTGTTTGGCATCATCTACACACTGTCTGATGAAAAGACACAAAGTTCCACTTAAGAAATTCAGAGTCATACCACACTTGGTTTCAACTTGAGTGAGAAATAGAAACGTATAAAAAAAAAAGTGTGAGAGAGAGAGAGAGAGAGTGGAAAAAATGTGTGAAGGAGCATGTGAGATGTGAATGGAGGAGAGAGGGTGAGAATGGGTGAGAATGACTTGGGGAAAATGGGACATTATGATGAGAGATGAAGGGAGAGAGACAGGCAGAGAGATGGTGAGGTGGACCACTGTCATATGATGCAGAGGCTACAATCACAATTGTCTTTGAGTCACAAAGATGAAGTCCATTGTTCTGTTTTTTTTCCTGTTGAGTATCCAGCTACTACTGCAGAGAGAGACAGACAGGCGGCAATATTGAAACCCTCCATTCAAAGAGAATGTGAATAAAAAATGGAGCTGATGCAAATGTATGTCAGAAGGAAGAAAGAGGTAAACAGTGCGAGATGAATGCAAGTCGCTGGAGGAGGCACAAATTAGACTCTCATCCATTTTCTCTCCAAGGATGACGGGCTCCCGTGTGACCGCGACCTCTGCTTAAAAATGTCAACCAAAACATCAAATTAAAATGCCCGCTAACGCCAGCGTGACTGCCACCCTTCCTCCTTCAGAAGCTCGTTCCTCTCTGCTTTTTCAAGTTAAACGATCAAAGTCATCGGCTTTCTCTCCGAATGGATGAAGGCACAGGAGATGTGTACAGGTGGCGGGGGAGGAAAGACAGGACAGGACACCTGTGGGGGTGTTAGGACGGAGGTGTAAATAAGTGAAGAGAGGAATCAAGGTAGGGAGAGCTGACAGGGGAGCAGAGATGAAAAAGCAAGGCAGTGAGATGAGGTTGGGGAATGCTACGGAGACAGCGGTGGAAGACGTGGACACCTTGATTGCTGAGAGACGGTTAAGAGGAGAACTGTCACTTCCACATCGTGGTACTGATATTTATTTCCTTTTTAATTGGCAGCTTACAGTATTTGGTGCTGATGCCTCATTGTACTTCTCTCAAAGAAGTTTGCCTTTGTGTGTGATACTATTTTTTTGACCCATGGCCTACACTGTTTATCTAACAAAGCTCCTACTAAAGCTTCTTGTTTGCGAGAAGAATTTCCCGGCAAAGACGTGTGTGCGACAGCAGTGAAAGATCTAGTAAATCACTCTTATACTGTATTCACTGGCAAAAGTGGCATTCATTAATTCTAAATGAAAATGTCAGTGATTATTAATTAAAACACTTGTTTGGCGGCAGCAAAAATGAGCAGCTGACCTGAACTAAACACATGACATTTTGCAAAGAGAAATAAGAGGAAAATGTGGAAGTAAAGATGCAAATAACGAGCAGTTAAGTGAAAGGAACGCCTGAAACTATAATCTTCCTTTGTGTCTCCTGTTATAGATAGATACGAGATAGACAAATGGAAGAATGAAAGGAAGGTGGATTGAGAAAGACGTAAGGTGAACGGTGTGAGCAATCGATTTCAGAGAGTAGAAGGAGGTGAATGAAAAAGTTAAGAACTGGAAGAAGTGGAAATGTGTGTGTGTGTGTGTGTGTGGAGAGAGAAAAATGAAGTTTTATAGAGTCAGAGTATTTAAAAACCCCACAGATAGACAACATAAAAAAGCAGAGGAGATGGACAAAAGGATAATGCTAAGCTGAATACAATAAGTCAGTTGACGGTTGGCTGAAAGTATTTTTCTGATGACAAAGCTTTTTGTGGAGTGAATAGGAGCTGGTGCTGATCATTTGGGCTCATTGAAAGACTTCTACGTCTTCACATCTTTTTTTTTTTCTTAGTTTTTTGTGTCGCCTTTTTTAATCAGACTATTTTCCCAGAGGGTTGCGTGTGAAGAGCTGAAAGTCAACGTCACATCTGATATAATTCTTCAACAATGCGGTCTAATTTGTGGCGTTAAAGTTCCAAACAATGCTCGCACGGTTTGATTGTTAATGAGCCGGTGGTTTTTAGCTTGTTTTCTGCCTGCGAATCTCTAACTAATGAGCCAGCGTTTGACTTTAAATCCTCATTTTTCACCACTTTTCATTTCCTATATATCATTTTTCTTGGGATTTTTCTTGGCATTCAAAGATGATTTTGCTTACTGCACTGCAGTCTTGCCAAATAAAGTTTCACTAACTCTTCATATCTGTCACAACTGTCCCCAAAACCTTTCTTCCCTTGTTTCTTCAGACCATTAATCACATTCAGAAGTCCTGATCTAAAACTTCTCTCTATCATCCCTTTCTTCCTCTCTCTACTCTATTCATTTCTTCTTTTACTTCTTCGCGTCACATTATATTGTTATCAGTATTCCCTCTCTGCACTGTACTTCTATCCATTCATCCTCCCTCAGATTCTCTCTATTTTGCCCCAGTCTATTCCCACCCACAGATTATATTAATATCATCCCTCCATCCCTCTTTCTCCTCCCTCCCTCTCCCTCTTTATTCTTCCCCTCCCTTCCTCCCTCCTCCCCTCCTCCCTCCCATCCATCCCATTATATTAATAGGCTGTTGAGAGCGTGTGATTTCAGCACTGGCTCTTTCTATTAGCCAACACTGCATTAGCGCATTAGGTCTGTGTGCACACTGCTGCCTGTTACTCAGTTGGTCACATTAACAGCATAATGGCAGACTACTAGCTGCATTCATATGTCCTTTTGTACAGGTATGTGCACACACAAACACACACACACACACACACACACACACACACACACACATACATACACAGTGCGATTTGATATTCTAAAAGGCCCACACAGGTTAATCTTGTTGTCAGGTACACCTGTGTGCATGCTCATACAAAAATACATCTATCTTCCATATACACATCAAACGAGTGAATGCACGAAGGGAGAGTAGAAGAATTGATATTCACTGAGTCAGAGTCAAGTGCGTTACATGCATGCTAATGGTGCAACCGATGAGTCACACGATGAGTTTGTTAAAGTGACAACACAACAGCGATCTTTGCCAGTCGGAGTCTGATTTTGTCATATGATACGACATGTCATAAAAAATGAAACTTTTTGCTGTTTGTGTTTCTGTGTGAATGTCAGACGCTAATGTGTGTGCACATGTAAAAACATGCGAGTCAGAAGTGTGAAGGGGGAGGTGGATTGGAAGACACAGGGGGTACTCGGAAATGGTATTGCTTCCTCGCAGCGGGTGTGTGCATGTGTGAGCACGAGTGCGTTCTTTCCTAAAAATAAAATGATACCGCTTCCCTCGAGACCATATGGTACAGATAATGAGCTGGTCCTCCACCACTCTTCCATGCTCTTTCCCCGACGGGGCTGAAAGAATGGTTCACATTGGGGAGTTAGTTTTTTTTTTTTTTTTTTTTAGTGGGGTGAAGTTAGCTTTGGGGAAACTTTAAAGTGGGGAAATGTTGTACACTTTTTCCCATAACCTTGTCTTTGAAGGCAAGAGCAGGTGGATTATTGAACTATAATGCTGCAGCTGCTTTTCCAGTGTACAGCTGTTGCTCTGTGTGAACACAATCACCTTACGTTTGAGTGTAACTACCTTCTGTGTTTGAACTCACATTGTGCTAGAGTGATTGACCGTTGACCGGAGCAAGTAAGTGTGCTTACTGACGTAAGACTTACTCTTTTATTATGATTTCTTTTTTGAGTGCAAGCCCCTGCTGACTAGCTTCTCTTTTGATTTGATTAAAACCAGCTATTATTAATTTACAAACTTCATCCTAATCTTTTGTGGAAATGCCTTATTATTGGACCAAACTCAGTTCATGCTCTCCATTTACTTAGTCACCTCTTACATCAAAAGCACAGACACTGTTTGAACTAGTCACTTTCTATATGACTTTGTTAACCTGTTGGTGAGCCTGCCTGAATGACCATTTAGTGATGCTTGGGAGCACAGGAAATGGATGAGTGTAATGTCTCACCATCTGCTGCACTGTTGCCTCAACTCTGAAACAATTGTTGAAATGTCAGAATACATTTGTGCTTTTTGCTGCTTCGCAGAGACACAGGGACCGCTGTGGCAACAAGCTGTTTGATTCTCAAAATTAGAATCACTTTAATCAGCAGTACAATAAACATTCAGGGGGTTTCATCTTGTCAACACTGCTACAGAAACATTTTTAGAGCACACAGGGGGAAAAAGCAACTGCTGGTATGTGTGATACAAGAAAAGGGAAATCACATTTTACAGGGACACTGTACACTATAAATGTATACATACATACATATAAACACAAATCATGCTGATAATGGTGTCCACAAACAATGGGTCTGCAACTTCACACACACCCAGGGGCTCAGTATAGGGGGGGGGGGGGGGATAAGTAAAAACTAATAAACATCATTGAGTATATATATATATATATATATATATATATATATATATCAAATGTAATAATAAAATTAATGATCTCTGTTTTTACTTGTTTTTGGCAATAAAAGTTAAATGTCCCCATTGACCAAAAAGTACCGACCACCCCCCTGTATCTGCATGAAATGGTTTGGTCCTGCCTTAGCGCATCAGTGACGTGTTTAGTTGCAGTCAGTAGATGCGCGGGAAATACAGTGATCACAATGTTGCCTATTCTGAGAAGAAGAAAGAGAGAAGAGACAAAGGAAAGGATGTCAATCTGTAACCCAGTTTTTCACCAAGAAAGGTGTGTAGCCTGTAGTCTGTGAGCGGTATTAACCTGCTGGCTTAATGTCCATAGTGAAGTAAGCTAGCTAGCTACAGACTAGTGTTAGCCTACATTTCATCAACATTTAATCAGTGCAGGGAAACGTTTAGCAAGATATTCATATTAAATCATTGTCCCTGCCCCTTTTAGCAGGCTTAACAACAGATGAGTCAGCAGTCTCCCCACAACTGTACCCCTCCCTGTCCCAGTGAAGAAGGTGAGCAACACTGTGTTAATGACATGCCAGTTAGCATCATTCCAGGGAGTCTGTGGGGGTTTCTCTGTCTCTCTTGCTTTACCATATTTTTACCATAACAAAAAAGAAAATGAAATATTTATTCATGACAGAAACTCAAACACAAATTATTTTCTCACATAATGATCATTATGAAATAAATAAAGACTGGCCAGGGCGCAGCCACCCCTCCCTTTACTAAGACCCCTACTGGTTTTTGCGCACATTTGAAATTTGAAAAGTATAATGTTAGCCCACAATAACAAAGCAGCCATGAGAATCATTTTTGTCTTCATCTAATAACATGAGCATCATTTCCTCATAACCGTTTGCAACATTGTCTGGCAGGAAAATGTAGTTCAATTTCAGTAGTATCCCAGTTAGTTTACTAACTGCCCCCTGGCCAGTGACTGCAGCCGGTGTTGCCAACTTAGCAACTTTGTCGCTATAGTTCACAGCTCGCAGTGATGGCAGAAGGCACAATAGACAATGGACAATGTATGTTACTGCTACTGGATGCTTTAATTTCCCTTGGGATCAATAAAGTATCTATTTATCTATCTATCTATCTAAATACCATTAATGTAACAAACAGGATATACCATGGTGTGTAGCTTTTAGAGGAACCTTTGCTGTGTGTAGACTAGTCTACATTTAAAATTCTGACCAATCAACGGCAAAATTAGAAAGTCAAAAGTCATTAGAGCCCTGTCCACACACCACTTCGACATAGAGAAACAAAAGCATGACAGTCATAAGCGATGACTGGATGACTGCTGCCTTAGGAAGAGAATTATTAATTAAAAAAGCCCTGTGATCAAATGTTAAACAAATCAAATATAAAACAACTGTTAGTGAGTCATCATGATCCTTCTCACCTAAATGACGTCACGTACATCCATAAGCCCACTCAAGCTTTACAATACAAGTGCTGGACATGGACTTTGACCCCTGAGTCTGTCATTATAACAACAAAAAGTAAAGCTTAATAACTCTCAATTCTGCCCTCTATAACCCGCAGTACAGAAACCCCTCCAGGGATGAGCCCTCTCACCCACGTTTTTCTCCCTCTACACAAACCTTTCACATCCGACAGCTGTGTCATCTGCACGTAAACAGGCAACACACACAACAGAAGCCCCGTTTCTAATGATAACACACAGCACTGTGAGCAGGTAAACATCCATCACCTAATCATTAAAATATGTATGCACGATATTAAATAAAAATCAAGGAAACACTTCATCAGCAAAAAATCTCCCTAAGCTGTTGGAAGTATGATCTGTCCAACTTCCATGGAAGCCAACTCAAACAGCTTGGCTGTGTAGTCATTAAAAAATCTGAATCAGAGTATTAATAACGTTACATTTCTATTGAAATTGTGTCAGAGAGGTATCGATTCAACTCTGTGGTAATTTGTGAGACCATATCTTGTGGTGTTGTTGTATAATATAATCCAGTCCAATACAAGGGTGTGCATTGTTGCCCCGTTTTAATGGTTTTTATTTATTTATCTGCATGCAATTAGTGTGCAAAACACTTCACACAAATCCATCTTTTATATTTAGGCACTTAATCCACAGAATTTGTAGATCTTTTCTATCTCACAAGGACTAGAAACACTGTAGAAATAGAAATGCTCTCTTTTCAATATTCAATATTTAATATATTGGCTCTTCGTCATGTACAGAGGCATCAAGCTATCTCAGTCATTGAATAAACAGTCTAGTCCCCTTCATGGCTGTGGATACAATTACAGAATTGAAATCTCCAAGCCAGATTTCATTTCATTTCATTTAAATAAAATATTACAGACCTTGCATTAAATTGTTACCAAATAAAAGAAAAAAGTAAGAATAGGGTCCAAAATGAACACCCAAGCGAAAATGTGAGTGGGGTTAGGGTCAGCGTACCTTTCTGAGCTGCACAGACGTTAGCTTACATAAAGAAAAAACACATCCACAAACATTGCCATGATTTTTAAATAATTTGGCAGGTAAAAAAAACTGCGGCTGGTTTACTTTTTCACCTGATGGCACCAAAGATCAAGTAGTCTGTGACTGAAAAGTTAAGCGTTAGCTGCGACTGTGGAGATCAATTTTGTAATATATGATATATAAATACTCTATACGTTGAATGAATATTGACATCCAAATCAAGTCCACAAGTTCTTATGCCTACTAGGCATGTCCATCCCTAATGTATATTACCATACCAACCAGCATTGATAAGATAGACTTCATTGATCCCACACTGGGGAAATTCACTTGATCGGCTCACAAAATACAAGGTGGATAAGAAACATACTGATAAATAGGGGTGCCTTAGTGGCTCAACTGATAGAGTGAGCTCCCCCACGTACAAAAGGCTGAGTCCTTCTTGCAGAGACCTGGTTCTGACTCCGTCCTGTGGTCCATGGACGTTTCCTTTCCTGTGTGTCGTTCCCGCTCTCTCTCCCTGCTTTCCTGTCTGTCTTTAGCTGTCCGCTCTCCTTTACTCTCCTGTCTCACAAGTTGAAAGCCTTCCAGAGTTTCCGGCGAGTCCGAAGTGAGTTCATTCAGTCACGTCTCTGATCTTACACTCTCGATACTCCCTCTGTAGCCTGGTTAGCGTCGTTAGCTCCTCCATCTTATTAGAGAGATATCTTACGTTCCCCATGATAACAGACGGTACGTGTGTGCACATAATTTACGGATAATTTACATAATGCACATCATTTTCATATGATATATCAATAATCACATACATACGTGATTGTGTACGTGTGTACATAATTTATCACCAAAGCAATATAGGGAAAATATTATCAAGAAATACTGCACACAATCACTGCATCATCATTCATGAATATAATAGCAGCAAAAGGCATGTGACAAACTAAGTTCATTTTGATATTTACTTATTTATATTTACATTTCACTCCCTTTTTATTAGTTGATTGCCTTATTGGTAAATGTCTTCTGCTGCTATTCTGTTTATGGGTGATTTCATACTTTGATTTCATACTTGGTTCATACCTGGTAAACATTGTAAAAATCTGATGTCATGTCTCCCTCCCCTGTCTATCCAAAAGAAAGCGGTACTGTAGAAGAAACAAAAAACTGTATTCTGTTTATGTGTTAATCATAATCTTTATTTATATTTGTCTGACAGTCACAAGGTAACTGTCAATATTGATATGAATTATGCAAATCTGGTCACAATTTTGTGTGTGTGTGCAGCATCATTTATCACGTTGAAAGACCCCGATGGTGCAGTTGTGATATTGGCACAGGTGTTGAAGTATTTTAATGACGAACACTCACATACACGCACCTTCCCGATGCTGATACATAATGTAATATGCAAAACATGACCGATTTGAAGTGGTCGCCTGCTGAGCTGATGATGGGTCTCTTGCGAGAGGTCAACAAGCTCATACGGGGAAATAAATCAAAACACACACACGCACATACACGCGTACTCACACACACTGTGGCGATTGAGGAGCAGCTGAGGAGTCCCGGCTCCCACGCAAAAACACACACACACACACACTCTCGGCAGTCACGACAATAGCTGCTCATGCTTGAGCCATGTGTGGGCCCGCATTGATTTTGTTTGTCCCTGGGGAAACCTGCATCCTGTCCTAGCACCAAACACTTCACCAAAACTTATTTTATAACCAGAACATGCACGCTCAAATGGTTTTTAAAGACTTTCTATCCTCTAATTTGCTGCTAAGTTGTTTTTCATTAAACAGATTTAGAATGCTTTCCGCGCAGGGCTGCTTTCATATTGCATGATGTATGAGGCTCATTTACAAGTGTAACAATGGGAATATATGCATAATAGGTTTGATGCAAGGGAATACCTGTTTGAAACGCAGACTTGCTCTGACTCCTAATTCTCTGACACTGGCACGTGTGTGTGTGTACGCGCACCCTACTTTCTTTGTTCGTGTGGCTGCCTCTGTTTGTGAATTTAAAAAGCCGGAGACAGAAATCTAAGTTTAGCTCTCCGTGTGTGTGTGTTTGGAGGAAATTCATGACTTTCACACACAGGAGGACACAGGAATGTACACAGGAACACCAAGCATGAATGCTGGCAGGCGTCAAGCACTCCTGTTGGAGCACACAAACACACACACACACACACTATCATGCACAAAAGTCACAATGAAGCCCTGTTGGATAGCACTTTTGTTTAACAGCAGGGAGAGACAAAACTGCGAGGAGAACCTGCAGGTGTCGGTTTTGGATCAAGTATCCCGGTGCCTTCCTCGTACAGTATGTTTGTGTGTCGCCGCACATGCAGGTTGCTGCTGTCAGAGCAATGTGTTACTTAAATAACATACAAAAGCAGAGTCAGTGCAGTACAGGTGCTGTCTGATATGTTTATTGGAGAGGAAAGTGAGAGCCAAAGAGAGACACTAAAGAAGTGAGCGATAGCATCAGGAGTGACTCCAAGGCTATAAAAGCTATTATTTATTTATTTGTTCAATCAATGAAATCAGTCATGCGGTAGTCGTTAGGGTGTCTGAGAAGAGGGGAGTTATCAAATCAGCCCTTAATCATGGCGGCTGTTTCCCTCTATTCCATTGCAGAAGTTATCTAAAAATGATATTTTGATTTATGAATAAATAAATAAAACGGACAGCAGCGAAGCCTGTGAGTACCCCATACTGATTTAATTCCCTGGAGTAATAATAGATACCAGATAATGAGCAAAATAATGAGGCCTTCTTCTTAACTGTCAGAAATAATAAGAGTATTAATCCACACGCTTGTGGTGTTTGTGCTAAACCTTCAACGTGTCATAAGGTTTTGCGGAAAGTTAGGCGTCTCACTTGTACAACTTGAGTTTGTAAATGCTTCTGTGATTGTCAGCGTCGTCTGTTTTCTTAAAGTCGTTTGAAATTGGATGGGAAAGCCTCGGTGAGTCGCAACTTTTTCTTCTCTCAAATGTCCGACATGGAAACAGGATGAGCCCAGACGCTGTCAAAATGTCAACGCTGAATATTTGCCATTATGAGGGATAATTAAAGATATGAGGGAGATAAAAGTCTGTGTCGGTGTCCTTCAGTGTTTGCTGTTGTGTCATTACTAGATTTGTATTCAGGGCATTAAAAGGCAGGTGAGAACGGGTGGCTGCTTGTGTTGCTCCCAGCCTGTGTGATACAGGGCAATAGATGCATGTGCCTGGGAGAAATTGATGATGTATTGACAGAGATATATTAAAGGCAGCAGCCTCAGGTACACGGCCTCCGGCCTCCTGGCTATCCTCTTCTTTCTCATATTGGCAGCAGTTATGTGTGTGTGCTGAGACACACGTTACCTCAGTTAGTTGTGTGCAGACATCATTCCACCACAATTGGCATTGGCATGTTTGTGTGCGTGCATTTATGTGTAACTGTACTGATATTGGCTCCACCACCACCACCAACACTACACCAGCTCAATCACCTTTCATACCCTGTCCTCAAGCCAACCATCTGACCTTCTCCCAGCAGCAGGTGCAGATTCATCGCAGCGATTGTAAATCTTTTCGACCTAAGTGCAGCCTTTAATAAGGTTCCTCTTGAAATTTAAATTGGCTGAGTCTGGGGGTTACCTCCTGCCTCTGTAGCCGAGCTTTCCGTGTCACCACAGTTAATTCATTGTCACCCTGAGCATGTAATACCTGCAGGGGTATAAAGGGTTCAATTTTAGGTTCCATCCTTTATTTCCCATGTTCGTGGTCCCACTTGGTAGCACGGCGAAGAGAATATCTGACTGTAATGTAAGTACATGATATGTGGGCATGGACTACCTGAACTAGCTCGACACCATTCGTGAGCCACTGGCAGATATTAAGAGTTCAGGTCTGCAGTTTAGATGGACAGATTAAAACGGTTAAGCAGTCCTGAAGCAGATCTATAATCACTCAATATCTTCAATCTGATAGCTCTCGGCTTGTTTGCTGCTCTCCGTAACTCATCACGTATTACAGATACCACAGTTTTAAACAGGTGCTAGTTTCCCATAAACGCCGCATTGAACTAATTATTGGTTTTCCAATCTGTAACGTAACCTGTAATTACCTGTAATTTTGAAATAGTACAGGGCTTTTTCTGTAATAAGTAGTATTTGACAATGTCATACAGCAGGTCTGTTTTAATTTATTTACCTATATGCAAAACACGAGAAGGTTTAAGATGTTAATACTTATTTCCAGCATTGAATTAGGAAAATATCTTACAAAGCTTGGTGTCTTATTTGGACTTCATATTGTTGCATGTCTGTTTTATTTCCTAAAGTATTCATGTATTTCTCTGTGCCCTTGTTGTGGCCTTGAAATACCCCTTTGAGAGAGGATAAATCAGTTTTTCCTGTGCTGCCCACTGTATGTTTGGAGCCTTGAAAATACCCCAAAACATATTTATATATTGATACATATTGAACCATTTTTGTCCTGTTTGTGGAGTGGCTCTAGGAAAGGCTGGTCGATCCACCACTGGAGGATGAAGCCTATTGACTATGGTGATTTCCTTTTTTCCTTGCCATGAAATAGTAGTAGGTAGTAGTAGTAGCTGTATTTTGTGTTTAGTGTTAACTAGCATGCTAACACGCTAAACTGAGATGGCAGACGTTATAAACTTCATACCTCCCAGGGTCAGCATGTTAACATTGTCACTGTGAGCATGTTAGCATGATATTATCATGCTAACATGCTAGCTTAGACGTTGTATGCATGGCGTCACCAGCAGAATCATCAGTGGACCTGAGGTGGGCTGAATGACACCTGGGTGCTCAAACAAGTAGCCTGTGACGGCATTTCTCTCTCAATCAAAGCGGCCACGCTGTTAATTATGCATAACCTTAAGCCTTAATATAATTTGAACAGTTGAGTTAAAAAAAAATCAGACTCAGTACAGTAGCCAGCGCCAAGTGGCCAGTCAAGGAACTGCAGAGTTTGTATTTCTGCAGCCACGGAGGCTGCTTGTGCCAGCCTCACAGAACTGCTAGCATGAATGTGGACTTTTTAATACACCTCCCTTTCCAGAATACAAAATAGAACAAATACTGTTGAACACAATGACCAAGTGCATACAGATAACAACTAAGCTAACATTGATACGAACCGTCAACTACTAGTTATTCATGCTAAATGCATGTTTAGCTGGCGGAGTACGCCTGCAAAGCCAACAGCTTTCTGAAACAAAGCAGTCAGTAGTAAGGTGGTCGTGCTGAGTGAGTTGCATGCCTTCAGTGGAGAGGAATTATTACCGCCAGACGAATACCTTTGCTGCTACAATCTGCACAGAGCTGCTTGAAAAACTCCAGGGAGTTCATGGCTCACTGGGTCATTAATTTAGTGCCTCGCGTATACTTAGAACTCCCAGATAAACTCGACGTCTATGGAAAGCTAATAAAGCCGCTGATTCAATTCTTCTCATCTGTTGGAGGTTTACATTTTTGCGACTTTGAAGCATCTGGAGGGAGATTAATCTGTTTGCTTGATGGCACCACTAAGGTTTCATACAGCAGTCTAATTTTGGTTATTTATGCAAGTATGGAATAGAGATATGGACATGGAGAACCCCATCACTGGAGTCCTGCTGTGCATTTTTAAACAGACCTAGGTCTACTTGTCTTGTTCTCTTCTTTTATCTTAGTTTCTTCTTTGTAATTCCTCCTTTTCTCTTTCTTCGCTCTTGCCTTCATCAGTCTAATATTTGTCACTTCTGTTCTGCTCATTTGCATTCTGCATAATAGTCTCTTTCCCATTCCCTTTGTTTTTCATCTTCTATCAGTGTCAACTACGTCTTTTCTTAACCTCTTGGCTTTTTACACACTCTTCTCACATCACTTGTCTTGGTTCCTGTTCAACTCAGATCTCTCCTGTTGTAACTTTTTTTTCGAGGAGTCCTCATTGCTTCGCCTCCTGCGTCCATTTGTTGTTTCCCGTCAATTATCTCAGTTTTTAGTTCATCCATCTTCTATCTATCATTCTCTCCTCCCTTTAATTTTTCTTTCCAGTTCCACTCCTTTTTATACTTAAACATTCCCTCTCATCATTTCTCGCTTCTCCTTTTCCTTCTCTCCGCTTGCATTAAATGTTTCTGTCATCTTTTTCTCTCTCCTGGCCCCCCTCTGTTGTTTCTCTCCTCTCTTAGCCCCTTTTTTTTTTTTTTAATCATCTTTGTGCTCTCGTGAAACATCTCACTTCTACCTACTTTCCTTCAGTGTCTTTCTTTCGCCTTGTCTACCTGTTTTTGTTTGCTTGTCAACAAACAAATTGCAGACTACTCTTCTATTCCAAATTGATGTGGCGGCATCATGCACGGCGTAAAACCGAGAGGG
Organism: Sciaenops ocellatus; assembly: GCA_033000465.1. Lineage (NCBI taxonomy): Eukaryota > Metazoa > Chordata > Actinopteri > Sciaenidae > Sciaenops > Sciaenops ocellatus. The sequence continues at coordinate 10,981,502 of CP136889.1, forward strand.
GGAATATCAGTGTTGTTTAGCGGCAATTAAAGCAGCATCTGTACTCCAGAGAGAGTAGCAGTGACGTTTGATAGGAGGAGTTTTTTTTTCTGTCTTTTTCTCTCTGTGCTTGTCGATCAATATTATATTGGCAGGCTAGTAATGTAAATGTATTTTCAAATTATTTTCCAATTTTCAACTTAAACTCCTGAAACCTCACCAACTTGCTGGTAGGTCAGTTATTATAAACTCATGCTGTGCTGCTGAACATTGTTTAAACTCACAGAACTTTTAAATTCTCGTGGAGAATCTAAAAAATTGTAATCATTTTATATGCATATTGGGGAAATACATATAAATCCATTCCACTTGATGGTGCTCCAATGAGACTTGGACTGGGTTTAAAGTATGAAAATTTGACTACTATTTGACTAATACACAGTAGGAATATGTAACTACTATTACCTCTTTCAGTATATTTATTGTAATTATTTTCTGTTGGAAGTTTCATGTGCCAAACTTCTCAAAAAGCAGCAAAATGGGAAAAAATGTGTAAGAGGAAGGCTGGGATGATAGACACAGAGGCAAAGGGCCAAACAGCGAGTAGAAAAAGAGAGACAGATGGACCCAGACAGAGACGACGGGGTTAGACAGAGCGAGAGACACCCAACTCTCTGCCCCAACAGTCTCCATCCTGATAAATTAACTTGGTGAGGTCCCACTGTGCCTGTCCTCTCCTCATTAGACACAGACCACGGCTGGCTGTGAGAGGGCTGAGTCAAATTTTGAGCAAGTAAACAACTCTCCGGGCTGACTCCGAACCAGGGCTCCACACGGCCGGATCAATTTACAGTATATGTGCCTTCCTTCCTCTCGGTTTCCATGCTCTGATATCTCAGTGAAAAACCGTTCCTGCCCAATCTGGAGAAAGATATTCTAGGCCAAGTGTGGTTACTGAGCATACGGACCTACAACAAATTAAAATATTTCACAATTTTGTCTCTGAACAAAGGTCTAAATATCAAAAGGTGGACTCAGTAAAACAGGTTACACATAAGTGAGTTTAATGCTTAATCAGATTGTGTATATGTGTGCGTGTATAAACATGTGAGTGTGTGTGTTTAATTAAATTAACCACCATCATTGATCCTGGTCAGTCACTGTACATTTTACTCACAGTTGCCCTGTTACTATAACTGTCTGTGTGTGTGTGCGTGTATGTATGTGCGGGCAAGTTCCACAAAATATCCTATCCTCTATCTGACACTGTTTTGTGTGTGAGTGTGTGTGTAACAGAGAGGCTGTGTATGTGTGTAATGCAGTGGGGTTAATTAGCTTCGGACCACTGCCATCTATCAACCTAATGCTCAGACTCTGGCCCCCGACAGCTCCATTACCGCCAGACACACACACACACACACACACACACACACACACACACACACACACACACACACACACACACACACACACAGAGTCATGATGTGTGCATGCAGTACTGTTGTTCACACATGAACTTTTAGTTATCAATACAGATGCCTAACTTTGTTTTTCTCGCAACCAGGACACACAATCAGCCTCTCAGATATGGATTAGCTGAATGTTGATCAGGCTATGGTTCAAGGGCCAGTTTAGGTCATAGGCGCACTTCTTTGAGGTCTTCACATGACAAGAGAAATACTACTGTGTCCTTTTAAGACAATGTTTAGACTGGAAGCTTTTATTTCTCCTCAAATATCTTTGATTTCTTCGACTTTGCAAGTGGCATTTCGAAAGGTCACTTTTAGCTGTTGAAAGGTTTCTTTAGCTTGAAAGCAGAGTTTCCATTTCCAGTCCTCTTCGGCATCATTTACTTGGTTTGTTTCCATGTTTTAAACATTTTCTCTTCATCTATGAGAATGAGTGTCCAATTTTTAGTCCTCGGCAGGAAAGACGGGCACAAAAAAAAAGCCACCGTCCCGGATCATTAAGTCTGTGAAGGCCCAAATCCGACTGTTAGTTATCTGTTGAGCTCCCCAGTGGGATTCAGCCTGATCTATAGTGAGGGATGAAACAGTTCACCACTATCGCCAAAGCCATTAAGGAACAGACTGGGCAGACCTGACTGTCCGTAGGTGGCAGGAGTTCTAGGATATTTCTTAATATTGGTTTTTGCTACCCCAGAGTTCACTCAGAAGATACTGGTGAGAAATGCAACTGGCTATTAAGGCACTATTTAATGAAAAATTAGTTTTTTTCAACCAAAAATGAGACATCATCAGCCTACTGGTGTGCATTGATTGTTGCCATGGAGGGAAAACATATTAGTCTCTCCTTTTCAATAGCCTTTGCTTGGAGGGGAATACAGTTAAGAATTAATCTCTGTTAGTTTATGCCCAAAGGAAGTCTGTTCATTGTGATCAATTCTCTAGTTAAGCAAAAGAACAAAGATTTAATATCTTTGCACGATTGGCCAAATTGCCGTTCAATGGCAGCCACACTACATGTAATAGATCTGTTTGTGTTTGTTGTTTTGCTAGAGAAGACTACAGGCTTCTGAAGCGGTTTAGTGGAGAAGTAAAGGCACTAAGTGTTGCTTCAGATGCCTTCTGACTCTGCTAAGAATAGTGCAAGAACACTGCAGTGTATAAGCCTGTTAAGTTTTCATGCACATTAAGAATTGTGTTAATCCGGAGAACCTTGGGAACAGAGGATCAGAGATTTAACGTGTCTTTATTATTGAAAGACACTGAAATGCTGTGATGTGTATTTAAACATTTCGTTTGATTTGATTATCATGATTGATAGCATGAAATTTCATATCCAGCAACGGTCTCCAGTATTTGTTTATTATACAGTTGCAAAGTGCTCCCTGACTGAACACTTTCCACTACCCTAAATTTTATAACTTATGTGTTTGGGGACTATAAATATCTGTTGAAAATGAACATGTCATTGAACTAAAATGTTAGATGGATGACCCGCTGTCATGACTGAGGCAGAAAGACATGAAAGAAGAGCTAACAGCTCTGTGAGGCGGCCCTTTGATCAGTGTAGTAACATGCATCTAAGCGTAGCGTTTTGCTAATCAGCAAAAAACACAAGGCACAATTGGGACCGATAAAATGACCTTGTCATCGAACCGACGTTGGATGACCCACCGTCATTAGTGAGGCAAAAAACTGGAGACAAAAAGACAACATAAAAGTAACAACAGCTACAACTATGCTAGCGGCTCTGTGACTCTGGCTGCATTTTGATCATGCATCTAAGTGTAGTGTGCTAGCATGCTAACATTTGCGAATAAAAAAATAAACACAGAGCACAGTTGGGGGCTATATTTAGTCATAAACCAGTGCAAGTAATGGACAAATTGAAATACTGGCCTGGTGAGGGTGATCCATGCAATATTTGTTGAGCTATAAAGTCAGCCTCTGGGGACGATGAATACAAGAAATCTTGCCAATCAACCCAATAACTGTTGAGATATTTCAGTCTGGATCAAAGTGGTGGACCGTCCAGCAGACACTCTGACATTGTCCCCCCTAAAGCACTCCTGCTAGCATGGCTTTAAAAAAGATCTAAATGAGTATTGATTGAGGATAAAGTTAGTGCAACGTGCAAATTGACTGACAGCTGAAACAATACCTCAGTTCATTGATAAATGTGTGCGACAGCGAGAAAGCGCTCCTGGTGCTAATTGATACTGCACATTCAACAGCACACACATACTCTTTCCCGTTTTATCATACACACTTGCATTTTCCCTCTCACACACACGCGCGCACACACATATTCATTAGAGCAAATGGAATTAGGGGGATTGGAGGTGTAATCTTCTTCACTGGTGATGTGGGGGAACCAAGCTGTTAATTTCCCGCCTCTAACTACAACTCAAAAAAAAACTGCTTTCTTTGAAACAGGCTGGAGTCGGACGCAACTCACAGCAAATGAATGATTTACAACGCTCAAATGTCACATGCTATTAGACGTGCTCAGTCTAAGCAGGTTTCTGTGCCTTCTGTGTGAATATATAAATATCTGCAGAAATATCCATCTTTAGAAAGCACAGGTGTGGTTGTGGGAGACGGTATTGGGTCTGTGCCTGCAGCAGACAATATTGAATGTCACTGAATCTGTATGTAGCTCTCTCTCTCTCTGCTTGCCCTCCTCTTACTCAGTAATGACTCGGGGAAAAATTACAAGAGGATGACTGTGCGGTCTGCACAAGCGTGTGTTTGTGTCTGCGTACGTCTCTGCTTTCCGGCTTCCCAGCTGTAGAGCGATATAACAAAAGATCAAAGTAGGTTGGACCAGGTCAGAGGGTTACTTTCCCATTGCTGTTGTAAACAGACAAATATCTCATATTCTTGCAGCCATGCATTCATTTTTCTTTGAAATGGATATTCTCCTATTTAAATGCACACAGAGAGTAAAAGGACAAGTGAAACAGAGTCGCACACACACACATGAATACGTGTTAACACACCAGTACATAGGCACATGCAGCGCACATCCACAAACACATGCACGCTGGTTGTTTCACCAATAGTTTCCCATTGCTGGCCCAGCTTTGATATTTTTTTCTAACTCTTTCTTTTTATTTGTTTATCTCTATCCTTTATGAATTATACATACACGTCCTGAAGTTTATGAAAGTTTCCAATTGTCTTCCTCTGGCAGAGAAGGACCAATAACAGGTACTCAGGTGTTCTCGAAGAGAAATGGAACGTTATTAAGCACACAGAGAAGAACAAAAGAACTGAACATTTTTTTAAATCAAAAATTAGACAAAAATGAAAACTAGAAAAATGAGACGGCGTCCAGTCAGTGGTGTGCAGTGCTCGCTGTCGTCATTAGAGTTGTTCCGATTCCGATACCAGTATCGGAAATTGCTCCGATACTGCCGAAAATGCTGACATCGGTATCGGCGACTACTGGAGTCCAGGCGCCGATCCGATACCACGTAATTTATTAAATTAGTAACTGGTTAGCTCCGTTAAGCTCACAGTTTTTCTTCTTCGCCGCTCTTAAAACAGTGGCGCTGTGCTGCAACCTGCAGCCTGCTGTTTTAGAGGGACGAGGAAGAGTTGATCACGTGACACAGACACAACAGACACACCTGTGTCAGAGCCGGTTGACGCGAGGCTTGGAGCTAAGCTAACTAGCTGCTAACTAGCACTAGCATATCATGTCGGTGGTGTGGCAGTATTTCACGCTGGATGATGCTCCTACCAGTAAGACTGCGACATGCAACATATGCAAAGAAAAGCCTTTTTTATTTAAAAATATTGTGGCTGCACTTTAATTTAAAAAAAAATAATTATTCCTAGATTTATTTAGTCAAATTGCATTTGCACGACTGATTTTTATACTATTCTATTTAAAAATAAATTTAAAAATAAATGGCTTGAATTTGCTGTATTTATTCATGTTTTACAAAGGGTTTAACCTGAGCCAGGCCTTACCACAGTGATAATCATATCACAGATGATATATGATATATTTTTAATAACATACTGGTATTGGATCGGTAATCAGTATCGGCCGATACCCACAGCACAAGTATTGGAATCGGTATCGGGAGGGAAAAAAATGGTATCGGAACATCTCTAGTCGTCATAGTGAAACATATTAGCCGTTTGATCTTGCAGTACTCTTCGCCCGAGGAGGTGAAGATGAATGAATACTGCTCAGGTTAAGCTCTGACCCAAGAAAGTCAAAATTTTTCCTTTGTAAACAAGCTCCTGAAGCAAGAAAAGCATCTTGGAGAGTCAGGGCTATTTCACACCTGCTTGCTGCAGCGCTTCAGCACCACCAAAGAAGACCGATTTAGAAGATCCTGACCTTTTCAAATGGCAAAGACAGGTGTAGTTGCAGGGTGGCAGGGACTTGCGATGATGCTCAAAGGGAATAAAGACAGTGAGTGATGGGCTTTAGAAACATTCCAGTCACACAGACGCACACATTGTCCATCTTAAATCTCTATTTGGAACGGTTTTGCTGCGTTCAGCAGTTATAGACGTTTATATTTGTGTGTGTGTGTGTGTGAATGAGACAGACATCTGACACGCCTTATGTTTTGGTTTAGACTGGCAGTTAAGTCTTACTTCCAATGAATGCCAATTAGGCGACTGTCCGACATCTTTGTGTGTGTGTGTTGGCAAGTACAGGGTCTTCCCTCGCTGTCCCCCTTTGTCGGGGGAAAAATCAATCTGCCTGTCAGCCATCTAAAACCTTTCCACCTGTTACGCTACCTTTCACTAGCAATACTTATGTGTGTGTGTGTGTGCGTGTGTGTGTGTGTGTGTGAGTGTGTCCTGTCATTCTGTCAACCTCTGTCCCTCCATCCTCCCATCTTCCTGTTGTGCTTTTTTGTCTCTCTGTCCTCCCGTCTGATCTCTGATCCCGTCTCTTTTGTGCCTGTCGTCGTTGTCTGTACCTTCAATCTATCGGCCAGGATACCGAACGTTGAAAATGGCTTTCATTCCACGTTGTGATTCCCAATTATTTACCACTTTTGTTTATCTCCCCCCCGTACCTGTTTTCCCACACCGTTTGTTTGCTTCCTTTCTCATCTCTGAGCCGACATTAAGTCTACGTTGCTGCAGCTGAATTTTAACATCCGTGACGGCAGCCTCTCCTCACATCCCCGAGAAGTAGTAATCACAGAGATCCCGCAGGGAGCGCCAGGCTTTTATAACTCTTTCCTACATATACATCACATAAAAATATGCATGAAGGTGTAAAATGATGAGAATTATCACCACCTAACTCACCTTTTTTATTTAGATAAAAGATCTTTTTCTGCTAGTGGGCGAAGAAATTGATTGTGATGATAAACATGAAATTAAATTGAATGATTACTTTAGAAAACACATACAGTGGTCCTCCTACCTTAAGTCTGCAGACTAAACCAATTAATGAGAAAGTGACGCTGGAATTTGGCTCATAATCATGCCAAACATTTAATGGAGCTCCTTTTTAGCGCTGCTCCTCCCCTCTCTCATTCTTTCCTCAGTTAATTATTTTCTCTTATTCCTTTTCTTCTTCGTCCAGATCCCCCAGATCAGCTACGCCTCCACAGCGCCAGAACTGAGCGACAACACCCGCTACGACTTCTTCTCCCGCGTGGTACCGCCGGACTCCTACCAGGCCCAGGCCATGATGGACATCGTCACGGCAATGGAGTGGAACTACGTGTCCACGCTAGCCTCAGAGGGCAACTACGGAGAGAGCGGCGTGGAGGCCTTCATCCAGATCTCCAGAGAAACTGGTAGGAGCTCTGCTTTTGCCTTTGTTTCGGGACATTAGCTCGTCAGTGCAGGGGGAGCAACATGAAGTCTTCTAGGGTGTTAGGATATATGGATGCTGGCGCTAATGCGAAGCCCTCAACAAAATGAGGACTACTTTCTTTAAAGGATGGACATTTGTAAACCTTGGACGCACTTTTACCTCATAGAAAATATATGCATCTGTATTTCCGTATTATAAAGAAAAAGTTTGAGACTTGTGTCAAGCAAAGTTTATAACTTTCTTTTAGCGGTGAGTCACCTTCACAGAGCGTTTGGTGGTCTGTCGCTCCATTGTAGGTTATGATTTGACTGGATTTAGTGAGCGCTGAGCCGAGGCCTAAACTGCCAGAAAAAAAAAAACTGCTAAAAGGCAAATTTGCCTCTTTTTTTTCTGCCATTATGGTATAATAACAATGATATGTCTATAGTATCTTCAAAGTGCACTTTGGTATATGATACATGATCAGCAGCTTTAGTCTGTCATTTGAGGAAAACTATAGCCAGAACAGAGAGCGGAAACCTGTTGTTTAAATCTCTCGGGAAACTCCAGGGAAAATTCACTCTTTGGGTAAATTGTAGGCTGTAGATTGCAGACTGTGGTGAGCGAAGTGAGGCAGAGAGTTATCACAGCGGGCATTTGATGGACAAGTGCAGTCTTCTTAACTTTCTCTTTGGCTTTCTATGTATCTACCTTTATAACAGTGGCTCTTGTATGAGCTCTTGTATGTTGTGCCTGGGAGTAAACAGGACATGCTCTGTCACATCTAATTAAAAAATCATCATTAGATAACACTTCTTGGTGTATTTTGGAGATGTGCAGGTGGGTGACTAATTAAAGGACAAACCAACATTAAGTGTTTCAGGTGACAGACCGACCTTGACTTGGATGCTACAGATCGCAGAACACCATTCTGCCAAAAGATAATGCCACATTTGGCATTTATTGGTGGTGAATGGCCATCTAACATGTTGGTGACATGTTCATAGCTTAGCACCAGTAACTAGGCACAGCAGATCTGCCAAGGTTCAGATTTCTAAACATGATGTGTGGGGTAGTAACAATGACAGTATAACGGACGGACAGAGCCTGAGTGACCACTCGTAGGTTACCGCCGCCATGTTGGACGTACTGCTTCTTCTGCCTCCTGGCTGATCTAAATATCCACAAAGATGTACATCATCGGCGGACCTGAGGCGGGGCGAATGATACCTGGATGCTTGAATACGCCATCTGTGATGGCACCTACCTGTCAATCACGCAGTCATGCTGTTTATTGTGCGCAACTTTGAGCCTGAACATCATTTGAACTGGTGAGTTCAAAAAGATTTCAACCCCCTTACACTTCACTGCTGTGAAGTTGGACATTTTAATACACCCGCTTATGGAGATTGACTCCTGCAGCCTGTCTCAAGTGGCCACTTGAGGGATTACAGTTTTTAGCACTTCTGCATTGGCTTCATTTCTCAGCACCGGACACTTAAGTAAGAGGGATCTTTCACATCCAGAGAGTTTGAAGGTTTCTGTCTCTTTGACTTTCCAAAACCAAAATGATGAAAGCAAAAACATCTGCTGATGTTAGCACGCCCCGCTACCTAATGTAGCTGAATACCTACAGTATTAGCCTAGCGTTATTTCCATAGGTACGTAATGTGTCACGGTCTAACTAAATTATTTTGTAGGGTCACTTCAGAGAGAGATATTCTATCGTTTGTCTGTAGTAAACTAGATTTTTTTTTTTTTTACAATGAAAAGATTGTAAATACATTTTTATTTATAATACTGTAACATTATACTAGGACTAAAATTCACATATCAGCTCATCCGGTGATGAGAATGCAATTCATTTTGCCCTCTTTAGCATCCTATCTTTAGCATCAGTCGTTTAGCATTGTAATAGCCATCAAGTGCATCTTTAAGAGCACACCATTTTCATCCTCATTATACCATCCAATGACCCCTGCTGCCCTGTATGGAAGCATTTGCATTTGTTGTGCTTCCTTTTTCTTTAATTTGTCTCTTGTAATCACCCCAAAATCTCTTTAGTTAGCTAGTTGTGAATAGATAGAAGGCAGGCAATAGACACAGGAGTAAAGGTCATTCTTTCACTCCTTCATTAGGTAGAGATGAAGCTAAATTACACTTGATTAAATGAGCGTGATGGGAGACACAGAAAGAGAGCGGAACACAGACGGAGAGACGGATCGCTTGTCTGCTTTGATGTCAGACTTAAAAGCACGGTCCCTGTGGTCCCGAGAACATCAAGTTCGGGTGAACGCAGCCTCAAATCAGTTTATGAAATCCACCAAGTGATGTTGACAGATCAAAATGCAGCGGGTTTCCCTGTTTATGTCTCAGCTGTTTATTGAAAACACATCACGTTGGATGTTGACAAATATTTACAGAATGACAGGACTGAAGACACGTAAAGAATCCATTTGAGAGAGTATCGGTTGAGATGTTTCTATTTTTTATCTCTATCTGCTTATCTTTGACTTCAGTCTTTCCCTCTGTTGCTTTTTTAACATTGTTTGTGCGCCGCTGCAGAGATGACAGCTCCGTGTATTTCTGTCTATCCGTCCATCTCCGTCTCTGTGCGTGTTTGGAGCCGGCTTGCCCAGGGCTGTATACAGTGGCAGTCAGCACATTGATGTTTACTATGGTGTCAGATCAGTGTGTGTGTGTGTGTGTGTGTGTGTGTGTGTGTGCGCTTGGCCGTTGGCACGTGTGCCACTGTAAAGGGTAAAGCAGTCCTCAGCAATGTCTGTGCATTTGTGCTCTGGGAGTCAGCAGATAGTGCAGTCTCCTGCCCTCTATGTGTGGGTGTGTGTTTGTATGGGAGGGCTACATGCTGTGACAGCAGTCAGTCAGTCAGTTGTTTACTCTGCAGCTCTGCAGATGTGAACAGAACCAAGAAGACGAAGGGAAAAAGGAGCGAAGAAGAAAGAGGACTGATGAAAGGAGAGGAAAAAGTGACACGGGGAGAATTCACATTGTTGTGTGTGTGTACTATAGTTGTGAATCAAGCTGAAAAGTGTGAGGAATAGACAGGGATGGACAGAGAATGGGATGAGGAAGTGGGAACAGCGTCAGAATAATGATAGGGGCCCTAATATAGACACACAGCACTGTGCTGCCACTACTCACACTAACATACACATATATATTGACACAGGTGGATTCCTTTAGACACACACACAGAGCCACAGGGAATTTCGATGTGATTATTTTGTGATTGCGGTGTAATGATTGCAGCTCACAAGGCACTCTGCATACTGATACCAAACATCCATATTAATTGGTGTGTAATCGTTTGCTGATGATTCTTGACAATGCATGTGTGTGCATGAGTGTGTGCATGGATGCATTTTAATCACCACAAAGTTTCAGAGTGTGTGCTGAAGTCTTGTTAGCAGAAGTCAGGGGTTACAGAGCGTGTGTGTGTGTGTGTGTGTGTGTGTGTGTGTGTGTGTGTGTGTGTGTTAGGGCGCTAGTGCTACTTACAGGACACTAAATTCTGCCCAGTCACACCTCTCTGTACCCGTCCTGAGCCTTTCCTTATTTAACACACTGGACTCACATTGCAAAGCTAAATATTTACTTCTCCAATACACTCTTTGAAACGGAATATGTCCTACTTATGTTTGCTTCTCCACAGCTGCTGCGTCGCTCCGCTCCCAGGAGGAGCGATGTAGAAAATTCTGCACGACTAATTTTTCAGCCCAGTCCACACGGCAGTCAGCAAAATCTTTTTGTTTCAAAAGGACTGCTTTAGGGAAAACTTGAAATAACTTCGAGGTTACAGCAGTGAATTGAGGCACAACCGGGATGCTGGTGTTACTATGTGATCGTCACGACACTTCCTGTATTGGCACTGAGTGCTGGCTTTGTTAAGACAGTGATTCCGACATGGACTTCAGAGGAAAATGATTTTTGCAGGGGATGATTTAAAATGAAAATGACTTGAAATGCTTGTGGATTTTTCTTTCCGTTCAAGTTTTTTGTCGGAAAAGCAGCAGCACAGCCCGGTAATTGGTGATTTTTCAGGTGAAAACACATTGTGCAACAGCTAACGCATTGATTGCCATGAAATTTGGTACAGATATTGAAAGTGAAATAAATTACAGCAACCAATCAGGATGAAATGGTAATTTCTACAATACTTTGGTTTATTATCAAATAATTCCAAAACTAATAACATTCCAATCACAGTCAGTGTTTGGTGTTAATTAGCAAATGTTAGCATGCTAACACCCTAACTTAGATGACAGTGGTAGACATTAATGTAGCACTGTCATTGTGAGCATGTTAGCATTCAAATGTACCGTAACGGAGGCAGGGTTGTCTTACCCCGAAACCCCATGGGGCACACCTCTGTGACGTCGCGGCCGTGATGCCGTTTTGGTCCGTCCTCCATGCGACTTCAAACCCCACCGGGAGCGTTTCAGAAACGGAGCGTTTATGTGCTTCTAAATATGCTTCTACATGTGTTAATATGCTACATAGTTAATTTGTTTGGCTTTTGGCTGCTTTTACGACCAGCAGATTGCGGTGTTTTATTTTGAAAATTGAGCGGATTCTCTATGCTGTTTCTGTTGACAGTATTCATGGTTTGTTTACTTTCTGTCTATATTAAACAGATCCACTGTGGTATTGTTTCAACTTTTTCTCAGAGGATTTACCTTAAAAGTCTCACTATCCTGTGTTTATCCATCAGTACAGTTGTAAAACATTTGCACAGTTTACTCAACCATGCCTACATCCTGAAATATATTCACTGTGGCTTTTACAGCGTGTGCAGCCTGTGTGCTGTCACCCCCAGCCATGGCTTTCCACTCATGCAGAACTAGTAACGGACACAGCTCAGTGAGCATGGGCCAAACGTGTTTACTCATCATTAGTAAGTGTTCACAAACTGGGCACACAATGCAGCGTTTTTGCTTTTGCACACAATAAGCTGACGTAGCCCAGTGATCAAAGGTTAATGAACAAGTAATTGCATAAAGGTCAACTTGGGGGAGATTTGTCAGGGAGTGGTTTCAAAGGTCACGCAGGGAGGTAGCGGTCCATTTGTATAGTGGTAAAAAGTGCATCATGTCACATCTCACATCAGAGAGACTATTAGTGATGGAAAATCTGTCTCTTTTCTGACCCTATTGATTCCCTGAAGAGCAAGGTCTTTATTCAGTTTTCCTTCTTTCTCATCGGAGTGCAAACTCAAGAAGTAGACCAGTATGTCCAGACTTGGTAGTATTCAGTTGCACGAAACAGATGGTCCATCCCAGGTCTTCCAGCTGAAGGGCATTCCTCCTACTCACTATGCCGCCCCGCTGTTGACCCTCGCTGTTGAAATTGCAGCATATGGCGCCAAACCTCGCCACGCCGAGAGACTACAGCCTCCTATATCGAGCCGTGTTTGGAGCATATGGATCGCTGTACTATAAAACAAGAGGTGGCAGTGTACTTACTGAAGATAAGGGGATCTTTTAAATCAAGTCACGGCCGTTTCTCCTTCCAGTACCCTTCCTCACCTCCCCGTGGAATCCATCTGGGATTAGAACTACCACATCTACATTCAGACACACTGCATACAGAGGGAGAGAGGATGTGTGTGTGTGTGTGTGTGTGTGTGTGTGTCTCTCTGAAATTTTGTGTCAATTATAAAGGCTGTGAATCTGTGTGTTAGTAAGTGTGTATGGCAACCTGTAAGTGAATGAGTGAGAGAGATAGCGTGTGTGTGGATTGAATTCACCAGCACAGAACCGTCACCTCCCCCTGACACTGGCCGCTCTGCAGAAGCTCTGGAAGGCAGTAATGAAGAAGGGGAGAAAATGAGCAGGAGAAAAAGGGCTGAGAGAAAATAATTAAACGTTTATCTCCAGATTCATTTAATTAGTTCTCTGGCTCTAAACTAATCTTGCGCCTTTTTGCTTAGCTTTGCCTCTTTAGTTCGCTTTCAGTCTACTCTTGCCCTGCACAATGGAGTCTGCCCATGTCATTATCCAAGTCCTGCTACTGGCTTATGTTGTTTTATTCAGGCAAGAAGAATCATACTTTAATTGAAATGCATTGTGATGCACATTATGCATAATATATGTGTAATTATAGGCATGTATGCTGTATCCTTAAACTATACTCTTATTGGAAAATCACTTAGCTAGCATTATAGAAATGATACGTTATTATTCATGAGAATACAGAATGATTTAGTAACTCATCTGCACCATTCTCACAATATAATGATCTTAGGAAATGAATTTGATTATAATACATTACAACACACATTTTAAATATAATGATATATAATAAGTGTAATTAAAGAACATATTGTATTGAGGCACAAAGATATTGATGTGTTTTGTATGTTGTATGCATTCTCAAATGAATCACGCAGAGATTACAGTGCTTGTATCGAGCACAAAGTCGTCTAACACACACAGAGCCCCACAAAACACAGATAAATGCTCGAGAAGAAGCGGCACAAGGCACACTCTCTGTAAGTTACGCTTAACTGACAACGCGTGTCCCTCGGGTCGATTTAGCTCTCTGTTTCTTGTCCTTGATTACACTCCCCTCACAACTTAAGACTGATGCTGTTCACCACCACGCACGCTGACACACACTGGGAGCGCAAACATAAACCCATCCATTTGTAACTAATTACACCAGCCTTGGTTTTCATCTCAATGTGAAGCTGTCTTTGTTGTCCTCATGAAAGGCCCCAAAGTCTCAGTTGCTTCTAAACTTGTTTTTGCTGTTGGTTAGTGGTCTGCTCGTCCTTGTAAAAACGAGTCCTGATATTTATGAATCCCTCTATATATGTGTGTATCGTTTTTTCCAGGCTGAGAACACTGACTGTGTGTATGCGTGTTGTTCCTCTGAATGAAGCAGTATACAGTATACAAGTATATCCTTACCTTGCTAAAAATGATTTGTGTTTTTTTTTTTCTAGAATATAAATGATCTCAAAGAGGTCATTAACATCTTTTTAAGTCCTCAGACTCTATTATGATCCGGCTGATGTTAGCCTGATGTTACCAATCTCTCACCTGGGTGGAATTGACAATATCTATTAGGAGTTAACAGCCCTCTGTGGATGGCATTAGTATTGCCAGAGGACATGTACAGATGGTAATAATTACCAGAGGAGCTCTGTAAATTTCATCCCATCCAGCTGAAACGGCCGGCCCTGATATAAAGTCCAACAGAAATTACCAAAAAAAAAAAAAAAAAAAAAAAAAAAAAACTCTGGGGTTGCTTTTTCAACCTGTGAAACCACCTCGGTATCTTCAGCCACGTCTCAGTGATTACTAGTGGTAGGGAATTGAAGGAATAATTACATTTGCCTCCTCCAAAGCAGTTTTGCTGATGCGCTATATATTACATAGCAGATTTCATGGCCCTGTAGCGAGAAACATAAATTTGCCTCGTTTGAGCAGACTCATATCGGCGAGTTAAAGTTTTCGGAGTACACCGGTGGGCAACAACAGCTGCACATACACACATACCACAGACTCTATATGCTTTTGTATGATGTTGGCCATGTTGAAATGTACTATAGTGCCTCCACTGTATGTTGCTCTGTGCTCTTGATGTGATGTATAGTGTCCATTTCAGGTCCAGTGATTTTTCTTGACAGAGGTGAGAACTCCTCATATTCCCTTATGACAGAGCAATAGAGAGTGTACTGGGCAGACGGACGTACAGATAGAGGGGGAGAAAAAGGGTGTGTGTGTGTGTGTGTGTGTGTGTGTGTGTGTGTGTGTGTGTGTGTGTGCGTGCGTGCGTGCGTGTGTGTCCTCTATTTGAAGTCCCTATTTGGCCTCACCGAGTCCTCCAAGAAATGGGGTAGAGAAAAAAGCTCAGGCAGTCGCTGCTAAGCCCCAAAAGTAATTTCAGCAATATTACTGCACCAGTTGGTACACATGGGTGTGTGTTTGTGTATGTTTGTGTGTGTGTGTGCATGTCCTGGACTGTGCGTGTATTTGTGTAGCTAACGTTGGCAAGGTGTTTGTGTGTTTTTGCCTTGATTTTTAGGGATGCATGTTTGTTTATGTATATAAGTGAGCTAGTGTGTGTTTATGCTAGAATGTAGAAGGTGTGTCGGTGTGTGTGTGTTTTGATGCGAGTGTGTGTTTTCAGAGTAGGAATCTGCCTGCACAACTTAAAAGCACTTTCAAGCCTCTTCACCGTTCTGCTCCAGTAACTTAAGGTGTTTTCTCTTTCCTTACCTCATCTTTTTTTTTTTTTTTTTTCAATTTTTCTTCTCCGTCTGCAGAAGGGCCCTGGGATCACGGTTAAAATAAATGACAGGAACCAATGTTGGTTGGAACACTGCAAAAAATAATACTTGTTTGACTCTAAAACCTCAAGGTGCTTTGAGAGTTCCATCCCGGAGCTCCAACACAAAACTACCCTGGTGACTAGGCTGTATATATGTGACCACAGACATGCATACTGAGCTGGAGTCACACACAGAAAGCAGAATGAAACCTTATAATGACGAAAAATGATCCATTTATGCGCAGCACACATGCATATCTTCAGTACAGTACACACAGATACAGTAGCACAAAATATGTAGATATATACAGTGTATATATAACTTCACTTCCTTTCATTTAAGCGCAATCCTCTTTCATTGCATCTGTTAAAAAAAAGCTGTTTCACCATAATAAAAACTGTCACTTGGATGATTTTGGGAAAAGGCTTAGCATAGCTTAGCGGCTTTAAGCTGCAAGCGTTTGTAGGAAATTAGATTTACAGTCGTCGATCAAAGAAGAATTTAACTTTGATGTTGTCAGCCTCTCATGATCACGCTATTGTATGTTGATGCAAAAACACAGAGAAAATTAGACTTATTAACAGGAGGCATGCCACGCTGAAATTCAACATCCAGAAACTTAATTTGCAATCATTTACAAAGATCTGTGACACCATGAGCCAAAAATTGGTGAGTTAAAAAAAGATTCCTGGCAGGTAAGCAACTATAATCTCCCATTTTTTAAATTTTTTTTTTACTTCCGTGCATACCTAAAAGTCCATGTAAAGGCAATTCTGAGATTTCTTTCAAAATACATTAAATATGTTGGAAAACAGTTGCTGAAAACATGTGAAAAGACTTTGAATGATATATTAGTGAGTTAGAGGTTAAAACAGTTTTCCACCAGTGTTCAGTCCAGGATTTTGTGGGCGGTCCTAAAGGGTGGCTCGATGACACACTGAGGCCACCCTGAGCATACCCCTGCACCCCTAGCAGAGAGATAGAGATTAATTCATCTCGCTCAGTGTTTCAAAGTTAGTCATGTCATTTTCTGAACTCATCTGACACGTTTCAGTCGCTTCAAAATTACTGCTTGACTGCTCCCATGAGTGGGCGTGGCTTCAGCACATGCAGAGGACACGCCCCCACAGTCCTTGAGCTGAGAATACTGCTCATTTTTACCTGATTTTGACACCTAATTTCATAAACTTGTTGATAATATTAATCATTCAAAATTGGCTGGGTGATTAATAACAACTACAAAAATATCAATGTAAAGGCACGGTAGCTGTTAGTATGCTGTAAGTAAAAAATGAGTATTTTTACGGTACCAACAATAAGCAATACTGTTAGCAATTTTAGTCAACCAATCAAAATAGAACAAACAGCAGAATTCAAATACACAAGCTTCAAGTTTGGGATGTATCCTGCTGTCTTCCACCTGGCAGGACCAGCAACTGGAGCGCTGATGAACTTACCATAGGTGTCTTTTGTTACTCTCTCTCTTGCTGCTGGTAAATCAAACTTTGATAACCATCATCCCTCTGTCTTCTCTCTTCTCCTCCGTTACGAATACACACTCACACACACTCACACACACACACACACACGCACACTTCTCATCGCCCAACAGGCTGATGGATGGTGAGCTGGCAGAGGCTGATTAGCTGGGAGTGAATGGGGCAGAATTACAACTCTGTCTGCGCTGCGATTGCATTGTTGCTTTGACAACGATCCATGTCGGATTGCTGGAATGCCGGGATGCGGGAAGAGTAATCGATGCTCTCCATCTGTCTCTTGGTCTGTTTATTTCTCTCAAAGCATTCTAAGTCTCTTATTCATTCACTTTTTTTGTTTTTCTTTGTTAACTTTTTCTTTACTCTCTTTTTCGCTCATCACTCTGCCATCCTCTGTCCTTTCCACTACCCGATTCCTGATGCGAAACTGCCAGCTTATTGGGCTACAAGTTGCCTTAATCACAGTTCAAATGTTCTGGACATGCCCCCGTTCTTTTCTTCTTACCATATGATTTCCTTTTCCTCTTTTCCTGTCACAGTTCACCCGCTCCCACCCTCTTTTTCACTTTTTCACAGTTCCTCTTCTCGATGTGTCATCCATTTGTTACCAGACATTAAAGCTATAAAAAATATTTTTATCACACTGGCACTCGTGAAATTACAGTTTTGCAAAACTGAATTTCTTGATTCTGCAAGACTTCTTCAGCACATTAAAGACCGTGGGGGAAAAAAACCCCTCAGACACCAGCGTTTTAAGGTTTTCACAGCTCTTTGAATTTTGCCATTGGCCATTGGCATGTGATACATGATAAAATACTGAGCTTAAATCACATCTAAGAGCAGACAGTGTTAGTTTCACCTGTGGGCCTTGGTTTCCATCTTTAAAAACTTCTTTGCACCTCTTAAAGCTCAACTTCTGTTTTGTATTCAGTGGTGTTTAGGAACTCTGTGTCAGTTGATGTTGATGTCTGGCTCAGATTGAATAATTGAAAGCATGCAAGATGTAAATTTATATTGACTGTAAGGCTCCCCACAGAGCAAGCTAAAAGTTAAAACCGAAGGAGAGACCTGCTGAATGCAGAATGACAGACAAAAAGACAGATGGATGAAGCGCGATGACACACATTTTCCCACTGTATCCTCAAGGAAAACTCCTCATCTTATGCAATCCATAAAAGAGATGCCAGACAATCTCAGACATTTGACTTGCAATGCAATTTCAGTTGTAAAAAGAAAAGCCAGCGGAGTCTCACCTATCAAAGTCCTGTGCTTTTCTTACATTGGCTGCCCCTCATATTTACATGTAAATGACTGTTGATGGTGACAGAGGTAGCGCAGACCCAATTATGCTATGGAGTTGGCAGTGGAACCTGACAAATGATGGGTAATAGCTGAGGGTTGGAGGCATTTCCAACACTCTCGATTCTAACAAACGTTGCTGTGTCTCCATAGTTTGACTCTGACAGAGTAATTTATTCCCACTCCGCCAGCACGGAACCACGGATTTAAAAGTTTCACCACTTACCCAAGCCTTCCCCATTTTTCACTCCAGAATGAAACTGTTATTATTCAAAAGAGAAATGGGAATTTATGCAGGCTTAGACATGGCCTTATATCTTCACTTAGTTTTTCTTCTTCCCCCTCCTTTTGGATCCCCCCCTCTGCTTTTTTTTTTTTTTACCCCTGTTTGCTGCTTTTGTGTTTTTCATTATGTGGTTCTGGTGCTTCAACGTGTGTGTTTAATTTGTCTTGGGCGAAAACTGCCTGCCTGTTATTGCATCTCTTTTTTTTTACTCTCCGTCTCACTTTACTGAAAGCTCAGACGCTGTGAACGTGGCATAAATCATATTGATCTGTCAATTCCAGTGGTAGTCACTGACATTGGGGTTCATGCAAATTTAATTTAGCCTTTCAAACTCAACAGAGTCATTTCACAAGGGAGACAGGTGCAATGCATGGTATACATGATTTAAAATTAAATATATGATAAATAATTTCGATAAAATATTTTGAAGTCTGGTAGTTTTGAAGCGGGAAGGCACTTTAAAGAGATGTGCACGTCAAAACTTTGACTTTCTTGTCGTGCTGCTTTACATACTCATACTTCTAAAATTATCTGCTCACTGATGGCAACATCATGTGCTTAATTTTTTTTGTGAACATACCTGACATACAGTATGCAGTGCTATCCCCACATTTTGACTGCTTGCGATTTCTGCAGTGACTTAGTTTGCATTCATTTGCTGAGAATGGTGTTGAGGTTTTAACAGCTGGCAATGCACACACACAGACATCCAAAGGCACAGACATTCATAAGGAAACACAGAATGTGGCACTGGTGACGCCCGGTATGAGTGTGAAACATGTGAGTGAGAAATTCACAGCTGTAAACTTAGAATACCGTCACTGTTTCATGTGATGAGAGCCAGAAAAGATAGGGAAAGAGAGAAGAGGGTAACAAAAGAGAAGAGGCCTTGAGAAAAGGGAAAAAGGGAGGGATAGGAGATAAGAGGAAGTGAGATAAATGAAGCAAGAGGCGATGAAGCCAACAACAGCATTGATCGTTTGTCACTGCCCACCAAAATGGCAGATCTGACATATTAACAATAGAGCAAATGACCACGTAAATGTGGAAGTTGTCGCTTGTAAGAGTTATCACCTACTCTGGTGTCATCAACCTGTTTTTCCAAACAGGAAGTTGTTTCACAATAAAGGCTGTAAAAACTAACTGTACACTACCTGCTTAGCACCAAATCACAGCAGGACATAGTTAACAACTAGATGGCGACGATAGCTTTTAATTGCTGAAAGGACCAATATTTTCCTCAGGAGTTGGTGAAGAACAAAACAGAGCTTTAAGACAGTAAATATTGGACTTACATTTGTTGGTTGGCAAGTGAGAAGACTCCAATGCTAACATTTATATCTGTTGATGCAATGACATTCTTCTCATGGCCCATTTTTCCAAAAAACTAAAAGTCCAAAAAACATCCCACTGGACCAAAAAAGCCCACATATCTGAACCTAGACCTAAACAAACTGCGACTATTTTATAATGTTAACCGTGTGTTCTTTATTGTTTCCTGTTTCTGACCATGACGACATAGGTCAACTGACTATTGTTATCTAGATAATGAAGGCCATCTGACCTCTTCCTTTCCTGTACGTCCAATACACTACAAGGAGAGTGTGTATTTTCTGAAAAAAAAAAAAAAGGCCTTCGGAGCTGTGGACTTTTATTTTCGGGATAATGGGCTGTCAGACAAGGGGCTTTCAATCAAACTGAACATTTTTTTGGACTATTGCAGTTTTGGAATAATGGGCTGTCAGAATAATCAGAATAATTCCCATGTGTTTGACGTGTAAATAAGCAAGTTTGCTATATCAACTTAAAATGTGATAATATGTCAGTGTTGTGTTTAAGGCTTGCTTTTTGGCCAAAAAAAAATCAGTTAATGTAGGTTTAAGGTTAGGAAAATATAGTGGTCTTTGAATGTTGGTGGAGGGATGTAGACGGCGATTTGCAGTGTCAAAGCCAGATGCTTTTAACGCCTTATCCTCCACCCTGATGTTATGCCGTTTGGCATGCTATGACGCAGTCACATGACTTCAGCCTTTGGTTCTTAGTGGCAGTCGTCAAATGGAAATGAGATCACATGTCAGAAAAAATGAAATGTAGGTTGATTGACCAAGTGAGTAGTGCTGTCATTCACTTTCTGATCATGAAAGTGCTTGAACAGGTGAATGTTATGAGAGGTGAGAATAAAAGAATGTGAACAAATGAAAGAAAAGATAAGAGGAAAAAAACAAAAAAATGGAAACATGGTCCTTGCACAGACGCCAATTTGCACAACCCATACATAAATTCAAGGAAGCATACGCTCATATCTATCTTATGACTCTTTCCCTGTCACACATTAAGCACCATTTCATTACCACATTCAGTATTATCACTTAAACATTACATGTCATGAAAATGTCACCTTGGGTTGAAATAATTGCTGCCGAGCCCACTGTACCTCACTCACTGCTACACTTACAGTACGTTAACTATTTAAACACATAAATTCAAAACAAGGTGAAACAGAGGTGAACATAAATATTACAGAACTATACTTAAGGAATCCCCCTTCTTTTCTCATCACATTGAAGTAAATCTTCACACTCTCTGAAACTCGTGCAATGTGGTGTATTTCCGCAGAAAGCATTTACCCATCAGCCCTGTTACCTCGAAGAGAGGGCAGGCAAGTGGCAAGAAATGGTTAATGTGTGAACTCAATACAAATTCTCTAATCTTCTGATTTGTTGAGTGACTACTGTATTTAAAGGAGAGACCAATGCAACACATTTTCAGCTATTAACATTCTCAATGGGTCCAGGTGGCAGCATTTTTGAACAGCTGACATGAAGTAAAACCTGGACCTAAATTATTTCCTGGCGACACAATCCTAATTAAAACGGTTCATTGAGTTTGACTCATTGTGGTCACGAGCTGGTGGGAAGTTCCAAACATCTGGGACGTCCATGTTGGATGCCAAACCTGGGAGACAAATGATAAACAAACACTGGCATCATGCAGCTTTGTGTAATTAAAAGCAATATTTTACTCAAAATCTTTTGATACACACATTTTTATGTGTAGGATTAAAAGGTGGTTGTACATTGTTTGTACTTTACCCTGTGATGGAAATTCTACACCATACCATAAAAGATTTGTATTTAAAGAGCAACTGTACACACTTATGTTATAATATCTGGCGACCATCCAAGATGATGGACCATATAGACCAGTTCAACTTCATGTTAAGCAGCAATGGTGACCAACACAGTGGTTCAGGGCCATTTCAACTACTAGCTTAGCTTAGCAAAGCTAAAGCAGTTGCAGCAGCGACAGTGGAAAGCGACAGAATATGAATATGGGAAGCGAATGATTGGTAGAGATGGTGTGAATGTGTCATTTAACACTGATCAACAGGGTTAACTACTAGCTTAATGACATAATAACTTCCACATTTAACATGATAGATGTTTTGTAGTTTTGATTGTGGTCCAGAATTTCTAGAGTTTCTCTGGAAAAGGGGAACTAATCTCTATTAACAAATAGAATTTGTTAAAAGTGTTTATTTAGTGTTACATTATTCTTTTAATACTTTCCTCTAGTTGACAGGGTTTCATACTTCTTAAAAAAAAAAAAAAAAAAAAAAAACTTTGTCCAATTTTTATGAATCTCTGATTAGCCACAAATATGGTGTTGATGCTCTGGTCTGCAAAATATAAAAAGGCATTTGGTCAGTGTTGTTGGAAATCAGTCAATATCCGCAGCAAACTGCCATCTTGTTGCCAGGGTGATTTTGATGACAAGAATTTAGACCCCTTTATAAAATCCAAACAGAAGAAACACGCTCTGACTTACTTACTTACCACTTGTTTGTTGGATGAGAAGAAAATTTGCATGAATCTGTTTGCTTTACTTTTCATCTGTGTTGGCTTTGCTGTCATAGTAAGACAAACAAGGTTAAGGCAAAGGGAGTTCATCATATATCACCTCAGTCTGACTGAAAAATGAAAGTGGCACAGAGCGTGTTCGGAGTTTCCAGTCCTTTCTGTGGAACTAATTTAATTCTTTAGATAATCTCTTGCTCATTATACTGTATCATACACATGTATTGAATATTCTACATGTTGAGGGAGGATGTGTGCATTACAGTTATTCTTTTTGTGTTAACTTTTCACTTCGTATTTATGTATGCATTTCTCTTACTCCTTTTCTGTAATGCTCTCTCTTCCCCCCCCCCCCGGCTCTCTTCCACACATACAAAATTGCCAGCCTTTGATGTGAGATTTTGAGGTTAATATGTGAATTTATGCAGGAATTTAATTAAAGAAATACATGATTCATGTTTTTATTCTTCTTTCAAGTAATTTCTCTGCACGAAATACGGGCACTGGTGTGGCTACTGAGCAGTGCCTTCTCATTTAAACTGCGGAAACATTTATTGTCTGATTTATAGCAGGTTTTATTTATTGGATAGAAGGGCATGCAAAGTACCTAAACACAGACAGACATCCAGTCAAATATCTAGTTAAAATGAAAGAGGTGAGCATTACTCATGCATTGATTTTTTTTTAAATCCATTCCTCACAAATTATTTATTTAGTCGTTTGCTTGATTTCATTACTTGAATGTGTTTTTTGGATTTGGCAGCAGTGTTGCTATGGCAGCAGAGACGGGGAGGTGGAGGAATGCAGGCAGGGAAGCAGGGATGGAGCCGCAGAGTTTCTGTTTGTGGAGGAGAAAGTTTATGATGTCAGTATTCTTTGTTGCTTCCAGAGAGGTTTCTTCTCATTTTGCTTCCCACACATAGAAGCATGCTGGCAGTGTGGTCTGCGTGTATGACTGCATACCCAGTTTAGACTTGGCCAGTGGAGGTTTTGCTTAGGGTTAAGGCTGGGTTTCAGGCTGATATTTGATTTTAATGGTTTCTATATGGGTTATGGTTATTTTGGGTTCTGGGAAATGCTATACTATGTATAATTAAAAAAAAAAGCATGGAAAAATCAAAAATGGTGTGCACCTGCTCCTCCAGGAGGCTTCAACCCTTTTCTAAATTCATGA
The DNA here is from genome assembly GCA_033000465.1 of Sciaenops ocellatus. Taxonomy (NCBI): domain Eukaryota; kingdom Metazoa; phylum Chordata; class Actinopteri; family Sciaenidae; genus Sciaenops; species Sciaenops ocellatus. Next base: position 11,005,149 of record CP136889.1, read on the forward strand.
GGTAGAAAATACAAGCAAATGTGCTGCTCAACAAGCAATGTTTTGCTGCTTGTGTTAGCTCCAAGTGTGCATGTGTGTGTGTTTGTGGTGGTTGATGCTGGACTCACAATGCACATGCCTCCGGCTGTTCTTACAGCATGGCAGAATGCAGGAAGCTTTCAATAAAGGAGAAAAATATATGGCTTTGTCTCTCTCTGCAGTCCTACTTTCTGTTCATCTTTTTTTTATCTCTCCTGCAGGCAGTCTGTGTCTTGATGTCCACTTTTTTCTCTGCACACTGCACACTTGGATACACGCATCTTAAGTTAATGACGTATCAGTAGCCTATCATGAGTGACGGTGTGATCTCTTCTCGCGATTTATGTTTCTATCTTGAACTGAGTGCTGTTTTCACTTCAGATCACACCTACAGCACAACTGTTTCAGTTTCGAACGTGTTATTGTGTCATTAATCATGAGATATGAATGACTTTTTTCGAAAAGCCTTGAATGCATCCTTCTTGACTCTGTTCCCCGAGCTTGAAAGATGAAAACAGAACGAGATGGACGCAAGGCAGTATACTGTGGCCATGCATATTTGTGCACACATGAAAGTTTCAGTTTGTGCGAGGGTGTGCTCTGAATGTGTATATGTGTCTCCTTGCGTCTATGTTGATGTCCTGATTAGCACTGTTTATATTTAGATCATATTAATCCGTTCAAAGTCTACATTCCCCGAGGCGCTGTCAGACACACACGCTCAAAGAGTCATCCCCTCGTCCTACTCGTCAACTTCAGGACATAGTGCAGGAGGGGGTGTAGAAGAAGAGACGGAGTGAAAGAGTAATGAAGCTTATTAAAACAACCACAGAGTGAGCACAAACACATTTGAGGAGTAAATAAAACAAGTGAAGATTTTAGGTCTCACAAGAACAGCTAATTTGCCATTTCCTCCAGATGTTTTGGCAGATTCTAAGCTCATGAGATCATAAGAGCATACTTGGTGATACTTTTCGGCAGATATGTGGTTTAATATCTTCTTCATGAAGTTGTATAATTGAACAAGCAGATGGGACCATAGAAGATGGAGGTACTGTAGCCTCTAGGAGGTGGTGGTCACCTAACTTTGGGTGAATTTTAATGGATTCTTTATCGAAGGAATGCAGAAGATAGCTCTCAAAGGAACTAACGAAACAAACGTTCCTGTCATCTGTGAAGCTTTAAGCTCATTCGGCTGACGGCTGTATCTCCTGATGCGTCTGTGTGCGTGTTGCCTTGTTAATGTGTGTCATTCCTCCATTTGTGCAGGTGTCTTTGTGCGTATACGTCAATACGAGCGAGCGCCGGCCTGTATGTGTGCGCATACTGCAAGCGTGTGACAAATCCCTGCAGTGTGATGGCCTTAAGCCCTATGTTCCCTCAGAATCACTCTGAAGAGACAAATCCAGAGGCTTAGGCAAATTACACACACTTACACCTGTGCCCACGCACACCCACACACACACACATTCATACTCCCTTATCTTCTCTGTCACTTTGCAGCATCATACACACACTTGAGTCTCTGCAGCAGCCTCCTCTCCTCTCCTCTCCTCTCCTCTCCTCTCCTCTCCTCTCCTCTCCTCCCTTTCTCCACACTTACCTCTCTCAGTTGAGGCACTCCCTCTCTTCCCTCTGTGTCCGTTCCACCGGTTTTGCAGTCATAGATTCACTGAGGCGTAAAGGCAAAATGGCCTCCTCATGGAATGGAGGGGTCGATAATTTCGGAAACACCACACTGAGCGCTACCACACACATGCACGCACACACATAATATGTAGACCCTGCCAGAGCTTTTCTGGCTTATTGTATTATATTTCCTACCCTATGGTGGGAATGACCATATGTCTTCATGCGGCTACACTCGCGAGTGTGTGCGTCTGCGTGCGTTTGCACGCTCGCCGTGGTGCGTATGTGTGTACCGCGCCACCCTGCAATGTGTCATTTCCCGGTGTGTGCATGTGTCCACTCAAGCAGGGCGAGAGGCTGCTGGTAGGGTTTGGTTGAAGGATTGTAAACTGTGGACATACGAGAGAAACGTAGTCTCGCCCTGGAGGTCTTGGCTAGTCTGTCTTTTATTTGCTTTTCAAAAAAAAAAAATCCAATATTCATGAAACGTAACAGCTTTGATTTTTGGTATTGGAGTGTGTTTCTGACGGTCCATTTATTCTGCTGAGGCGAGAGATGAGTTATTAATGGTGGAATTCTGTTAGATAATTTAAGTTTACAATATTTTATAGGATGCAATTCAAGAAATACCAAGTAATTAACATTACTGTAGATAATTATTGTTTTTCACAATGGATGTTTGAGAATGAGCCTCTTCAACAGCTATACTTCAACTAATTAAACTGCCTGCTTTTGAATGAGCTTAATTGGAAGTGCAGCTGTCTGTCCAACTGCCAGGCACTGACAACTAGATGATCACTCTGACTGGTAGCCATAGGGATGTAAAGCAGAGGATCATTATCCCGCTTCAGTATGAAACTGTTCACCAGGCTCGCGCAGACAGCTCTCTCTCTCTCGCTCTTTTTTTTTTTTTCAATCACGAACGGAGCAGCAAATTATCTTATGAAGTCAAACTTTCTGAATCCGCTTCATTAACAACTGCACCGTGGATTACTTTTAAAGGTTTCTGAAAAATGATGAGGACGAATGGTAGTCAAGGACGGTTGTACCATATGTGACGTTCCTGAATGATTTCAATGTTAATTATACAGCAAGGCCAGAGCGAAATATACATTATTTTTCCCGGTGGTGGTATATGTTTGTTATTTAAAATAGGATGACACGCTAAATATTTTTCCTGCTTGAGTCATGTGTTACTCTTCAGATGACTTATTCTGGGTGTTTTATTGTGTGCGTACACAGGTGTAACTTTCTGAGACTGATAGTACCTGCAATCATACATTCTTGTGTGTCTGTACAGGAGAAGTGAGCTGAAGTACAATATCTGTATTTAAAAAGCAGGCATTACAATACCAAATATTGTGCTGTATTCCTTGATGTTATAATGAACCGGTTCCTCTGTAGGGGTCCTCCAAGCTTCGTCTTATCATAAATACGACAAACAAGACTTGAATCCACAATACACCGAGCACATGGTCCGCACCCCCGGCCCAATTAATCACCAGAGCAGGCCTGGCAAACAAATGGAGCTGGTCTGATCTATTACCAGGGGATGTTGGAGCAGGATGTAGTAGGCGTTTGGTTTCGAACACCTGTAGTTTGCCTGCTGATGCTCCTGTGAGCTGCTCGTGCATTTTGTCTGACTTAACCTAAAACTGCAAACCTGAAAAAAAAAAAAAAAAAAGAGAAATAGACATGAGTAGGAAGACGGAGGAGCAGAGAAAGAAATCAGTAAGAGAAAGACAGATGTAGAGGGTGAAAGATGAGCGATGTGTGGAGGGAATAGAAATCTCATCAGCCTCTCCATTTCTCACTTTCTCTCTCGGTTTTTACCAGCAGTGAAGACAGACTAGCCCTGCAGTCAATTGCAGGTGCTAGTCAGACTATAAATGGAGCGAGAATGTAATGTTCCCCTTCCAGGAGAATACCAATGAAATTCAATTTCAGTAATATGTTGAACACACTGCAAACAATAAAGTTTGTCTTGAGACTTCCAGAGTTGACTCATATCTGAAATAAGACCAGGCTTCCCTCATCGACCTTGAATAGACCAAGTAAATTCCTTGTCATGATAATGATAACAATAACTTTATTTATAAAGCACCTTTTGAAAAACGAAATTACAAAATGAAGTAAGCATGTTCTTGTTGACCTGAAGTGACAGCAGCTTAGAGCTAAACCACATTTTATTAGTTGTAGCTGGCTAACTCATCAGGGTAACTTTACTTTCATGACTTGGTTAAAAACGCCATCTCTGGTTGAATTTTTAACATTTCTAGCTGACTCCTTTCTAAAGGTGCACTCTAGGATTTAGTGGCATCTCGGGGTGTAGTTGCTGATTGCAACCCTGTCGCTTCAACCTCTACTTCCAAGCATGAAGACAGAACTACGGTGGCCGCTAGAGCTGGTTAATCCAAGTATTATAGATTTGATGGTTAAATCTAAGGTTGCACTCCTGTAGAACTACTTAGCTTACAAACTGGTTCAAGAAAATTAGAGGTTTATTTTCACTTTCATGTGATGAGTTTAACAGATGTAACAATATGTTGTAGAAGACATGGAACTTCCAAAATCCAAAAAAAAGTAGGACAGTGAAGCTAACATTACCGTAAACTCTGACCACAGCCAGGACTAGTGTGCACACGCAGGGGAGAATCAGTTGGTAATCCCATTAAGTATTGCAGTTAGTTAACAATGTGTAACGCGAGGTTGCTTTTTTAGAGATGGATACAAATTCTGTCGCCTTTGTCCTGTTGCACTGAAGTTGAGTAACCTTTTCCAGACTTGGATTGCATGAAACTAGTGCTGAGCTATTGACTTCCAATTGAATGAGCCCTTTCTCTTTGTCTTACAGTCAAATTAAGCATTCACTGTTCACTGTCAGTGGAATTAGCCTCGTCCTTGACTGGCAGCAAGATTAGCTTTGTCCTATTGATCCACAGCAATGCAAACCTTTCCTCACTGATTCAGACTTTAGCTGCCTGTGGTCGAACAATGCTCTATGATATACTGAATCTCCTAAATAGTGTGGATGCTTAAGGCACACTTGAGAGATGAATTCAGGTAAAAGCAATTATCCTCGATTGATATCACTTATTGAATTGATGTCAAACACAGAGAAGGAGATATGAGAAGAAGAAAAGCTCGAGGGAGTTTTTCGTTTTGTGACAGCTAAGATGTGAATTTTACAAAAGGGTCTTCAGTTTAATACAAGGAACATGTCTTTAGATTTAGTACAGTCTGATCTGTTTAAAATCTTTTTCCATGATCCCATGACTCATCAACATCCTCCCTCTGTCTGGTACAATACAGGTGTGAACCGCGCTATAAATGGTATTGTTACAGACCTGCTGTTCCCATCAGCAATGGCAGCAAATGACATCATACAATGACGGCAACGCCCGCTCAGCTGGTTTTCACACTGGAGTCTCCCTTGCTGCTTGCATCGCTCGAGTTTTCACAGCTCTCTGTTGCTCATTCCTCATGACCCCACTAGACATCTTCTTTTTTCTCTCCCCGTCTCACTTTCTCTTAGTGATTTTACCCCTTTCATCTCAACCTCCCTGTCTCATGCTCTCTCAACCTCAGTGGCCCTCATAAAATTTGCTGCTCTAACTCATGCCAGCAGGGTGATGTTGAACCCGAGACAGAGCAATAGACCTCCAGGGCAGTGGAAAGTCAAGTGCCAGGGTTCTACACTTTATTAAAATGCCAGTATGTCTCAATGGGTCAACAGACTGTGTGAAGTCATAACATGGACACTTCACACAACCTACACATTTTCTCATGGGGTTCACGATAAGAGCAAGTTCTTGTATTAGATGCATTTCATCATTGGAAGAAAGAAATGACCCCAATCCAAACAGATGTGTGTGATTTCATATAGTTACACCCAGAAAAATACACATTTTCATCATATTGTTTGATAGTTTCTGTTTAAAAAGTTGTTTTTTGTCATGATACTATCAAGCCCGTAGAAGCTGTAGATTCCCACAGCACTGTGAACACACCATAGTGCAATGAAAAGAATCACATATGCACATGAAGCAGCCTCCAGCAAAATTTTAAACCAAATGGGATAAAAACCCTGGATGTGACATTGTTATAAAAAATGCATGAGTGAAGATGAGGAAACGGTAAATTCATCATTTTGTTGCCACATACACACAGCGCGCGGTGTGGAGTGACTCTCTAAACCGTCAACAGCAGAACAACTTGAGGGGTAACGCTGGTGTAGGAGTATTGCTAAAGGGTGGAGATGGAAAATAAAATATGAACCAGGGAGTCCAGTTTGAAGGTTTAATCAAATTCAGAGACATTGATGGTTTATATACCTTCAAGGTAGGATCAACCTCCTACCTGTAAACCTCTAGAAAGTTGTCATAGTAACATCCGTTTTCTCCTGTTCACAAGACATGCTATACAGACAGAGGAAGTAGACGGCATTGCAGCAAGGATAGCGAATCTTAAAATAAAAAAAAATATATTTAAAAGAATGTCTGCAGGTGTTTTGACGCTTGTCATACATCACCGGCGTATGTTTTCCCTCTGAGTCAGCCAAGGCCTTACGTTAAAGTAATGCAATATAATAGAATCAAAGAAATGTTTGACAAGTGCAGGTAAATTCAATGTTATGTCGATGAAAAGCCATTTGTTCTGCGATTCTGAAAACTACATCGCTGTGCTACTACAGAATAAGTGAGTTTTCTGAAGTCAGTGTACTTAGCTTCAGGCACATCAATCGTCATTCAAGTTTTCGTTCGACTTTGTAGAGCAGACTTTACAAAGTGTTTCACACTAAAAGACAAAAGCAAGATATAAAATACAGACAATTTAAGAGCAATAAATAAAACAGATAAGCAAAGACAATAGGATAATAAATGAAACAGAAATACACAAGTGCATTTGTTAAACTGTGTTTATGAGTAATGAATAAAATATCCAGGTGTTTACTAAGTGCATTGAAATTCTTTCATAGATCCCCCAGGAGTGGTAGATGTCCCCATGTGCCTCAACACAGTAGCCATGGGGGAGCGTGACTCACACGTTGTGAATAGAAAATAATTTCAAAGCCTCAGTGTGACGACAGTAATGCATCAGAGAGAAGTATGCCCGCTGTGGCCTCATGATGGGGTGGTAATAAAACAGTTAACTTATGTTCTTACACAGTTCTATTTGCAGTTTTCCTCCAGCAACTCTGTCTGGCTTTGGCAGCAGCAGCCACGTCAGGTATGAGGTGTTATGCTGCCTGTATAATTCTTCTTTTTGACTCCAAAAATGCAGTTTCTTTCTCATACTTTCTAGTTTTACATTCAAATTATACTGTCACTGCAAACACAATATTATTAGTCTATTATAATTGTAATGCTTGGTTAAATGTGCTAGTTGTTGTATCTTTCACACTGAATGCTTTCCACCACTGCAATGACCTCACTTCTCCAAATGGATCAATAAAGTCCCATCTCTTTTCAAAAAGGCTGCTCTACATCTGTACATGTTCCATGTGATTGGATATTTGTGACAAACACTGCCTCTATTCTGTGTGAATGCACCAAGAGAGATGGTAACCAGTCACATTATCAGTTGCATTTATCATCCCGAATCACTATTGTTGGTTCCTGAACAGAAAGTGATCACAGAAATATCGCTATACCCCAACCTATCAATATCTTTGTTGCCTCCACTTTCATTCTCATATGAGAAACAGGCAGGTAGATGCTAATGCAGGGAGAGAGAGAGAAAGACGGGTAGAACACAAACAGATGGTGACACAGTTAAAGAAATCATTAGGTATGGAAGAAGTGTTTATCCATATAACGGAGAGATGTCAGTCCCCTCAGGGTGGCATGTGGGGTCGTATTGAGGTCTCAGTCTTTATTACAAGGTGAATGTAATTCCATGCTTCCCTAGTTTTGACAGGCTACATAAACAAACATTCCACCTCTGGACATTGATTTGACAGGATACATAAACAGTCATAACGCCAGTCCTGTACCTGCAGGCTGTCTGCGGTGCATTGAGCCAACCCGTAATATGCGTTTTTACAGCTTTTACATTATGTGTCGTATAGTGGACACACAGGCAGAAAAGGCCAACAGCTGCCACTGGGTGTTAGATATTTCTGTCACTCAAGCTTCACTTACATTTTTTCATGCAACATACTTGTGTTTGACCTTCACTTCAGCTGTTGTGGTGTAGCTTGGGTGTAAATGCGTCTTTAGGTAGCTCCTTCATTTCTTCTGGGATGTCTTCATGCAACAGTAAAAGATCTCTAAATCCATGGCACTGAGAGATGAACTGAATAAAAGTAACCGTCAAATGGTGTCACATTAAATAATTAATAAGGTAAGAGTGTGGGTTATTCTGCAATTGTGTTTGGATTATGCTTTTTTTTAATACGTAATCAACTCTGAAATGAAACCACTTTAAATCAAAAGCATGACAGCATCTTTGAATGGTTAGATGATGTTATCTCCCTCAGTCGTGATAAACTGCATAATTATTTAGTTATTCCACGCTGATGGCTTTCAAGTGATACTCCACTTAAAAATCCATCTTTGGAGTATCAGCACGCAACAGCTGCAGACCTGAGAGGTGGCCGTAAAAAGTTTGTAGTTTGCTCCCTGACAAAGAACAGCAGCTGTTGTCAGCTTGAATTTACGTCAGATACGATGGATTCTTGTGGTGAGAGAAATAAATGTACTGCAGGAGTGGGTTGACACTCCTGCTGTGAAAGGTTCACTGCGATTCACTGTTGGAATCCATTGAAACCGACAGTGGGGTGGGTGTTAGCAAAACATAAATTTTGATCTCTCCAGGTATGTAGGTTTCCTCTGATTTTCCCAAATACATGCAGAGTAGATTAATTGGAAACTTGACAATCACATTTTACAATTTTAGATAGTCTCCCTTGGACTTTATGATGTACCACTTGGTGGTAGAAAGTGATAAACTTGCTTGAAATAGTTGGAAAAACAATCCAACTTTGGAGAATTGTAGGGCAATGGGGTTTCTGGAGTAGTTCTGATGGAGTATCTGGCGCCATTTGATAAGAAGAATGTGCATGTATGGAAAATAGATGGATGGATTGATTCAAAGAGACCTGCAACCGTAAATGTTGCCAATCCCTGGCTGCTTTTCTTTTACTTCAGTCCTTTCGGGTTAATGAAGTTGTTGAGTCATTGAAGCGTTCGAGGTGATGAACTGACTGATTGAGTTTCAGTTCAAGTGGAAGTCCTGAAAGAAATCAGTAGCAGTTCAAGTGTTTTAAGCAGTTCGATTTAATTGTGTATGAACAATGGATTTGCAGGAGTTGGACGTTTCTCACTGGAAGTTCGTGCACCACCTGTCGCACCACCTGCAACTGAGCAAGGGCTGTTTGTATGATTAATAGATTGACAGCAGAGTCAGAGATGTTTTTGAAAGAGATGTTTCTACACAGAGACTTTGTGTGCGTCTGTCTGCGCACATCTATGTGTATAAATATATATATGTTGAATATTTTGCCACCTCAGTGTCTGCCTGTTGATAAATATCTAAATGCCTCAAGAGTTTCCCCTCAGCCTCCATTTCTGCCTCTGTAATTAGCTAGCAAGTTTAAAATGTGTGTATATGTTTGTGTGAGACAGTAAGAGAAAGGAGCTAATGAAGACCCACAGGAAAGTCATTGCTGTAATCATTTCTTAAAGTGTTTTTCAGACAGTCCTAGAAGACACACTGTAAATAGGACACATTTACAGCCCTTGGCTTCTATATGTACGTGTGTGTACTGTATATGCAAGTGTGTACATGTTGTTGCCTTCATTTGTGTTTAATATGTCCTAGTAAATGCACTGAACCTCATGTTTGTGTCCTTTAGTGTAAGCTGTATGTGTGTGTGTGTGTGTGCACTCATTAATAACCAGTCTGCTTCCATTGTCAGTTAAAGCCCATTGTGAGTACAGTCTGGTTAGCCTGGTTCTCTTTCAGCCATCCACGGCTTATGTTGTCCTTTCCTGGCATTAATTAACAACCAAGAAACTCTGTGTGTGTGTGTGTGTGTGTGTGTGTGTGTGTGCGTGTGTGTGTTTATGTTGGGAAGGAGTGTAAAGCACTTGTGAGAAAGTGTGTAGCTCATGTGCTTGTGTTTCCAGCACGGTCTTTTGTTCTTGCAGATGCAAATACACACACATCTGGCACCAAATTAAAGAGGGCCTTTGTTGATCCTTATATGGAGATGTCACACACACACACACACACACACACACACAGCCATTTTTTCTTTGTAATGAATTCCCATGTTGCACTGTGCCACTGTTGCTCCTTTCACACACATACTGTACCTGTTAAGAATGTAAATTGACAGAGAGAGTGACCAGAGATGTAGAGAGAGAGAGAAAGAGGGTGACACACCTGCTAGAAAGACGAACAAGAGATTCATACGGCGCTGAGTGGAAAACCAACACACACACACACATATATACAGCCATACACACACAAAAGCAGAGCTACAGTGACAGCTATAACAGAATGGACTGTTTAACATAGCGTCAGGCAGTTCTCCTGAGAGTGCTTAACCAGAATACCTGATCACGCAATTACCATAGAAAGAGCAACAACACCCTCTGGGCTCTCTCTCTCTCTCTCTCTCTCTCTCTCTCTCTCTCTGTCGCTCCCTCTGTTTGTGTTGCTCTCTCTGGTAACTGTGATTTCTTTGGGTATTGCAGTTCGGTGTGTGTATGTGTGCTACTTCTCCCATGAGATTTTACCTTTTTAAAGTCTGTGTGTGTCTTTATGATTGTGCTCTTTTACGTTACTTCAGTATGAAATGGTCTAATTGTGTAGTCCGTGTTCTTGTGTGTTGCACATTTTGTACTTGATACCTGCTTTTATGTTATTGTTCATTGCTTATGCAAAACACCTACGCTGGCTTTTTAGTTCCAACCTTTATTTTTTATTAAAGGTGTTTTCATTCACTTATACTCAATGATTAGACCTCATTAAGGCAGGACACTAGAAGTTTAATGCGACCTATATAACAAGTGAGACTAGCTAAACAAGAGATGGCACTGTGTATGAAAACCACAGCAAGGACGCACACAGATAAGGTTAAATGGGTGTAATGATGGATTTTTGTAGCTGATGCTTTAATGAAGAGAGGAGTCCAAGATCTGAGGATCAAGGCTCTTTAATACAAGCTTGGATCCATCCGTACATGTGATAGAAATGAACAAAGAATATGCTTTTCTACTACCTCTTTTATAAGCAGTTTATGCCATGTCATGTCTCCCTGGAGCTTAAGACAGTTCCCTATTAGGTTCGCTCGTCCAGACAGAGGACGCCTTGACCATGACAAATATCCCAGAGGTCATAGGTTGAATGGTTCCCCTAAAGGCTACATCCTCTATTAAGATAAAAACACATTCTAACAATGGATTATTAGTTTGTTCCATGCTCCAGTGTAAGTTCAGTGAGTCCAGTGTAGGTGGATTTCCAACCACACACTGAAATGTTGGTTCAGTTCAGTTATTCATGGGTTATTCAAAGCCTTTAATTGTAATGAGCCGCCAAATTAAAACCCCATTTATCATAATGTTTTTGTCCTTCCTACCATAAAGCTGACTGTTCTTTTTTATATATACTTTGGTCTGATTTATTAACAGTAATTATAGAAATGTGGTCATTTGTTGATTAAAATTCTGAACAGTGAACACTTCAACAGATGAGGATGTTTGTTTACCTGTTAATATGCCAGTAATGATATGTCCACAGTGGAAATGTAGCTTCTTCTTCTTCTTTTTTTTTTTTTGTTTTTAAATGGACTCTTTGATTCATTCACCGCTTTGACATTTTCTTTAATCTTCATTCTGGACCTGGTCATTGTGCGACCACTGTGTCTGCGCGCCTGATATGAAATGATCACAGCTCATTGTTTTCACACCGCTTTATCGCCACCCTGGGCTTTTTGGAGAAGGACAAACATAAATGCAAGGACAAAGCACCTCTCTGTTTTCTCTGATTCAGTGAAATGTAAAACGAGACGGAGAGATTTGGGGAAGAGGGAGAGGTTGATGGCCTGTGGAAAATGGAGAGGGGAGACGTGAGAGACAGAGCGGGGTGATCAGAACAGGGTGAGGCTTTTCCTTTTCTTTTTTTTTTTATTGTAGGATAGTAAAGAGGGAGGAGAATCAGGAAGCTTGATGGCTTTTTGAAAACGGGGGCAGAGATGGACGAGTAAAGAATGATGACGTAAAATGAGTCAAAGCGTGGATTTTGGACGAAGGATGACAGCCTTTGGAGAACAATTAAGTGACGGAGAGATGGATGTTTTCAGAGGGGGGGGGGGGAAGAAAGGTGATGAAGATGAGAGATAACAACTAATTTAGCCGCCCGCTGCAGAGGAAAGTGAAAGAGACAGCGTGAGGAGGAGATATGGCATAAAAGAGAGAAATGAAAATGTGATTAATTTGAAGCTCAGATAGTGCTAACTAGACTTTGAAAAAAGAAGAGAGATGGAATTAACTGGAAGGCCAGGTATCGCGGCTTGGCTAATTGAAGCTCTTGACGACCTTTGAGCTTTATTTGATGTCCTTTTCCGCTGTTCATCAAAAAGGTCGTGTGACTCTTGTTCACACTCTCATGTGTGGTTAAGTGACTCTGACTCGTGATCTCTTTTGTCTTTTTTCCATCCATAGTCTGTCTTTGTTTTTTACCATCTGTCTGTGTGCTACACTCTTATGATGTCTATTCACTCCTGACAGTTTATACATTATTTATACAGTTGAAAAAATCATTAAAGTAATGTTTTCCAAGGGTTTGATTTCCTAGAAAATGCACTTGTCCTTGTTCAGTGAATAAACCTAAGCTTCTTATTTGTTGTTTAACCACAGAGCAATTTCACTTTAGCAAGATGTTACCATTTTCTACAAATTAAGGTCAATTTTGTAGCTACAACCACACATCAATGCGACTTCCAGTGGTTTCCTCTGCAAAGGCAAATCCAATTTTTGGGAGTGAACATGCTGATTAGACCTCATTATTCTTGGGATAGACAGTCTTTGTGGTGTTTACATATGATGTATTGGACAGTGGGCGTTCTTGAGCTTTGGCAGACAGTCAGATTGAGAGACTTGGGAGAAAAGCAGATGTTAAACGGGAGCAACAGAGCTCAGTCAATGAAGAACTGAAGAGGCAGACCGACAGGTCAATACCACATGCACATATGTGATGTGTAGAAGCAACTTTAAACCCCCTCAACACTGAGCACAAACACTTTTAAGTATCTCCAAACATACAGTATACATCACTTCATTCAAAATTACTCTAAGATCTACAGGTCAAAAATACTGCAACACAATGCACAATTGCTGACTGATTCGCTGTCTAAGGCTCACAACTGAGGAGACACTAATTCCTCAAATGCCCAACAGATGAGTAACGAAACTACGAGCCCTGTGATGGGTCGGAAATATTATCGGGCGTGGTTGCTGGTGCACGTGATGACATATTCAGAGAAGTAGTCATGAGGATGGTGGATCCAGGCTATAAATTGGTCAATAAGTGGATGCGTCTGGATTGAGGCGATGCAAATTACCTTTGGTTTGCCTGGGAAAGCTGTTTGGGCCACTTGGGGCGTACACGCCACACACCTGTTGCTTCACTTTAAATCTGATTCACTGACTCGGAAGCACATATAGATTAAAAACTAAGAAGAAAAAAAAACTGAAATAGAGAGAGAAAGTACAGAACAAGCCTGAGAGATTTTAGTGCATGTATGCCATAAAGAAACGAAAGACAAAGAGAGGGGAGGTAAAAGAGGACAGCAACTTCATCTGAAAGCTAAAAATCTGGAAGTAAGGAAGGATTACCATGAGAGACTGAAGTGCTTTTGATGCTTTTTTAATGATATAATGGCAGTTAAACTCATTGACAATGAAATTTTATAAAAATTGAAATCTTCAGAGGAGAGGGTGAAGGGCAGAGAAGATGAGAGGGACAGAAGGAGAGAGTGAGCTTTTGATGCTCTGCCAATATTGTTCAACTGTGACGCCAATGGTGAGGCCATTGAAATTGAAATTGAAAGAGAGGGTGAGAGATCACAGAATCCCAAGGGAGGAAAATCCTCAGCGGGTGAGAGCTGAGACCTCTCTACATTCCATGGCGGAGGGAGGGATGTGCGAGAATGACAGAGAAGGGTAGAGAGAGAAAGAGATTGAATTGCTAAAAGAGAGAGGGAGGGAGAGAAGTGGGTGTCATGTGATGGAAATTATTCCAAGCACTTTTCTACAGTATATTCCCCTGTCAGTAGAACTCTATATTCATAGTTGCTACTTAGATTCACGTGCGGATCCTTTCCTGCATATTCAACTTAATGTTTCAAATCTCCTGCATTCTTCTATCCTCTCTGTCTTTCTTTGTCTTTGCGGCAACTATTTGTATTCTTTCTTTGGTCACATGAAAGGCAGAGAAGAAAATGGAGGTCAGAGAGAGAAAATGGGGGAGAGAGGAAGGAAAGGGGGAGAGGTGAAATGAAGATTTCTCTCTCCTGTCTTTCGCTTATCAAACAATGCTGCCAGAGCACTTCAGTAAACTTTTTTCCTCAGTCCATTTATGGCTATTCTATTGCCTGTCTGGGCCTTCTTGCTGAGTGAGAACCTGCACGACAAGGAGGTGATTCAGCTGTTTTAAAAGTTTAAATAAAGGTTGTATTATAAAAACTATTTATTTGTCAATCAAAGCAGCCACGCTGTTAATTCTGCATAACTGTAAGCCTTAATATAATTTGTGAATTACATAGAAATTCACCCTCAGTACAGTTTTCATGAACAGGGAAAATAGCTATAGAGACCAAAACTGTTTTTTGTACCAGGCTGTAAACACGTTTATTTCTGCTGTGAAGTTGAACATTTTAACATATGGAGATTGACTCATTCTGTAGCCAGCCTCAAGTGGCTGTTTAAAGAACTGCAGTTGACACTTCTGCGTTGGCTTCATTTCACATGTCATCATCATCATCACACTTATGCCGTAGCTACTTAAAAAGAAATAGTTAAAGATCCCTCTTCTAGCACCTGTAAAGCTTATTAATTAATTGTTTGTTTATCCCATACAAAAAGCTGAGCACTGTGCCGGACTATTTTTAGCTGGGAGAAGTCACTTTCTGAAATCTTGTTGTCACTGTGAGACTCCAACAGAGACACCAGGAAGTTATTTCTAGCCAAGCAGTAGTTGTCAACGGCAAAATGACACTTTTACGCGTTGACTTCTAAATATTAAACAAACGTGAGAGCCAGGCAAGCTGTTTTCCCACTGTCTCCAGGCAGGCTGGCTGGAGCCTTTTGTAATTAAAGCACAGATATGTGAGTTTTCAGATTTTGCTTGTACCGTAGTCAGACTTCTAGAGTTACAGTTATTGTGCCTCAAGTTCTTACTCTCTGTTGAATTTACTTTGTACACTGATTCCGAGTCTGTTAACTTTGAGATTTCCAGTCAGTTTGACAGCAGCCAATCAGACGCAAGGATTTTCCATGGCCGTGGCACAACACGCATTGTGATAACAATACAGCTTTATTGTTCAGCATAGTGAAAATGTGTCTTGACTTCAGCTTAGAAGAACACAAGAGACAGAATGTTTGAAACAACAAAGACCGATCATCTAAACCCCCGAAAGCATCGTTTGATAAAAGGGAGAGGAGTGAAAAAGATGAAATAACTAAGGAATAAAACAAATGATTCCAATTCCATTTGCCTTGGAAAAGTTTTTTTTTTTCTCTCTTTAATATGAACACAATTTCCCCTGTTCTCCTTTAGCCAAACTGCTGTGTGTTCTCCCTTACATCATTAACTGACACTTTTAATGATCAGACATTTAAGAGAAGGCCGTAATTGAGTTAGAATAAATTAAGTATGTATGAGTGTGCCGCAGCGATCCATGTATGCAGATTTTCTACAGTCGCTACGTACCATGTAGCGTGTATTGCATCCATTGTGTTGTGTATGTGCTTAAAGAGAGTGTTGTTTTCTTGTACGTGGATATCAGTGTACTAATGTTTGTGTGATAATACGTGTGTGCGATCCAGTACTCCCCCTTGTTAGCTTTGATAGCTGTTATGGATCTGCCTCATAATCTTTTACTGAAGCAGTTTTCGTCTCTGGGCTCGCCTGTGAAGTGATTGGGAGGAACCAATTGCGATTCACTTCACCCAGAGAGTAAAAGAGGAAGGCAGAAAAATGGAGGAGGCGGCTACTGGGATGGAAGGTGGGAAAGAGGATGGTGGCGTAGATAAAGGGTGGCGACAGAGATAGGGGAGGAAAGAGAGGAGGAGCGGTAGATGCAGTGGGGAAAGGGGGATGGAGAGTAATAAAGGACATGTGCAGTGTTGGAGTGTGGTGTGATGGTGAAAAAGGGGAATTGGTGAGTAAGTTAGGGAGAGAAACGGCAAGAAAAAGAATGTTAAAAAGCCAGAAGTGAGCGGATGGTGGTCAAGGGATTGAAGGAGCGAGTGGGTAAGTGTAATTGATAGATGAGTTGAGAGAGAGAGGAATCAGCAGAGCTGTAAATTGATTTGAAGAGTCCACAAAATTTAGTCAGATCACCCCAGAGACAGTGATCGGGACAAATAGAACGGGACATTTCTTCTCATAACTATATATCATTAAATCAAATTATGATTTAAACTACCACTCCACTTCATTAGTGCTTCAGAATTACTCTTCTGAAAAAAAAAGGACTTTCAGAGAATCACAATTTTGCAACAACCTTATAAGTCAAATTAGTTCCTGACTGGGGCGCCTCAGTAGCTCACTTGCTAGAGCGCGTACTGCATATCAAGGTTGGGTCCCCACCGCGGCCCTTACCTGTTGCTGCATGTCGTCCCGTCACCTTCTACTGTCACTAACCAAAAATAAAGTGAAATTACACCCAAAACACTAAAAATCGTAATTAATGCATTACTAATAAGAGAGGATACAACCTGTTTCCCAAAAACTCAAATTATAATTTATAATTGATGATTAATTAGTTGTTTAAAGGTCCAGTGTAAGATTTAGGATGCTCTATTCACAGTATATGGCTGTAAGTAAAACATTGTAAATGCTCTATGGTAAAAATGTTATTTAATATGCATAACTATGTTTTCATTAGTGTATAATCACATGAAAATAAGAATGGTTATGTTTTTGTGATCGTAGAATGAGGCTGTTATATCTACAGATGCATGTCCTGCCACGTTGAACCACCATGTTTCTAAAACACCACAAAACAGACAAACTAAGCACTCGCTCTAGATGGAGCGTTTTGTGTTTTGTAGCTCGGCCACTGTAGTTTCTGCTAATACGAAGGAAAAGGTGAGACAGGGGGATTGAAATCAGCAACTGCTAGATGCCATTAAATCACTGGACCTTTAAATCATTGTTTCTTCAAGCTTCACAAATGTGAGGATTTGCTGTGGTTGCCCTTTTTTTTCCTTTATATCTTTGGTAAATGTTTGTTAAATTTATGGGTGTAGAAATTTCTGGTGACTGTGTTTAACTGCTTCAGTTTTTTTTAGAAAAACTAATTACAGATTGATCAATAATGAAAATACTCGCATTAGCTACAGTCTTAGTTCTGATCCAGCTGCGGTAATGCTTGCCAGAGAGCTGAACGAGTCCTCGGCATGTTCAGGTCTTGACTTGTAATGCTCAACCTTAAGTGTGACGTGGGTGGTGAGACTGTACAAAGGAGATCACAGAGACTCCGTTAGACAAGGCTGACAGCACCAACGGCCACTTTAAGATGACACGGGGCGGGTATGTGTGTCTAAGTGTGGGCGTGCGTGACTGCAAAAGGGGAGGAAGAATGCCTGTATGTGGCCATGAAATATAGTTTGTGTGTGTTTAAAATGTCTGAGCAAGCACGGGGGTGAGTGTGTAAGTGTGTGTGTGTGTGTCATTTTGAATCCATTACCAGTGAGGTGCAGTCCATCACATTGAAGTTAAGTCCAACCTTATTAAGATAAAGAAGAATGAGACAGACCTAAAGCCCATGGGAACCACTGATAAGACCAAACAGTGTCAGTCATTGTGTGTGCATTTATGTGCGTGTTTGTGCGTCAGTGAGGCATGTATGTGCACTGAATCACTTCCAACATCACCTTTTTCAGTGTGAAGGAAACCTTGTGATTAGTGACTGAGTGGGCTCACGTCTTTTCCTGTGAAGCTTCTCATTGGTCCACTGGGCTTAAGCACAGGTATGTGCACAAAACTGTGTCCTGGTGACACTCTGTGGGTATGTATTTTTTTTGAGCCAAATCATACCTAATTTATACCTGGGCTGCCCAGGAAGGAAGGGTGCAATACACTTGATGAGATTGAATATGGGGAAGCATGCAAATGTGAAAAAAGCAGATGCAATTTTACTTTTTTTTTTTTTGGTCATATGGTGATCTTGAAACAAACTTTGCAGCTGAAAGGACCACAGCAGTGGCTTAAAGGCTATTAAATTGTCAACCATTCTTTAAACTCTCCTCGGTGCAGCAGACAAGGATGCTCATACATCTGAGAATTAATAATAGGCTGCCAAAAAGCATTGTCGAGGGAGTGATCTGACATGAATATTTTGGAAAGGACAATGCGCATTTGGCTGTTTCATGCATTAAAGTAAAAAGGTTTCTTTCCACTACCTGATTCCTAGATCTGAGACATCAGACTGCCCCTGAATGCAACCAGCTTTTTCGAACCGCATTGCCACACGGTGACAATGTAACTTAGACAACAAAAATAAAGGCAATGAAGTGTTCGGTGTGATGGATTACCTATTTCAAGCAAGATTTAAGTCTCTGCAGGTTGATTTCCGTAGCATGCTGGAATGAACTGAACCAACGGCTGCCTGGAAGACAGAAATTCGATCTACAAAAGTTTTGGGAAAATGCTCAGCATTGATTTGAAATGTACATATCTTATATTTCAGCAAAACTAATGATATGGTCCTTCAATTCTTAAAGCTTTGGATGGGCGATACCATTTAGCGTGGGATATCTTTCCCCTTTATTTTCAGCACAATAGAGCCTTTCATGTCGGACCTTGGCCTGTGCCTTACTGCAGCATCTCTGTTCATGGAGATATGACGTATGTGTCTGTCTATCTGCTCAATCTGTCCATTTATCTGTCTATCCAGATGGGAGGATTTTATAAAGCTGGAGGGTAAAATTCAGAGAAACAACTTTGCTTTAAAGGGGAGCCTGGCAAGACTGTTTAGTACGCACACGTACACACTTCATACACAAAAATGGCTTTCTAGCTGTTTTGCACACACACACAGACATGCACACAAGTGGCCAGTAAATGTAGCTGTCGCCAGCAGCCCCTCAGCTCATAAAGACCTGGAGGGGAGATCCAAGTAATCAGCGAACATGCTGTAAACTGGGAGGATGATCGTGTATGTGTGTGTGTGTGTGTCAGGTAGCAGGCACAGTGATAACTCAAACAGCGCTGTGACGAGAAGGGAGAGACTGCAGTGGCATACAGCTGGCATTTTATGGCACCGCAATACTCCTCCTGGCTGCCTGTCTCCCTCTCTGTTTTCCCTGTCTCACTCTTTCACTCTACCACCCTGCTTTCACCTGCTTTTCTCTCTCTCTCTCTCTCTCTCCCCCGCCTCCCCGTTTCATGCCTTCCAGGTTGTGTCATTCTTTCTGTCTTTTTCCGTCTTTGCCAAATTCTCCTCTCATCTCATGCAGTTTCTCCACCATCTTTTCTATTTGCCTTCTATCTTCTCGCTCACTTTTCCTCCCTCCGACTTCCTTTTCCTCCCCCTCATTATTTGCCTCTCCCCGCCTCCTCCTCTTCCCTGCCTCCCCATCCCTAATCCCCCCTCTCTCTCTTTTACTGCGAGGCATCAGGGCTCTCCGGTGCACAGTGTGAATGCCTAATGAATCTTATGTCTTTTACAAGTCTCCGCCCTCACCCATCTCTGTCCTCTGCCTCATCTACCTCTCCCTACCTCCTTCCTTCCTTCCTTCCTTACTCCCCTCCTGCCACTCTTCTACCTGCCTTCACCTCCTTTCTTTTGCTTTATTTACTAGCCAGGAGCCATCCAGCTGGTTACAAGGAAAAGGAGCTGCCCAGGGGACCCTGGAGGGGAAAAAAGACGTGGGTGGTGATTCCTCCCCCTTTTTTTTTATGAGAAATCAGGAACCAGTGTGTAGGGGAGGGGGTGTGAAGGTGTGCGTACTGTCACCGCACACATTTGGGGATGTACATCGCTTTAGATGTCAAGCTAGTTGATTGGGGACAGCTTCTCAAATTTAAGAGAAAATTGGTTTTAATTTAACTTGAGGTGCGCTCTGTTTAGAGCAGCTTTTCTCACTGTTAACCTGACAGCACGTGTGCGTCTGTGTGAAACCCCTCATTTTCTGTGTCTGGCTGTCTGTGTGTGTCTTCTAGCTGTAGCCGAGATAGATTGCCTATCAATTGTTTTGTGCTGAGGAGAGTATTGCTCATCCTGCTCTCATGTTGCCAATATCTTCCTTGATCATCCTCCCATTGATTCAAGCTGTTGCTGAAATGGCCGGGTCATGTGTTTTCCTGTGCCTCTGTTTTCTGATAAACAACCTTTACCCAGACCACCAATAACCCTCAAAATTACTTTCTGATCAAGTTATTGATTCATTTTGTGGCGGAATCGCTTGACTGGGTGATCAGACCACCATCATGTAATGAGTCTAGAGGTCCCTGCATCACAGCTCTTTCCCAACATGCATCAAACGCCTTACCTCCATTAGCGGCCTTGCGATTACTGGAGCCTCTGATATTCTATTAATATGCAACAATGGTGTGGTGAAACAATTAGTTGATTAATTGCTTTGGTGAAAGAAAAATAAAGTCATTTAAAGTCGTTTATCTGACCTAAATTTCTTCCAGATTCCAAAATGTAAAGACTTTCTGTTGGACTCTGTTTTCTCTGTGATGCTCCCGATTGCAACTAAATTGATCGGGACAGAAAATAATGGGACTCTTGTGTCAATTCAGTTTGAGTGACAGAACAGTAGCTGCAGGCAAATAATTGATAAATTCAGCAATATCATGCACAAGGGGTGGCTGTTGTGCTTAAAAAATAATTGGTCCAAATGTATGAATTTATCCAAATGCACACATTTTAATCGAATTTTGAGAAAATCAGAAAATTAACATTTCCATCCACTACTGTTTCACGATTATTATGGCTTAGTTCATTGAGATAAACAGTATCAGCTATCACAGAGTTATCACTGTGGCTATTTTTTGTGTCTTTGGTGGCGACGCGTGGAGACAAATGCTTCATGTATGTCATGAATCATATAAGAGAGTTTTTCTTTCATCAATACTCTGACTTTTTCACCTCAGCCAAGAGTAAAAACCACTTCCACTTTCCACTCAGGCTTTTTGACGCACAAATTGACAATGCGCATGACAACAGGTGGATGGACCCACCCAGTGGCTAAGAAGCAGTTTTAATATGGAGAGTTTTTGAGACTGATCCAATTAATATGGTCAGTTTCAGCGACAAACCAGTCGCTGCATTCCTACAGTTATTAGTATGAGTTTTAGAGTTTTATATTGTTGGTAGTGAAAGGGAGATGTGCTCTGATGGATGTTTTACAAACGGTAACATGACAGGGCACAAGAGCACAGAACACAAATGACAAAATGACTTCAGCTCAAGTGATTGAGTCTCTTGACATAATTAATTTGTTACAGTGAAAATGATTCCACAAGTGCCCGGGCCAGCTTTTTTTCAGAGTGCTTTTATCTGTAATTATACACCAAATCAATGCCTGTTTTTTAAATAGCGTTGCACTATGTTAAACATGTCCTTCTGGTGGAAATATTAAACTCAGACTATTTCATCACAACGCTCTGGAATTAGTTCAATCAATACTCTATCACAGTCTCTCATGCAGGCAGACTGGGGACATGTAATTTGGAGATTGGTACACTCTTTCCCTGCTCCTGTTCTTGGCTCTGTTGTGTTAAACAAAATATGGTTATTGAACACTCTTCTCTGTTATAATTATTTTTTTTTAGTTTCCTGTTTTCAACATTAAGATTTGGCCTCTGAACAGCTAACTATTATTATCGCTCTGTGTAAGGGTAACAGCAGAAAGTCTGCGCTGAATGTAAATGAGAGACTGATCACAAAGTGTAACTTTTGTCAGTTACGCTGATCCGGTTCCCATTTATTCAGACCTGTTTCTGAGTTTGCAGCCACTGCTGCAATTTGGTGAGCAGACGTGGAATTTTCTTTTTTCTGTTGTGCCCACACAGTATTTTTTTTCTGTGGCTATGATGTTTGAAACAGTCTCCAGTTCGGTAGAGTCTCCCTTATGGTGACTTAATCTGAATTCACATGGAAAATGTGTTTAAAATTTCAGTTTCAGTTGTCACGAGTGCACAATGTTCAGTCTTGTCCTCCTTGAAGTTCAGAGCTGTGTTGATTTCAGTAGACTATAATGAAGTGCTCATTGGCATGGTCACATTCTGTTTAATAATGCTCCCATTCGAGAGCATTTAATAAAAACCCTTCATCGCCTAACTTTAAACTTTCGCAGCACTTTTATGAATCTATATTAAAGTGACACAATGTGTGATTGTTTTGCACTGTCCTCATTAAAGCACCTGGCAAAACTCAAATTCATTTTTGCACCCAGCTGGACGGGCTGCTAGCTATGATCTGTCATGGGCATACAGACAAATTGCTTCCAAGGCCTCGACAAAGGACCCCTCGTGGATGTCCGGCTAGATTGCCTGCGGTTTCTCTGTCATCTTCCTAATTGAAAGAGAAACAGTTGATATGCAGCCATGTCGAGCTGTCATACTCCTGTCTCTGTGTTAATGTAATGTTAATAGAAGGTTGGCCTCTGGAGGAAATACCTTTCAGGGCTGCCTGGTGATGATGATGCTTGATCCTTTTCCTGTTTGTGTGTGGGACTTGCTGTGTACAGTGCATGTACGTGTGTTAACCTTCGTTTTATAGTGTTTACTGATGATGAATATATGTATCATGCTTTAGTGTTCCCAGTTTGTTTGCTGTTTGCATTATAGTGCGTGTTGTTTCTGCGTACTACTAGGAGATCGACACCTTGAGTCAATACTTAATCCTTTTATGGTGTTATGGTGCGTGTTGACATATGGTGCAAATCCCTCATTTGCTTCTAAACAATTTCACAAGTCAATATTCCAATAGATGAGACATGTTCTTCTGACATGGAATAAACTTTGCGCACTCACATATTTATTTGAAACAGCATAGCTGAGGAAAAATCCACGTCTCGCTCTCTCCTCCTCGATCTTCTTCTTTTACTTGCTCTGTTATCTTCAACTTGAAACATCCTCACTTAGTGAAGTTTCTATTTTTTACTTTTCCTAGAAGTGTTCTGACGTCTACTGTATTTGGGAGCGTAATCATTTTTTGAGAGTTATCCCTCTACTTTGTTTTAATCAACCTTTTATGGTGTTAAGCCTTGATGTAACATGTAACAAATCTTGTCACCTGAGTTGGAGCTGTAAAATATCTTGTACACCACAGCTGGATTCTCAGTG
This sequence comes from Sciaenops ocellatus, assembly GCA_033000465.1. Taxonomy (NCBI): domain Eukaryota; kingdom Metazoa; phylum Chordata; class Actinopteri; family Sciaenidae; genus Sciaenops; species Sciaenops ocellatus. The sequence continues at coordinate 11,028,333 of CP136889.1, forward strand.
GGGTTTGCAATACGATTCCTGTCAAAAGACTTTAATTTTTAATATTGTGTTCCACGTAGTTCACTTAGTTTCTCTTTTTAGATGTAGTAATTCATTTTTGACGTGTTTTGGGTCCCATTTATTGATCAGATGGCTTCAGTGTTACAGTGAAATGCTTCCTACTGGAGCTCTGACGCAAAATAGCAACAGAGACGATAAATAATCTTAAAACTATATGCAATGCAAACCACATATTTGCAGTATTGTAGCATGCAATAAGCAATGGGACAGTTCCTACTCTATTTGTTTAAGGGCCAATGAACCACCTTGTGACTGTGTAGTTCCAGACCAATAACACTAAAACAACATTCTGCGGTAAGGCATATGAGAAACAGCTCGAGGAGAGCGGCTTGAGGCACATGTGGTTTGACAGAATTACATTAAGTTAAGGTCAGGAGGTTATTGAACATACCTCAAGAGGTGCTGGTTACACTGAAATGGATGGAAGGGGGAAAACTGAGGGATGCAGGGTGGAAAAAGTCAGAGACCAAAGAGGTAAGGTGCGTATACTGACAGAAAGAAGTAAAGAAAGGAGAGAGGTAGGAAGAAACAACAGTAGCTGAAACAAGGGGATTGGCAACGCACCATTGAGCCCTTGTTTTCCCCTGTTGCAGGCTGTATTTTTCCTCTCTTAGTTCCTTTCTGACAGCTTTAATCAACACAATAAGGCTTGCTGAGATTTCATTATGGAGCCTTGGCCGCAAGGGCCTTTTGAGGAAGGGATAGATGGATGGAGAGTTTCTAAAGAGAGGAGGAGTGGGGGGATCAGGATGGAGGGATGATAGGATAGAGATATTCGGTGGATGGAGGTAGAGAAAACATGATGGGCAAAGTCAATAGCAGGACAAAGTGAGCGAGGGTGAAGCAGAGAGGGGAGGTATGAGCGAGTGAGAAGGCAGGGGGTTGACGTGAGAAAGAAAAGATGGATATAGGGAGGGGGATTAAAGAAGGGAGGGGGATCGATGGATGGGTACTGACACCCCCACACAGGGGAAGGCTGAAATAATGGTGTTATGTGGCCACTTGATTGGCCCAGAGCAGCATGGGGGTGCACAGAGGAGCAGATCAGTCTCACACTTCCTAGATTACAGGGTCAAAGGGCGCCCAGCAGAGAGCGGATCACTTTTGATGCTCTTTAATGGAAACAGAGGGAAAAGAAAACACCTGAACACCACCTCTCATACAGTATTCAAGCCTGCAGTATCTATAGACTCTCACAGATTGAAAGAGAGAGAGAGAGAACCACACAATACATAACTTTACTAACTTAGATGAACTGCACGTGTACATAAGCATGCATAAGCTAGTAAAATGGCTAGCTTAGCTAGTAACAAACACAAAATCAACACAAAACATACAACTATATATTAAAAAGGGTATCTTCAGATAATGCTCCAACAGGGATCTTTAAGGAGTAGATAAAAGATGCCTGTCTGTTTACCAAAGTCAGCTGGGCTGCAATTACTATCCTCTTAAGCCCCCAATTGGGGGAACACTGTACTAATCACGTAACAATAAATTCATATTTCACATTGAATTAAACTGGAGAAACTCTGCTACAAGCACATATAAGTCATACTTACACACAACTCCAACACCAAGCAAATTGATTATCAAATATCAAAATCTGTATAGCCTCATAAAGTCAACCCACTCACCACATTTCCATTGCTAGCGCTCGGACACGTCGTGCTACACAGGCAAACGATGAGCTGAGACTGTGGCGATTTATTTATTGGGACACCATAATTATTGAAATAGACCTTGTAGTTGCAGATATATACTCTATTCATTTTGGGTATGTCATTTTCGAGCAGAGGCCTAAAAAAGAGGCTGGGGCTTAAGAGGCTATGGAACTGTACCAGTTTCTACAAAGGGTGGGTGATATGGCCTTGAAATAATATCACAATATCTCATGGAATTTTTGAAAATATGTCAAAATACTGAAAAAAAAATCTTTTGTTTTGAGCTCACAGTAGGTGTTAAGCTCTCGTCGCGGGATTTCTGGCTCACACTGGGTGCTTCTGCTTCAGGAAATGAAAATTTTGTTGTTGCAGTCTTCACATACTTACGTATTATCGTGCTTTGTTGTACAGCTGATCTTTTGTGACCAAAGCATTTCCACACAATAGAAGTCGCTCCTTTTTTTGGAGCCGACTCCTCCACCGTGAAGTCGGTAGCTGTGCCACTTTCTCTTTCAGCCGTGGCTGTTGTTGCTGTATTTGACAGTACGACGTCAACAGCAGCTGTATGAATCACACAAATCTCCTGCTGTTTATATATTGCGCACATATTATTAACCGGTATCTATAATTAGTGCTCAAGGGTCTCCCTATAGGCAGATTCCCAGCGGGTTAATAAAATCAGTGAATCCATAAATCAAAACAATGCTGATTTCTTCCTGTGGTGCCTACATAGAAACCATTTATGTTCAGTATGTCCCTACTGCCAGTCAGCCTGATGAAGACAGTTTGGCTGAGCACTGTCCTCTCTGCACCTCAGGAGCTGTGCTGCTGACAGACATCTGTTTCTGTGGACAGAGATGACTTCAACAGAGTTAACATGCTGCTCACGTCTTGCTTTTGATTTGGATTCCCACTAAGAGGTGTTGACAATTGGCTTTGTCTACCTTTATGATTTTAACCTTGACTGTAGTATGTCAGAGTTAATCACTACATGTCGCAGGAACAGAGCCTGTAACATCATCTGGATGGACCAACTTGAGCATTCACTCATGAAGTGCTTTATCATATCTAACACAAAGAAAACTATTCCAGATCCCAGTGGCAATTTCGTCCCCCACACACACTTTATGAATTTGTGTCGACTACGTGTTGTTAATGTTCCCCTGGTCTTAGCTGTTATTTGTGTGTCGTGTATACAATCAGTTTCTGTCTATCTTACAGACAGTGAAACAGACCGACAGATAGGTAGATGGAACCATCCTAGAGATTTCTAGTAACCCAGGAGAAAAGCTAGATTGATCTGCTGTTTCTCTCTCAAATAGCAAATCTAATAGTGTGTGTGTGTGTGTGTGTGTGTTTGTGTGCGCAGGTGTGCATGTGTTTGAAATCTGCAGGTACAGCAATGTTTTTAGTGATTTTTGGTCTCCAAGGGAACTACCAGCTGGTGGAACCTTTTATAAATGTTGGCTCAATATCCTCAAATAACAAGAGTACGTTTTACAACCACATAATTGGAATGTTCATTTCCATGACAACATTATTCAAATTATGAAAAAAAGAGTCCCGAATCCATCTCTGGAGAGGGGTGATAATGACTCGTCTCCTCTCCTCTCCTCTCCTCTCCTCTCCTCTCCTCTCCTCTCCTTCAGTGATCCCTCGATAATGTCTAGTCAGGCTTCAGTCAGACTGTTTTAAGTTCTCTCCGTACTGAACCGTAAAACCATCACCACTGACCCCTTTTTTCTTTAGCCAACATGCTCGACTGGCTTTGCTTTGATAGTGTGTACGTGTGTGTTTATATTTCTCTGTGTTTATGAATGCTTGTGTGTATCTCTTGTTGTGTTTATGACGTCTGTTGAGCAGTGGACATTTCTTATGTGTGCTTGCGTGCGGTTATTCAGCTGGAGAATATTTCTGTCCTCTGTCCCTGTTTGTCTGTGACACACTCACCTTATTAAGTACTTAGTAAATGCCAATAGACTCTACTGTGTCTCTCTACCCTTTCTGCAGGCCTCGCTGCCCTTCTGCACACCAGTGTAACCAAGCATAAACTCAAATGCATACATACACAATCATATAGTATCATATCATAGAGCTGGAAAACGTGCTGCTGGTTTCACTGCCAACTAAATTATGAGCTAATGTTTTCTACATTATGGAAATATAGAGGCCATGATGAGATGGATCAACCAGACAGTGTGTATTTCAGTCTCAGTCTCTCTCGCTGTTGACTTTTGTTGTGGGAAGTGTAATTGAGATGGAGTAAAGACAAGCAACATGCTATTGATATTGCTCAGCAGGGGTCCACAGAGGGGAGGGGTAAGAGGAAGGGCAAAAGAGAGAGGAGGTGCACAACAAAGTATGGAGGCAAGGAGGGATCATTGCACGGTGAGGGAGTGAGACAGTGGATGCACGGTGTGATTGCATAGGAGGGGTTGAAGAAGGCGGCCAGAGGATAGACATGCAACATGCTATCGATACATCCCTGGGAATCAATGAGCAGAAGCAAGAAGGAAGATGGGAATAAAATGAAATAATGGTACAGAAAGCGTGAAAATCAAAGGGGCGTTGGAAAGAGAAAGATATGTTTCATCATTAGTTGCCTGAAGCAAAATTGATAAGGACGGCTGAAACTGGAAAAAAAAAAAAAAAGGAGTAAAAATGACAGAGAGGAGTTTAAAAAATTGATTTGAGAACAGAACGAAGTGTATGAAGGTTAGGCAGGGTGTTGTTTTTCACCACAGGGTTGGAAGGCAAACAGAAAACAAGTGAGAGGAAGAGCAAACGTAAGACATCTCGACACAGTATGACCCAGCGGTTTATGTCTGCTGATGGACACTAACTGTATGTATTCATCCTGTATAGTACATATTTTTGGAATACTTTGCAGTAGCGCCTTTCACTGCTAACTGACCATTATATTGCTTTATAAATCTGCTACATTATTGTACAGCTTTGCAAAGTATTTGCAATACTATACCTGGTACTGAGCTAGTTGCAGAAGCACACAGAAAAATATCCTACTTTGCTTATTTGTCTTACCTTGTAAAAAAACAAACAAAAAACCCCCAAAAAGAAATAAAAAATAGCAGTCTCATCAACTCTCCAGGCGGGCCCTGTTTTTTTTTTTGTTTGTTTTATTTGCATACGAGTTGCTTAGTTCTCAAGTGCACAGATAGTGGCCACTGTTTTTGTAATCTAATGAGCAGACACAGCAGTGTTGCAGTTGGCAGCAGGTTCGGATAATGAAAAACACATTACCAAGAGACCTGGCACCAAACCTGAGCACTTCTTCACCTCTGCTGCACTAAATCCCAGGTGCCAGTGACGTTGTTTGAGAAGGTACAGGACAGTGCAAGCTCAAATCACCACAATAGCACCAACATCGCTCTGCTGCACTATCTCTAACACACCCCTGCTGCTGCTCCCCTCCTACTTAAGTGCTGTCAAGTTCAGGGCAAATCACTAAAATATCAAATGCGAGCAGACGAGAGAAAAACCTTTGTGTCCGTCGAAAATGTCACTTCACCGACGGAAAGCCCCTCTGTGCTCCATCATGAAAACATAGTCCCCTGACTCACGTACGCCTATGCAGCATTGCTTTAGCATTTTTATTTTTATTTTTTCAACCTCATCGTCTAAGCTTTTGGCAGCAAACGCTGTGTCCATTGATGCTGCAAGAAGCAAAGCCCTAGGCCAATAGAGTACATGTCAATACCTGAAGAATAGTTCATGTGCAAGACTTATTGATCCGTTGAAATCTATGCATGAGGGCAGAGTTGGCCAAAGCAATAGTGCATTCACAGCACCTGGCCAAAGAATAAGGCATTCTTGATATTCACTGTGAAGAAGGCATACCGTATTGAATTGGACCCTTTGAATGTTAATCAGTGAATGCTGATGAGGCCGATACGTTAAAATATTGTTAATATCAATGAAAAAACTTAGCTTAAAAGACAATTGTAGCATCTACATAATCCTGTTTGGTAACGCATTGATGAAATATGTCTGTCCCAAGACTTGCATGGCTTAATCTTTGAGACAAACATATGCTAGCAGGATCAATCGGGTAAAAATCCAATTTATTTCTGTTCTTTTTCATTTTCTCAGAAAGAGACAGATCGATTGTAAATGCCAGTCACATTTTAATATAATTCTTGCAATATTGCTCCACCACTTGGAAGATTTGTCAAGAAAACCATGTGCTCTCATGCACAACATGTAAAGGTGAAGGAAGTAGGTTGTGTTTTACCATAGACAGGACTGCATGAAATATAGAATGCAGGATATAGAGTGCCATCAAAGTGGCAAGCAGATAAAAAAGTTGGTGACTGTGCTCACAGCTCTCAGTTTAATGGGACCTCCTAAATTTCCCAAATGTATGATACCATAATTGCTCATTGGAGGGCAATGAATGCCTCAAAAAGATTGAAACAAATCCTGTTTTTGTTCAAAATCTTCAAGATACGAGCATCAACACTTTTCTAACGCTGCAATGGCAACCCAAACAAAATATGACATCAAGGCACATGAATTTGAAGAAGTCACCATCCTCTAAGATAAATTCACTGCAGATGCATATCAAAACAACACAATAAATAAGCTTGTTTGCCCCTCCGTCACATCCATATTTTCACCTCTGCTGGGAAAAAGGAGAGAAAGAGGAAGATATTGACAATATTCTGTATTTCCATGCCACCCATCTAACCATAGCGATACATTAGCATAGCACACAGTCGCCTCTGCTAGTGTCAGGTGCGAGGTCCCCTGTTGCGTTGCATGCATGCACACAAAGATGCGCGTATACAGACACAGGCACAGACACACACACACACACAGAATCCATAATGTATTCACAGGCAGCCAAGCCTTTTCTTTTCATAGCCATTCAGGCGTCATGTTTTCCCACACAGATGCTATCAGCAGCAATAAGCCTGTGTGGTCATTGCTATTCAAAAACCATAATGTCGCCCATATATTGTGTTCATTGGCAGATTGTGAAAGGAACAAATTACTGGCTGAAGTTTCCATGGGCTGGCTGATTGGCCGCCGTGTTGACTTATCGATGAAGTTCCTATTAAATATTTAATGTATTTCAGAGTGCATATTTAGTTCAACACTGTAATTGTCACTTACGAATGACTACATTAACTTGCAGATGCGCAATTTCCGTTTCACAGTCGGCTCTTTGTGCACTGCTGGGTGACTGATTCTGTTGATTTGGCAGAGATAAACATTGATAAACGGTTAAACAAAGTGTGTGTTCTTGTGTGTATGTACCCAAACACAACTTCAATGAATTACATTTCTGGCTTTTGTTGTGTTATAGCCTGGTTGAATGATTGGTGGATCCCTGCTTATTGTGGGGAGGATTGATAACATTTGTTGCTGGCTGTTGTAGTATTTTGCCTGCAGAATTATTTATCAGATGCAGAAACCATGCTCCATTAAGTACTGTATACAGTACATGTAAAAAGTACAACATCTGTGTGTGGGGCATCATACCTGCCTTATGTTAGTAAAAACCCACTGCTGGATATTTGCTATTTGCTACAGTATTCTTGGATAGATAGTGAAAAGCATATGAAGAAAATACGATGACAGTATAAAGAATGGGTGGCATATGCATAACGTCACCCACAGGTTTCTGAAATTCAAAATCTGTGGCTCTGGCCCCCGTCATGTTGGTAGTCCTGCCTCTACCGCCTCCCGGCTAATTAAAAAATCGGCAAAGACGTGGATCATCGGCGGACCTGAGATGGACTGAATGATGCCTAGGTCTTTGAATAAGCCACCTGTGACGGCATCCTGAATTTAGTTTTAACGGGTGAGTTATATAAAGTTGGACAAGGGAAATAGCTTGTAGCCAAGACCACGATCGTTTTTGGTACCAGGTTGTAAACATGTTTATTTCTGCTTGTTCTGTAGCCAGTCTCAGGTGGACATTTGAGGAAAATCTAAAAGATATTATCGCCTAATAGCACCAGAGAGCGTTCACTAACAATGCATAACTTGCCTTTTAGGTAATCATCAAAAGTGGTTATCCTGCTCTGGATATCTCTGTAAACATACATTGCCTCAACTCTTAAATATAAGTATATATGACTCAGGAGATGGTTAAAGAAAAATGAAGCATCCTTTCTCAATACTGATTTGTCAGGTGACACGTAAAAAGTGAAAATAAATAATGTAGCAATCCTGATTCCAAATCTTCCAATATTTCATTATCAACCAAATGTGTCTCATTCAGTACTGCAGAATATATACATGTAATAATACTACTTAATAATAATACGTGTAAGCAGTAATGCAAAATATTTACATGCATATATGTATATATTTTTGCAGTTTAAAATATGGAAAAGGAAACTTTGGAAGACAAATTTCATTCCCAGACTCAATTATGTTTGGTTGTCAGAAAGGTCACAGTAAAGGTCACCAGTTTGACATTGACATAAGATAAGAATTGACAGTTATGACATTTTGGGGGTTTTCATTCATCTGCCTCACCATTGGGAGTGTGATGCCACGGCAACACACCGCGGGGATGGAACAGCATACTTATGCTACGATCCTCGTGTTTAAGTGTGTAAACTTACTCTGTGTTTATAGTATTTCCTTCTATCTACCTGTTATCATGTTCCAGGTTTTAGTATGGGTTTTTTCTGTTTGATGACACATGCAGTATCTTGGTATGCTTTCTATACAGTGAATCTGTGTGTGTGTGCATGTGTGTATGTGTGTATTTCCACATGTGAGATCCCTCAACCCCAGATAAGGCGTGGGTTGGAGGACAGCAGGGCATCCCAGCTTGGGGAGTAACAAGCATCAGCAGGGATCTGACGCTCTATTAGTGCGTGCGTGTGTGTGTGTGTGTGTGTGTGTGTGTGTGTGTGTGTGTGTGTTCAGAAAAGAAACAGCAGCTGCATCACATATATTCACACACACATAAACACGCGCATGCACGCACATAGCCCTCGTCTGAGGGCACTGCTGTAATTGGATGTCTGATTACTGGCAGATAGTGTGTGTAGGAGAGAGAGGGGGGGGGAGAAAATGCCAGAAAAATGAAAGAAAAGTCTTCTCTCGGGGAAAGGGAGAGAATGTTAGCAACCGTAGGGTAGAAGAGAGAGAGAGATCGAGGCTCAGAAGTCAGAGAGAGAGGGAGAGAGAGTAGCAGGCAGAGAAGTGGACATGTTCTCTCTTTGTGATCTCTGAGCTTAACATTGACCTTGTGCTTTTTATCTGTGGTCTGACATCCAATCATACCTTGCTTATCTCCCTCCTCCCTCGCCTTATATCCTTCATCTTCCCACCCTTTCCTAATTTCTTCCTCCCCACCTCCCCCTTGATTTTCTGCCATCTCTTTCCGTCTTCTCCGCCTATCCTTTATGTCCCCCCTCCCTTCTCTCCATCCTTTCCCTCTCGCCTATCTGTCCCACCCGATTCTGCCACCGCCTCTCACCGTCCGGCAGAGAGCCAGCGGGATTAATCTGATTGATTGGAAGTATTGGTGATGCGTGACAGGTGGCAGAAGGTCGGATGAGTCAATGGAGACATTAACTGACTTGTCTCTTGCCTGAAGACTCACAGAACGAGTCTCCAGTTGCACTCGTCTAACTCTCACCACGGGATTGGTGGTAAACAGTTCATTTGAAAGGCTACTGGGCTCTGTCTGCAGTCGAGCTTGGGACATGCTGTGCGTAAAACAAAGGCGCGCGGCTGTCGATCGAAGGCGTTTGCGTTGCTGTTTCGTTTTGGTCTTGTACAGGTTCTGGGCATAAGATTTCTGGTCTCCAGTCTCTCCTGGAAGACGTTTACAAGTATATTTGCAGAAGTATAATTCCCTCAGTCGACAACATGTTCTCACCATGTTGTAGACGGTGAAAACAGGCAGACACACAAACCACAATACAGTATGTTGTATTTTTCAAAATTATGGGGAAGCAATGAAATCTCTGTGGAATATATGTAAACAAGATGGTTAGATACTCAGATTAGACTCTCCAGAAACAAGTACTACCTGCATGCTATAAACCAAAGCTAATTGCTTGTACACTATGGTACAATTGTTGAGTATGGAGAGGCACATACACCTGACACACACAAATACACCCACACACTTTGCTCCGTGCTGTAGGTGTCCACCTGTCACCCCTCAGACCCGAGAAAGTGCTGACTTCAGCTCGACTGCCTGACTCCTGTGGTGAAGACAGACCTGCCACCACGCCCCCTACACTCCAAACACCACACACACACACACACACACACACACTCACACCCGCACACACACCTACTTTCTGCGGAAAGGTAGGTGAAGTGAGACGTTAAAAGGCAGAGATCTTCTATCTCTCTCTGTCTCCGTTTCTGTCTTGCTCACTCACTCTCCGTCTCCCTTGTGTTTTGTTTTTTTTTTTGTCTTTCTCTTCTTTCCCTCTCCCTACTCCCTACTATTTGGACTCGCTCTGGCCTTGTATCTCCCACAACCCTGCAAACACACACACAGGAATAATGAAAGAAGTCTATGTCTGTACAAGGTCCAATCTGTTGCTGCTCCTCTCCAGTTTTAAGATATGTGTGTACGGTAAAGCGGCACAGTCTGTCCTCTGTGTTAAAATAAAGTAGGGGCAAAAGTCAAAGTCCTGTTTTTTTAATCCAATCATTCTGCAGAGCTGCTGCCCCGCAACATCACCCCAGAGAGGTAAATTATATTGACATTCAGATTTTGTCCTCTTTTCAGCTGTCAGTGACATGAGAAAATACTGAATCTCATTATTTTCCATATTTTCCAATGGAGGCAGGATGGAATAACTGCACCATGCTGTCTGGTACTAATATAAGACATATACATTCCATAAGACATCTACAATGGCGACTAATTTGATAAATAATGCAAATGTACAAGCAGGGGATTTCTACAATGACTGTCAAGGCTAGTGCTTTCAATAATGCAAGTGCAGGCTAGATGGATGATGAGGGTTATTCACTATGGTTACTATTGTAATATTAATATAATGAAAGATGGGGATGTCGTGTCCTACACATTTACTTGTTTTCTGTTGTGCTGGCGTTATTACTCTCTGTCCTCTATACACAGAGAGGATAAAGAGTCAAATTACCAATGCTGCACAGCAATTGTTTATAAAAGTAATAAACTCAAAACATGATCATGTTCTGATAACTATTGGTCCATTTGTGGACCTCCAAAAAACCTAGACACCATGTTGCAAAACCCTTTTATTTAGCATTTATACGCAGTATACAAACACGTAATAAATGCTTTGTAATACATTTAATGTAGTGAATCAGCTAGCTGTGCAGCTAACGGTCCTACTAGATGCCTCTGCCCAGACTCGGAGGTCGGAACACAGGGGAGTTGTTTACATCGCTAACACAGGAGTTTTGGACTCCCAGGAGGAGGAGGTTTCAGGCCCGGGTCAGGGTAGGACCCAGCAGTGTGTGTGGGGTAGAACAGAATGGGCTCAGCAGCATCCCAGTGTAAGCCCGGGACTGAACACCTGAACACAGCCTCTGAGACAGACGGAGGCCAATTTGGTGTCAGGGTACACAGGTGATTTGCAGCGGCTCTGACCAGGACTCCAGCAATGACGAAGACACAACAGGTTCAGGTGGCCACAGGTGAGCCGTGCAGTGGGAGCCCTGCGAGAGGGAGGCTGCGTATCAATCAGTGCCCACCTCTGGAGGCCTGAGCGAGGGTTATGTCAGGGCCAGTCCAAAGCTGAATGCAGCAAGAAAACCACCACCAGGGCTGATAATTGATGCTCCAGTGACTATCGCCTCTTAAGGTACAAAGTGGCATTACGAGACAGGACGGCTAGAGCTAGCTGGTTAGCATGCTATCTCTGCCACATAAATACGTAGTGGTCTTTGACATCCCTTAAAAAATGTCTTCACATTCTGATAATAATAATAATAATTTTATTTAAAAGCGCTTTTCTAGATACTCAAAGACACTGTACATAGAAATCAGCAAAACAATATAAAATAGTACACTAATAACACGTTAGACTGAGCTAAACATTAAAAGCAGTTTTAAAAATGTGTGTTTTTGTCAGAGATTTGAAGGTGGGCATTTCAGTACAGTCACGGATATGTTTGGGGAGAGAGTTCCAGAGGGAGGGGGCAGCTGCAGAGAAGGCTCTGTCGCCCCAGGTTCGGTGCTTGGTCCTGGGTGGTGGAGTCAGGAGGTTTTGCATCAGATGAACGGAGGCTGCGGGATGGATTGTGGCGATGGAGCAAGTCAGTGAGGTAGGAACGGGCCTGGTTGCGGAGGGCTTTGTGTGTGAGGAGGAGGATTTTGAACTGGATACGCTGTGGAACTGGGAGCCAGTGGAGGTTCTGGAGGACAGGAGTGATGCGATCACGGGTGCGGGTGTGGGTGAGCAGACGTGCAGCGGAGTTTTGGATGTACTGTAGTTTATTTAGAGTTTTGGATGGTGTGCCATAGAGGATGCCGTTGCAGTAGTCAATTCTGATGGCAATTTAAAGTTTTGGATGTGTTAAGCTAAAATCCATACACATAGCTCCTCTAAAGTTTTACTTTGTGTGATTAAATCTTTTTTTGCCTAAAGAAGAAGTTTGTATCTCTGGAACAGTAGGTACCGCTGCCGTATTAATGCAGAATCCAGGAAAGGAGGATTTCTGCAATGTCAAGAATTATCATCCTAACACAAAGTAGATGCAGACTGAAGGATAACTCCAGCGGCTATCACTGTATTATTAAATTCTGCTATAATATACTGAAGCTCGAGTGTGAATTAGCTTTTTAGATAGATACCACAAATTATTGTATTTTGTCTGAGCACCACTTGAAACATTTTTATTATGTGCACAGTAGATCAGCTCAAATATCCAATATCCATTCACTGATGCAAACTGCTGCTTCAATTTATACAGTGATAACTCACAGCGCTGCGGAGACATCGCTCATAATTTTATCTCAGTTTGTATTCATACCGTGCTAATCGAACAAACGTTTACCAAAAGTACATTCAATTTCTGTAAACTAAAACAACATTTTTTCCCCATGCACTTATCAGGGTTTCATTATCAGCAAATTATAAGCAATTTCAAGCTTTAAGTCTGTTACAGGCTCACAAAAGCTTTTCCACCCCAGGCTTGGTTCAGGTCAGCAGCATCTTTTCAGGTTCGGGTTAGAACCGTCTTAAATTTCCAAACCCATTTCAGGCTCTAAGGTCTGTGTCCTTTAAGGCATATTTTAATGGGAGGATGTAAATTTCCTAGGACAGCGGTTCTGTGGGTGTTGTCAATGATTCATTAGAAAGCCTGGGGAGAAGTTTCAACTCAGAGCGAGAAAATGCAGAACACAATATTTACCGCACCGCTTCATCCACACCCGAGCAAAGCCAGCATGTGTGCTGTACATGCAGTTACTGGAACGCACACAAATACATGCAAAGGCAAATGTTCATTGGTAAGCATAGACATAGTCACACAAGCATGTTGGGAGCTACACGCACACACACACACACACACTCTCTCTTACACACAAACATACACACACATAAATCAGTGACTTCAAAGGCCCACGCTACAGTGCCCCAAGCCATGAACAAAGCATAGAGAAGCAGAGGGCAACTTTTAATTTTAAAGCAGTGCTAATGAGGTTTGGAGAGAAAGAAAGTGTGTCAAAATGAGTGTGTGTGTGTGTGTGTGCGTGTTTGCTGTATGTTAGTTTGAGAATCCACTAATAGTAACAGTGCACTGGCAGGTATTTCGGTGGGTGTTTGTTTTTTTTATCAAATAAATGCTCACTAAGCTGCAGAAAGAAATTAATCTTTTCCTGCATGGATTTGTTGGGTGCCTCATATGTTACCTGCTAATACCAACAATTGAGTATGTTTGTGTGTGTGTGTGTTTGTCCCTGAGTTACAAGGACACACACTCTTTAGAGAAAGTGAGGGTGACAGCTATATCTTAATGGAAGAATCATTAAAGGCAGGGACTTTGATTTCACTGCCTTCCTTTCATTTTGTTACACACTCACATCTAACACAGAAATATGCATGCAGTCACATAAACACACTACCACACACACACACACACTCCAATGCCAGTGGTATAAAGGCAAGCTAGCTTTAAAGTTACTCTCATTACTCATCTTGCTTAGCAGGAAACCACATTACTGTCGGTGTGTGTTGAAGCCGTAATTCTGTTATAAATACATTACAGGATGCATGAGTGTATCAGTGAGTGCACGGGGGTTCCTCCCGCAGTGTTGAATAGAGGTTTTGTGCAGGATATAGTGAGCTGTATGGGGTGATGCAAATGACTTCTATTGGAGTCGTGTTTTTAAAACAGCGCTTTTAAAATAGCCAGAAGACGCAGCCGTGTGTAAAAGAGGGCAGATAAGTGCGTGAATCGAAGATGAAGACTGTAAATAAAGGGGAGGAGGGGTAGTAAATAAACAAAGGTGGATGATGGAAAACGAAAAAGAGGGGGTGAAAGCAATGATAAATGGGATGACCATGAAGAAGAAGGTGATTGTTGTCGCTGATAAAAAATCTGCCAGTAAAAGTCGGTTGTCGGCTGCAGCTCTATCTTGTCCCGGATTGAGATGCAAGTCACCCAGCTATTTATATTCAATATCCTGACGTTTGTTGCGTATGTGTTATTGTAGTTCTCCAAATTTCTGAGGATGTCCGAGCTTTTCATCTCATATAAATGCGGCCTTGCCAAGTTTCAGCGTGTTTAAAAGGTTTTTAATCGTTTGATTGAGAAACTATGGTGCCATTTATTCTACACTCCCGTAATAAATGTATTGTAAAATCGACATTCTCTAAAGAATAGAGCTCTGATTGTTTTGTTCTTTTTCTCTCACTGTTTAAACACTTTGGAGATGTACTCCCTGAAAAGTTTGACACAGCGAATGTGAGAAGAAAACGACAGGAACAAGATTCACACAGTGAGGAAAAAATTAGTTCCCTTTTTCTTCTCCATTCATGCCTCTGTTAGTTAATGGATGAACTGGTGCAGAGAGTGAGAAAGAGAGGGACGGAGTGGAGAGTGTGGGAGGGAAGCAGATTGTTAATTAAACGTTGAGACAGCAGTGTTCCCCGTGCTGAAATGGAATGAATTTCAACTTTAAACAGAATGGAATTAATTACCGACTATAAGGGGTCTCATTCGGAGAAGCGACAGACGCACTTAAAATTGAATTTATCATCACAACTCGCACCCTGCAAGTTGAAACTGTGTGTGCGCTTCTACAACATCTACAACCCGTGCACAAAAATACAAAAGAGACACAAAAAAGTGCCTCACATCTACACCCAGCCTAACAAACCACACAGACACACACACACACACACACACACACACACACACACACACAGATATACACATAAACAGACTTAAAGAATTAGGATCAGTCACATTCTGTTCCACGTTGAAGCCTCAATAATCAGGTTATTAGAGATAAAATGAGAGCTCCGTGTTGCTGCTCACTGGATAAAGAGCCCGTAATTCAATTAGCCTGTTGTAGATGAACGTGTTACAATCGCTGAAGAATGTACTAAACTGACTATTACTGTGATCCAATACAGCTGAGACCATTCTTTTATTTGAAGTGAATAAAGAGAATTTCTGACTGGTCTCACATTAGTATGCCCAGCCTGTGATGTGATGTCTCTAAACAATTAATTATCCAGTTGTTACCCAATCAGACAAATTATGAGCCTGCAGATTGTGCTTTTGGGGGTCGAGGGGGGGGTGAATGAAACGGTTCATCAGAAGTGATGCTGCAAGTTTAAATAGCGTTTCACTCTGATTGCTCAAAATCAAGCAACTCATTTAGAATTTGTCTGAAAATTAGGGAGGTTATAGACATGTTGACTGCAAAATCATTCTGTTCTGTTCCACATATTGTGTATCTCGTGCCATCAGTCACAGTTTCTTTCCTTCGGAAAAGAATTGGCAGCGAGGCAGTTATTTGATTCGTCCCACAGAAAGCTTTCCCACCATGTCAGGTACCAGAGACGGAGGTTTTTGAACCCAGATCTTTACTGAAGTCGATACCAGGGCTCGTAGTTCACGAACACTTTTTCACATCTGACCAAACTTTGTTTCCTGCACAGCCTCAACAGATGACACAAAAGCACGGCACCCAAAAATAGCTTAGGTTTTATTGTTTACAAGATATTCTCGTCTCTCTTTTTTCCTCTACATATATAGTTTGCAACGTGAAGCAAATCCTCTGTCTGGAGTGTCGTATGTGTGAGAGCTTTGATGTTGAATCTCTCTCTTCCAAAGCCGCCTTTTTTTATTCAACAACTTCTGCTTTCAACTAGATGTTCTGTGAGTGAAGGAAAAAAAAAAAACATGCGATGTTTCTCCTGACCTAACCTCGCAGCTTTCCTTTCAACAGAGCAGCGAAGTTGTGCTCTAATAACTGACGTTCCCCTTTTAATGAGCCGTATCATCAAAGACGAGAGGCGCTTTTAGGGGTAGTGACGAATTTGGCTGCGACACCTTCAGTAAAGTGTGTCTGCGGGTGTGTGTACGTAAACGCTTACCCAGACGCACAGATATGATTTGATATCATCTCTATCTGGGAAATCAGTTCTCCGCGGGGACAGTTATTGATGATGATGATGAGCCATAAAACAAACAATGATTTAATCACTTTTATACTGCTCCAAGGACGATGGAGAGGGAATGCAAACGTCAGCTCTTCTCTATGTTTGTCTACAGTGTGCAGTGCATGCCTCGTTCCCTCATAATTTGTTGTGTCTGCATGCAAAAGTGTATAAGAAGCTGGTGATTATCCTTGAGAAAGTATTCTGAACTTCCAAGTAGTTGTCTTCAGTGTGACGGGTGTGCCTATGCAGATTATGTCACTGTAGTGATTATCCTTGAGAGGCTTTTAATTTGAGGCTAATGAGTATTTGTTTTAACAGACATGCATGCTGGTATACGTGCGTCTGCGTAGGAATGTGTATGTATGTGTGTGTGTGTGTGTGTGTGTGTGTGATTAAGGGTTGTGATATAGTGAAGGCGACAGACTGTACAGATGTTCAATAAATGGTCTGGAACAGGCAAGAAAGGAAAGGGGACATCATTCATACTCTCTCACCCACAAAGGCACGCAGACAAATGACAACATTGACACACACACACAAACACACACGTACACAGAAAAGATATGGAAACACTCAGCCAGTCTTACTGTGTACTGGTTATGGATAAAATGATGTAATCCTACACACTTACATGCACACACCTTTACACCTTGAGCTGGACCAATGATCTAATGAAGCAGGGCTAATTAACAGCACAGAGATTAAATTTAACGTTGGGATTAGTGCAAAGCAGTATGGGATGTTGGACTCTGCGTGTGTGTGAGAGAGTGCGTGCTTATTTCCCGCGTCCATTTGCATGAGATATGTGTGTGTGTGAGCGTGGCATCGTCCTCAACATGACATATTGTGAGTGAAGTGTCTAATATTGCTGTGATTGCTATTGTTGTCATCGTCAAACAACAATAGGAAACGAATGAGCGTGAAGTGGATATCTCCGGGCAATCGCCGCTCACAGTGATGTTATTTTTAATCATAATGTTGCCACATTCATCTTTCACCCTCATTTTTTGCTGTTTTCTCTTCAGCTATCGACACCTTCCTTTTTCCTTTCCTGCCACCTAGGATCTCTCTCTCCTTTTCCTTTCTCCACCTCTCCCTCTTCCTCTTTCTCTCTTCCTTTTCGACCACTTGTTTTCTTTCTCGTGTCCACCGTGCCACCATCCCTTCTCCTTTCCCTCCCAACATTTTGCTGTTTATTTCCCTGCTCTGTTGCGGAAACTTGTTTTTCTTGCCTCATTTCACTCTCTGACTCTTGTTTCATCACCTGTTTTGGCATGAAAGTTTAATATGGGGACTATGGCTGTGATCATTATCTATTTTAAATAATTTGTGACTTCTTGCTTGTTGCTGTGGTGCTGTGGTGTTTTGGAGGCCAAAAATCACAGCTACATCTTGTGGTTTGGATTTTCTTGAATTTTTGATGGTGGCTGCTGCTGCTACGCTAACCAGCCATGCTGGAGGTGTTAAACCACATCACTTTCATGCACCAGTAGGAGAACTTAAAAGTTTAAGGACACAGTTTTATAAACCGGGTAAACCAAATCAAGGGGGAGCGACTTTGAGCGATGAATACAAAATGAAGAAATGAAATCAGTGAAAACAGTTAACACATTTTGTCGTTCTCTGTCTCTGTATCTATCCCAGGTGGTGTGTGTATTGCCCAGTCCTTGAAGATCCCCAGGGAGCCCAGGGCAGGGGAGTTTGACAAGATCATCAGACGCCTCCTGGAGACCTCCAATGCCAGGGCTATCATCATGTTCGCTAATGAGGACGACATACGGTACGTGCTACGCACTTAAACAAGTCTCCCGCTGCCACTGCTCATGTCTCTGCTGTGTTCACGTTAGTGATGTATATTCTGCTGAATCTTCTGCTTATTCTGTAGTAATAACTTAAAGATACCTACATGCCACGTCCGGTTAAAAGCAATAATGATTATCTTATAAGTTAGTAAGAATATCATTTAAGCTTATAACTTAACATTACATAAGCTTATAAGCTAGTTGGAGCTTTTGCATTATGTAGTTCTAGCCCTCATTCAGTCAATTATCTCCTATTTGTTATCTTTTTAATAATTAGTTTATGCTGTTCACTAGGCCATGATACTGAGGAGGGAGGGGATCACTGTCTTGATCAATAGGACATCAAAATGGCATATAGCCTCCCACAGGATACAGCCAGAGGCAACTTGCATCATCACCCCTTTTTGTGGTTCGTTACTGGGCTACATAAGCACTTCCATTCTGTTTTTTCTCAAACAGACGAGTTCTGGACGCCGCTAAAAAGAACAACCAAACAGGTCACTTCCTGTGGGTGGGTTCAGACAGCTGGGGGTCCAAAATCTCCCCCGTGATTGGCCAGGAGAGAGTGGCCGAGGGAGCCATCACGATTCTTCCCAAACGAGCATCTGTGGATGGTAAGAGTGTGTGTGTGTGTGTGTGAAGCAAATACATCCTTACATATGCAGTCAGTCACTAACAATAGATGGACGGAGATCTTTTAAAAACTTTTATCTGCACTGTAACTCTTTCCACACATCTGTCTGCGTGACAAATGAAAGGAAGCTGGAGGTGTGTGTGTGTGTTCGAAGTCTAATAGATCAAATTAAGAGGACAGCAGGAAAGACTAGAAACAGAAAGTGAAAATATACTCATGTGTCTTCACTCATGATCCCAGCAGGCAACAAGTTTTTGCCATTAGGCCAGAGAGGATATCCTCATTTGCTCCTTGTCAGACCTTTCTGTTAGATAATTGACTCCTGGAGGGACGCAAAGCCAACAAGATATAAACCTAAAGTGGAGGAGAGAAGTGTGTATGTAGAGGTTTAAATAAATCAAAGTCAGCTTTGTCTGGTCGACATGAGGGAACACGCTATGGGGTCTTTAGAATAGACAGAGGATTTGTGAGTGACAGAACAAGCAGAGGATTAATAAAAAGTGCATACACCGTTGCTAATTTATTAGGTACGCCTGACAATCTGATGTGATATAATCCAGTAACCATGCAGCTGAACCCACCTTTGTGAAGCTTAAAATGAAGTCAGGAAGGTGTTGATTCAGTTCTTTTTAAGGCATTAGTTAGTGCTTCATAGTTAAGTGTTACAAATATATATAATAAAAAGACTTAAAGGCTTGACGTCAGTGTGATGTTCCCTGGCAAGTAGTGGCGAATGACTTACAATAAGTGCATTAAGTAATGTAGATACACCCCCAAAAACTGCCAGAATCATCAACCTCATCAAATATGCTGAGCTGCTTCAGGTGCTACATTTAGAAACAAGATGGAGATAGAGAAAGAGTTTTATTTTACTTTTTATGCAGTCTGAACAGATGTGTCTTCAATCTGCGACAGAAGAAGTGTTGAGTTCCTGCTGTCCTGCTGTCAACGGGGAGGTCGTTCCACCATTGTGGAGGCAGGACAGCAAACTGTCATGTTTTTATTGAGTGGCAGCTGGCTCTTTTCGTAGTGAGGGAGTGGCAAGTTGATTAGCAGTAGCAGAACACAGTGGACACACCTGAGCCATCCGCTGGCTAGATGGCTACTACCAGTGTCACCAGTATCTAGTGCAGGGTGTGGGGGAGCGGTGAAGTGTAGGAGAACTTGCCAGGAGTGAGTTGCAGTTGTCTAGACGTGAAATAATAAGAGCCTGGACTAGAACTCATGGGTAAGGAACATCCTCTTGGTGTTCTGCAGTAGTCAGTTGTTGCAGCAGGACAGCTGGTCATCTCCATGTCACACCCAGGTCCCTTGCAGTTGAGTTTGTATATGACTTTGTAAAGAGTTATGTATTCATAATATTCATAATGTACTCATAATCCTCTGCATCCAGCCTTTGTGCTAACCAAAGCTAAGCTAACCATCTTCTGGCTTCATATTTAGTGTACAATGCAGCACAGAGAGTGGTCTCAATCTTTTCATCTCTTGACAATAGAGCAAATAAACAAACTTACTATTCAACTATTTCTTTATTTAAATAACTAAAGGAACTTTTGTATCCCTGAGGATCCCAAATAATTACCTACTGGATTGAGATAATTTGCTTTCCTAAGCTCAGTGCTCACAGTACCACAAACGCTTAGATTTTAATGAGCGTTACATCTCTGATCACAATGAGAAGCCTGTGATCCCAGCTGACATGTGCTACCTGTTACACACAGAGTGAACCCACTGTTCCCAGCAGTCAAAGTATCAATTGTGCTACACAGGTGCACACAGGACCAGTTTCCCTGACAGCAGATGAGATTAATCAAGGCAGCTTTTACAGTGAGCTCGGCATCGCACAGGCTGCCCAAGTCATTCTGCTCGCCCACAGTGATTTCCCCACCCTCTGTGGTTTGTTTTCTGTGCACTGTGTTGCTCCGAACTACAGTCCCAGTGGTGTTGCCAGTGACACCTTCTCATTATTAGCGCAGTTTAATGCTTCTTTGAAGTCGTCTTGGGGCATACCTGAATGAGGTTCAGAGGAACGATGAGTAATTCCTGATGTTGTCAAGTAGCCAACGCACTGCTGATGATGTTAACGAGGGTTATGAAGCAATATGGCGTGAGAGGATGTCTTCTAAAAAAAAAAAAAAAAAATCCAGTTTGACATCTTTTTAAATCAAAAAGTTGTTTTCCCAATTAATTCTGGTATGAACTAAGTAGTCTACAAGAAGTGTCTTTGTCTCCCTCATTTCATTTTTCTTTTCTCCATCTCTTCATCTCAGCCTGCTAGTCTCTGACAGGTATCTCCATTGCTGTGAGTGGAGGGATGTGTTCTTCCCCCTTTCTCTCCCCGTCTACTTATTAAATTGGACAAGTTGCCAGCGTAGCCTGTGAAAGCTCATTCTAAAATGTTTGCTCTCCCTGCTCTCGGCTTCAGTGTTTGATGGGTGCTCCTACACTGGATGGCTACACAGAAATGGCTTTTCACTCATACTTTAGCTCCATAGGCTATTCATAACATATGCCTTTCTCAGTCAAAACGTATTAAACTGCCACGAACACCTCACTTTTAAGTGCAGGTGGGCTCTGTAGAAATGAAGCCTTTCAAATCAGAATGATGCCGGTACAGTCATCTTTTCGGACAGGTAGATGTACTCAGTACAAACCCCTCTTCGCCCTATGTATTTTAACTTTTACCCTCTCTGCTTTCTTTGCAGCATTTGATCGGTATTTCCGGAGCCGCTCGCTGTCCAACAACAGAAGAAATGTTTGGTTCGCTGAGTTCTGGGAGGAAAACTTCAACTGTAAGCTGGGGATGCACGGTAAACGGCCTGGTAGCCTGAAGAAATGCACAGGTAAGACTCTACACTTTGACTACGCCTGATAGCCCTAACAGGCAGCATTTTCTCTTTAGATAGTAATTAGGTGTACTTTGTTTGGACAGACACAAAAAGAGATAAAAGTGCTCCTAGCTAGAGTGGTGTTTTACACTTGTAACAGAGGCTGTAACAAATTCTTTTGCCAGTTTTAGAAGATTTGTTTCAACTCCACAGATGTTCCACAGAGGGTTGTAAGTTTTACCCTCTTCCAAATCTGGCAGATGGTCAGTTCTAATTTACCGTCTCTCATCTCTCAACCAGCTCCATGCATCTTGCTCCATCGCATTCTTCTGTTTTGCTTGATGTAAAACAAGGACTAGCTAAAATGCTAATCAGTGCAGCTTCCAGCTTAATAAATCCAAAAAGTGTTGGGGTT
The DNA here is from genome assembly GCA_033000465.1 of Sciaenops ocellatus. NCBI lineage: Eukaryota > Metazoa > Chordata > Actinopteri > Sciaenidae > Sciaenops > Sciaenops ocellatus. Next base: position 11,050,357 of record CP136889.1, read on the forward strand.
CTTTTATCTCTCTCTGATATTTATCAACATCTTCAACTTTCCATGAGATTAATGTCACCAGAGAAAGCAGCTCACTCTCAAAGCATCCTGTTTTTTTTTTGTTTTTTTTGGCTTTTCCCAATTAGGCAGGTCCACAAAAATCTGTGCAGATTTACTACATCACCGTGGATTGTCCTAGGCTTCATTTGAGCATCCTGGCACTGAAGATTTGTCAAATGGGACGAGCACAGGGGTTTAATTAGTATATATATTGTAGGGAGCAGTGCCAGCTCTAATAAGTACCCTTAAAGCACAAATCGCACTAGCTGTTAGGCTCCGAGGAGCAGTGCAGCTCAACAAGAACAATTGTTTGTGTTCTCAAAGCTAAAAGGGAAATTAAATAACTGTTGGAGTCTTTGCTTATAAATACGGTAATTTAGCCTCCTCAGTGTGTGTGTGTTCATAGAGTGTGTGTGTATTCGTGCTGTAAGAAGCACTTCTTGCCATCATTGTGTGTTCATGACGTGTGGTTTGACCTGCATTTTGCTGTCATATCAGCTTGTCATTTTACACAAGGCCAAACGCTGCTACTGATGTGTAACCTGTGTGTCTTGTGCTGTGTGTGCATGATCTAGATAGGGCTGTGTGTGCACTTTCACAGTGCCTACAGCGGCCACCGGCTACATAAAGAATGCCGCACTTATAGTAGAGTTAGTGATGCCAATGGGTGTTACCTGTACATATGTCCTTTCCAGTTTAGGTTCTATATGACCCCATGTTGTGTGATTGAGTCTGTGTGTTTACGTGCACGTGTGTCACAGTGAGTATTCCCTGGCTGATGTCCGCCATTAGACCACATAATTAGGTTTGTAAGGGCTGTGACTCCCATTGACCGTCTATTACTAGCCGTGGCATCTGTGTATGTGGGCGTGTATGTGTCGAAGGCCCCGTAGTCGTGCGACAGAGTCCATTAATTCCAAGTGCTGGGGTTCGCGACCTCCAAATCATCAACACAGAAGCCAATCAGCAGCCTGCTGCTCAAGGTCGCTGTGGTGACACGGCTGATGGGAGGATGTGGAAATGGGTGTGATTATTGCATGTGATTGGGCTGAGAGGGAGCGAGACAAATAGGAAGAGAGATGATGTCAACAAGTGCAAATAAGAAAATGAACGGAAAGATGGATTGGAAAATAATATTCGGAGGCACAAATTAAAAACGGAGAGACAAAGAAATGATAATAAAATACATGAATAATGGAAAAAAGAAAACAAATGAGAGAGGAGAATCCAATATACGGCATAAGATTGAGAGAAGGAAGAGGAAATGAGTGAAAACTTTCTGAATCTGAGCTAATTTTGTCCGAACATGGCCTGTTAAATACATCACGCTCTGTCATGTGTCACCATCAAATATAATCAACAGCGGTCTATGATTGATAACAGAGCGGTGAAGACTATACCCCACTTCCAAAACTCTGTCATGAGTATTATCAGTGAAATGTACTTAAAATGTTAAAAGTAATGCCCCTATGAGTGTTATACTATTATATATTCTTTTATAAGCCATAACTGGTGATAAATCATTACTGCTTCATTAACTCTTCAATTATGTTGGCGGTCAAGTCGACCCATAACATAAAGGTGTCATTTTTTTAACGTAATAGGAGAGTTAGTGTGTTCACTATTTCTTCTAAAGATGGAGCTAATTCTAATGTTTTATTAAACTAAATATAAACCTAACAGTGCATCATATGTTAGAATGTAAAATCCTAATCTGAAGCTGTAAATGCTGTGACGTTATCTCTGCCAGGTGACCACTGACACACGAAGAACTCAAACCCAAATGTCACACCACGCGTTCCGAATCCTGTCTTGCAGCTCCAAGCAAGTGTTTGGTTTCGTCTGATGCCGAATGAGTGCGTCAGTGTTTCATCAGAAAGTGCTGAGGCTTTCTCTCACCACATGACTCATGCACATCCTTTGCTTCTGTCTTTCAGCTATGTTTTTTTTTTTTTAGCTTTTTGTGCAAAACAAGTAACATGAAACTTGTGTATATTTTATTGAAAAATACATCCGGTACACACACACACACACACACACACACACACACACACTCACACTATTGTAGATGTTGTATGATATCTCCTAATGGGGTATTTGTGATTTTTTTTTTTAAAGCAGTTATTACTGCTAGTACCATCTGTTCTCCAGTCCAATAAATTTTAATAATTTACTTTGACTACATAACCTCAACTTTCATCTTCCATCACTTCATAAAGAGAATAGTAAGCACAAAAGAAAAGGGAAATCCAAAGCAAAAAAAAAAGCCTTTTATTTCTTTCCTCAAGCATGCCTGATAAGCTCATAAGCACATCAGCCAGGACAACTCAGATACTGAAATAAAATCTGTTCTGTTGAACGCGTGCAGTCAGGTAAAACTGATGCCCGAGGGGAAGCTGACTAAAGCAGACACCAGATCATAGATAATCCTACATGCACACTTACATGCTCACAAACACTGACATGCCCGGTGGCTGCAAAATCGTGGATGAGTGCACAAGCTCGGTGTTAATTAATGTGGTACTTTGACACCTGATCCTCCAGTCCCACTGGCCTTGTTTCAATAAAGATGCAGGTGTGTATACGTCCTGCAATCTTTGTCCTTCTCTCTTTCACACACACATCCACACACCCATGTCATAATAGATCCACTAACCGGATCTATGACACAGACTTCTTAGTGAAATACGGCTTGTTATCATGGTTGTTGGAATTTGTCTTTGCTCTGATCAGTTTCCCACGTAGAACAGATCAGAGCGGGATCAGCGCCTAATTGGAATAAAATGGCTGTAAAATGATGAAAGCTGAAATATAAATACATCAAATACATGACAGATCTCAGATACCATTGTTTGCCGCCTTCCTGCCCATAATCCCATCATGCGTTGCTGGATTGATTTACTGCTCTTCATGGAAAACGAACGGGTGGCGACAGCTCCGCTCTAACTTGTCGCACCGCGAGTCTGGCTGATCTCTCAAATCATCACGTCCTTGTTCAGTGAAACCAGCACTTTTCTGGCTCTGGGCTGGACACAAACACACAGAGACAGGCGTGACAAACACACTCACAACCACACACACATACACAGTGGAGAGTAGAGTACTGAAAATCTATACTCAAGTAAAAGTACAATTACTCTCATGAAAAATGACTTGAGTAAAAGTTAACTGCTTTCTAAAGCACATTAGTTTAAACAGACCACAAGTGAAGTTAATGTAGTTATCTATATTTTCACCTATGTTATGTGCAACTTTCTTCAGTGTGCATGTGGAGGTAAGATAAGTTTTAAAAAGCAAAGAGCTCAGTGTTTTTAATGATGCACAGCATCCACTTCATGTAACTGTTACTAACCTTTTTTTTTTTTTAATTTTTGATATCAAATTTGTGGATTGAAGTTGAAAGCTTCCTCTTGTTCTGGGTTTTTCTCCATCCACTTGTGCTGTGGTCAAAATACAGATAGTGCTTAGTTTTCTTCCAGGCAACTGGCAGTGATGCAGTAGAGGTGCTCCATGTGCACTGTCCCCACTCAATCTCTACGTTCGAAGCAGGGTTGTAACAGCTCAGCTCAAGTAAAGAGTAGAAGTACAGTTTGGAAAAAGAAACATGAGTGGATTTGAATGTTTTGTGGTGCCGTTAAGCTCAGTAGGTGTGCGCAACCCCATGTACAGACGCTCAGCTCTTGTTGCAGTGGCCCAGGGTTCGAATCTGACCTGTGGCCATTTACTGCATGTCATTCCCCCTTCTCTATGCCTACTGTCCTGTCACTCTTCAGCTGCTACTATACAATAAAGATTCAAAAAGCACAAAAAATATAGAAAAAGATGTTGTTATGTTTTTACTCATGTGTGTTACAGAACTACCCACCCCTCTTCACAGACACGCACATATTCTGTCCCCACGGTTTTCCACCTGGGCTCTTCAATAGATCTATTCCACCGGTGACTAGCATCGGTTGTGACAGGAGCTATAAGCCTCAGGTACACACACAGGAATTAAAGTGCAGTGCGAGCAGGAAACAAGGTCGTTACACTGTTGGCTTTTTTTCTTTGTGTTTTCTCCTGTGTGGGTTGTGTCACTCTAGAGGGAATTACACCAAGATTTTATCTTTCTTTTTCTTGGCCTTTGTGATCTTTCTTTACTTTGTTGACTGTCAATCTTTTATTGAACTTTCTCTCTGTCACTCTTTGACTTTTTCTCAACCCATCTCTCCATATATCTCATATTTCTTCCTGTTCTGTCAAATTCAAATAAATAAAAAGCACATGAATTAGGAAAAAAACAATAAAAATGAAGGTAATTGGAGCGGAAGATTTATCACTGATTATTTACATTTATGTTTTGATTTAAGTTTTGATCATAGGGGGTGAATTGAGTGCTTATAACACTACAGAAAACCTCTTCAGATACCTATTCACACAAATGCCTCTGTAGTTATTTGGGTCAAATTTATAGCTATTTCTAAAATCGGTCTGTCTCTGTCTCCCTCCATTACACCCTGCTTTGCAAGCCTCTTTCCCTCACTTTCTCTCACTCATATTCTCACAGTCACGTGTTTTCGCTCAGTCAAATCTTAGATTGCTCACATGGTCTCAGAAAAAAACTAATCAGCCGTATCATTTTGTTATGTTAGATCTGTAAACAAAGTTTTACATCAGTTCTTACATTTCAATGGCTATTATGGGCTAAACATCTGAGCAGAGCTATTTGCAAAGCTATTTGTAATGATGTATATTTTATACAGCTGTAATTTGCACTTAACATTGCTTATTATGGATAAATCTAATGTTACATACATAATGAGTCCAATAACACTCAGTCAGAGGTCATTTCACCCTACTTAAAGGGGGGAAACACAGATACAGGCAGTAAACGGCGAACCAAGCAATGCAGAATCACTTTGAACGATTTAATAGAGGGAAATTTTTATTATATGGACAAAATACAGAATATCACAAACCATACTCAGCGTTCAGGATTCTATACCACAATGTGATGATAACCTGACTCTGTCCAATAATTTGTTTCACAGAACCATCTAGTTAGAAAGAAAATAATTGGTAGGTGATCCGACTTACCATCTGTCTATCGCAGGTGAACCTCAACCAATCAGACTCATAAAAGCCAGGAAGAAAAGCCTTCGGTGCAGTTCTTCGCTATTCTGTCATTGAAGAAGTACCCCCCGGTTCAAAGCCAATGTGGATTTGCCAAAAACTGCTGTTCCTCGAACCTCCACTTGCCTCAGAATAAGTCAATCTCCATAAGCACCCATCTTAAAATGATATATTAAGGCTTGTTTGAGCCAACCTCAGGATTGCAGATGATTCACATCTTTGTTGATTTTTAGATTAGCTGGGAGGCAGAAGAGTCAGGACTGTGAACATGGCGGCCAGAACCAGAGATTTTGAGCTTTAAAACGGCTCTTCAGAAACCTGTGGGTGAAGTCACGCATACGACATCCATTCTTTATACTGTCAGTGGTCAACACGCATACCTAGTGGACTTGGTCCAGAATCACTTTGTTCAGACACAAGCCCATCACTTGAAGCCTGTCAAGATGATTTTTTTTTGTGTGATCTCGTTTTTTCTGATCTTGTGAGTTCAGCTGCCTCACAAAGCTAAAACAGTGATACACCTCAGCACATGATCATAGTTTAACTTGAGGTCATCCCTACAGGTGTATAAGAAAAGTATGGGGCACATTTTACCATCTGCGAAGAGGAATAAAACCTCTCATCCAGGTGAAAAATTAGACTGTAGGAGAGAAAATCCTCTCATAACAATATTTAAGCTCTCTGGTCTACTTTTCCTGATTAGTAAGATTACCATGAGACTCTAGTTCCCTCTTGCAGCTGCCTAATGAAGGTTGTGCAGTCACTTCCTTCCTACTTAATGGGCAAACACAGAAGACTATCAAATGCTTACACACACCACACACATACACATGAAGCCTTACATTTCCCTAGTTTAACATAAAATATTAAGAGATAAAATATTAATTTTGGTGTTATTATTGGGAAAATTATCTTCTAAAGGCTACTGGCGGATAGTTTGATGACCGTGCTTTCTGAACATGATGATGCTTTTCTTACTCACTGAGAACAAATCTGCTTTTGAAGATGCAAAGTCTTGATCTAACACTAGAGTTGTGTGCATAGATCTGTCTGTGTGTGTGTGTGATGCACACTACAGTTCCAGGAGTTAATTAGATTCTGACTTAGCCCAGGCATGCACACATTTACCCTCGCGCACAAACACATGTTCACTCGCTGCAAATAGACCATATCCTAACGAGGTCGATGGGGAAGGAGAGTTATTAGGCTCGCAGGCTGGATAAATTGTTCTCTCCCCTGTGAAACGGCCTCAGGGCCGAACAGACTGAAGGATGGAGACAAACACAGATGGAGAGCTTGATGGACAATTAGAGACGGACAAGCTCAGGCAGACAGATTGCTGACTGTGAGACGGAGATGGCGACAGACAGACAGTATTTTATGACTCTTTGCAGCATTACTTCACAGTATAGGTGAGATGAAGTGTCATATAGCTGCAGTGGACTGACTGGAGTGTTTCCCTTTATGCATTCAACTGCCACTGCTTAATAATTAGACCCGCTGCCATAAAATCACCCCAAACCCAGTAAACTTGCTGTTTATACTTTAAGCAGAGTTGGGAAAGAACAAGGATTATAAGACGGCCAGACATCGCCACCGTTGAGCGATCTGTTATTGGTCGTACGAAAGTGCTGTTGGCAGCAATATAGTCTCCGTTACCCACCTACTACAACCAAGTTCAATGAATATGAAGAGACGTGGAACAGCTTAATGGCAGGCGACTACTCTTTGTCTTGACTGAAAGTCTGTTCATTAGCTAACTACATAAAGAGAGAGATAGAACATGAGAGAGAGACAGGCATGAATATAAATATATAAATCAAAAGGATCTGATACCTTAAGGATCACTAAACTCTGTCATTCAAAAATATTAAATTCCACACCCTGCCAACTCATACGTACCAAAAGCGACGCGTTCGCCATATTGTTACATCAATTCGCTGTCAAAATTTCCCATTAGAGGCATCAATAATCTCCAACAATTACCTCCAAGCTTGACTTTTCCTGTCATTATTGTTGTCTTCGGGGAGAGATATCAAACGGTTCAGTAAACCCGAAACTGCCGTGGTGAGTTTCTATGCTGATCAGCGGAGGTGACTGGGAGATCTAGATGCGGAGCCGGCTTCAGTTTGCCCTGACCTGATCTGGTTATTGGCTCACGAGTATCGCGTTCACAGAATATTGAACTTTTCTCATTCCCGCACAGGCGCTTTCAAGAATGTAGAATAAATATTTGAGCCAATGTTGACAGACCTATACAGCACAGATTTTTCCAGAATGTGAGCACTTTCAATCTCTGTACTTAGCTGGTTAGTCAAATTATGAATTTTGAATTTTCACGTGAGTTTGGTAAACTGGTTGGTATGGAAAAGAAAGGCTAATGATGGTCGTGATGAAGCTGAGGTTATCTGGATAAAATCACAGAGGAGGGGAGGTTGTTATTTTATCTCCTGTGTGTGATATGTGAAAAGCGCCTAGCAGGAGTTATTTGATTAAATTCTTGTAGATGTTCAATAAAGTACTTTACTTCATGTATTGCATTATTAGACAGGACGTCGACAGTCTGGATGGGTATTAAACCATTTTATTAAAGGTAACTCTATACAAATATGTGTCTAAAGCCCTTCTTGTATGAGCAGACGGGCTAAATATCTCCCGGCGGTGCAGTTCAGCACAGTTGCTGACAAAAGCTGATTCTGTGTACATATGTGCATGTGTGTCACTGATCGATAACTGATGAGAATACAGAGCATGCATCTAATGTGTGCCCAGATTCTTATACAGAGACACTTCATTTGTGTGGATGTGCATGTGAGACTGCTTGTTGCCATCATAGTTAGTTCTGTGTACTAGAAACATCAGAGCTGAACTATCCATCTATCACTGTTAAGTCACAGATACACACACACACACACACACACACACACACACACACACACACAGACACACACATACACACATACATATGCAGACTAATCTATTTCAAGTAGGTCCAGGGGACCCACTGCTCACTGTGGCCCTGTCACACACCACTTTGTCACTGATGGACAACCAAAAGCACACCTGCAAATGGATACAGACATAAAACTAGTCTAGCACACAAATTAAATAAACATGCAGTTGCGGATAAGCAGACTTAGACAAATAAAACAAACAAATAAAATAGTGCAGATAGACAGAAATGTATTTGTAATCATATATTCTGTCCTCAGCTAGCAGTGTTTGGCCACTCGAACAAGCTGTAAGGACAACACTGACCTAGGACAATGTTGCTAGGAAAGAACAGCCTGCAGTGAATGGAAACATTGTTGATGAGAGCGGTGAATCTGAACCAGAACAGTTCAGTCACAGGCTGTAAAACCAAAACAATAAGCTAAAAGATGCTGAAACGCTCTCTAGAGTTGAGGTTAACTGCAGAGTTGGTGATAATCCCCTGTGGGTTTGTCACTACGAACGACCCCTTTCATATTGCACCTGGTTATCTGAACCATTAGTGCTCTAAAATGTTGATTAGTGTGACTTTAAATCTAATGACTTTGGTGATAAAATCACTTAATTAGTTTGGAAATGACAAACTGTTTACAAAATGAGTCTTCAGCAGTTTAATGGTAGGGCAGTTGCAGCTGTAACGTTTTAGGTCTTTTACAACCTAGATATTATTTTTAGTTTTGGCCAACATTCCTATCAAAAACTTAATGTTCCCGTGTTTGTGTGTGCACATTTTTTTTTTTTAAGCAAACCCTTAATTATTATTATTTTCTAATTTAATTTCTTAAATGCCAAAGTAGTTTTAACAGTACTAAAGTGATGATTGAAGCTGATGCTGGCATCTTTGCTTAATGACTTTAAACAAATCCAATACAACTGACAGTCTTATGACCCAGAGACAAATTTATTGCTATGTTTACTTCCTTCTTTCTTGCCTACTCTCATACACAGGGTTGAGTATATGAGGAATCAGTGCAAAAGTGTGTAGCAAAACAGTGATCTTTGTCACTGCATGCGTCCTTGAGTGTGTACATGTATTCACATGTGCAGAAATACAGACGTTTCTATATGCAGTGACAGGTCAATGCAGGTTAGAGAGAACAAGTGCTGCTCTACTAAGGCAATTTTATGGTTCATCCTCTCTTCAACAGTACTTGTTTTCTCAGCTGCATACCTCCACCTTCTCCCCCTCCCTTCCTGCCTTCTCTTATTCTGTTGTTTCATTTGTTTCTCTTCTTTCTCCCAGCCTTCCTTCCATGAACCTTATATTTATCATCTCATTCCTGCCTCTTCTTTCCATCCTTCTGTCTTGTTTGATCAAATTTTCCCCCACTCTTCTCTCATCTTCATTATTGTTCCCTTTTTCTGCCTTCACCTGCGTCTCTTTTTATTCTATCATTCTCTCCACTTTTTTTGTGTGTGTGTGTGTTTTCAGGTGTGTGTATATCTTTGTTTAAGAGTGGGAAGACAGGAGCACCACTGACATAAAACACACAGTCCCTCAGTGGCACGAGTGAAAATTCTTGTTTATTTGTTCGCGTGAAAGCTGTGCCGGAGAGAGATTAAGAGAAGAACGGACTGACAAAAGGAAATTAAAACAAGTTGAAGGCAAAGAGGGAGAGCTAGTGAGCATAGCCAAGTTGTGCCAGGACAGTGATTCAGCATAATATGAATAATGACTAATGAATAATTTATATTAGCGCTGTGTACTATCAGCAGTAATATATACCAGTAATAATGTAGAGATGTAATATATATTAGCCACATATGTCTGTGGCATCACATTATTCATGGAAAGTGGTGTTCTGCAGCCTATTTCTCTTTATAAAGCAGAAAACATTCTTGCTGCAGTCAGACAGGAGGTCTGAGGACAGAGGGGGGGTTAGAAGAAAGAGGACTTCAAGAAGGCAGAGGCAGGCTCAAAAACAGATGTCCAAATATATAATCAGCAAGAGAATTAGACAGTCTGTCAGCCATTAAAAGGATATTCTAGTATATACCAACTATAGTTATACTATACTATAGTTACTATAGTTTTGGCCACGATTGCTATCAGTTATAGATGTTGTACTCAGCAAATTAATTTCTAAGATCAGGGAAAGCAGATACCGCGAGGTCACAGACACTAATTTGTCCAAAATCTGACAAGATACTGTCAGCAACAACAAGAGTTATGTAAACTCTGTTGTAAACATCCAGACCAACTTCCTGCTTCAACTTTGACCTGTTGTACTTGCCGTAGTCGTGCGCTCCCACATTAATATTTCAGGTGCTTTGTACCTCAGTTATCTGTCTTTGCAACCTGTCTGTTGATCTGACCGCTTGTGTTTTTTGCTCAGATGGACTACAGTTGGACTGTTCTCAGATCACAGCAATGACAAAGTTATAACCTATAGAAGTCATGTCCAAAACTGCAAATATACAACTTGTCATATGTACTTTAGAGTACTTTATGTACCCTGTAGAAAGTACAATCATCAAGCTAAGTGCTTCCACTGAGGTTTTTATGTGGTTTGCAGTCCAAAACCTAAACCTGATTTACTCCAGCAACATTTTTTGAGAGCTGATGCTTGACTTCTTGGCAGATTTCTTTATTACACTTTTATTTTACTGATTCGACCGTTGGCTCCACACACACATACGTACTCACCAGCCGAATGGCATTAAAATGATACTTGACATTGATCTCTGCTTCTATACACAATTTAGGCACCAATTATTGAACAAGTAGACGCACACACACATTAAGGCACATTTGCATGTACACATCCTCACACACACAGACTTGAATCTAATGACTGGTATTTGTGCAGCGGTGTATTGACATAACCCTTGGCTTCACTGCTCTCTTGTCAAATCATGTAGAGCAGAATCTCTGTCTGATGCTCATTTCCTATTCTCTCCTATTGATTATTAATTTCTGTCTTGGCAGATTGGCCCCGAAGCTAGCTCAGATACAGACAAGTATGGTTATAACAAGCAACTCTATATGTGTGTGTGTGTGCTCTGTGTTTTTGTGGTTTGGTGGGTCACTTTCCTTTATTCATTTTGTGACATCTAAAGCAAAACCATATTTAAGCAAAGTAGGTGCAAATGTGTTGTTACAACAATGATTTAGAAATGTTTGCGAATTGTGGCGCATGTGTGGGCAGCATATCCCTATCCTGTCATCTCCCTGATGTCTTTCAGACATGTTATGATAAATGAGAGAAACGCTAATTAAGCAACCTTTATGTAAATGTATTCATCACCATCTGAATTGAGTTTGCATTATCCTGAGGTTTATAAATGAATTTCCTCACTTAATTATTCCCATATTTATCTCATCTGCAGGGGAGATAAATATGCCTGTGTAAGATTGCGAGCAGAGAAAAAATCAGAGAAAAAAGGAGAAAGGGATTAAAAAAGAGAAAATCTTTTAGGCGACAGGAGTGGAGAAGGAGGGAATTAAATATATGTTCCTAATTGATGTTTAATTAGAGAGCTCGTCCAAATCATTAGTCTGTCTGTCATCCATGATGCCATCAATCACTCTGTGTGTAAAACCTGGCTCGCACACTGGTCCATGAAGGCATCCATCAAGGCACTTAGCCAGTCAGCACTCCTGCATTAGCCTCACCTCGCTGCCTTAATGTATTGGTTTGTGTTTGTATTAGACACAGCGTTGGCTTCACTAGGAAGGCGGCGAGCCACATATTTTAGCGCTTTCACTGGCATCAATCTCGTTGTTGAGCCTCCTGGCAAACGAACCAGGAGATACGGGGCAAGGCTTTAAGCTTTTGGCTTGAACACGTGTTTGTTTAACCTCAACATGATGGTGGGAGGATTGAAGACAGAGCTTTTAATAATGAAACACTGATTTTAATCACAAGGCTTAACATTTTAGCTATAGCCTGAAACACCAGGGAGACTATTATTTAAAAGTTTTGCTGCTTGTTTAAGGGAGATTTATAATTTTACCATATGTTATGGCTTCGGAGGATATAGTCGCCATAGCTACCCCATAGGCTACAGCCTATTTAATATGCGCCTTCTCACACATGTAACTACACATTGGGGCTATAGCAGCTGCAAAGATATTATGTGGAGACCACAGGAACTAAATCACCCTGGGCTGCTTGGGATTTTCTACTGTCGGTGGAGTTTTGATGGTGAAGACAATGGTGGCGTTATTGCTGTTATTGTGTTGAATCAAGTTAAAATACATCTTTACGGGTAAAAAGGAAAGTGCTCATTTGAAGCTGAGAAGAGACACAGGTTTGTGACTAGAACATTGATCACCAGCTGGTTTATCTAGATCATTGTTGAACTTGAACAGTGGGAAACACCATTAGACTAGTTGTAATGGGAGGCTCCCGGGTTGGAATGCAATTCAAGGTTAAAGATCATCATGCATTTTTATTAAAATTCTAAACATTACGGCCAACCAAAGCTTATGCTTATAGATTGATAGATAATGAGAAGTTGATAATATGCAATAGAAAGATGTTTCACTTACAGCTGGAAAAAGAAACATGCACATCCTTAAAGGTTCAGTGTGTAGGATTTAGTTGCATCTAGTGGTGTAATCGCTGCATTGCAATCTCCTCACATCACCCTCGCCTACCTAGTGTAAAGGAAGAACAACACTTGAAAGGCCCTGTCTACGGTCAGTATGTCAGTTTGTCTGTTCTCAAACATGATGTTTCAACATGGCTGCGGAAGAGGACCCACTCCCACTGTAGATATAAAAGGCTAATTTTAAAGTAACAATAACAGAAAGATTCTTATTTTCAGGTGATTATACATGCATGAAAATATAGTTATGAATAGTACATTCCATATCTGCCTCATTCTGAAAATAGAGACCCCCAATCTTACACACTTTAAAACATTTTGTTCGCTTTATGTTTTTATCAAAGTTACGTCGTTGTTGTGTGGTAATACAAGTATGTGCAGGCATTTCAAATTCTTGTAAGGAACTCCCACAGCAAACACTTTAAAGTGCTTCAAAGCAAGTTATTTTCTTTTCTTTTGTAATTGCTGGAAGTCAGATACTATAAGTACTGTAAATGGTTGTTGAAAACAAGTATGCGCCCTTGTGCAAAAACAGATCCTTGAAGAAAGTCATAATTAAACACAATTTTTTTTGCCACAATGACAGTTTGATTATACTAAAAGAAAAATGCATCCTCAGCAGCCTTTTGTTTCATTTTACATACAGTATGACACTTAGCACATTTATCCATCAGTCACTAAAATCTGTCATATCGGTCTCAAGCAGGCAATGCTCCAAAAGCCAAATAATGACAGAGAATAACATTTTTATTTAGCTCAAGGTTTCATGTATTCTTTAGGAGGTCAGAAAGAATTGGTCTTTCTGTGTTTATCTTCAAGACTTCAGTGTCTTTGGCACAAAGTTGAATTTCAGCTCTTCACTTTTGCTCTTAAAGTTATATTTGGGCTGCTGTTATCTCTAGTCTTCATGTTGTTCTTTCCAGTGTGAGTGTCCAGTGTCATAGTATCACCACCTGTGCATTGATGTTGAAGCGGCAGGTTAGACAATTCAAGTGGTATCTCATATCGTTTAGTTAAAGAGATATTTGAAGTGGTCTGTTTCAAAATGCCGTATCCATTTTGAATAATGAAATACCACCATGACTTCATCTTCAAAGATGTCTTTAAAGTGCTCAGTTTCCAACACTGTTATCCTTTGTCATCGAGACACTTTAAATTTTAAATTTTCTTCAACCATACAATTTGTAATAGCAGGTGTCGAGATCTACAAATGGCAGATTATCTCAATTTCAAACAAAGCTTTTATCATAAAATCATCTTTTGAACAAAGTTTCTGCCATTCCCCTGCCTTTTTATTATACAGAACTGAGATGAGTAACGCCTTTATACAGATCTAGAAACAGATCACAGCATCCGGCCTACATGCCTATTCAACAAGAACAAATAATCAACCACAAAATATGAAAATGACTTGGAGGCAGATATGGAGATGATTGCGTCCTCATGCAGTTTTTGCTTAGCAGATTTTTTATGAGACATGAAAGTCACTTTTCATCTGTGCTTCTGCCTCCCAGAGTTTTTCAAGTCTTCTTCTTTTTTTTTTTTTTTTTTCTTTTTTTCAGTTTTCAGTGCAAATCCTCCCTCACCAAACAGCCAACCAACCAAGCTGCCTGTGGTCTCCGATCTCATTAACACTGAGCAGAAAGGCTGAATTTAATTTAGCAGCTGCTGGAAAATGGAATTGGAGTGTAATGTGTATGAGGAAAAAAAAACAGGTTTATATTAACACGCAAACATTTTGTCCATCTATCTGTGTTTCTGTCTCCACCTTCATCTCAACCTTTATCCCTCTTTATATCACCCACTTTTGATGCACACAAAAAAGCAAGGCTTTGCACTATGCACTATATATTCAGTATTAATAAAGAATCGGTTAAATATTTCTTTATATTTTGCACCTGCATACACATTATCTGCAGAGATGAAATGATTTGAGGTTTGTGGGCCACTTCATTGGCATGACAGGGCTGTTAGTGGCTGCAGACAATGGGCAGACAAATCCAATAAAAGCTGTATTGTATTGTGCTCTTCACACACACACACACACACACACACACACACACACACATACACACATACACACCCTTGCCCCGGTAACAACACCTGACGCAATCCCAGGAAACAGAGACAGTAGTGTTTTCCCAGTTAGCACCACTCATAACAGCACCAGTCGTTTAACTGTCTCAGGGCAGGGATTGCATTTTCTTGCGATATGCTGATTAATGATGCATTGTGTCGTTTCACATCTCATAAGAACAGCAGAGAGAAATTCTCATTATCTCATGACACGTTGATCTATGGCTCAGAGTACAGCACTTTTGTTGTGCTGTTTCTCTGAATGGAAGTGTGCATAAATGCTGAGTGCAAACAAGTGTGCACGCATACCGATGCATCAGGAAAAGACATCGGCTTGTTCAGCAAGACAAGCGATGGCTCCATGTAATGAGGTCACAAATCTTGTTACAAATAATGACCGCAATCAGTAATCTGATATTTATGGGTCAGTTTTAAAAGGTCAAGAAAAACTCTTCTATCAATATTGTTCTGCTGAAATCCTTATGTTGAGAGGCCCTTTGGAAAGCAGCTGCACCCTCTTCAGGTCTTAGAAAGAGAGCGTTTTTAGTACTTCAGTTTATTTCCCTTAATTAGACATCCAAGTTCTAGTGTGTTTTTCCAAGTCGTGCATTGAAAATACAGCAGCTTGTAACCCTCATTAGCACAACATTAACAAAACATTGTTAACTGAAGTACCCTCTGTCTGTGGCAAGATGCTGAAAAGTTAAATCACAAGCCAGATTTTAAAATATAGCCAGAACAGCAGCAGTGTTCCAGCAACATGTTCCAAGGATTCCAGATTATTAATAGAGATCATATAGAGTAATAGAGTTTGTCGTATATGTTACTAATTAGGAAAATATAAATACCATCCATCAAAATGTGGAAAACCTCATAATCAGCATAATCAGCTTATTCCTTGTCCATTCATGTGGTCAGTATGCTCCATATGCTCCTATTTTTGCCAGTTAAGGTGAAATACACCACTTTTGAGTTCTTTCTCATGCTGTACTTTGCAGTGAATGTATGCAAATGTAGCTGTGTGCAGCAGGCTTAAGCAGCTAAGTACATAGGCTAGAAAGCTTGCAATGCAGGCAGCACATTTAGCCATATTTTGTTAAAAAGGCTATTGAATTTAAAACATTACTCTGGATGTTTTGATCCTCTCCTTTAAAACATGGTGCTGTTGGCATCCATTGCAACAGATATAAAAACACGCTAATGAATGAAGCTACAAACTTTTAGCCACCATCTTTCAAGCCTACACTTGTTGGCATGTGTTTGATGCCGGACAGATTGATTTCAGGTACCGTGTCACTTTAGTGCCACCTACATGCTATGTAAAGATGCGTTGCTGTGAAAGCATTTACTGATTTATGGCTTGTTTCAGTTTATTTATTGACTATTTGCATAAACGGGTTTGCAGTTATGGCATGACATTAAACAGCCAGCTCAAGGGCCTTTTGTTCATTAGTGACTGTTTATAGATGGTTAAGAATCATCTGTTCTCAGACACAAATAAATTTTGACTTCTGGTTTTACGTGGCACAAATGAACAATTCCCTGTCATGAAGTGTGTTGTGCTATCATTTAAGTAGTATTAGAGATTTCAGCCCTTTCAGCGCTGTGCCCTGATGCACTGGGAGCAATGCAGCAGATGATACACATAATCAATGTGGATGTGTGTGTGAGCATACGTAGACATCTGTGTTTATGTGCTTGCGTATGAGTGTGTTATGACAATAAGCCATATGGCTGTAAGCACAGTTAAGTCAATTGGCTTTCCTGTGTGAGCGTTCGTATCAGAAGTTAAAGAGTCCCAAAGGTAATCAGACTTCTGCAAAACAACTGTTATTGTGCAAAAGGTGTTTATAAAAGGGATAGTTACAGATTTAACTTTTAATTGTTTGAATACACCAAACACAACCAAAGACAAATTTCGGGGCAAAAATAAGCACTCAAAAGCCATATGCCCTGGAGTATACGTGTACATCACTACAGCAAGGTGAGAAGATTTTAAAGGGAGCGTTAAGTTTGACACAAACACAAAAATGAAATAAATATAAACATTATAAAACTGTACAGTAACGCAAATTTGTACAGTCCAGTTTAACCTTTAAGGTCACATTGAACCACTTAACCCCAGACTGCTTATGTGAAGCCAGTAGAGGTTATGCATGAATTGGCTTATTGTCAAAGTGCTCTTTTTCTGTGTGAATAATATTCAGGTTGTTTCTTTTAGCTACAAAGCCAGATTAAACCAAAGTAGCTTAATCCTCTGTAGAATTAGAAAGAGATACATTGCAATAGCAACATAACATGCCATAAACATAACAGCCTTTTAAAAGAGGTCATTGCTTCCTTCCCAACAATGCATTCCTCCAGCACAGTGAATAAAGGAATTTCACACTGAGAGGGATAAAAGACAGGCAAATATGTTTAAATACTTTAATCCACATAGAGCACAATTCAATTATTTAAGCCTATAGCTTAAATGTTAGATCTGTACTATTTTAATTGGTGCTCTGGATAGATTAAAGCGCTGGAACACACTCGAGTGTCGACTTCCATAAACTCTTTGTTTAATGTTAAATCTGTATTCACTGTATCGGGCGGAGGCTGCACTGAGATTTGTGACAAGACCAGTAAATTGACTCCCAATTGGATCCATCAAGGCAGTTAGCCAGTCAGTTAGCTGCATTAGCTTCACCTTGGTGCACTTCTCTATTGGTTTTTTGTTTCCACCAGACGCAGTGGTCGGTCCAGTGGAGTGTTCCCTTCACCCTGCTGCACAGAGGGTTTTTGTCTGGGCTAAGTAGCCTCAATCACATTAGTGAGGCTGTTACCAAAGTAACCCCAGGGCACGACAAGACTTTTCAACCTCTAAAAAACTTTTAGGCCTCAGTTCTATTGTTTGACATCTATTAGCCCAACACTATTAAACTGTTGTGGTTTAAATAAAAAGAACAGCAACATACTTCATCAAAATCAGAATGAAAAGAAACAAAACAGATGCATGTGCACCTAAAAAAAATAAATAATAATAATCAAAGATTATTTTACACTCTACAATTTGTTGTTGACTGGAAGGAAATGAAGACAATTAAGTATAAATTTGGCTGTGGTGCTTAAAATTGGGCTTGTGGCCAGAATTTCTAAAGCTAATGAGAAAAGCTCTCCCCTCTCTCAGCAACAACTGAGGTGTGAATGTGTGTAATTATGAATACAGAGCAGGTTGTTGGCCAAAAGGTGCACGCATTCACTGGATAAATAAAGGTTACTGTCATTTGTGCAGCTGGCTTTTCTAATGAAATGTCAAATTAAAGTCAGTGATACACAAAGCAGCACATTGGCCAACTCTGATGAGGAACAAGTTGCCTGGCACGAGGAAACAACTCAATATATATATATATTTTTTGTTTGTTTGTTTGTTTGTTTTGCCCTCAGTCTAGTTTTTCCCATGTGCATTTTTCCTGAACCATGACCTGCTGGATCACCACCCTGCATGTGCTCCTGAAATCAACAGGGTATTTGCAGATTTGAATATTTGGACAGGCTGGAAAGAGTTACACTTTGGCTCAGAAGAATGCGGTTTTATTGGGCACCAGTATGAAAGGGAGTGTGCAAACAGGAATGAAAAGCAGGGTGCTGCAGCAGAAAAAGTGGCGTGTTAACCTCCTGTGCAGAGACAGAGAGAAACAGAGATCAGACGAGTCAGGATGTTGCATCTGACGGATAGAGTTAGTGATGTGAGTGTGTGAGGCTGAATAAAAGTTCACCACTGAGAGAGAGAGAGAGAGTTGTACTTTGCCCTGCAAGCTTGTTCTTTCTCTGTCACACATACACACACATGACTTGTCTGACTGCCTTTTCGCTCTCCACACAAACACATTCACATTCACACACTTATAGGTACTGTATAGCCCTGTTGTTCAGGGATTGAGAGGAGATGAGTTCCATTATTAGTCCAGTATAATGATCAACTGCTTGGTTGGTCCACATGGCACAGAGACAATGCTGACTAAATGGGGGACTGAGGGAGGGTCCCCTATTGGGACTTCCTCTCTCTTTCTCTCACACACATACACACAAACACACACAGACCTCTAACTCTGAACAGAGATATTATTACACAGCTGTATCGCGCCAACATTAGCTGGCATTAAGATAAGATAGACTATATTGATCCCACACCGGGGAAATTTGCTTGTTACAGCGGCTCACAATATACAAGGTGGATGAGGAAAATACTTTAAATTGGGGCGTCCCGGTGGCCCAGCTGGTTGAGTGGGCTCCCCACGTACGAAAGGATGAGTCCTTCCTGCAGCGATCCGGTTCCAACTCTGTGCTGCCAGCATATTCTCCTGTTTATAACAAGCGGCATCCTCCGGTGCTGGGAAATTAAGCCAATGCGGAAGTGCTAAAAACTGGAATTCCTCGAGCGCCCGCTTGAGACAGGCTGCAGAAGTGAGTCAATCTCCGTAAGTCGGTATTAAAATGCCCAACTTCACAGCAGAAATCAACATGTTTACAGCCTGGTTCAGACAACAGTTTTGGTCGTGTAGATATTGAGCTTCAATAAATGCTGAATGCTATTAAATGTAATGGTTGTGCATCTCTTTTGTGACCATTTACTATCAGAGGTAGAAGAAGAGTCAGAACACTGTCACCAAAAAGGTTTGTTTTGTTGTTTGTTTCGCTACACCACCTACAACACACACACAAAAACTGACATGCATACAAAACACCAGACAGCGTTCTATTACTGTGGATTGGATTTCATTCTCAGGACCCCATTAATTCCTTATGGATTCTCATATTGATTGAGGGGCCTCTGGTCTTGTTAATTCAACTCAGCCCAGACGGGGTTTTTGATTCAGTTTGTGTTGCCTGAAGGTGACTGCTACCTGTAAGAAATGGGTGAATAAAGCCAAGGGAAAAGCAGCCGCGAGACAGAAGAGAGAAGGATGGAGAGAGCGAGTATAGGAAAATGACAGATGGAGGGAATTGAAAGTAGAAAGAGATGAAAAGGGTGAACAAGAGGGAGACAGAAATCAGAACAAAGAGAACAACAACAAAAAAATGTATCAGGAAAGGAAGAAGATAGTTAAAGAAATATGGATTGTATGGATTTTCTGTTGTGATTCACTCCTTGAACTTCCTGATGAGAAAAAGAATATCATCATCAATTACTGATTTCCATCTTAATGCATCAGGGAGGTTTTATTTTCACTCTGCTCTTTTTTTTCATTATCTCATTATGCTAATGAGCCGTTACATAAAACCCTCTCAATGAATTGCGACATGGAGGTTATTATGCATGTTTGTGTGTGTGAGTCTGTGTGTGTATGGGTGCAAGTGTACTGTACATGCACACAAGCATGAAGGCCAAATGTAAATATGTGTTTGTTTCATCGCCAGTTGATGAACTTGCAGTAATTAATTAGGCTGCGGTAATGAGATAAGCCAGGTAGCTTCAGACAAAGGACAAGAGGAGAGGCACAGAGCACTTTAACAACTAACAAAAAGTACAATGTATATTTGGTTAAATGTATAGAATATGACTGTCGAATACAAATACGGCCATGTGATGTGGTTCAAAAAGAGGACACCTTCTCTCAACACTTTTTTGCCTTCCCCTCATACAAGAAAATGCCATTACCAGTGGTTCAGAAGATGTAAAGAAGGAACATGTTGTTCTTTCTTCTGTAACTTTGCTACCAGGGCGAGAATGGACTGAGAGGAGTTATCTATCATTGTCAGGCTGAGTGCCCTGCTACCTGTCCGATGGTCAACCTGCCTCGCACCAGTTATTTTTCTGTGTTTTTATCTCTCTCTTTTTCTCCCTCTTTCACCCCAATTTTTAGTTTTATTTTTTACCTGTTGGCTTCATTCCATCTCTCTTTTTTTTCTCATCTCTCCTCCAGCAAACTCAACCTACTCTCCTCTACTTTGGTCTACATCCCAGACTGTTTTATGATATACATGATACACAGTACCTCTGCTATGTTTACTGTCGCTACACTGATTGAGCCTTAAATTCAAAATGGCTCACCTAGAAATGATGTGCTATGTCTTCTTTTTTATTATTATTTCCTTCCTTTCCCCCCTAACCGCTATTTCCTTCTTCTTCCCTCAGGCCTAGAAAAAGTTGGTCGTGATTCCAGTTACGAACAAGAGGGGAAGGTTCAGTTTGTGATGGATGCTGTGTATGCCATGGCCCATGCCCTGCACCGCATGCACCGGGAACTCTGCTATGGATACCCAGGCCTCTGCCCGCGCATGGCCAGCATCGACGGCAAAGAGCTGCTCAGCCACATTCGTGCTGTCAGCTTCAATGGTGAGTTATGGATTTTGGTGAATAGATTCCAACGTAGTGATTTCACTGTATACGCTGCTTTTTTCTATAAAAATGTATATGTTAATGCATTCAAATGTTGCTTTATTGATACAATCATGCATACAAAGATGCTGTGGACGCATGCAAACATCCATACATACACACACAGCTAGCATATTATCTTACAGAGCAAAATTCACTCTGCTAGATCTATGTTTTTTCTTCTTTCCAGTATATTGCAGTGGATATCAATCCTTCAAGATAGAAGAATACAATAGTGAACAGTTAGGTTATAAAACACTGGAGTATTTCACAGAACAACATTTTAAAAAGGATAAATAAGAGCCTTCAACTGCTTAGACAGTGTGCAACAATCCTGTCGTGTTTATCCACCTTGATTTGACTAATTCAGCTCATTTTTTTTAACAGTGCTAAGCCCAGCTCCTCGTCTAATTTGTCTTATCGCTATCATAAAAACATGTCACGTTGTGTTTCACCTCCATAATTAACTTAAGCTCGCCTCTTTCCACAAACATATTATCTGCTTATATTTCGCTTATTGCAGATGGTGATTTGGTCTTGTATCACTTTGAACCTGTAGTGCTCAATCTTTCATTTCCCCTCTCTCTCCATGACTTCCTTCACCGCTGACAAATTTAAGTGGGTGAAAAACATTTACTCATTTCCTTCTAAATAATATCAGACACCTCATTTGAATATTCTCTTATTAATCCGTTTTCTCCCCCTTGATGCGCCTGTACCTGCATTTCTGGCAGCCTTTTCATTTCCTGTGTTCCTCTGTCAAGTATTGTGCGTGGAATACATATGGGTTAAAGCGTAGGAAAGCAAGAGACAGAGAAAGGCTGTCCTATTGTGAATATTATAGAAATGCTTGTCTGATTTTAGTTTTAGAGGAAAGATTGAAATTGCATGAATGTGTCTGTGCGGGAATGTGTGCACAATATGTGTCGGTGTTTGTTGTTTCCTGTGCTATCTCTGTCTGTCATCGCTAGAGGAGTCAGAAGCCAATTCACAGGGAGCCACTGATTGCTCTTTCATACTGCAACAGCAGGTTTGTGCTCGGATGTGTTTCTCTGTTATTGCTGGCCTGGAGGGTAGAGAAATCATCCCATAACCACAAGGTCACAGACTTTATACCCCAATGAATCACTGAACCCTTCACACTTACTGAAAGTTGCTTGATACAAAATGTAGCGCAACTATCTCTGGTAGTATTTTGAGAGAACATAAAAGAAAAAAATAGATTAGATAGAGCTAAAAATGATACGGGAATAAAGGTTTGATGTTGAAGTTATCAAACAGGCACCTGCCATTGCAAATGTTTCATATGAGCATGACACCTTCAGATGGCTCTACAGAAAGTTCGAGATAAAAGCATCACCGACAATAAAGACCCGATTTCTTTTCGTAATGCATATATAGCTGCTTGCCTTTTTTAGTGTCTGTCTGCATCACATGTCTACAAATTTCAGATCTCAACAGATGTATAATTTACCGATCAAAGACTTGAGAGTCTTAAAATAACTGAGGTATGAATAAATAACAGTACACTCCCCACACATGACTCCACTCTCATATTTTCTGCAAATAACTGAAGAATATGAGTACCAGACTTGAAGGGATCACACTGGCATATTTAAATAAAGCAAATCAAATTGGCTAAAGCTGGAAAAAAATCCGAGTTGGACATTGAACATTGATACAAAACATGCAAGATTAAAGAGGAGTAGGTAATCTGTCTGTGCAGCACTGGGTGGTGGGAATTAAACAAAGTAGTCAGACAATGCGCTTCTTCATCACACCAATATGTAAGTATTATATTGTCATATTTCTTGTGTCTTACAGAGTGAGGAATGTTTCTGATGCGCTAACTCTGGTTCATACTAGTCTAACATCAGTTACATAAGTATATCAGGGATTGCAAAATGTCAAGAAATGTTGCATTACTTGGGAATCCTCTGTTTATTAGCAAGTTTTTGAAATCATTAAGATGGGCCCCTCTTGGGTCTTTTCCCAGTCATCTCTTTAATTTCTGGAAAGACTAAGTTTTATTTTTCCTTTGTACACAGAACAGTTGCCTGACTTAAATTATTGCTCTTTCAACTCACAAAAGCTAGTTTTGTTTATGTTTTGAGTTCATTTGTTCGCACGGCGATAAAACACGGAAGTGAAATAAAACTGATAAAATCCACAGTATCTGACAGAAAAACAGCGGGAGGTTTAATACCTTCATAATTTTCATTTTTCACCACGGAGCTTTGACATGATGATTTACAATAAATTATAAAAGGGAACCTAGGTGGCTCGGCAAATATAAGCTGTGTCATTAAACAGCTTGTACGTGTTGTCACCTTACTAATGGGAGTTATCTAAGTTCAAATGTAATATCTTTTCAGGTCTTGTGTACTTTTTCCTATTTTGCTATATTCCATTAAATGTCTAAAAGGCCTCTCTGCTGTATTTGTCTAAGCGGCAGAAGAAAAAGAGTGATGGGGTTCGTTGGGTGGCTCTTTGTTGTAGTGACTCTTATCTGGGTTGTTTACATTGACAGAAGGTTGCAAGATTTAAAGCTTTTAAGCTGGCTACTTTGTGTGTAAATGTCTGGGTATATGTGTGTGTTCCAATTAAAAGTAGTTTTGTTATCGATCTTTTTTTATGGTTCACATGACATTGATAAAGCTAAAGAAGAACAGGGGCAATGATGGAGGCAGCTCTATCTCTCTCACCCCGCGTTTGTGGCACATAAAGAGAGAGAATAAGTTAAAGTTGCTGGAGCATGGATTCTCCTTCTCTCTGCTCTTTCTGGATCCATATCAATTCACCTTTCAAGCAGCTGTATGAGAGAACAACACAGTCGGAGGGAGGGGGATAATTTCAGGTTGTTAGGGCAGTGATTGTTCTCCTGTTGGATCTCTACCAAGGCAACTTAAGTTACAAAGTGAAGCCTAACAGGCAAGAGTGACAGGAGAGTGAACAGAGGTTCAGAAAAGCAAGATGAGGAGACAAAGAGCTAATTAAGAGGTGTGCAACTTCTTTTTTTTTTGAAGTGGACATCGCCTTCAGCAAGATGAGTATCCCCAAGACTTCCTCCTCTTCTTGTAGCATATTCATTAATGTAGCTCACTACTAAGGTCCAAAACTTTAATTAATCATGAAAATAGGATCCTTCACAATTAGAGTTGCCTCCTGGTTGGAAAGGTTGAATCTCCAATGACAATAAGACAGATCAGGCCTGCGGAAGTACCATTCAGTGTTAGTTCTTTTTTTTTTTTTTTTTTTTTTTTTGCTTTTTACAAAATTCCACAGAAAAAATGTTCAAATTATCTTTGTACATGGTGCATTTTCAAAATGATATCTTACCTTAACCTCACCAATTTGAATTACCCCAGAAACACTGACTGCACACAGGCACACAAACAGCAGAGGCTGGTGCATTGCAGAGCAAGTGGGACAAACAATAAGGAAACAAACCCTGGAGCAGCATCATGCTGTCCAGATTTTGTTTGTCGGTTTGGGTTTATTGGCTTATCCTGAGGGACACACACATCCATGCACATAAAAAAACATGCAGAAACTAAAAACACATATACCAAGGCCAGATTGAATAATGGAATTCAAAATTTAAACAAAAGAAAAAATTGAAAAACCACATTTCAGTTTTTGAGATCTTGACTCCTGGTCTATGTTTTGCTTTCTCCAAAGCTTACAATAGCTTCCTAACTTATGTTAAATGTCATCAGAGGAGTATCATCAGAGCATCTTCTTGAAAGAATGTTCTGACATTGTCCTTTAGTGGAATCAAATCTGTGCAGGAATCTGAATTATCATTTTCTTTGTAGCAGTGTAGCTAAAGAGTGAACAGACTGCATGATAAACACCCACCTTCAAACAAATTTAAAATAAATTCAAGCTAGTCTGAAATAGTTTCTACAAACACAGACTACTCACAAAGTTGATAAAAATAAGAAACAAAATACACATTGCTGCTAGCTAAAACTAAAATGGAACCCAAAATGAAATGAAAATAAAATGAAACCTTGAAAGTAAGTGAAGCTGAAATACCAGGGCTACAACGACACAAAACAAAACAATTTCAACAATGTTTGTGTTGATGAGTAAAAGTAAAGTTTGTTTGCTGGAATGTTCTTCTCTGTTTGCTCACGTCTTATCCAAAAAAACAAGTCAGTCTGGGTGTATGCAGTGTAACAGTTTCAGATACTGTGCTCGCCCAACCAACACAGACACGTTGAGGTCGCCTACACAGATTAATTTGGCCTATTCACATTCTCCTGGCTTTGTTGGCTGTAAGTACGTCTCAGTGGCTTTTTCAAATTAAAGTTGTTGCAAATGTTTCTTTCTACATCACTCTTTTGCTCTCTTGTTGCCGAACTATCCTCTCCTGTTTCTTTCTTTCCCTGTCGGGTCTCTGTCCTTCAGTTGTCACCCCCCTCCTCTGCCTCGTTCTCTCTATTGTCTCTCTTTCACCACCCCTCTTCTCTCCTCTTAGCTTTTTGTCAGACTCAATTGCTTTTCTGTTCTCTTTCTCTCTCCCATTACTCCTACTTTTCTTAAAGGCATTGACTCATCAATTGAAGGCTACAGTTTGCACATGTTTTCATAAGCCTGTGTCATATCTGAAGAGAACTTTAACTCACCACTCTTACTGAAATTTTAAAAGCAAGTTACACAACCTCCTTTATGGAGACCTCAACGTCTCACTTTGTGGAATATGAATATAAAATAGAGTTAAATACACTGAGTGTATTTTATTCTAGAATACCTGAGCAGTTCCATTTTATACCTCTCGGAGTGGTTCAGTGTCGTACAGACAACTTGCTCACAATGACATTTACATTGTAACATAGAGTTCAAGTCCTCAACACAGGGCGATACAAGAGGCTTACTGTAAAAGCTGTCATGAGAGTGAAATACCAAACAGATCAAAGACCACTTCTTCCTGTACTTGCTTGCCTTTTCTTCAGCTGATGAAATTGCGGCTAACTGTTGCGTTTCCTTTCCAGTGTGTAAGATTTAAGAGTATCTATTGGCAGGAATTGGACATAATATTAATTAGTATGTTTTCATTAGTGTATAATCCTGAAAATAAGAATCACTATGTTTTCATTGCTTGAGAGAGAGTGGGTCCTCTCAGTCCACCCAGTTGAACCGCCATTTTTCTACAGTAGCCCAGAACAGACAAACCAAACACTGACTGAGATATGGCCTTTTGCTTTTTATGTGAATTTAGATGTGAGAGAGTATTCATTTGGTTGTAATCCTCAACTTCACTGCCAAGTGGCACTAAATCCTATCAGTGGAACCTCCACATTAAAGTACTCTCGAACTGGAACAGAAACTTTACGTGTCCGGTATGTTTCCAGCTTTATAGATGCCCTCCAACAAATGACAGCAGCCTACTTTTGTGTGTACGTGTGTGTGTGTTTGTCATGGAAGAAAACTCTCAATGTGATGTGTTATATCTCTCCTGCTGGGAGACAAGATGGACATCGCAATGGGAACTGTCTTGCACTAATTAGAGTGGCTTGACTTTGAGATGATGAACTCTATACTTGGCTGTACAACCTTGGGGGTTGGGGGGAAGAGAGAAGTAGAGAGGGATTGTGGTGATGGGAGAAAGATGGGGGGATCACTCACTCATGATGACCTCAGAGACACAGGAAGAGGAGGACAGCACTGGAGGAGAAACTTGCTTGAAGATGATGAACCTGACCAGGCATTAATGATCTCGGAGAGAGGAAGGGAGAGTGAAGGAGTCAGAGAAAGAAGGGGAAGGTGAATGCAGAAGGGAGAGGGAATTTGAGGATGTAGATGGAGACAAAAGATGGACAGATGGCTAGGAAAATGTGAAATCTTGTTGGCAGGAATGACAAAGTAAGTGCAAAGGACAATAAGAAAGGCAAAGAGAAAAGAAAGATGGACTTTCTTTGGAGAAATGGAAACAAATGAGGAAAGAAAGTCATCTACAGTTTCTCCATTTGGCAAGGTAAGAGGAATGGAGGGAAGCTCAGGACATAAAATTAAAAAATGTAGCCATGCAATACTTGACCAGGTGAGTGAAATGAATCCCAAAAGAAGGGAAAGAGATGGTGAGAGAGAGAGAGAGAGAGAGAGGGAGACTGGGATATGTCAGACTTTACCAGGGCATGATGACCTTGAGAAGCAAGAGACTGGGAGAAAACAACGAGAAAGAGGATTTTTATATTATAAAGTATGACTTTCGAATGAGATGGGAGATTGAGAGAGAGAGCCTCTAGAAACCTTAAGTTAGCATATCCATCTTGAGATAACAATAGGAGATAGTAGACAGGCAAATAGAGAAATAAATGGTGAAACACTAGATGTAGGAACTCAAGGATGCTAAACTTTGTTGGGTTAGGGCAACACTGGGAAGGAAAGAATGAATGTCATCCAAAACTTAATGTTAAGTTTGAAAACTTATGTTTGAAAACATCTTGTTTTTCTTCCCCTTTTCATTTTCAACCATTGTAAACAATTTTTGACAACCTATGTGGGAAATCATTTGGAAAATTATGGTCTCATGCTGTAGTTTGGATGTGATAATCTTTTCAGAACTGATGCAGTTGTTGTGCTAAACATTGCACAATGACAATGTTCTTTCACTTGCCAGCCTGGCTAAAAATCATGGAAAACTTTGTGTTGAATAGAGCAAATCACACAACACGTGTCATGTGCACAGGTGTGAAATAGATATTTGATCAAGGGTCTCAAAATAGCAGCTCAAAAATAATAGTTTTGTTTAGCACATAGCATTTACAACCCACAATTAAATCATTTTGCTATTGTTGTGCTGCTCACAGAAGAGAAAGAAAAAAAACCTTTGTGACAGCACCTGTATTGTGTGATTGGCTCTATTGAAACGCAAGGTAAGTGATCACAGTCCTTGCTATGGAACTGAGGGTGTGTGAGTGACTCAGCCATGCAGAATGGCAAACCGAGTGGACAATTAGCTGAGGGCTACAGCTGCAGCTTGCAGTCAGATAAATGTGTATCACTCGACTGTAATGGCGTCTTTACAAAAAACCACATGGCACACATTTAAAGGAATGGTTTGACATTTTGTGAAAAAGGCTTTAGAGCTGCAAAGATAATTATAACTATCATAACTATTGTGGTAATCAATTAATTGTAAATTATTTTTCAACATTTGCTGGTTCCAAATTCTCAAATGTGTGTCATACAACTTAACGGTAAAGACTTTGGAGAGAGTCAGGCTGACTTGTTCCTCCTGCTTCCAGTATTTATGCTAAGCTAAGCTAATTGCATCCCGGCTCTATCTTCAAACTTAATGTACAGACACGAGATCAATCTCTGCATCTATTGCTTGAAAAGAGGGCGAATAAGAGAATTTCAGTGAATGTCAAACTATTTTACAATATTACGATAACCCAAGTATCAGAGGTTTCAACTATCAAGTCTCATACACTTCAGTGGGGATATTTGAACAACTTTACATCATTTCATGCAGGTCTTTTGTGTGTTTATGTCTGTCAGTCTGTCACACAGAGAGGAACATAACTCCTCAGACACGCATATAATCTGCTACTTACTACCTGCTGCTCACTTACAAGCAGCAGGTAGTAAGTCGGAGATTACTGACATAATGTCCAACCTCATACAGGTGGTGTCACCTTGCCAACCCTGGTAGTGCTCCATTGCAGTTTACACCGCACGAGAAGCAATTCACATCCGCTGCAACCTGAGGCTCTATACTTATATGCAATTTCCATGTGGTGAGAGAATGACAGACTGACAGCCAAACAGTTATATTATAATGGTAGAAAGTCAGTACATATACTGTCAATATACTGACATGCAGACTGACAGCTCATTTCTTGAGCGTCTGTATAGAGTGTTTTCTGTTAGTCTTATCTTCTTCTCATTATCTTATTACCTTTTGCAACTGCAATTGGCTAATTTCTGCAAGCGGATCATTTGCTGAATATAATTTTAGATAAGAAAACAGAATAAGAACAGGTAGATATGAAAGCACACTAAAATGACTAAAGTAGAGAGGCAGACGTGTATCCACACAGACACAAAAGCAACCTCGAATTGGAGTTGAATTGAGTTTGAGGAACTCAGACAGAAATAATAATTTGTTATTGCATATCCTAAGACACCACTAAATCTCACATCTGTGCAGCTTCTTCTTCTTCTTCTTTTTTTTGACACCAAATATATATATAATATTTTTTTTTTTCTTGTCAGGGAATGTGTTGTTCACGGAGATTAGATTTAACCGAATAAAATGCGAGTCCGTCAACTGTAGAGACAGAAAAAAATACAAGCAAACCTAATCTGTCGACAGCCAGCAGTGTGCAGGCAAAGACACAAACTTGCACAACAGTACTGTATGTCATGACATAATGTACAGTTGGGATGGATGGGTGGAGGTGGGCACAAAGGGGAATGGAGGACATGGTATTGAGGGATAATCCATAATGCACAGTGGAGGGTTGTGAAACATATATGTATATCTATGTATATATATGTATATGTAGGATTGAGTTACTGCATAAACACTGGATATCATTATCAGTACTATTCAGGCTCTCTCTTTCACCCTTTTCTCCTCTTTTCCTCTGCCAAGTTTGGTAATGTAACTCCTTGTTTCTCGTTTTGTTTATTTCTCCTCTCCCTCTTCCTCATTCTCCCTAAATTGTATTTTCTATCCCACGTTCAGGCTGTGTTGTCTCTTTTGATCAACTTAATAGTGGCCCTCTCCCTCTGTGTTTATGGCTCTTCTTTGCTCCTCTCTCTTTCCTATTTTCTCTAAGATTGCAGTGAATGCAGATCATGACACAGATGGAGGCTCCTTAAATTAGTTTTCTGTAATTACCGGTGATTGCCATGCAAAGCTTTCTTGCGCTGTGTGTTTTACGCATAAGTCGGTGTGTGTAAAGTGAAATATTTCCTTTGTTCTGGCCATCCCTCTCTCCATCTTAATCTCACTTTCACTATTTAGCCAAAGTGTTTCATTCTTATTCACAGTGAGAGCAATTAAGATCTGGATCCTCTTCAAACATGCATTGTTTCTTTTTTTTTGTTCTATTATCTGCTCTGTTTCTCTCAGACCAATTCTCTACTTGCCTGCCTTTTCTCTTCTGCTCAGACATGGCAAGGTGATAACAGAGGCTCTGAGGAGAAAGGATGATTTTAGAAGGAGGGATGGACGGATGGGTAGACAGACGAGGGGAGGAGGGAAAGAGTACCTTGGAAATACACAGAGGAAAAGAGGGGAGAAAATGGGTAGTTTCTGAGCTAGAGAGCAGTGGGATGAAGCGAGGCTGGGAGGTAAAGAGAGAAAGGAGAGGCAAAAGATGCTTTGAACAGGAGAGCAGAGGAAGGAGAAACAGCTGAGGGTTTGGCCGTAAGGACAGTTTTACAGTGAGCGGTGAAAAGTAGCTCAGAAAGCACCACGGAAAAAGTCAATTTATGTGGTAGAAAAGTCAGAGAGGGGGAAAAAAAGTAATGAGGAATGAGGACTGGAGTTAACCAACTTCTTCATTTCAGTTACCTCCTCCACTGCGGACTACTCTGCAAGTGACAGTATTTTTGCGGGATGAGTTCAGGCTTCATTATTGCTTTTCTTCTGTTGTCTCTTATTCGTTTTCTGTGTTTCTTTCACTCTCTGCCTGTGTCTGTTTCTATCATTCCATCCTCATTAGTGCAATCGATGCACAGCACACAGATGGGAGCCTGTTGGCCAAAACTCACTTACACTTAGACACACACACAAACCCGTGTTTTATTAATGCGTGCTGCAGTATAGTTTTTGCATCTCCCTGTCATAAACATTAAGTCTGTGATATGAGGCCTTGCTATTCACCCTTAGTGTTACTAAAGTGAACCAGGCAAGGCTGAGGGCTCTTTAACAGCCCCTCTGCTTCGTCTTCTCTGACTCGTTTCTTTTTCTCTCTATCCATCCCTCTTCTTCCCCCTCTCTTTTGTCTAACTCTCTCTCCAGCTCCAATAACAGGGTGAGGTCTTAGGCTATTCATACACTCTCTCTCTCTCTCCCTCTACCCCTCTCTTTCCATCTGCCTGTTTCTATCTCCGTCAGCCGGGGAGGTTTTAAGGCCTATGCTAATTGTTATTTTCACACATTCTGTAGTTCTTCTTTTTTTCCCACTCACCATTTCTTCTTTTTTCCCCATTCTTGCTCTTTTTTTTCCCTTTTGCATCAAACTCAGAAAGTCTGGAGTCTTTTCAGCTTCCTTGCTATGCGATGTTCGCACATTTTCTCCCTTGTTCGCCCTCATTTTCCCTCTCTTCTTTTGCTTTTAAGTCGATGCATGCGTCTCTGCATCTATCTGTCAGATAGACGTGGTTTGATACTTTCCCGCAGACCTGCTTATTTTCCTTTTGTATGTCTATCTTCCTCTGTCACTCATTTTCCTTCATTTTCGTTTTTGTTTTTTTCTTCTCCTGGCTCTCTGTGGCATTTAAGCTGGCTAAGGGTTGAGTCGTTCTGCTGTTCTCGCTCGCTACTTAATTTCTCTTTTCTCCGTCTCTCTCCCTGGTTAGTATGATTCAGATGAATGTGCCTGACATTGAATATATTTGAACTTAGTGGCAAATCAAATCAATTCTTCATCTACTTTCTTGTGCCAATATTACTGCTTCTTTTTTACTTTGCGTGGGTTTATCTCAGTGTACATGTCTGTTTCAGCTGAATTTAAACTGGCTTCATTGCATGACATCTTTCATTTGTTGGTATATGTCTTGTTATTGTATTAAAGAAACAAAAGAGTTTCCCTTGAAAATCTAAAGATAAGTTGTGACAATTGTTGGGTTTTGTGATATTCTTATAGTTGGAAGGGAAAGCCTCTGACTTTACAGAGAAGCTACAGAGCATGGCCTCTGGCATGCAGAGAAACAGTATCTTGCTTGAGGACACTCAAGCAGAGCTTATGCCCACATCACTATGTTACAAGTTCAAATTAAGTTTATATTTCCAAACACACATGCACACTACCCTTCAACTCAAAGCACTAGACATTCTCACCACGCTCAAGCAGCCTAATCTGAGCAACCAACCTCCCACAAATACGAAACTCAAACTCGGAATTCATTGTTATTTCTCTAAATCTGAGCAAGTGAAACAATGCATTATGTTAACATGCACCAGGCCCCTGGCATTTGCAGCACTTTCTGTGTCATTTAGGAGCGTGTCAGCTGGCTCTATGCAAAACGAATGCAGATGAGGTGAGTATGTTAAGTTACACAAATGATTAGTTAAAGGTACACTGACTGTAAGGCAGTGGTGGAATGTAACTAATTCTGGGTACTTTACTTGAGTATTTCCATCTTATGTAAGAGGCAAAATACTCCACTACATTTGTCTGACAGCTTCAGTTACATTTCAGATTACAGTTTTTTCATACCCTTCCTGTCTCATCAAAAAACCCAGAATCTCAGAAGTTTTCTGAATCTGAAGGATTAAGTGTTTCTTTATGGGATGAGAAAATTCTGCTACTTCTTGGGCTAACAACATTTAAAAAAAAAAAAGCTTGAATTAGCTGGCAAATGCATTGTCACAAGGCTGAAAAGGTTGACTTTTTAGAGATTTATGTAGTTCTCACAGGACAGTGACAGTGACACTAAAAACATATGACGATCTTATGAAATATAATGCACTGCTGTAGATTAAACTATCCAGCAGTATATAAAGTAGTTAAAATCAGACATCTACAGCAGTAAAATACAACAGACACACAAATGCAGCAGTAAAATGAATTAAAATCACCATTTCTTAGTAAAGCACTGACAGGGAACATTTTACTGCGGAATAAGTACTTTTACTTTTGATACTTACTACTAAGTAAATTTTGCTGAAAGTATCTTCATACTTAAACTTGAGTAAGGTTTTGAATGCAGGACTTTTACTTGTGGTGGAGTATTTTCACTGTGTGGTATTGATAAATTTACTTTATTAAAGAATCTGAATCTTTCTGTTATAAGGTATAAACAGGTACAGTATATCAAAATGCACTTTTAAAAATATAAATAATTATCACTGTGATTAGTTTATTAACTTCTTTTAGAAAATAAAAAAAGATAGAATCCTATAGAAATTAACTGTGACTCTGGTGTGGTTGGTTGTTTATGTGTTTCATAGAAGGTTGTAGCAGACACATTTTTTTCTGCAGTGCAGCATCTTCCATTGAATAACTGAACATCATAGGTATTACTGCAGGGTGAAGTGTGTTGCCGAGGCGACAGAAACCTCATTTATTTTTCAAGGTCATGCCAACTAAAGCAGGTTGTGGAAATGAACGTATTGATATGTCACTGCTCCCACGGCCATGACACACAGAGTACATTAACGCCTTCACAGGTTCGACTATTGTATTTTTTTCCCCACTTTTTTTGTCTTTCACTCGCCCTGCAGAAACGCAATTTACCTGTGATTAAATGGTCTTAATGCAAAACAATAAGAAAGTACATAGTTATTTTATGTGAGTTCATTTGAGATGAATTTTTTTATAGCTCAGTAAAATTCCACATGCCGCTGTGGCATATCTACTCAGCCAACATTAGCCTTTTCTAGAAATGTTGTGTTCAATCAACAAAACCGAGATGGAAATTCATTAGGCCAGTAAGCCTGTCCATGCAACTTTTTAAACCAAAACATTAATCAGAACTGATGAGGGGTTTTCAGCTACCTGTTTTCCCAACATAGTGGGTAGATGCTGTCAGCTCCCGTCATGCCTGTTGTATGTTTGTTTGGAGTAATTGCTGCTGCTTAGAAAAGTTTGCTGTCTTTATCCACCTGACTTTAGAAATTGCCAACAAATGATACAAACACTATGAAATTGAATAATCATTTTCTACTCAAGGATAACCACTGCTTTCAGAGCAACAACCTCCGTTTTTTCTTCACTCTGCATAATTTAAAGTACCTGCCAGCATGTCTCTGCTCCTTTTGCTGCACAAAAAAGAAAAAAAAAAGAAAAAAGGCACGATTGGTATAAAAGGACAATTAGAAGAAAGTCAGCCAGTTGGAGAGCGGTGACAAAAAGATGACATGCTCATCACTGGGAGAAAAAATAAATTCTATAGATTGGTCAATCTAGTCAATCTAGTAGCTGAAATAAAGCAGCCGGCCCATGCAGTTCCTTGTTGGAGAGCTCAGCATTGTATAATCTCTGATGAATTTGGTAAATTACTTAATTGCCTTACCTTTTTTATTTGGCCCTCATGTTGACCCCCTCTCTCATTTTTTCACTACGAAACTACACACTGTTATGATCAGTGCAACGAAGGGAGAAATTGTGGGAGAGAGGGGTGGCTGGGAGGAGACCAAAGCAGATTGAGATGGATTGATAAAACAAGAGACGAAGGGAGACAGTTAAGGAATTAAGTCAGTAAACAGAGTAGGGTATGGTAGGATGAAATAAAAAGTGAAATAAGGTAAGAGGAAGGATAGAAGTAAGTTAGGAACAAAGGGAAGGAGGAGAGGAGAAGATGAGAAAGGGGATGGAAAGAACATTCGGTGGCTGTAGTTTCCAGTCCGATGAGCATGAATATTTCCTGTGGCTAATTCTTTCTCACTGGGATGAGGAAAACAGAAAAAAAAAAAAAAAATTGTGTTTTCTTGTGTACTCATTTTGCACAAGATGAACAACACAAAAAAATATGGATAGAGGATAGAGGATGTTGAAACGGATAGGGGAATGCAAAGAAAAGAAGTTACAGAGGTAACTTGTGAAGGACTGAGAGTATAAGGGTGGTTGGTACCATGCTGATATGTGGTTGTTATGTGGGTACTACAGCACTGCAAGAAATTTTGTGGTGTTCTGGTAGGTTTTTTAGGATGTCGCTCGGTTGTTGCTCGGTTGTTGACAGGGCAATGTTGCTTGGTAGGATGTATCATGTAGTTGCTGGGGCTTGCTGTTGTTGCTGTGGTGTTTTTGGAGGTTTACAGTGTGTTCTTTAGGGTAGCTATGCTTAATCTGAGTGGTTGTGACATCATTTCCAGGGATACCAGTTTGGTGAATGAGGTTCATTAGAGAGAACTGTATCGTCGCTATGGTGTATTGTATTTGTGGTGGTCACGAGGTTGAAGACGTTGATGAAATCATTGAGCCTACTATATAGAAAACACCCCAAATTATTATAGGAAACAACAGTGCGTTTTGCCTGACAAACAGAAAAACTATTCTTATTTAGCTCTGGCTACGCTGTAATCAAGTCAATTCAATTTTGAGTAAGGAAGTCTGTGAAAATCACGCTAATTGAGTCTCTCCTACTGTTGTGCACAGCAAGTTGCCAAAACACCTCATTGCAGGTTTTTATTTTCTTTTGGTATTTGGTAATTACAGAGAAGGTTAGAGTAAGTGTGTGTGAAAGGAGAGAGAGAGAGGAGGACAATTAAACTAAGAGGGATAATAGGGGCAGTTGGACATGTACCAGTTCTCATTCAGAACTTGAGGTAACGAGAGATTGAGACTTCTACTTTTGTCTCTTTATCAATTTAGTCTTCCTCCATTCATCTTTCTTCCTTTCTCTCTCTCAATGAGACTCATACTCATTCTGGCTTATTTTCTCTCTTTATGTCATTATATGTATATCTCTTATGACTTATGATCACAGTGAGATATCCTTTACTTCACTGTCTCCGAGTTTCTTTCTTTTTTACATTGTATTTTCCCCCTTTCTGCCTGTGTGATTAGTTTTCTCTCTGTCCCACTGTACAATCTTTTCTTTTCCCACTCGACTCTTTTTAACTGTCTTTCTCTTCCTTTTATCTGTCCTTCATTTCATTTTTTTTTATCTCCTGCACTTTTTCTTTTCCTTTAAATGTGTTTCTGTTTTATATTTTCAGTTTTTGGCACATATGCTTTCCTTTTTCCCCTGCGTCTGTCTGACACTTTCCTTTGTGTGTCTCTGCTTTCATTCTTAGTCATTTTCCAATCTTCATCTTCACACTGTTTCTCTCTTGGTTTGCCTCAAACAGGTAACTGTTTTTATATATCCTCAGCATCATCCCGCCATATCAATGACTTATAGTACACAGATGGAATTTCCATAATGCAGTGCTTTCTCCACATGCACACTGTAATTGGATTTCCTTTATGCTATGCCAGATTCTGCAATTTGATTTGATTGTATTGCTACATAAAAGACGGAAGGCGGGTAAGACTGAGAGGGAGAAGGATAAAAGGTTTGTGTTAAGCCTTATTGGTGGTGAGAAAACCAAACATTAGAGGACATAAACTTATCCATGCGTGTGCATATTCAATCACACCACTCTATAGCACCCACACACACACACAAACTCACATGCATGTAGCTGTAATACAGCGTAGCCTAGATTAAAGACTTAAGGTGACAGTGGAGAGGAAAAATTACTTCATTAAATTTATATGTTCCTCATGTATGTTAATTTTGTATTTAAGCATTTCTGCCAATCTGTAATGTGTTATTTCCTCTATAAATATTATATATTAGCAGTCTGTAATTATACATTAATATTATAATGAAAATGTGTAAATGTCATGCATGTCAAAATTTCTCATTTCTATTATTTTTTGTATTTTCTTGAAGAAGTCTACAGCCTCTTTCAACACATACATATAAACCTTTATAAGTGGCCGGCAGCTGTGGTGCAGTATAAAAAATGATAATTATTACGACTTTTACTGTCTTTGTTTATTCTGAGGAAATGCAGCTATAAGGGGACATGTCGTCCATTATTTTATCAAAGATTTGGCCACCAAATACTGTTGAATCTTTTATCCTTTTCATGTTTTTGGGAGTTGTGGTCATTCCGGTGTTGATCGATAAGGAATGTAGCCATTTGAGCACAGATCAATATGGGATAGTATCACATTAAATGACTTAATTGACCCTCTCTCCAACATCTGCTGTTTTTGTTCCAGGAAGTGCCGGTACACCAGTGGTTTTCAATGAGAACGGAGATGCTCCAGGAAGATATGATATCTTCCAGTACCAGATTACCAACAGGTCTACTGCTGAGTACAGAGTCATCGGCTCCTGGACCAATAAACTACACCTCAAAGTGAGATTTTACACACACATACACACACACAATATAATTACCAGCTGAACTTGAGGAAGTCCAAATGAAAACAAAGTAAGCAAGAGTAAAAGCAAAGCAAGATATCCAACAAAAAGTGGTTTCCGCTGAAGTTAAGGTCATCTGCATGCTTATGTGTGTGAGATAATAAAAAATTGCTGTCTCCACATGTTTGAAGTTCCATTAATTACGTGCTCACACTGTTAATTATAATCTATATAACAAAAGCGCAAAATAACACATATGTACATACATTATATTATTGCTCATGTTTTTCCAGCTCACTTTATATTCTATCTCTACTCCGTCACTGACTTCTGCGTAATAAAAAATACCTTTACAATAATCCAAATTGTATTTAGATTAGACTGAAGCTTCTGAGGCATTATAGACCGAATGCGTTGGCAGACTGAAAGTTCAACATCACTGTGTGCAGCTGCCTTGACTTCACAATCCCCTGTTACTTGGCTGAGTTATTGCTTTGGCTCAGTCACAAAAGTTAGCAGGAATTGAGTTTTTTTGTGCTTTTTTTTCAAGTGTGGAGTATTTCTTTCTTTCTTTTCAGAAAGCTAAGTGTCGTGTAGGGACATACTCACGCCGACACATGGTCACACACAGTATACAACCTGTAAACGCTTGAGTTCTGCATACCATCACACAAAAAAACACAAAATCTAACGCACAAGCATAGTGAAATCCTGATGCCTTCGTCTCACTCACCGACTTACACACACATGCACACAACCTCCTTGAGCATGCTGGAGTGCTTTGTGTTATAAATCCACCCAGGACTTCATTAGAAAGGCCAGATGACAGATGAGAAGACTAATAGACACGAAGTGCTTTCTGCCTGATGGACGGCCTGGCTGACTGAGAGAGAGAAAGACTGCATCGACACAAAGGACAACACATAGTTCAGACACACATGATTGGGTGCTTTGACAGTTGACAAATTAACAGATGTATTTGATTTGTTTAACGATACAGTTGGGTTTGAAGGCACAGTGGCAGATGTAGTTATAGCAGCAGGTGAAAGTTTTAATGATCAACAAACTGTTTGAATGCTCTTTGAATGAGTTTCATGGTAAATGTTTGGTTTGACATACATTGTGTGGACAGCTAAGTTGATGCTTCATTAAAGAGAGGATCACAACTGGGCCTGTCTTGTTTTGGGTTGTGCATAAAGTAATTTATGGTTATTGTTACTAGTGTGTATCAGTGTGTGTGTAAAAAAAATTTGCAAGAACTGTTAAGGCTATGAATAAATAATGAGCAAAAATACTGAATAAACAGGAAAAAGTAGCACCCAACAAAAACAGTTTTAAACAAACAATGCTTATATACTATCCTGCGAGCACACACACTTTTTCTTCCATTAGAGTATTTCTCCTGACAGATATATTTGCAGCACTAAGTTGTGAACAGCCAGTAACCCAATATTGGTGTTTAAATGCCGCAAGTGTGTGTGTGTGTGTGTTTCTATATGTGTGTCAATGATCAAATCAAGTCCATTTTCTCTGTCCCTGATGGGTTTTTCCTCCTAACTAGTTTTTGTTGGACTGGTACATCGTGTGCCTGTTTAAAACAGCAATGCTCCATTTTATTCATTGCCCTCGGCAACGGGTGAACCTCCGGGACTCCGTATAATGACAGAGTTACAAACACTGGCACACATAATGACAAATTAAAGACAGACACATGCAAACGTGCGCATACCAGACATACAGAAAACTCAGGCATTCACTCTAATGCCAGCAGGACACGAGCGCAGTCAAACAAAATGCACACACAAACACACACGCAGAAGGTAATACAGATGGCCTATTTGTGCCAGATCTGATTATGGTCTGATTGCTGGCTTCCAGACTAGCTGGTGTTAGTTTTGTTCCCGGCAGCACTCAGGAAAACGATCAGAGGATCTGCTTGTGCTAATTGCTCACCAAGTTGCCCTGAAGACACACTTTTTGCAGGTACAGAGAAAACTGAGTGTTAAAGGACTGTTAACACAAAGTAATGTCAGCTTCAGCAGATGGCTGCCAATCTTCATGTGGCTTAATGTCCCACAAGACGGTCTGGGATGTTTTGTTTTGCCACCTGAATGCACAAATGTTTTCATGTTGGACTGGCGACAAAAACAAACCAAATTTACGCCATATGGAACAGATCTCACACTTTTATCCAAATGTCTCTCCCAAATCTCTTCTCCTACTAGGTCGAGGCCATGCGTTGGAAGTCGGGTGACCCATCTCTCCCACCCTCTGTATGCAGCATCCCATGCCGTGCGGGAGAAAGGAAGAAAGTGGTCAAAGGCGTGCCGTGTTGCTGGCACTGTGAGCGCTGCGAGGGATATCATTATCAGGTAGATCTCTGGAGAAATACTGACCACCAGTGCTTGCTGTTCGCTCGGTTGGAAATATTGTGAGTAGAACTTTTGGGCCTCCATTGCTTGTCCCACATCTCCCTGTCATGTTATTTCTTGCTGGCTTGTTTGCACAAATTGCAAAAAAAAAAAAAAAAATCTTCCCTTAACAGCCTGTCAAGATGGCTGACAGTAGTAGCATGTAGCTCAATTGGCAAAGGACATAAAAAGAAAGGAAGGAGATTGCCCTGACTTGTAAATTACCTTGATTATTGTGTTTTAAAAGCCGGGAAAGCTTCCAGAAGCTCTTAGCCTAAGCAGTTCGCTTGTGTAAAATTGGTCTGTCAATAAAACTGTGACAAAAATGTAGATGTTTGACCAAATATCTAACCTTGGTTGAATCTCCTGCAACGAGTAAAGCCACAATCAGTCCCATTTGTTCAACAGCTTCAACAGTGGATCAGCTTTGTCGCTGCATTCATGTGCTTTCCGACAGCAGCCTGCTTACTTTTACTCCTCACACGAGTTCTGTTTCTCCTGTGTAGTGATTTTTATTTCAGCTAATTTCAGGCAATCAAAAAAGTGAGCCACTTAGGTGGCCCATTTTAGATTTATATATGCAAGGGCGAACCCCACAGATGCCATTATAGCAAATGGAAGCACATAATTTGAGGTGAGGGAAAAGGGTCTGAACACACATTATAAAGATACATCCCCCCATGTTAATTATATCACGGTTGGGGACAATTTGGCAGCCCATCATCCTTCTTATTAAGTTAGAAAAATCCATGAGCGAGCAAGTGTATGTGCAACGTGTTCCCTCGTTCGGGATGCAATAAAGGAAAAAAGAAAATATCGGCCATAACAGCAGCAGGCGATGCTTGTCAGAGCAAGCAATCGATACTCATTTTGCAGATACATGCATTTGCTGTAAAAATCCATAATCTGTTGACACATTTATTATAGATTTGGGATTTTAGTGGAATGGAAAATAGTACAGTAGTGTGACATAAACAACAAAGTGAACTAAGGAGCAAGTGTACAAAAATCTGTAAGATGTTTTCTCTCATTAACCAGTCATTTGCAGAGGTGGATAACATTAGCTCAGCCTCAAATGCTTGGTAAGTGAATCAGCTGTTGAGATGTCTTTGGATGAAAGCACTGGGGATTTACAGTATATTTAAATAAATGTGGGAGCTATATACCAATTTGCCACACTTCTTGTAAGAGTTTGGGTTTTAATCCCTTATTTAACTGTACTTAA
This sequence comes from Sciaenops ocellatus, assembly GCA_033000465.1. Taxonomy (NCBI): domain Eukaryota; kingdom Metazoa; phylum Chordata; class Actinopteri; family Sciaenidae; genus Sciaenops; species Sciaenops ocellatus. The sequence goes on from CP136889.1 coordinate 11,091,179, forward strand.
GCTTATTAATTATGGACGAAAATAGGGTTGCACTTAGTTCTGGTAGATTTGCCTTTAGCTGGCCCTAGCTAGATTTAACTTGACTTCTTTCTAAATATCCGGCTGTTTCTGTTGACTCCGCTTGCCTCCAAGAAATTTCCCAAAGAGCTGAAAGACTGCAGAGTTATCAAACGCATAACTAATCATTTGTTTGCCTATTGAGAAAGTGTTAGAAATTGACAACTTTTCTTTGCTAAAAACGAACTTCAGCAACACTCCAAGCAAAGCCAATACAGCCAGGTTCATGGTTAATGTGAGATGGATTTTGTGAGAGGGGAAGAAATTTGCTTGATCCATAAATGGTGAACAGGTCCTCCATCAAGCAATGACAAAGTTTTGGCTCATTATGATGTGAAAAAGATGAATTGGAGCAAAAATAGCATCTTTTTAAATGAAAAAATCTTTGATGTCTTATGTCCACAGGCATCAGAGTTCACCTGCGAACTGTGTCCATACGAAATGCGACCTGATGTCAACCGCACCGGCTGCGTTCCCATCCCGATCATCAAGCTGGAGTGGCACTCCCCCTGGGCCGTGGTCCCTGTCTTCATCTCTATGCTGGGGATCATCGCCACCTCTTTCGTCATCGTCACCTTCGTCCGGTACAATGACACGCCCATCGTGCGAGCGTCGGGGCGTGAGATGAGCTACGTGCTGCTGACGGGAATCTTCCTGTGCTACGCCATCACGTTCCTGATGATCGCGACGCCGGATGTGGGAGTGTGCTCGTTCAGGAGGATTTTCTTGGGCTTGGGGATGTGTTTCAGCTATGCTGCGCTGCTCACCAAGACCAACAGGATACACCGCATCTTTGAACAAGGGAAGAAGTCTGTAACGGCACCCAGGTGAAGACCACTGCGTGTGTTCAGTGCACGTAGATTTCAATAAGTGTCATAGAGCTGAAGGTCGCTGCAATTGTGTATTCACAAGACCTAACCTCCACTTCTTCCTTACTAAGCTACTTGCCATCATTATTCATCATTTATTTTTCATCCATTATTTATGAGAGTCATGAACTCACACTCACCTAGTGTACTGTTTGCACTCAGTGAGAGTGACTCTGGGAGAGAGCATCAACTAAGTGGCTAAAATGTTCATGCAGTATTTAATATTACTCAGGTCCACGTCCCTGCTACCCAGATGGTCATCTGTTTCTTCTTCAGCGCCATTCAGCTGTAAGATTAAAGTTGTTGCACATCTTTTTCCTGACAAACAGGATTTCCAAAGCTGTTGGTTGTTTTCCCAGAAAAGGCTGGACAAATTATTTAGCTATCGTCGTCAGCCACTGTTGCACTTACGGTTATATATGAATGAGAACACAAGCAAATTGCAGTAAATACATTGAGCAAAAGCTGCAATTGAGATAAGAGCACTATGAGATGCAGAATGAGGCAGTAACATACTTTCTGCAGAGAGCTCTTTTCAGGTTCCAATTGTGTGTTGTACCTCCAGGTAGTCAGGCGCTAAGCTTCCTTTGAGCCTCGGAGCTTTGAAGGAGCAGGTTGTTTCTTCACCGAGGGTGTAAGTGAAAACATAGCTCTTGTTTTTTGGGGTATGATTTGTCCCCGTTTTTGTTTCCTCAGCATCCTGGATGATTCTCACATTTCCTCTATCCAGTGTTGTGGGTCACTTCAGCTGCCCCTCTTTCTTGCTCTAAAATCCCATCATTACCTTTTGTCTGATCTCCCTCCAACTCTTAGTGTGTGTTTGCAGGAGTGTGTGAGGCAGAATGTATAGGAATATATAGCTGCTGTCAAGAAGCAAATCAACCTTTTAGATATTATAAAACAGGTTTTCAGGTTGATGGTCAAGGATCTTTTGAGGTTTTTAAAATGTATTTGTAAGTCTTTAACTTTAAAAAAATCAATAAAGCTCTAACTTTGGCAGTGCACCACCTCCTCATCTCAGTAATCCTCTCCTCCCCAGGTTCATCTCTCCTGCCTCCCAGCTCGTCATCACCTTCTCACTCATCTCCGTTCAGCTGCTGGGCGTCTTCGTCTGGTTCGCGGTGGACCCTCCCCACACGGTCGTAGACTACGGCGAGCAACGGACCCAGGATCCCATGTCGGCGCGTGGCGTCCTCAAGTGCGACATCTCTGACCTGTCCCTCATCTGCTCCCTCGGTTACTCCATCCTGCTGATGGTGACGTGCACAGTGTACGCCATCAAGACGCGAGGCGTGCCAGAAACCTTCAACGAGGCCAAGCCCATCGGATTTACCATGTACACCACCTGCATCATCTGGCTGGCATTCATACCCATCTTCTTTGGCACGTCACAGTCCGCAGAGAGGGTAAGTGTGTGTGTTATCTCCTTTGTGTGTGTGTGAATCCTGCTATATATCCTGCATACTTTAACCGAGATTCCCTTTGTGAACTACAGTCTACAGAGAAAGTGAGTATATTGCAGATGTCTGTACTTCGTCCTCGTTATCTTTAGGATTTCTGTGTTTGCCGGGAGGATGAGACCATGGTGTGTGTTTGCTAGTCTGTGTGTCTATCTGTTGGTTTACCCTATATATGACCTGTTTGGGGTTTAAAGCAATTTTTCATTGGGACATCTCTGACTACAGAAAAGAAAACTATAGGGTAAGCTTGTGTGTTTCACAGGTCTAAGTGTGTGTGTATTTGGGCTTTTGTGATGCTGATGTATATTTGTGTGAAATATATTTTAGAAGATAACAATTCATGGACAAGTAGGTGGTGAAGGTGTGGTTTATAGGAGCACGACTAAGCTCTCCTGAGACCATTTTGCAGCATTATTAAGTTTTGAAATCATCTTTTTGAGCCATAAATCTGCATGTATTGCTATGGCAAAGAACTTTCCAGAGATCAAAACTGAATCTTTTGGCACTGACAGATGGGTATGTATTTCAATTGTAGCTATACTAATGGCTTGGAGTCCAAAATCTCTTGACAATCCCCTGTGAGTACAAGAGGATTTTCTGTCTGGCTGATTGACTGGATCCATGCCCTGTTCCAGACTCTTAGAGGGTTGTAGCGTAGAGCTTATTCCCCCTACCTTTAGTCAATTATTGATGGCTTCATGATGTGAGTAAGATGTAACTTTTTGAAGGTGGATGTGTGTGTTGGGATTCAGGCTGAACAATAGGTTCATTATGGATGTGCAGTGCAGTATCTGCTATATATATTGCATTTAATTGGATATTTTAAATTGTGCGTTATCAGCTTTTACGTACAGTTATCTACTGTATTTTACACAACCACAATCACACAAGAACATACTTGAATCCCATATGGTAGTGGTATAAAACCTAGGGGTCAGGTCCTCCAAGATAAATCTCAGGGACTAAAAAATAATTAAATCGATAAGCAAGAAAGAAATACTGCCTTCACCTCCGCAGTCCTCTGAATATCCTTCAAATAGAACAATCTAAGAAGGAAGACCCGCTACCACAATAATCAGAGGTTACAGGTAGCTATTGCTTTATTTCAAGAGGTTTCACGCAGAAAAGGATAGCCGTGGCTGCCTTTGGAAAACAATAATCTGGCATATAAGTGATCGACTGATTGTGTGACAGCCTATAAGAGGTGTCCTTTCCCCTTATCAGTTCAGAATTAAAGGGTTTAGGAGGCATGAACATACATACACTCTGATTCATAACACACATAGTAAACCACTGTGTTTTGCAGCAGCGGTTTATTGATTTGTTGATAGTGTGAGTATTCTACTTTTAACAGTAAAACACTTCATACACTCATTGAAATTCAAGGCAGGTCATTGATTGCAGATGTCACAGGCTGTACATCACAGTGCAAAACCTTTGTATACTGTAAATGTGCACATACAGTAGATAAATAAGCAGTAAACAAGCACATACGCATGGGGGTGAACAGATAGATAGCACTGTGTCGTTCAGAGCTTTCTGTATAACATAATACTCACACACACACACACACACACACACACTGTAGAGATACACATCCAAAGCTGTTCAGGTAAGATATTAATCAAATCGTTGTACAGCACCAAAACAAAGCGTGTCCTTGAAAGTGCACGCCAATTCGTCTACGCAATCTGAAATATCAATATTCTGTCCAACTGTGTCATCCTCTTCTACATAACTTTTATAGTCTGCCCCTGTTATGGAGTGTCAGTCAGAAAATGTTCATCTCTCCCTCTCCTTGTGTCTCAACCCATTTTCCTTTCAAGGCGTGTGCCGCCTCTGTCGCATGGCAAAAAGCTGACATCAAAGTGATCCCACCTAATCACACATCAGGGAAATCATACTCTTTCTGAATGTTTCATAGTGTTTTTCCTTTTCCTCATTTCTTTTTAGAGAAGCCAGGGAGTTTTTTCCGCAGTTATTGATGAAGGAAGTTTAAATGACTAAAGTTTTTTTGCCTTCTATTTTTAAACGATTACCTTTTTTTTTCTTTTTTTTTTAATTTCGCCCAATTCACACAATTATTACCCAATAAGGAGAAAATTACGTATTCACTTTCCCCAGAAAGAGGCTTTAATCCAGTCATCATGGCACCTTTAAGGTGGGTTCATGTGTATGTGTGGCTGCAGAAGCCATTTGTGTACCGCTTCACATGAGTATATCCGTGTGTGCATGCATGTGTGTGTGTTTGTATGATGTCTGACGTGCTGAAGCATCCTGTCTTACTGGTCTGGCTGAGCAGTGTCCATGCCATGTTTGTTCAGCTAATTAAAATGTCCACCGGCGACTTCTTATGTATTTGCGTTTGTGTGTGTTTGTCTGGTGTGTTGTATCTAATTGGAATATCCACCAGTGCACATTTGTGTGTCTGTGTATGTTGCTTCTAATTGGAATATCCTCTGGAGTGTGTGGCAGCTGGCTGGCTAACAGAGAGAGCAGAGGAGAGGGAGGAGAGAGGCGAGTGAAAGGAATAAACAGGTAATGATGTGACTCGCTGATGGGGCTTTAATGAGGAGAGCTCTACCAAGGGCATAGGTTTGGTTTCCAATGGAGGGGAGGCTACAATGAAGTCAGTTGGAGGTTAGATGACATGACTCACATTATGATTAACTTGCCAAACTGCCATCATGCTCTGCCTAATCATTCTTCAGTACTGTAAGTTGCCTAATATAATAAGTATTAAAACTACTTTGTTCATTCATTTGTTAACGCAACGAGTCATAATCCCTCTTAGATACTTAGAATGAGCATACCTAGAACATCAGATGTACGTTTTACTGTAGGTCAGTTGTTCATCTCTATGGTGACCGGGACTTGCTCTGAAATGTGTGAAACGTGCTTATAGCAGCCGCTCATTTGTTAATGGGGTTGCGGCATGTAATCAGACTGTTAGTAGTGTCTATTATATGAGATCTAGGGTTGCAAAATTCCATGAATTTTCAAAGTTGGATACTTTCCATGGGAATTAACAGGAATTTATGGGAATAATAATAATAAGACGGTTGGCCCTTAACAGGGAACTTAAATACAGTTGGGGAAAATACAGTAGATAGCTAGCTGATAACCTAGATGCTAAATAAGCTATAGCTAGCATCATTTGATTGACCATTTATGAGGCTATCTTATCATGATGCTAGCCCAATTTCCAGTAAATTCCCAATAATTATGATAAATTCCCATAATTCCTATAGAAAAATTCCCCAGCTCACCTTCCCATGGAAAGTTTCTGGAAATTTACTGGAAATGTACCCCTTTGCAACCCTAATGAGGTCTTGGATCTTCCACCAGGTGTGCTTCAGTGCTTCTTTCCAGAGTCTCTGTGGTAAAACACATCTCTGTGGGAGTGTTTTTTTTTAAACTTTGCCAGGTCTTGTCTTGAGGGAGTACCAGCAAAGATGTGAAGGTGCTACATGGTCTGTGGTCAGTGCACCGTAAAGTGGGTGAATCTGGAAAAAAAACAAGTGGATGGATGGAGAGATAGATATCATGGCTCACACAAATACATAAATACATTATTCACCACAACATAACCAGAAAAAAAAGACATCAGATACAGCACATTTATACACACATCCCATACACATAGCACCCACATACAACAGTTCCCAGGGCATTTTGTTTAGCGATGCTATGGCAGAGGGGGACAAAACTCCTGCCACAGTGCGCCCGCTTCCAGCCCAGGGACCTTTATCTGCGACCGGATGGGAGCAGTGTGAAGACTGGGTTGAGGGGGTGGCTGGGGTCATGTGCTGTACTGTGTGCTCTGCATGTAAAGGCTTTGCTATTGAGGTCTGAGAGATTGGGGTCGAAGATGTTGAAGAAACAGTGAACAATAGAGGAGAAAGATGCTTTTATAGAACAACAACACACGGTAGGGGTTTGTGGATGTCAGTGGTTTGTTGTTCATGAGTAAGTAAGTTGACCTTTAGCATCAAACTACCGTAAAAAGAATGAATATTTAACTCAAGTTCTCTTTGCCTTATTATCAGTTGATGTTTCTGGATCCTTCTTCAGGTCCATCTTTTATTTTGTCAGACATGTGATTTTCCTGTGACCAGCATGTGTCATGGATAATATAACTAACCTTTAAGGAGTTCAAATGGCATCTGCTTACCTCTCCTTGGGTCCGTTTTTTGTTGTCAAAGCCTGCATTGACTGAAGTGCTGGATCTTTGTGTGAGGTACTGTGAGATCAGCAGAGTTGAGCAGAATAAATAGATGAAGCCTGTAGAGGCTGTTGCAAGTTACAGATTGTGCTCATACAACAAGGGTTACTGACTGACTTTTCCTCCTAGCCTCTGACTAAAAACCCGGCAGTCTATAACATTGAGACCTTAAGTGTCTTTCTGTACTCTCTAGGTATGTCAAATGCAGATTCTGTCCTCGCCCACTCATTGTCACTTGCTTCTCTTTCCCTCCAGTGTATTTTTGTTAAGTCCCTTCTCATATGCTCCTATTTGTGCATTTCTGCTTTCTTTCTCACCCCGACTTAACACCCCCCCTCTCATTCCTCCCTATTGTTTGTGTCCTGTGCCTCACACTCTTCTCCTCTGAATACTCAACGCGGCTCTGAGTCACGGCGGACAGCGAAAAGAGAGGGAGGGAGGAAAAACAGACACAGGGTGAAGGGAAAAAAAAGCGAAGCAAGGGAGAGATGAAAATTGAAAGGGAAAGTTGCAGCGAGAGACGGGGACGTGCAGGGTGACAGCGAGGCACGGAATATGAATGTGGGAGATAAATCAAGAAAGGGGGAGAGAGGGATTCTTAACCATCACCAACCAGGGAAGTATTGTTTTGAAATAGGTCATGCTACCATGCAGAGGCTGCTGGCTCCAAACAGCTTCTGCCGCACCCTGCAGAAATGGGAAAGGTTGTGTGTGTGTGTGTGTTGTGTGCTTCCCTCTGCCTCTCTCTGCTTGTTGTAAAGCCCTAACCACAGGGTACATCCTCTCTCCAGCTATCTCTCTCTGTGTCAGCCTCGTCATTCCTTTGCCTGCCACTATGGACATTTTCTTTCTTTCTTTTTTCTCCCTCCTCATCCCCTTCTCTCTTTATACATCTCTCGCTCTCTTTCTTTTTTCCCCGTGAGCCACCTCTCCCTGTTCTCCAGATGTCTTAAATATGGTCAGCTTGTTATCTCCTGCCTCCAACAGAGGAAGAATCAACCACCCCGCTGCTACTCACAAACCCACTCACTGTGGGTGTGTGTGAGCATGTAAGCGTGTGACTTTAGTATGTTTGCTCTTGCTTGCACAAAGACATATTTGAGTAATTTTTTTTATAGTTTATTAGTTGCGCTTGCGTATCAATGCAGGAGCTGGCGGGAGAAGTAAGTACAAGATTTGACATTCCTGTCCATCTAGAATTCTTCTGGATGGACAAGAATTTGACATTTCATTTAGATATGGACATGAACATCTTGGTCTATATCAGTAGGTACAGAGTGAAACAACAAGATACAGACAGAACCCGGCTTTGGGAACATTGATGACACTGATTCCTGCAGTGTCGTGAGAGAAGGACAGAGCCGCGTGTTCTGAACAGTATGAATCCGCAGGTTCAGTCACTGCTATTCATACACACCTATGTCTCAAGGCCTAACATTAACATCATCCCTTTGAAACATTCACCATCTCTTTTCTGCACACCTATCCTCCCAGACATACACACACACATACTACAATCTAACCTCTAACCAAAGCAACACCCAAGTGTCCTAACCTTAAAACACCCCCTTTAAGAAGTGAAGAATGGCAAATGGCCTCACTTTGAGTAACATACCTCATTTTTTTTCTCCCTGTGATTGCATTTGGTCCTCAGGAGTATATAAAGAACACACACACAATATATATACCTGCCTCACCAATCCATTTGAGCTCAGAAAACACACACACATATACACACAGTGTCGCGGCTCACTGTCCTCAGACAGATTTATGGCCGTGACTGTGGTCCCGGTGGAGAACCAGTGACCGCCCAGATCCTTACCTGAGTAACTGTCTGTAATCAATCTACAGTAATCTGAAGAGGCTGGGGGAGAGACGGTGGAGGAGAGAGACAGAGAGGCAGAATAAAAGCAACTCGCCGAGAGAGACGAGATGGGGAACAACAGTGTACAAGGTAAAGATAGGGGAGGAAATAAGGAAAGGGAGTTAGAGGAAAAGAAAAGGAGGCAGCGAGAGTGCAAGACAAAACTGCAGCAAAGAAGGAATGAATCAAAGAGCGTGGGAGTGCAGAGTGAGAGCGACGTCAACAACCACTAGCAGACTGAGACCCAAAGGAGGGAGGGATTTACACAACCATCACACGCTTAAGATGGAGGAAGAAAGGCAAGCTAATATTAGAGAAAGAAAGTGGGATAAATGGAGATCATAGATGAGGAGGGGTAAAATGAAAGCACTGAAAAATGTAAAGGGGAAGTAAGGAATGAAAGACACATCTAAATTGTTTCTGAATCAGACAGATGGCCAAAGCTGTGAGGTCAAGAAGGTTTAAACGTCACACCGTCCCAAACACGATGCTACAAGAGCGCTTTGAGAAGATCACATTGCAGGGTTTATTTTAACACTTTTCTTTGGACCTTAGCTCGCTGGGTGATTCAGCTGCACCTTATCTCAGTGTCTATAAAATCTATAAAACCAGATACTTAACCACAACATGATACAGTACAGCATGTGAGCTTGTAGCAGTCTACATAACTATTGTATCTACTATGTGTCAGTAAAAGGATCACCTCAGAAGAACATTGGTTGAATGGAAAGTAATTTCTTTTACTTAAAGTGGATTCAATTAAACCAAACCCTCAGATGCTAGTCGTAAAATACTCAAGCGCTGCCTGCTAATTAAATAAAATCTGAGCTTGTTTTTTTACCTGAGCAGTGGTTGTTGTATCGGTTAAATGTTAGCAATTGGTGGGGATTTAGTACAGCAGCACGAGCAGACCGTCGGTAAGGATTTATGCATCCTGAAGGGGCAAATTGCTCTGAATTAGTTAGTTTGTGTGTTTTCTCTCAGGCAGAGTACCGCTCCCAAAGCAGGAAAGAAGTGATGATTTGTAAAAAATTTGCTATCATTCTTTCAATTTAAGCATTATGTAGTAAAAAAATTGTGGGAATTACACAAAATTGCAAGCTGTCGAAAATAATGCTGAGATTGGTTGAATTTACGTTGCAGCAATTATTGCGCATCACATTTACAAGTACAGCTTCCTGTGAGACAACTCCCATGTTCAGTGTTACTTAAACCATCGAAATAGAAACATACAATATGTATGGGACACTTGAGGCAAAAATGGAAACTGTCTGTAAGAGCAGTAAGTTTCTTCTTTCATCAACTGCATAGTAGTACCGAACCACAAGTTCAGTAAACCCATACTAGAAGGAACTGTACGATCTGTGCACACATCTGAGTGCAGATTCAAAGATGCAGATTACAACTTGTGCATGCATAATTATGTAAATATGACATTCCTGCACCTTTGATTGCATTATGTGAAAATCTTCACGTGACAAACTGGTGAAAAATGCGGCGAATCCAATTTGGGGAAACAATTGATTATACTACCTTTGGTTTAGGCTTTGATTAAATAAGAAAAAGTTCTTCCTGAGGTTTCTGTCTTTTCTTTTTCCTGTAAAAGGTTTTTGTGGGGGAGTTTTTCCTCCTTAGAATCGAGGGTCTAAGAATAGATGGCACCGAATGCTGTACAGATTGTAAAGGCTCTTGAGGCAAATTGTGATTGTGATACTGGGCTATTTGAATAAAACTGACTTGACTGGACTCAAATGTAGAACTACCTTCAAAATCCAAACTTTTCTTGCTTTCAGTTGAAAACTGCATGAGCTCTTAACTACCACAGCAGCAGTGCACAGGGATCACGTACAGAGAGCAGATCACGTCTGACCGATGTTTCTTTCCTCTGCTGGATTTAGACGTCATGTCGTCTTCATTCTGACAGAATTTACAAATCCTCTGGGTGATTATCTTCAACGAAACTGTGTAGGGGGGAAAAAAAAGCCTTTTCATTCATTTTTGAAGGAATAGGTTTTGCAGTCTTTTACGGGGTTCTGGTGGGATTTGGTCGTTTGCCTGAAAATGGGGAGAGACAGACAGCAAGTGTCAGATCCTGACATCAAACAGTGAGATGTTGAAGGATGGGGGGGACGCCCAAGGGGGACCTCACACAGAGACGCTTGCAGACAAACACACACACACGCTTGTCAACAGTCACACAACACATACATTTAAGTACACACACACACACACACACACACCTAGAAACTCTTCCCAAGGGAGCAATAGAGACAGGCAAAGAATAGTATAAATCCAAACTTCTGTGCAAAATTCCCTTTTGGGGCTCGATGCAACAGTCATCTCCATCACCCTTACATCTCTGTTACTACACTAAAATAACAAACATCATATATGCTGTTGTATATTCTGTTTATTTTCCACCTCCACTGTAGCTGTCATTTCTTAATCCCTGTGTGTGTGTGTGTGTGTCAGCCTGCAGAGAGACAGACTGCATGACAAAGCAAAAAGTCATAAATAAATAATAAAAGGTTTCGGCACATGCACTGCAGCTGATTAACTGACTGCTTCGAGATTCAGATCAAGATTTTAAATTCTGATTGGTTTTGGATTTATTAACAGAACTTGTTGTAATGTATGCGAAGCAAATGCACAATATTTTAAGGAAATGATGTTGTATTAATTAACCACGAGGATGATAATTTAGGCAAAATGAAAAACATTGGAAAATTGATTAATGAACCAATGTAGATTCCCTCAATGTAATTAGTGCTGTACTGCTGATCCTGCCGATCCCAAGAGAAATTCAAATCTGTTGCCTGTCAAGCTCTTGCAGATGTAACATCCTGACATCCAGCTGCTGGCAATGGTGAGGAAATATTTGGCTCTGGGATTCTGGAGCTCTGTCAGACTCAAAGTGTCTGAAAGCATTCGGGTATGAATCAGGAATAAATAGTCTGGTCAAGAAAGAGTTTTGAGGTAGAGCCATGATGTTTTGAGTTCTTATTCCAGTACAAATATATCTATCTGGACCTTTCTCTACAGTACTACAGGACATACCTACTACATAACACACTCATGAAATGGTTTGGTTAGGTTAAAGAACAAAAACTTAATGATTTTGTGTTAAAAACTTATCTAAGTTATCTGAGGGGGTTTGTCCTTGTAGTCTGCAAACTTGCAGATCCTTCTCTTCTAGTTGGTGCTTCCAAGTCTGAGTGTCTATCCCACATTAAGTGGTAAGCCACTGGGACAAAGGGTATTAGTTTTGTGTATGAGAGTACACAAGTTTGTAGTACCCAAACGAAGCATTTATGACTGCATTTGTATGTGTTTGTACTAACATTTGTGTCATTCTTATGTGTATACCAACGTATACTGAGCGTGCACACAATACGTGCATATCAAAGTAGCAGTTGCATCATCTGTGTGTGCTATTATTTGAATTACTGTAAACATATGGGCATCAGTAGTGTAGAGTATTAGTATAAGACACACTAATTAACCACCAACCGACAAATGATGTCAGCTTGTTGTGTTTTCCTCAGTTTCACTCCACTATGTAGATAAAACCACTATAGCAGCCAGCCGAACTCATCAAATATCTGTCTGACTTCATACTCCACATTTTCAAGGCAGGATGACTTTATAATGCAAAGTGAGGACTGGTGACATTTTCTTCAAATCAGTTTTGAAGGGTTGAATTAGAGGGCTGTTCTGAACAAAAACATAATTAAAATAAGTGGAGGAACATGAGCTCACTTACCAGATCAGTGATTTTATTACCTTGATTACTTTTTCTTGTATTAATTTCATTGGAATTACACACGTGTTGGCACAATGTAGTGAAACTCTGTGCTACTGTCATCGCGTTTTTGTATAATTTATAAAAAAAAGATTGCATAACATCAGATGCAGAAACTTCACATGTAACATCCATAACAGAAGTGCAGACATACAGTTAATCCCATTTTACATGCTCATGGTGTGACACATTTTTTCCCCCTGCAACTTGGACAGCAGTCTGTTGACTGATGATGCTCCATGTAAGTCCTTGCTGGGTATTTTAATTGGCTGGAGCTGTGCACAGTGGGGCCACAGTCGTGTCAGTTAGGGAGGGAGAGAGAGAGAGAGAGAAAGTGCTGGCTATTTACAACAGGGCCACCTTCTCAGTCTGCGTTACTATGAAACCTTTATGCACAACTCAAAATTTGTTTGACTCGAGAATAACGGACGAGCCTCACACAGATCTGCAAGTCAATAAGAGCCACACTAACAAGCTGTGGCAGGGCAAATGCAGATGTAACAACAAATACCCTGTGCTCTTTTTTTATGACACCCACTAAGACCTTTAGAACAGTATGGATTAGATGGAGGAAAATATGTCTCTAAGTGCCGTTCTGTAGAAGGTAATGAGGCACTTGTGGACAAGATTGACCACACTTGGGCCCAATTAAGCTGCACTGACACAAACTTAAAATATTATGGTGGAGAACCCTGTGTGAGAGCTTTTTTTTTTTTTTTTTTTTTAACGGTTTCATCCCAGCACCTTGTTGGAAAAATGTGTGTGATTGGCGTGTGGAGAAGAGCAACTTGAGGATTCTGAATAAAACTCATCTCAGACTAAAAAGTTACAAAATTAGGTCACCTCAGGCCACAGCAACTGAATAAATAAAATTGTTTGGAGTGAGGAGAACAAAGCATTATAACATAGCTAACAGTTACTATACTCGCTTAATGTCGGCTTTTTGTCTCAGGTTAATTTCACATAAAGTTTAGCTGAAAGTGAGATAAGCTCTCTAAGTTAATGATTTTGGGAACTGCTTGTTTTCTTCGGTTGCTAACGGGAAAAAAACACAATTTATTCAAAGATTTGGACTATCAGCTAATGTCTCATGTCTATAGACATTATAGCCCTTTAGGGGAGCAGTTTGTATATCGACAGAGGAGACTTAATGAAAGTGGATAGTGTAACACAGATAATAAGCTACAACAAGGACGGCTACCAATTTGATTCCGGCTCTCTGCCCCTTCAGAAGTCCTCAATGTCAAGATGGCTTTCTATCTGTCAACAGTGCAAATTTACAGGTCACAGTTCACCAAAGTTGAACTAGACATGAAAAAAGACATGATTCATTTCACCATGAGCAAATTGATTAATCAGTCAATCAATGACCACACAACCGAGGTCAGTGGAATTTGCTTTTGGTACAGCATGGTAGGTAAACTCAATTAAACAGTGTCATACATCACAGATATCAGCATCACAACACAACAGACATGCAGCATTTAATTTATTTGTTCCCTGTAATATTTAATTGATCTGTTAACAAACATTTGAACCCAACTGACAGATCAGAAAATAAAATAGTTATGGTGATATTCAGAAGTGGTAAAACTGGTGTGGTCATGCTCTCATATTTTTAATAAATAAATAAAAAAATCCTCTTCCTCCCCTGTGGTTCAGGTGATTAAAAAGATAAGTGGTCCCATGGTGTGAGTGGACTGGAACAGGAGGTGTCAGTTAGACACACAGGGATAAATACACACACACACACACACACACACACACACACACACACACACACACAGGAGGTTTTGCCACTAAATGGCAGTATGAATTTAGTTTAGGACCCTCAGGCAGTCTGTAAAGTCACCTCGCTCATAAAATTGGTTCGGTTAGGACAGGAACCAATCAAGGACACCTAAACTCATTATCAATGCAGAGACGGTTGTATGTTAAATGAGCAGAGCTGAGATGGAGGCAAAAAAATGATGCGATAGGAAGTAAGGATGTCAGAAAGATAAAACTGGAAAGAGTTTATAAGAACATCTATTTTTCTAATCCCGATCAGTTTTTCTGTCTGACCGGTGGCTGACTCTGGACATAAAACAAAGCAGCAGTATTCTAAAAGAGAGCTGGGAGACAAAAGAAGATCGGCTTGATGTCTGGTGGGAAATCTCATAGATTACGCTTCAGCAGAGAGCTGAATATGAGTTCAACTTTAGACCAATGCATACCTATTACTGTAGGTGCAACAGTGTCCAGATTCTTCCACTGTGAAACTTCTTTTTCACTTCAGCTCCAATCAACCACTTTCTTCTAATCGATTCCAAAGTATGAAAATATGATTTTTCCAGTGTCTCTGTAGATGTGAATGAAAGGTTAACTGTAATATCAACACTTCAGATCAAAAATTAAATCCTTCTAAAGTCAGTCATGCTTTAAATACTTCATGAAAAATGCTACCTCGTGCACAGCAATGGCCAATAAATGGCAACAGGCAACTACTTAGCTTCTTGGCAACACAACAAAAAGCTGGTTGCTGGATTGAACGCAAAGTGAAGTTGTATGTGTTTCCGTCTAAGTGTCCTGTGGGGAAAACTTCCATTTCACCAGCGCTGCAGGACTTTGTACTTCAGTTCAGTCACTGTCCTTCTGCACTGCTTTGTCATCACTGCATCCCTCTCTTTATTTTCTCTTCTTCCACTTCCTGTCAGCCAACGGTTGTTCTCCCAAATGTTTCCTTTCTTCTTCCTTGTTTGTCTGCTTCCTCTTGTTTATTCTCTCTCCCACTTACCCATGGTTCACGTTCACGCCATCTGTGTCTCACTCTTCCTCTCTTTCTGTATCTTTCTGTGCTGTTGGCCGTGTTGCGAGCCAGAGTTCTTTGATTTCACCACCCCTTTTCTCACTCTGTGGTACATACGAAAGGAGCTGCAATAAATCAGAGAAGCAACGTAATGACTTAGAATGTTTCGTGTCTCGGTTCATCAAGCATGAGAGGCAGGGATTTATGCGTGGGTGTGTGTTTCTGTGTTTATAACCCATGCATAATCTGATTCATATTTATATGACGACATGCTACTTCAAGTGTGTTAGTCTAACTCAGAAAATTCCATACAAAAGCTGTGATTAGAGTGCTACCACCCTTTTTTTGGGAGCCCACATGATGTACAGCGAAAAGAATCTCCATGACAATGCCTTTCTCCATTTATACAACATATGTTTTAGGTCTCAACTTAATGCGTATGTGTTATGTGTCTCTCCCTTCTGTGTATAGCAGCGAGAAATTGCACTATCTGCAGAAGATAGGCCTAATTTAGTTAATTTGCTTCTGATGTAGTGTTCACAAGCTGTGTCTATAGTACAGCCAAGCCAACCCAGAATAGCCGCCAACATTAGCTGTCACGCTTCAGCTATCTGCTGTGAAGAGGACACTGCTCTCTCTACACTTAACTCGCTGATGGGTGGCCTAACTATCAAGCTGCCTGTCTCTTGGGGTCTGTCATGTCTACGGGGAATTATATTCTTATACAGATATTCTGCGACTTACATGAAATGGCAGTGTTCACTGCCAGATAAGTTGGTGCGCCCATATTGCCCTGCGAGGAAAAAAAATAAATTGTTTGGCTTCACGCCTGTAAGTCTAGCTTTTTCAGTGCTGCTGCATCTACAAAACAGACCTCTCACATCCACCTCCACCTGCGTCAGGAGGTCACACTCCACCTGCAGACTCTGGTCAGACTCTTTGCCCCTTTGTTTGCTCTCTCAGCGAATGTATTTGTGACATGGATGGCATAGTTTCATGTGTTAGAGTTTGCTTTGGCTGCTCATATTGTCTCCATTGTCCATGTGTAATGTCAAACAATAGCAATAGTAATTGTTTGGTTTTGGGGAACCTTGATTGGTTTGGGCGTTCTGTAGCTCAGAGGTGATGAAGAATGAAAGAAGTCATATTATGACAACAGAACTGATGAATGATGAAGTGTCATCTTGTACACCTGAATACAGCTCTTACTGTCCTGTCCAAGCATTAACGTGATTCTGTTCAGAAATAGAGCTATGCAATATGGCATATAAATAATATCTTGATGTCTTAAGGCAAGCTACAATATACAATATACTGTATATCATAATATAGAGTAGGGTGAGTTGAGGCATCTTCAAAGTGAGGACATGACAGTAATGTCTCCAACTTAAATATGTACATATATTTCAGATTGTGGCACATCCCTGGGAATAATTACTTTGGATCTAAAAATAACTTGTCATTCTTTTGTTTCAAAATAAAGCTTTCCAAAAAAAAAAAGTACTAACTCGGTTCAACTTGCCCCCAAATGAGGCGTAACTTGAGCCGCCTAGGGTGAGCCACATGGGGGTAAATTGTGCCATTGATTATGTTGAAGTAAAACTGAATTTTCACCTCAGATAATGCTATATGAAAGTGACTTCTTAGTCAGTTTATGTAGCGTTAACATTAGTGCATGTCTTCTTGTAATCTTCACAGCGGAGTATCTAATAGCTAATAACAGGTTAAAGTAAAGGAAAATAGCATGAGGGTTTCCCAAATAAGTCTTGGAGCTGGAAGCTGTGGACAGAGTAACAAATGACAGTTGACTGATCGTGTTTTCTGTTGAGGTTTTTTCCACTGCGGTTAAAAAAATGGTGATGATGGCTGCTGCTAACCAGCTAGCTGCTCGCATTGTAGAGAAACTTTGCTGTGAAGAATAAAAAAAACATGGTGTATGAATGTGACTTTTTATTTCTTTTCTGTGGCAGCAAACACAACACATAGTCCTTAGGTAACTAGTTATTAGAGTGAACTTATCTACTCGCTTTAGGCTGACTGACTTAACAAAAGGACCCCTCTGTGGCAACCAGCTGCAACACTGAAAATTTGAATATGACGATATTGTCATCTCCTATATATATACACATAATATACACACAATATACACATTTTCATTGTGATGCAGTTGAGGATAGATGTAATCTGACCAACATTATTATTATTATTATTTTTAATATTTGAAAAATTATACATATATCAGCAGTTATAAATCAACATTGTAATAAGATATGTGTTAAACAACAGTGGACCCATCCTTTAGGCACTAATTGAAAAATAACAAGGTGTCCAGTGAACAACAATCTTCAGCGAGCACTTTTTAAAATGAGTACCCTAAAGAGAACAATAAAAACACACTGCGCAATCAGCACAGCGCTGCTAGGTCAATTCGAGCAACATTGCTCACTGATGCTGACCCAAAATTCAGCTAAAACATCATTCTCGTTAACCTTAAGACTAATAGCAAGTGCAACACTAAGCCATGTGTTTTTCCACTTGATCTAGTGTACATTTTCCTCCTCTTTTTTTCAGGCCTCCTCTGTTCCTTTTTCTCTCCCCAGGTGTTAAAAGCACATCAGCCCATCACTCTATCTCTCTGTTCCTCTTTCTAAATCTCTCCCTATCATGGACCAGAGAGTCTCTGTCTGTAAATGTTTTAAACCTTAAGGGAACACATTGTACGCAGCCATCCGTGGCTGATCGCCTGCTTTCCGAGTGTGACTTTTGGGATAATAAAGCGCTCTTCCAGATGCACACATTTCTAGGCATTATCAGCTGTGGACAGCAGGGTGGAAGAGGACAGTTTCAGTCTTCGGTGCGTGCGTGTATGTGTGTCTCTGTGTAAATAACAGCTGGAAGCCACAACTTTGGACCAAAGGCTAGATGTAATGGAAGCGGCTATCAGCAGACTTGCTGCTGTTTTGATAAGAGCAAGTTCACTGCTTAAGGGAATCTGTCTTTTCCTGTCATTTTCACTGTTTATTCTGCCTTTTTTTCTCCTGTAGGTCCATTTTCACTGTTTTCTTCATCGACTCTCTCTTTCATTTTTTTTTTATATTATCTCAGTTTCATTCCCGCCTCTATCGTACTAAAAACACTCCATCTGTTCCCCTCTGATACAGCCACTCACTGATCCCTGTATCAGTACAATTCAATTGAGTGCAACTTGTTGGCAGGGATTCTGAGAAAGAAACAATATGGCAGAGTACAACTGAATCCACAAACGCTCTCCCGCATCTCTCTCTCCTCTCTTGCTTAATTAGTGATCCATCTCAAACAGTTGCAAAATTGAGTCTAGTGTTTTGTTCTGTGTGTTTGGGTGCGATCTTGCGGTTGAGGTGAAAGTCAGCTGATGGGAAATGGAGTTTAAGTTGCTGTCGTAGCCTGTAGGGGAGCTGCAGGCAGAGCTCTTTACCCCTGGCTGACCCACTCTGATGCTGCCACAGGAATATCATGCAGAAAAACAAAATTAAAGAGTGATTGTGTGAGTAACTTCAATGTAAAGCGTGTACATACTGTATGTACTGTATACAGGTATGTTTAAATGAAGGCCTGTATTTAGGAGATGCGACACACCTGTGTACTTTTTTTGTGTATCAGTCTGTGTGTGTGTGTGTGTGTGTGTCGATTTGCCTCCAGTTTATTGGCTGTGCACTCCCCCTTCCCTTTGGCTACTGTCAATGTTATCAACCTACGCCTTCAGGCAGGTGTGTGTGTTCTTTTTCCTCTATATTTATGAGGACCAAGTTTGAGACCTGGAGAATGATGACATATTGGCTTGTTAAAAAGCCTGTTTAAGGGTTAAGACTTGGGTTGGGGTGAGGCAAGGCAATTATTTTTGTTTAGCACAGAAGTACAAACGTGTATGTGCCCACCATCACACGGTCAGCTGCTAATCTAAGTAGCAAGAGAGGCGATTCACGTGTGTTCACCTGTTAAGGTAAATTAGATTTATTCTGTTTTTGTAAAAGGCTTATATCCTATTTTCATATGAGCTCTTTTTTTTAGACTGGAGTCACGTTTTTCTGAGAAATTGACACCTTTTTTATTAAATTGAGTTCATTTATTTGGCACATGTAATCATATAAAGCACAACCACAGTTAAATGTAAGAAGGAAGTCTGTGTCCTCATTTAGGATTTGAGTGGCCTGAGGGTAGAAGCTCTTCCTGAGACTCTCAGTGCTGGCCTGGTGCATCCGGTGCCTTCTTCCTGATAGCAGCAGGAAGAAAAGTCCGTTATCTGTGTGGTTGGGATCCTAATTATTTTCTTAGGATGTGTTTCTGCTGACATACCTTTCATGTAATGCTCACTGCATTTCGAGAACATAAAACTATCAATTTTTGAGACAGGTTAAACACAGTCATACCAGGGTAGCTCAAGGCTGTAACTTCTGATTGAGAATCCTCAGGTCATATCCTCTTTATTTTTTTATATTGTCCATTTCCAATTTCTCACAAATGTCCTAATGTGTTTTCAAAATGAAACCTGTTATTGAGGCATATTTACATCATTTACAGCCTACAATGAATTCTGATTTAAATGAAATGAAAACTGAACACACCCTGCCTACCTCCTTGGTCCTGTTTAGCAACTGATGGGTCCATAATTGCACTGTTCCCCTTAAAGTCTGTGTAATTCTGGCAATTCTGAGATTTCTTTCAAAATACATTAAATATGGTTTATACATATATAAAATATAATATATGCATACCCCTGCACCCCTAGCAGAGAGATAGAGATTAATTCATCTCAC
The DNA here is from genome assembly GCA_033000465.1 of Sciaenops ocellatus. NCBI lineage: Eukaryota > Metazoa > Chordata > Actinopteri > Sciaenidae > Sciaenops > Sciaenops ocellatus. The sequence goes on from CP136889.1 coordinate 11,111,037, forward strand.
TCAGTGTTTCAAAGTTAGTCATGTCATTTTCTGAACTCATCTGACACGTTTCAGTCGCTTCAAAATTGCTGCTTGACTGCTCCCACGAGTGGGCGTGGCTTCAGCGCATTCAGTGGACACGCCCCCACAGTCCTGGAGCTGAGAACACTGCTCATTTTTACCTGATTTTGACACCTAATGGCATAAACTTGTTGATATTTTTAATCATTCAAATTTGGCTGGGTGGTTAATAACACTATTCTGACTTTACACAGACTTTAATATTTAATATATGTACATGTATGTCAGTACCATATGTGCGTATGTGTGTTTTTTGTTGTGTCACTATCTATTGAGCAATGAAATAAAAAAGGAGCTGGTCCTCATTGCAGAATAAGCAGCTTCTGAAGCTTCTGTACGGTACATTATTACTTTTTCAATTACCTGTGCTGTGTGTCACCAATGTACAATGGGACTGTACAGAAGCTGTTCTAGTTCATGAATGGAAATGAAGTCAGCAGTGGTGGATCGAACATTAACAGTGCAGCTTTACTTTCTTGCTGTTCTACTTTCTCCTTCTTGTTACCAGCGCTGTCTCAATCAGTGTGTCTATGCAGTTTTTTGACAATGCAGTAGGCTGCTTTTGTCTCTCTGTTCTCTTGTTCTCACTTCATCAGTATCTCCATGAGTCACATCACTCTTCTCTTTTCCTCACTTGCCCCCATCCCATAACATCGTTTTTTTTGTTTCATGTTCCTGCCCTCCCTCCCCTCTCCATGCCTCTCTGTTACTTTCCCTCCCAGGCGCCGCCTTTCCATTTGCACTATTCTCTCCCATATTTCCATCCATCTCACCCCTCCTTCCTCTGTCTGTCTCTCTCGATATACAGCAGACAGTGCTCGCCTGATGAGCCCCATGTCTTGAGAGCTTGTCAGCTGTGTCAGGTCTGTCCTCCTCCAAACTACTCTCTGAAACCCACTAAGGACCTGAGGACGAGTGCTCAGTCCGCTGCAGTGTGTATATGTGTGTCTGCCTCACTGTCTTTTTGTTTTATTATAACTGTCCTCCAACTTACTTGGCAGAATCGAAGTAGTTTAATAAAGTAGTCTAATTTAGTTGGATGTACATAGCAATTCTGACTGCCCGCCTATAGTGTGTCATCATATCTGTCCTTCAGTCCACTGACTGTACCCTTTCACTAGCGTCTGCCATCCAGTCCACTATCTACTCTGTTTGACTGTTTGACAGTGCAAATGCAGTCGTGCAACACATTCTCAACTGAATAAATACAGAAATGCGCTGATTTCTTTAAGGGTAACTGTCGTTTACCAACAATCTCTGGAAAATAAAGTTTTTCTTCCTGTTAGGTCTCATGTTGGCCAAACTTCATCCAGCGTCTCAGACAAACACATCTGAAAGTCAATCTAGTGTAATTTGTGTAATTTCAACTTGCAATAAACCACACCCATCTGGTGTTTCAGGCTGCCAAAAAAGTGCTAAGAATCATTTCCCAATCTTAGAGAAAGATACAAGCTCGGCAGCACACAGGCAATTAAGCAACTTCATTGGTGCCATCATTTCATATATCATTTGATCTACCTGCCTGTGTGTCACCGTGGCTGTCACTACACAAATTTTCTGCTAATTTGGCTCTTGTTAGACCATCCTTTACTTCCTGTCTCCCCACTTGTCCCATCTGTCCTCCTCCTCTTTCCCTCATCAGACATGTTCTGTAGTTGGACGATTACACAGACTATCTCTGACAACTTCAAATGTGATAAATGACTGTGTCTTTCTCACTGTCTCTCTCTCTGTGTCTCTCTCCTCCTAGATGTATATCCAAACCACCACCCTGACCATCTCGCTCAGCCTGTCTGCCTCTGTGTCTCTGGGGATGCTCTACATGCCCAAGGTCTACATCATCCTCTTCCACCCTGAGCAGAACGTACCCAAACGAAAACGCAGCTTCAAGGTGAGATGGACATGAGTCTTGTATGTTACATTTACATAATTTTTGACATATTGCATAGAAATAGATCACATAGAATTTGTGATATAGCTCCCCCAATTTCAGAGTGTAATACCACTGCTGTAATTATTGACAGCTGTACACATGTATTTGTTATCATCACATAACTTATGATCAAAAACTAGCAAGTCGACAACTTTGCTAACACTTTGCAGTGGTCCAAAACGTGGCCTGTGGTACAAACACTAATACAGTGCTCTGAGCTCACAGTCCAGCTGACAAAGTGAGCTGAGAGCAGCTATAGTTCACAGCAGTTTATTTTACTGTCCATCAGGAAACTCTGCAAATCACCAAAAGTTTAGGCGGAGAGGCTTTCACCAAAATGTGTGAAATAGTTGGTGATGTGCGCCGTAAGGTGTTATGTATTTGTCGCAGATGAACGGACCCGGAGCAAAAAGTTACGAAGTGCAAAAACAGAGCGGGAATGACAGAGACACCATTCACCTGGTCAGCATGATTTAACACATCAACGTGATTTAAAATCTGTTATTTTATGGTAGAAAATTTACATAATGGCTCTTTAAATATGATGGAATATGATGAAATAAACAAACAATACACCATGTGGAATTACATTACATTTAAGAAGGAAACCAGAACATATACCATGCTATAATAGTCCTCATTTCCAATCAACGGGTTTCTGAATGATGATACAGGCAATCGTGACAGCTGCCACCATGTCGGGGAAACTGACCCAGAAGGGAGGGGACCGGCCCAACGGAGAGGTGAAGACCGAACTATGTGAGAGCATGGAGACCAACAGTGAGTAAGAGAACACCAAAATTTTATAACTACACATATAATAAAGTATATAAAAGTATATCATCAGAGCTGTTTTTATTACAGACGTCCATGTAAAGCTCAAGTACATGTGAAGAGATCCAGGCTGAAGTATATGAGAGCTAGCAGACCAAAAGATATATGAGAAATATTAAATTGAAGCTGAATATCTTAAAAGAAAATCAAAGAAACACTTGCACAGTATGTTATGTACAATAATGTGTATAATTTACAGTACATGGAAACTGTGTAAACCTGGGTAGACACTATGAATCTGTCTAGAGCTCTCTTTAAAATCAATAGTTATTAGTTTGACAGTAGCATTTTATTATTTAACGTAAAAACATATAATATACATGCACAAACATGCATACACATATAGAAGTTAAACCGCATACTAGTCAATAGGAAACACTTGTGTTTTATTATGATGTGCTCTAACAGCTGTTAATATAGGGGTTAATTGCATAATGGAGTAGCAGCATACAGTACATGCAAACAAACAAACTTGCGCAGTGCTTAGATATACAGTCCACGTGAAGCATATGTCTTGCTTAATTAAGTAAAAGTTTAATTTGAATTTGAAAAATTAATTTCACGCCTGGCTTTCTTTCTGCGTGGCAAAACAGCTGCAACAGTGACACTTTTTAAACAGCATAGTGAGTCTTCTCCGCGCTCTGACAGTGAAACACTGTTACATCCACTTCAAAGCTCTATTCTGTCCTGAGCTGGTTCTCCTATGTCAGCAATCTACAGATGAAATGACAGTGTGTATTTGTGTGTGTGTGTGTATTTCTCTTACTAGTCGTTTGTGTAAGAGGTGTTTGCGCACACGTCTTCATCTGTAATCACATAAACACATGTATGTCTCAGCCTTACTGTGCAGTCTGTGAATACTGTATGTCGGAGTATAATAGGTCTCAGACCCGTGAAGCCAAACCACGTTATCCCGTCAGCACTTTATTAGCACCAGTGAAGGAAGCAGGTCACAGTTCATTCATTTAGCCAATAGTGAAACTTGCTTAGTCATCTTCTCACATGCTCGCTTTGCAAAACGTTTGCAAATGAATAAGTTCCATATGGTGCAAGCAACAATTTATTTACACAACGGTGACAGGCTGAAAGCAAGTTTCAGAGTCTCTTCCTTTTTGCTACCTGACATTTTGCTTAAGAGTGCTCTTCAGAAAATATCAATAAAAAGCTTTGGACATTTTTCAAGTCTGCATGCACTCAGCCCTCATTTCTTTGATATATATATATATATTTTTTTTTTCATCAAGGACCTTTTTCCATTATTCCAGCAGTGTGATGGCTAAACACAAGTAAAAGACAGAACAAAAAAAATGAAATAAATAAAAGGGTTGTATGAAAGCATCAGAATATAACAATGGCGCAGTTAGAGGCCTGTGGTTGCTGCAGAAACATTGACATTTACCACGGAACGCTGAGGGGACACGAGACATAATGGCTTTGACAAAAAGCCCCAACAACTCAGGTGGACTGTGGATGTGACACTGTTACGTGACCATCTGTAGCAAAATCTGCTCTCAACTGCTCTTTCTTCTTTGTTTCCTTCCTCTGCCCCCTCCATCCCTTCAATCTGCCTCTTCTTTTTCATTCTCTCTTTCCTTTTCCACTCTTTTTTTCATTTTTTTACACACCTCACACCAACTCCTTCCCACCTTCCACCCTTTCACGCAGCTTCATCAACTAAGACGACATATGTCAGCTACAGCAATCATGCCATTTGAAGGGACCACAGAAGGAGAAGAAGAAGAAGAAGAAGAAGGGAAGTGATTGGACAGGAGAGGGGGGCGTGTCTCGGGGGGGGGGGGCAGTGCCAAGCGAAAGAAGGAGCCGTCGTTCATAAGCCGATTGGCCGAAGAACTGGCGGATAGACGGAGCACCCAATGGAATCCAAGCATGAGACATTTTGTATTGTTCCGCATCAAACCACAGAGAGGTGGGACCACATAAACAGCCAGTCAGTGTGCCTGCTTTCCCGCTGCTCACAGCTCATTGGTCCTACCATGAACTTACCTGTTTTAAAAAAAATAAAAAAAAGACACAACATGAAAAAAGTGACATGCCATAGGACACTGTGGTGGACAGAATAACTATTAAAACCTTAAAAAAATAAAAAATAAAAAAATAAAAAAAAAATTCCTGAAAAGAAAAAAGATAAAAACTGTCAGAAACCATGTAGACATTATATCTAAAAAGGGCAAAGGTGAGGCCGGGAAAGAGATTTAACAAATTACATTTTAAAAGATATTTAAAAAGAGAAATGTAAGAGAAAATCTATGAGACTCAAACATGTTTGTTGTTATTCTCTACTTGTAAGTATTTTTGTGGTTGTGACGATTTTTTCATTCTTGTCTCACCGTTGTCTGATGGATCGCCCTTGCTTAATGAGATGAGTGTGTTTCCTCCTGCTGTCTTGGCTAACCGGGTTGTAGCCTTGGGTTGTGAACCTGTAAAATGCCATGGTTGAAGCATGCCAGTTTTTATACAAAAAGGAGATTTATTTATAATAAAGGAATGTTTTGCAAATGTGTAGATTGGTGGTCGTTTGTACGTTTGTTGTTTTGAGGGTGATTACTTTGCACTTTGTTCAGCAAACCATAAAAAAAACATGACTTTGGAATTTAACCTGACCGATTCCAACTTTATTAAAGAATATTTAAGTTACATAATTCAACATATAAGTTATCAACCAATGCTAGTTGACACTGCTGAGTGCTGCTTCCTCTTTCCTATTTTCTAACACCAGTATATTACCACAAACATTTTTTCTGCAGTATATACTGGGAAAAAACAGGTAACATATACACCGATACTGATATGTCTGTGATAGACCTGTGAATATCAGTACAGAATACACTACTGCATTTTTTAGATTATCTCATAAATACCACGATTAGGAAATGCTTTTATTATATCCAGCAGAAGAAAAAAAATCTTTCTAAGTTTGATTTTTCTACATTTTAAAAAATATTTTATTTCCTTTTTATTAAATGCTCTTATGTCTTTTCTGCCATCCTCCTGAAGTGTTACTCCCAGCAGACAAGATGTTTACGGGAGAAATCTGCCAGAAAGAAGGCCTGGAGGGAGAGTGTGAGAGTGAATAAGGGAGAAAGGGATAGATATTAGAGCAAAGTGGACAGAATTCCCCTCTTTGCACACCTGCAAGAATCCACCAGATGTTCAGCCTTCAAAAACACATGAAAGCTAAGAAAGAAACCGTCAACTGCATCAGTGAATCCATTCTAGGTGGAGAGGAATGATCGATAATGCTGAAGGCAAAGTAAAACGACAAATGATACCATTTACGGGGAGGTCAGATGAAAAGGTGTAAAAGTCTGTGAATGTGTCATGAATTTGAGTTCTTATTTGTAGCATGTTTGCAATCTCTTCTGTATAGCGTGAAATGCCCCCTTGATGACAAGGTTGACATGGAGACAAAATAGTAAATATAAACAGAGAAGAAAAAGGCATTTCTCTATCAGCATCACAGCTACCATTTCTTCAGCTGGCATTATGTGCTTTTTCAGCAGCCAAATCCCAAATGTCCTTGAGCAAAACACTAAACACCTACCTGCTTATTTACTGGAAGCTGCTCAGGAAAGATTTGAAGCGTGTTTCATGACCCTAAACCCAATGGAACTTGTTCATAAGCCAAATGTTAACTTTTACAGACATGTTGTCAACAAACCAAGTGTATGTGATTTGTATAGTTTAGACATACAGTATGGCAAGTTTTGCCAGAAGGCAAGGCAGAAGACATATTTGTCCTATAGTTTGGGAAAAAAAGAGCAGTCAAGGGAACATTAACGTCAAATTTCATGATAATCCATCTAATTTCATTTAAAACCACAATGTCAGTCTCGTGCTGGAACTATAGGAAAAGTCAAGGGGATTACCAACATCATTAGGATTCATCCTCTGGAGGCCATACAGGTCTGTACAAAATTTAATTGCAATCCATCAAACAGTTAGTGAGATATTTCAGCCTAGACAACAACAGACTGACATCTTAGAGCCTGCTAGCATGACTTAAATAGATGAGACACATCTTAGATGTATTTCTTTTGCTGCTATTGTTGTCAATTGGCCAAACTTAGATGGTACAGTTTCATATAAATCACATACAGCTTTTTAGAATCACCATTTTTTAGATCACTCATCAAAAGTCACCCTGGGATTTGTAGTAAATCTCCAATCCGTGTCTGAAATGTCACTTTCCTGTCATGAAATTGACTCGTGTAAACAAAGGTTGGATTAGCTGTCTAACAAATGTGACAAAATGAATACAGTAAGTGTCGAGGGATCTAGGGCTGCATCCTTCGACACTTGTTTGTCATCACACATGTAAATATGTCTGAGAGTCATCCAGTGTTTCCTGAAAGAAACCAGATGGTGGCTGTTTTGACCTCGTTGTCACTTGGTGAGTGAGTGATACAGCTGGTTCGTGTGCAGGGTGGATTTGGTGTGATTAATTAGCGGTGAATCAGACTGACAAAAGTGACATAGCACAGGTGTGGAAGATTGATAGTAAGCCAACCATAACCCGTTTTGTAAACATTTTAATTTATCTTATTTTATTAAAGGACCATTGTGTAGGATTTAGTGGCATCTAGCTGTGTAGTTGCAGATTGCATCCCCTTCCACTCACCCTCCCATTCCAAGCATGAAAGTGTGAAAGGTCCTATTTAGAGTTAGTGTTTTGTTTGTCCCTTCTGGGCTACTGTATACGGTGGCTCAACATGGCAGACGCAATGGAAAAGGACCCATGAAGTCTGCAGATATAAAAAGCTCATCGTAAGGTAACACATACCTAAGGAAAACATACCTATGCATATTATTTTCCATTTCTCCCATATTCTGTAAATACAGCCCTGTAAATCTTGCACACTGGACCTTTAAGAGGCACTTTTCTTCAGGACCATAATAATAGCAGATGTAGGCTGCTGTACAGTCGTAAAGGTAATATTTTATTTGACAACTTTGACAATAGGGCATGACGAAGGTGTTGGCCAATATGACTTCTCTGTGGGTCTTGTATGAAATCTCCTATGATTAAATTCCATTTGAAGAAGCGACTGAAGCGGATACCCTTAATCATGTAGTTATTTCAAAAGACCCACTTTGACATGCAAATAATCTTATCTGTATGCAAATTCTAGGCTAGACGTAAGTGAAAATTCTGCTGGTTATTTTAGGTCAAGGTGCATCAGGTTGTGAGTGCACATCCCCCGAGCACGTATAATACAGCGAACAGGGAACCTGGACTGTGTGTGCACTGTGCAAGAGACAAGCAGGGCGATGAACGTCATGCCATTATTAACAAGACTGTCTACTGTTTGTATATAAAAATATGATTTACATCGATAACAATTCATGATAATTTATTATTCAAATTCAATGCATTTGCAGTTAGAAACCTTTGTGTATACCCTTAACATCAAATTTTCTTCTAAGCGTGTTATTACAAATAGATATTTGTGAATCAGAAAATGAAATTATCTTGCAATGAATCAAGCACACTTGTGTAACTGATCCAACCCACATTCAAGGCAATGTGGGATACAAAGGAAAGTGTGGCCTTTTCTTCCATTGGCGTTAGCATTGAGTTATGGGCTTTTTAAAGGTGACCTGATTAGGCTTTGTTCCTGTGGGACCTTGTTAGGTAAAAGAGTGCCTAATGACCTTTCTTGTTAAGAGAAAGCAATGTCTCACTGCAAAAGCTGTAATGCTGGACATCTGTCTGAGCAATATAGAGGCAGAGAATTCAAACTGTTCCTGTATTTTTCTAATTCATTATACTTTGCTTTCATTATAATGTTTACGCACTATTTGCTCATTTCGACTGCAAACTGTACAATAGGCAGTCTGCCGGACATGCTTTCCAATAGAGGCAATAATCCACGTTGTCTACAGCCCACTAATTCAATTACCATCTCAGACTGCTGCCAGTGTGGCTAGTGAAACAGAAAACAGTGGGTGGCTGAAGAAAAACTGCTCTCTTTGCGAAATCACACCTATTCCTACTTGAAATAAGGGTGTTTAAATGTGTGAAGTGTGTGTTTGTGTTGCAGGAAAAAAACAGATGCTTCATCGCTGTGTGGATGGAGAATATAGCCTTTGAAGCAGCAGAGCTGATTGGCTTGATGGGTGCTGTCACTATCTGATCTGGGTCGTACTTATCAAGCATCTCAGAATCACTGCTAGGAATCACACTGACAGTTAAAGTTGGACTGAAATACTTAATGCTAACATAGAATTCGAGTTACTTTTTAAGCTTTCCGCAGGCAGTCTCAGCAAGCAGTAGTCTCCCCTGAGGTTGATTGACGTTACTATTCATGTGTATATATATATATATATATATATATATATATATATATATATATATATATATATATATATATATATATATATATACACAGTATATATATCAATAAACATTTTTTTCAACTGTAGCTAGCTGAGTCATTGTAAAGTGAATGCTCTTAAATACTCTTGATGGCTACCTACATGACTTAACACTAAAAGACTGAATGTAAAGCTGCATAAAGAGAATGAAATGGCCAGAATTGGGGGAAATAATAAGGGAATGTGATAAGGGAATGTGCAATAAGCAAATAGACAGATGGAGATGCACAGATGTACAGAACTATCTTAATGTGATAAGTGGTGTTGGCTGTAAATCATATTGACTTTATGTTAATGTAATATACAGTGTCCAATGTTGGAAGAAAAAATCGGTCTCAGGTTAGGGGGATCTGGTGGGTAGGGGTCGGAAGTCTTTTCTGCTCACCTCAGGTTCCCGGGGGGTGCAAAGGTCCTGGAGGAATGGCAGATTGCAACCAGTAACCTTCTCATTGGAGCGAATGATATGCTGAAGTCTGCCTTCGTCCTTGGCAGTGGTAGCAGCATACCAGATGGTAAGGATGGACTCCATGGTGGTTGTGTAGAAGTGCTATCATTGAGTTTTAGAGGTTGAACTTCTTCAGCTGAAGTACATCCTGTGTTGTGCCTTCTTGATGTGGGAGCTTATGTTCACTTGGAGCAGAAAGACTCCACAATGTCGCTGAGTTCGTTCTAAATCCACTGTGTCACAGTGTCTCTAGAGCATTGAGCTCTAGGTTGTTCTATCAATCTCCCACTTGTAGTTGGACCCTAACCCACCAGAGATTAGCTCAGTGATGTTGATCCACACAAACCTCTGGATCTTCACGGACTGATGACTGGAGGAGCAGCTTTTTGTATACAGTGAAAAGAGTAGATCAGAAAGGACGCAGCCAGTGCTGTGGTCAAAGTCTGAGATGTGTTTCCCCAGTTTTACGTGCTGCCTCCTGTCAGACAGGAAGTCTGTGAGCCGCAGGCGGTCAGGCACACTCAGCTGAGAGAGATTGTCCTGCAGTAGAGCCAGAATGATGCTGTTGAAGGCGGAGCACTGGCATAGGTTCATTATCTACAGACCTGTTGGCTCTCTAGGCGAACTGAAGGGGGCTCAGGAGTGGGTTGGTCAGCTTGACAGGATATAATTAGTGGACAGAGCTTCCAGGTCTGTGAAGCGAAGCCAACGTGGAAGTGTCTTAAACCTGCATTCTTTCTAATGACCACCAGGAGGCTAACCCCATTGGCTGTAAAAAGGAGTCCAATTGTCTTGTGAATGACCCTACTTCTCACTTGATTTATAACTTCAATAAACAGTTTTCTCATGAGTCTTCTTCCACACAGCATTTTGTAAATTATGGTCCTATTTCAAGTAAAATATACAATAAACCAGTGAATGCTTTAGGACATGGTTACCTTATGATTGACAAGTCATTCTCAATGAATCTATCCAGTTGACAAAACTCAGATCAAACTTTAAAACTGATCAAATATAAATCAAGATTATGTTAATGTGTTGCCTACTTTTCACCTCTGTTTAGCTGCACTACAAGAAACCAGAGAGTCAAAACCAAACATGGCCAAACTCGCAGTATGTCAGCCACCTGCTCCATGCTTCTGACTCCAAAAAACAGGGGGTATCAATTGAATTGTTTCTTATTTGTTTGTGAAGTTTTTCTGCCTGACCTTCTTTTTAAAAAGTTTACATCAATGTTTTGTGACATTTTACAACCATAAAAAGAGGGAAGTCTAAGTTATTACTTTTCTAACTAATTTTCATACAGTATAACAAAAACTCCTGTAGTAGATGACCTGTAGTTGGGTTTAAACTAAGTTTAAATTACTTTACACTTCAGACCTGTAATAGAATTTTATTGTTCCTTGCAAATGTACTGTACACTGCCCTCCATATCCCAAACCCTGAGCAGATAACCATGTAATCTGGAGGTTAGAGGAAGATTGTTTTTGTATCGAATTTATTCATTTATTCAAATGTCATTTTACTCTATTTGGCCCAAGAGGAAGCATTTTTCATTTTATTTTTTGTTTTGTTTTCTTCTTTGTCTCATTGCTAATAGGATTTACCGGCACTGGAGAATCAAAAATAGTTTTTCCTGAGAATGACAATGTTTTATTTTTTGCTTGTTTCCAGTTCAGTATTCTATTTAGTACAACACTATGTGAATATGTGCGGGTGTATCAGTCTGCACAATATTCTGAATTATCAGAAGTGGGGGGAAAACAAGTGTAATTTCAAAGCCTCCAAGTTCTACTGCAGCAAATGAAAACTTTCTCCTCACTACTCAACACACAGTCTGCCATCACAGCACACCGACGGTTATCGACAAACATAGAAGTATTTGCAGATGTTGCATCCATCACTTAACACTGGGAGCTCCAAGACATCACACGTTTAGAAACACAAATACAGAATCTAAATTAGATGGCGAATAATGGAGAGGCATTGTTCTGGTTATTTGTAGCGATGACAGCGACATCCTTATCTACCAATATCACAAACCCTCTGCCTGTTATATTTTTAGTGTCCTACCATTTTACAGTTCCCTTTTTTGCAGGTCGTCTTTTGGGACGCATATATGCATCAATAGCCCTGTGGCTGTGTGTGTGGTTGTGTACACTTCAACACATTCCTGTTTGTGAGCGTGTGTGCACAGTTGTGTCTGTCAGTGCATGGGTGTGCGCGCATGTACAAACATCCCCTGGTGAGAAGATGGGACACCTGGGAGAGACGCCAACAACAGAAATGTCTCACCTGTCAATCACGCTTCCTACACTGTCGTGTTGAGGAGGGAGGAGGAGGAGGAATAGAAATCTGAAATGCTTCCATCCCCTTAATGAGGAAAGCCTCCGTTTGGGAGTTAAGAGTGCTTAAGGAACGGAAGAGTGATTTGAGAGGGAAAACAAAGAAAGAAAAACAGTGAAAAACAGCCTGTTTCTCTGTGTTTAAGGTTTCTCAGGCAGTATGCAAAACCTCCCAGCTGAGACTTTATCGTAATTAGCTCTGTCAGATGGCCTGTGCCAGGGGAAGCTATTACCTTAAATAGACTCACCAGTGATACGGATCCTGGTTCTTACAGATGTTTGCATGCCTGTTGAAGATACAGCTGGTTGGCGCCGGTGTGGGCACTTTTCCCAGCTTTGTGAGTCTGATTACTGATGCAGAATTAAAATGGATAAATTGGGAGCTCTCAATGAAACCAAGTGTTGAACAGAGAGCTCACTTTGTTACATGTTATAAACAAGCTGCATCACAAATGAAAAACAATACAGAATACAGAAATATAAAAGACACTTGCACTGGTGTTTCAAATACAAAAAACTTTTGATTTATTAGATTTCAGACTAGCTGTACGCCTCATGGATTTCTATTAACCCCAGTTATTTTCACAGAAATGTAACACACAGGAACACAATGTTATACAACTTTAGGATTATCCTGTTCAGTGAGAATAACATAAGCTGAGGTGAACATGGTGCTGGTGTGTGCCTGTCAGAGTCGGTTGTGTGTATTTGTGTCCCCGCAGGAACATATGCTGTTCCAAACTGTTTTCTGTGGTATGAACAAGTGCAGTAAAAACATGATGATTCAGGTTTGCCAGCTTTGAAACCTGACTCACAGGATGCGAGACATGTCCAAATGGCTTTTTACAGCCAACTGTGCTTTTTTTCCCCTCCTCACAGAGGATCGTCAAGCCAGAGAGTTGAGCTTTTCTCTCTGCTAAGTTTTCTTCAATTGCAAATTTTGCAGATTTAAACTCAAAAACTCAAATTAGTTTACAGTAGTGCTTTGTTTGCACAGTAGTCTAAGATGGTTTATTTTTTGTGGTACTCAGTTCACTTCCTCAAAAAACGTTGATATTTGCTCATGTTTGATCAGGAACACGGGTTTGAAAAGTATGGAATAACCACAAAATAGTTACTTTTACACAATAGTGCAAGTACTTCCAGTAAGTGTCAACCTGTCGACTCGTGTGCGGCAGTTTACAGGACACAATTTAACTATATTAATAGAGATTCTATGGTTCTGAAAACAGTTTTATTTGCTGTGCTCTTTGTTACATTTATAAATGCTGAGTCTTTTTCAAAACACCATCTGCTAACAGCACACAGGTTAGCCCACCTCTTGATCTCTTCTTTAAATTCATGTGGAGATGTTCATGAATAAGGAATGCTAAGAGTCTTATTTGTATGAAGGGAAAAATTAAGACCCAATTTGTGCTGCTCTCTGAGTTTGTACTGTAGTTACAGGTGATGGTTTTGAGCAGATATACTGTAGCTCGATCCTTGAATTGTATGCATGTATTTTCAGCAAAAAATAAAAATAAAACATTTAAGCTGACTTCCCAAAATTAAAATATTTGGATATTGCTTAAATGTATGTCACATACTGTATGTGCATAAATGTCAGCTCCCAGTTAAACGCCATCCACCTAACCAGCACTTTTTTTTTCTATATAGAGCTAAAACCTGCATGTGACTTATAAAGGAGCAGAAGATAACAGTGTAATCCCATGCCCTTCTTTTCTCGTATCATAACAGGACATCTGTCGCTGAGGGCAGATTATCTGCACGACTCTAAGGTCACATGTTGACAAGATTACGAGGTGCAAGGGTGACAAGTCTGCGGCTAACACCTATGGAAGCAGCTGCTGAGTTGACTCACAGCTGTTAATAGCTATTATGCTGCCTGCATGGTGTTAGCATCTGGCATGTGGCTCGGTAGAAGATAGCTACCCTAAATCTTGTGAAGAGAAGCAGAGTAAAGGGAGCTACAATTTCAGGGAGGAAAGGTGGAGGAGGGTGTGGAGAGGCGGAGGAGGATAACTGAAACAAGATTAAAATATAGAGAAAGGCAGGAGATTACACATTTAAAGGATTTCTGGCTACAAAGATAAATACTCAAACCATATATGTGTTACTTTGACATCCCTCTGTTTATAGCTGTTGAAATGTGGCTTAATGCTCCCTGAAAGAGGATGAAAATGAAGTGGCAGAGGGTGGAAAAGGAGGACAGAACTCTTCCCGATTTATAGCTCGCTACACAGTAGCATGCTTAGACTCTGATTAGAGTTTGCTACATGTGGTTAACATCTGCTGTGGCATGTGGCTGTATAAATATTAGCTGGCAAGCTAAGCTGTGAAGAGAGGACAGTACAAGAGGAGCAGGTGCTTTAAGAGGCCCGTTCTGTATCAGGCATTAACACACGGTTCCAGTTTGCATCCGGATTTTGTGCAAATCTTATTTAGCTGGATTATATTTACACCTTTGAAACGTGCTTTTGAAAATGATTCTTTCATCCTCACCAAACACCTGACTCCCTCAGGTAATATTCACACGCTCTACAATTTACAGTAAACAAATTGGACCTCTGTCATGAATATTCGGCGTTACATTTGCTCGTAAAAAATGTTTACCTGATTTACATGACGAGTGCAGACGAATTGTTTGTCTTGGTCGGTGAGAACTGATGTTCTCTGCAAGATGTCATTTGTATGAACATCCAAATTATAATGCCAGCAATCCTGAGTTGTCTATGTATTTCATATGTAGCTTAAGTACTACTAGGAGTGTAGTGAATTTCAATGCTGGGGCTTCTAATATCTAAAAGAGAGCATGCTGATCTCCTGGGGTGTTCATACAGTTTTTATGACTGAGTACATTTGTTATTTTTTTGAGATTTTGGGATCACTCGTGTTGTCCTCAGACTGATTATCTTTTCATGAGCACAGAGCTGCATAAAACTACAAACAAGTCATGTTATGTAAGAAAGCTGTGACTGGCGCCAATTATGTGTGATGGACAGATAAAACAGAGAAGGTCAGCGATGACAGTCTTGTAAACTTCAGTCAAATAATGATTTTCTGAATATAATATCACAAAGTAAGTCACCATTAGACCCCAAGGGAAGCTAATGTTTTCCCAATTCATGATGATAGATTTGTTTTTTTTTAGCAAGTCAGTAACAGATGCATGGGTGTCATCTGCTCAGATGACTCATCTCTCTTAGTAGACTCATCTCACTAACACATTGAATCTTGTGGTTAATCCTGAAAAACACCCCCTCGAATCAATTATCAACATGACACAGATATCCCCGTTGCTTATGAAATAAACAGAAGAAAAGACCCGACTATCTACTGACTTTAAATGTACCTAAAATTACTTTTAAGACTCTGTTGAAAAGATGATAGCTCAAATGTGATAATAAGAATGGATGATGGAGGGGATAAAGGAACGGGATAGAGGACAAGGAACTTCCTAAAGATATGATGACTGATTTCTTGACAAGTGTGTCTGCGAACTCTGTGTCTCAATGAGTCAAACCGATGGGGGCAAAAAATCCTTTTCCCCCCATTTACTTGACAATAGGAATTAATTTCAAATCACGCGTACGTCTCCCTGATGAATGTAATTGCTTTTCAGACTGTGCTTTGCCAGAGAGAGTCTTGACAGTGGAAATGAAGCTGACACACAATCTTGTCCTCCATTGTACTTGGGAGTGCAATACACACAAGGTTTTGTCAGTGATTTGTCACAGCCCTTTGTCTCCGAACAATGGGTGACTTTGCTGTTGTTACTGGAGCTGACCTGAACTTTCTACTCGCAGTTCTGAAGGACTGGAGAGCAAGAAGAAGACTAAAGAGACAGGCAGAGAGAAAGAATTAGCCGGGGGTGTCCGATTTTGATGTGAAAGATTATGTCAAGTTGCATATTAGCAGGATTTTGTAGAAACGCCTTGGAGCAGTTTGAATTGAGCTTGAGGTTGAGCTGTTATTCAGTTTTGGATTGAAACATATCCTCCACCACTGGTGTGATTGGAGCTTCTCACAGACTGTAGCAACATAAAAATGATGAATAATGTAATCTTAAATTCCTTTGAATGCATCATTTTAGCCATGTTCGCAGCCTAGCTCTGTGGGTGGCAATGTAGTTCGGTCTGCTTTACTTCAGACTGAAAGATCTTAACAACTATGGGATGGATTGCGACGAAGGTTTGTACAGACATTAATGGTCCCCAAAGGATGGAGCCTAATGACTTTGGTAACCAACTGACTTCCTATAGCGCTAACTGTAGAACAAAGTGATGACTTTTCATTTAGCACCACCATCTGGTCAAATGTTTTATCTTTTGCTATGTTTGTTTATTTCCATCAGCCTCAGCTGTACTTTAGTTTAGTGCTAGATAGCAAAGGTAAACATGCTAACATGCTAAAGTAAGTGATATTTAATAGGGTAAACACAACGTACTACACATGCTAGCCTTGTTAGCATGTTAATATAGAAATAGTGAGCATGTTAGCATGTGGGCATTAGTATCTGGCTCCAAGCACCGCTCTACTTAAATACAGCCTCACACAGCCGCATGACTGGAGGCTTTTTGTCTTCTTGTTAATTAATTATTTGTCTGAAGGTAGGAATTATTGCTTTACCACTGAGTGTAGATCTTTGTAGCCAGGCTCATGCTGTCTTTAAGATCAAATTACAATGACCCCTGGTGGGATCACCAGGCACAATGCCTTCCGGCTGTGCAGCGGACAGTAATCGCAGCCATTCTAGGCAATGATTGTGATTCTATCAGAAGCACCACGGCACGTTTCAGTTAGGGAGGAAAGCTGTTTAACTACGTAGCCTACTTAGTCATGGTAGAAGCACATAAACCAAAGAAAAATGACCAAATTTGCGCAAGCTAACAAAGTCTGGCAGGCAAAATGCTTCTGAAAGCCTCATGGTGTGATATGAAACCACATGGAGAACGGACCAAAACAGCTTCATGGCTGTGACGTCATAGAACCTTGGGAATCTGTAAAATCAGTTTGTATCCGACACATAGAGGGACATTTTGCAATTCCTGGTGTGAGTTCTCCATAAACTCTTCTCTTTTGATGTTTCAGAAGATGATGATTTTAACCAGACTTTGCCTGCATATCAAGTGTCAAACAAACCCAAATATAGGCTCACGATAGTATCTAAAAGATCCTGTCCTAATCTCCTCATAAGATATGATTAATGTGTGTAAATTTTTAACTAACCAAGATTTAAATGGTTTGAAATGATCATTATCAAGTTTATCAGCATTTCGGAAATCCAAAACTGCTCATTACCAGATATTCTGTGCTAAACATCAATACTGGTATTTAGCAAGGGTGGGATAAATGTTCCCAAACTCCCTGAAATTTGAGTCTTGCCTATGAGAGCTCTTTGATCAATGAGAAATTCAATAGAGCTAATTTTCATTGGAGACTGTGAATTCATGGTGTGCATGCTGCTTCAAAGGCTTTTCCACCCTGCCAACCATAAAATTCTTGGGGAAACCTGGGATTCTTGTGGGCATCGATATGGTCCAAGACAAAACACACTGCATATTAATATTAACTGCAGCTTTATTGCAAAAATGTCGAGATTGGCCTTTAAAATCTCGACAACAACTGAGTTTAGGTTTAATTTTCTACACCAGGAAGTGGAATAGATTTACAGACATGACAAATAAAACTCCTTCTCACCTCATTTCACCTAAAACGAAGAAGCAAATGAAAAAGAAGTCAACTTTTCAAACACAACTGAGCTGGATGAGAAAGTGAGTGACTGACTTAAATGCGTCTGCTGTATGTGGTAGAATGAGGAAGAATATTAAACCAACTTGTCTTGGTGATAGGAAGTCTATTGTAATGGAGGAAATGGATTGAATAAGGCAGAAAAGGAAGGAAAGAGCAAAGAGAGTGAAGGGAGAGAAGCAGACACTGACAGAGAGAATTGATTCAGAGTATAATATAAAAGTACATACATTTTGTCTTTTAGTTTTTGTTTCTCTCCCATGCTTATTGTCAGTTTCTGAAGACAGCCTCTAGAAGGTTTAAGAGTTAAACTTGTAGACTGTAGTGTCAAAAAGGGAAGCCTTCTTTTACTTAGCTTGAGATTAATTTGAGAATATTTGATGATTTCACTGCATGGGGATTAACTTCAAAGCATCATAATACTTAGTAAACATTACAGCGAAGGAAAAAAGTCAACTTTTAAAGTTCAACATTGATTGATTCTCTAAAATGTGACAAGAAAGTCAGAAAAAGCTCTTCAGCCAGAGGGAGTTTCAACAAGGATCTGTGACCATATTGAGCAGATTTTTAGCTTGGCAGAGACATCTGCTACTCGTAAGTGTGCCTTTGCAGTCTGATTCAAAAGAAAGACATTTGTTTAGTGCTAGGAATAGTTCACGTAGCCAGGATTCCTGCAAAAAAAAAAAAAAAAAAAATCCCCACGCAGGTCTTGAGCAGGGTGGAACCCATACTGAGTGTAAAACAATTCTCTCAGCTTGTGGCTTGGATCCTGGAGGAAGGATAGCACATGTTGTACTGTTTGAAGATTAGCTTCAATTATTACTGCCAATGACATGAGAATAAAAGCACGATGGGCATCATTTATAGAAGATTATCAGAGAAGCAAATGGACCTTTTGTTGTTAATTCAATCTGGCCAATTGAAAATAATTATGGCTTATTCAAACAGTGTGCGAACAAAGCTGGAGTAAAACCAGATTCATCCTCTGAGAAGAGAATCAAGTTATTGGATGTTTTTAATGCCTCTATTAGGACCACTTTTTGATATTTTGAACATCTTATGAATGGCATTGTGCCACATTTGTATTATTTTAGCAGTATGCGTCAGCCATATCATACTCTAGCCAGAGATAAGAATCTGCAAATGATTTTAGACAAGACAAGACAAATAAAATCGCTGAATCAAAGCTTTTATTTGAGTACCTTCGTAGCTGAGTCATTACAACACATGCATGTAACTGCAGTGTCACCGGTTTGATTCCAGCTGGTGACTTTTGTAGCATAGTGTACCTCTTTTTTTAAACTTCTTTTAAAATTATTTTTGCTTCACACACTGTTCACTTGATCATTATTTCTTCCATCTTGAATTGTATTCATCACAAGAGATGAGCAATCTTTTACACCCGTAGCTTGCAAATTCATTTTTTCTCCATTACCACCTGTGTACTTCTGCAACAAAGGAGAGTTTTAATGTTTGGCTTTTCATGTAAATTAGTATGAAAGTCAACGTAATGGTAGTCAACTGATAAGATGGTTATAACAGTCTGAGAGGCTAAGGCAGACCCGCTTATTAAAGCTGAAGTGAGACCAATCAGTGTAGCAAATAATTTAATTTAAATGTATGCTTTTGTGCTCGTACATATTTCAGTAACCATAGAAACATTATATAGTGACCTTCTTGTGATATTCAGAGCTATTGATCTGAAAGCTGTTCTACGGCTTTACAGAAGTTTAAGGGAACGCCAAGCTTTTTAAGCTGCAGACCAAAGGGAGAGAGGAATAGCCACTGATAAAAGTGCAGTGTCTCATTGTATTCCACAGCAATCAATTGGACTCTGTGGTTTCCCCCTCTCTGTAATGCACCTTAGTTGTTCAAAGTCTAAGTTGAAAAGAACAGCAGTGGACTCTGCTTTGTCAAGTTCCTCTCTCTGTAAAAATGCACAAACTTGCCGCACCATGAAGCTATATTTCCCATTAGTGCTTTGCTCGTCGAGCCCGTAGGGCTGCGACGCTCTTTGATTCAACCTGGAAACTCAAACTCATGCTTGTGCGTGGATGGATGTGTCTG
The DNA here is from genome assembly GCA_033000465.1 of Sciaenops ocellatus. Taxonomy (NCBI): domain Eukaryota; kingdom Metazoa; phylum Chordata; class Actinopteri; family Sciaenidae; genus Sciaenops; species Sciaenops ocellatus. Next base: position 11,130,868 of record CP136889.1, read on the forward strand.
CACATGCATACGTTTATGTAAGATGGTGCATTCTGTGTGGACATATCTATCTGCAAACTCATGACATGTGTATTGACGGTGTGTTCATTTTCACCGCTCTTAAACCACTTTATCCTCCTACTCACCAGCCATAAGGTCAGAGTGGGTCAAAAAGAGAAAGGAAATACATTTCCTCTCCACAAAAAAACATCTTAGCCATCTGAAGGTTGTACCTTTAAAAGCCTTGACCCATTATTGTAATGGTGTTTGATTCTGAAAAATGGATGTCCCTTAAGTATTGCCCATTGTGGAGCCACAATTTTATACATACAAAGCCCCTTGCTCTGGTCCTGCCATGTCAAGGCATTTCATCTAATGGCTGAAATGGCACTCCTCCACTTTCCTTTTCATGGTTACCATTCAGAAAGTGCCAAAAGGCAACTCACTGCACTCCTGGTGATTGGTCATGTCATGCCATGCCTGTTGGGCGTGTCATTGAGTTGACGAGTGTGTGAGTGGGCACACACACAAGAATAGGATTGTGCTAGCTGTGTGTGTGTGTGTGTGTGGGTACTGTATGCATGTTACTTAATGCATGCACTAGAGGTAAACGTGTTAAAGCATAAAGGTTTGCGGGAACAGGTTGAATTTCTGTGTGTGAGGGAACTCAGAGAAAGACACATTGCCTTCTTTGATTACTGGTAAATATTAGAGAAATGAATAGTTCAATGCGACACTGACAATAAAAAGAATTTTGTTGGAAATTTAGTATGCACAGACTCAGTGTAGTTATATGAGCCGCAACAAGAAAATATGGCTGCTCAAAGAATATGCAAATATTGTCAGTTAGAACACACAGTGGATGAGCAGCATATATTTTCCCCCCACTGGTTAAAGTATGAAAATAATAGAGTAATATGCTTGCAAAATTGGCTGTAAAAAAATACCAAAACTTGAATGAATCAAGCTGCGAAGACGAGATCTGTGTCCTACCAGGTGAAAATACTGAAATAACTTAGATATCTGCAGAATGCAGTCACATCTGCCACCAGATTCTGTAGTATATTCCTACATCTGTGTTGTATGAACACACCGTTTTGACTTAGCAGTGTTATTGATTCTTTATTGTAACCATGTGATTTTCATTTATTTTGATTTTCATTATTTATGGCTAAAAAAAAAGTCCATTTGTGTAAATAAAGAATGATGTTAATTTAACAGAGAGACAGAGAGAGAGAGGAAGTTTTAATGAAGGCAGTGCTCTGGGATTTTTCATATATGAGAAGCTGTGAAAGGTTTGTCGCCCTGAAGGAAAGTAGTGCCAAGGCAGGGGCCAATCAAATCTCACCAGACCTGATGCTTTGTGGTAATTATGCTACCTGATTTGAGCATTTAGCTTGGTTTGACGGCACCTGTAGGACATTTATGGCCAAGATGGATGGCTGGAGCCACCTGACACATTCTTTTCCTATCCTTGCTTATAATTTCTTGTTCCACTCTTTTGATGGTAGAAATGTAGTAAAGCATAATGACAGCAACATGTAATGATTTGCTTTCTTACTGTGTTTATGAGCACTTGCTATTTCAGCTGTAAATGAAATAAATAAACTTAAAGCTGAAAAGGTTTTCAATGGTCTCTTAGCAACAAGAAAAGCCACAGATGCACTTACTTACCAAGAATAATGTGTAGTGAGTAAATAGTTAGTATATGTAGTGTACATAGTATTATATATTTCACTTTGCAATACTTTTGTAGATTTTTACTTAACATACTCACTATATTGTACTTTTTCAGTCAGCCCACTCGAACAGAGTGGCGCTCCATACTGTATAAAAACAGTTTTTGTATACTATAATAGTTATGCCAGGAAGTGAAAACAGGTGTGAAAGAGAAAGAAAAGTCTGAATTATAGCTCGCAGATTTGCCTTGACACCAATAATTTCTTCAGAGAAGTTCTTCACAGCCATGCATAGCACCTCAGGGTATTGCAAAGCATTTTGATGTTATTTTACAGGCGCCACTGAACTTGAGCTTGGCTGCGAGAGGGGAATATGTCAACTCCGATTGCTTCACAAGCATCATCACAGACTCACAGATCAAGAGCCTTCTGAGTCAAGGTATTTGGTTACATTTCTGTAACTTTTTTTTATACTTTTTAGGATGAAAAAATGTTTGTGTCATCACTCAGCTTGCACAGGGTACTGGGTAAAAACAGCTATATGCATCATGATTCTCTGTATCAACTTTTTTTAAAAACTGTTTTTTGAAACTTGCTTCACCCAAAATACGTTTTTCTGAGGATTTATGCACCAATTTCTGCACTATTTAAGCACCAAAAATCTGCAACTTATTTACTATTCCAGAGGTTTCCAGTCCAGCCACAGTTTTGTATGCTGTATGACTGTAATGATAATCATAAAGATCCCTCTTTGCTTTTCAGCTATCCCCAAGAGGTGCTGCTAAGAGTTATGTTTCCTGAGGCAAGAAGTCACACAGCGTGCTGATGTGTCAAAGTTAAAGGTAACATCATTAAATCATTACCTAATCATTTTGAACATTAGTCTAATTAACATAAACAGACCAGACAATTGCGGAATTGGCTGCCTCTATCAGCCAGTGCTTAAAACTGTGTGTCAAAGTAATTCACAGCTTTGTTCAAGCTTCAAGGCTGCATCTGAGTGCTTGGTTAGTTAAAGGTAATACACAGTGGAGTCGCTGCGTCAAGAGGCTGTGATCTGCTCTCCTCCTTCTTCTGCCTCTCTTGCAGAATAGTTTGTGGGAAAAACACTTATTTGCTTTCTTTCTGGGAGTTAGATGGGAAAATCAATATCACTCTCATGTCTGCCTGTTAAGTACAAAGCTACAGCCAGCATCCAATTAGCTTAGCTTAGCATAAAGACTGAAAACAGGGGGGAGCAGCTAGCTTGGTTGTATCCAAAGGTAAAAGAAAAAAAATTACTTATCAGCACCCAATCACAAATTAACATGTGATATCTAGTTTGTTTGATCCATGCAAAAACTGATAAAGCAAGTTGTGGTTGTGTGAGGTTGCCAGGCAACCATCAGAGACCCCAGGAAGTCACCATTAATGGCTAAGGAATAGTCTGGCACATAACTTCCTGTAAAACTACCAGTTTTTGTACAGATCAAACAAATGAGATATAACAGGGCAATTCATGAGCTTTACAGGTGCTGGTAGGATAAGGAGACTTAACCGTCTCCAGCTTTAAATTGTGCCTACAGACATGAGTGTGTCTGTACGAGGGCCAAACTATATACCTAACTATTAGCAAGAAAGCGAATAAATGTATTTCCAGATGCTTTTATCTATTTCTATTTGGACCTATGTGAACTTTTCATACCCCTTAAAGTAGTGTTTAAACTAAACCAACAAGCAAAGCCGGAAAAACAGGACAATCAGACATCCATCCTCAAAGAATTAGGCTGCTTTATCTCCTTCTTCTACAGCCTAAATATGGGGCAGGGCCACCCAACCCCTAGAGAGGGGCTGAATCCAAACATCCAGACCTCATCGCTACAAATGCTGAGGGGTGTCAAAACCCACAAGGATCCAAAAGTGGACTGAGTGCAGACTCTCAGACTTGTACTTGGGGTGCAGACTGTATTTATTTCATTATCCGCAATTCATTGCAATACGGATGTGGCAAAGAGAGTGAGAAGACAGGGAGAAGAACACAAGATGGGGGAGCATGCAACATTGTCTAATGCAAGCATACAGCAGTTTATTATCTGCACAAATACGTTTCTGTAAATTTTATTCTGTCCGGCTCACAGCGCCTTTGAGTCACTCAGCCTATTTCTCCCTTCATCACACGTCTGGTCGTTCCCTCCCCCTCATTATTTTTGCTCTCCATTCTGTCATCTCTTGTAAGCTCCTCACTTTCTCTGGTCCACTCCTCTCACACTGTTGCTCCCTTACATCACTTTCACTCCCTCCTGCCCCAGTTTTTTCTTTGCTCCTAAACCTGCTCCGAGTCGCTCTTGGTGTCCATTTTTCTCTCACACACCCACCTACACACACACACACACACACATACTCTCCTCCTAGCCTCTCTAATCAATAATGGATAGAGCCACATAGTGATAGGGCTTCTCTCCTCCTTTTGACCAACTCAGATTATGTGTGAGAGGGCAACATCTATCAAGACTGTTACACTGCCAACCCCTGCTGCTGCGGCAACGTGATTAAAAGGTCTACTCTGGCGAGTGTGTGTGAGCGGGTATGTGTGCAAATCTGCAAAAAGGGCAGGAGGAGCAATTTGATAACACCATGTTAGACTGGGCGCTTTGCATTTCTATTCATAACCCCCTTGGGAGACACAACTCATGCACAATATGTCACTGCACACCCGCACTACATTACAAAATCTGAGCAAATGCTGCAGTGATTATGGTGGGTGAAATCATTATGCTTACCACACAGCAGGTGGTGAGGCAGGACTAAGACCAGAGCTAATCCTCACTGCGCTATCTCAGCTGAAGAAAAAGAAACAGAATATAATTAGTCACTCTGGCTTTTAATTACAGGTAGTACACTTCAAAATTCAATTGAAGGCCACTGGTTATGAACATGATATTTAAACACAGGTATAAATAGTAAAGAACAATGTATTCAAATACATACTGCATGGAAACGTCACATTGATATATAGTCCTAGTCAATGACAACATTTCCCTAAATCTAGCACACGGTAGATCAAACTGCAGGGGTGCACACTAAAGACAAAACAAATACTGTGATCCTTTTTGACATATGTGAGTGAGAAGTTACAAAATGAAGGAAAGAAAGTGACAGAAGGACATAGGAGGGCTTTTTTAATTATCTTTTGGAGCATCCTGTTGGTGGCGTTCATCTTTCTGTACTTTCTGCAGTCCTGTCAGAAATGCCATTTAAAAATAATAGTTAAAGACACGGGTGAAATTAAAAACACATTATCCAAATTCTGTTTGCATGCTTAATATGTCAGAGTATTTTAACATCAAAATAGTTCTTTTGTGTGTTCCTGTGATGACTTATCGTGAACTTAGGGCCAGTTACATGAATTTATCCAATCAAATGTGATTTGGGATGACTACCTAACCCGGGTCATCATACAAAACTGTTAGCTACTGGGTAGCTAGCAGCTGCTGATCTAACAACACTGGTGAAGGACATGTGTGTGGAGGCCTGTCTTCTACAGTCAGCTCTGCACCTGTACACACATAATGATGTCACAGTACACTGACACACCCTGCAGTACGTTTCTACAAGTTCAACTATTGATTTTCAGGGACTGACATTTACCTTTTCACCTTGTTAATTTATTATTTATTTATGACTATTTACAGATTTAACATCAGACTGGCAACTGAATCATTGAATCTGAATATCTTATTATAGAGTCATTATAGGAAGTAATGGTTTAGCAGCAGACTTAGTTTATACCAACTAAGCTCTGGCATACACCATCATTGTAGAATCTGACAGGGACAAAAAACTTTTCATCATATTTCATCATCAGGAAAATTAAATACATTTTACCTAATACCATCACCTCAAGTCAAGTTTATTATAGCCATTAATCACAGCTATAGTCTGGAAGGACTTTACAGTCCTCAGATTATGAAAGAAGCGAAATATAAAGCAATCTTTTGTACTGTGGTGCTCTCTGTAAATGATATCAGTGTGTCCCATTTAATTAAAACAGCTTGTAGATAAAAATGAAAAACTGCTTGATAAGGTTTCCAAAATTATATTTATGGAGATGATTCCTGTGTATCTGCATGCATACAGTGTGTGTGTGTGTGTGTGTTTGTAGGCTTTGCTACGTTTTGTAATTGCCATCTGTGAATGATCGCCAACAAAAGACAACAAGGTTTTACAGATTCAATTTGCACAAGTATCTTTAAATTTTGTTTTGGGATTTTTTTTCCTTTTACATCTCTGTCTGCACCTTTACTTGAACTCCCTGATTTCCCCTGATGTATATTTAACTGCCGTTTTTTTCTTTTCTTTATTACTGTATGTAAATGTGTCTTTGGTGCTCATCTATTTGTGCCATGTGTGTGCCTGTATGTGTGTGAATCTATGTGTGTCAGGGCTACTAAGCCACTAGTGGCAGATAGACAAGGTTTCCTTCTGGGAGCTGATGTAGTTGACTTTGTCCTTTTCAGTCTGTTGGGTCCAGCGCTCTACCTAAGGCCATGATTAGCAGTTACCTGTGAGTCGAAGGTTGTGGGATGGAGGGATGCAGAGGCCAGCCAAAGTAGAGCAGAAGAAAGATAGAAAAAAATAAAAGTGGCTTTAGTGAAGCTAATGATAGGAGGAAGGGATCAGGAAGGAAGATAAAGTGGAAGGAAGGAGAAGAAGAAGGGGGAAAGCAAAGAAAATAAGGAGCAGAAAGTAAGGCCACATTAGAAAGGATGGCACAGATAAGGACGAGGGGGACGAAGAGAAAAGGAAAGAAAGGAGAAGTAGTTGACAGAATTGAAAGGAAGGAGCGAACAAGAGAGGAAGGTAATGAGGAAGATAGTGAGTGAAGAGACATGAGCAGCCACCAGAGAAGTAAAGAATTGAAGAGTGACAGAGAAAAGGGAGATGGGGATAGAGTAGGGCAACTGACAGAGCAAAAAAAGAAATAATTAACACGTTGAATATGGTTAGTATCCTGTCAGAAAGCAGAAATCCGAGTCTCATTTTTCAAAGATGAAACCGACACTGTCCTAACACTGTACGGAGGAGCAGTCAGAAGAAACAGGCGGGCAGAGAATCCTTTTTGAGTTCTTTGACGAGGCCCTTCTCACGTTTCTTTTTTTTTTCTTTTTCTTTCTCCTCTGTATTATCTGCAATCATTCATCACAACCTCTGCCCCAATGGCTGAGCAAATTCCAGCATAGAGTGTGTGCATATCTGCGTGTAGCCTGCGCTTGAGTGTGTGTCAGTGCGGAAATTTGTGTGAGCATGCGTGACGTGTGACAGAAAGACGGACTGAAAGAATATTTCCTCATGAGGTTTGGTTGTTCTGAACGATCCTCCCCAATGGCAGCAGAAATTGGCATGCAGCTCATATCGTGTGTGTGCAAGAGTGTGTGTGTGTGAGAAAGAGAAACCTATCGAGAGCTGTGTTGCATGCACGCTTGCCCATTGTTCAGTCGTGCATTTGGTATGAAGATGGAGCAGAAAGTGAGGACAAAAAAGACAAGTTATAGGGTCATAAACAAGAAGTGGGTAGAGCGTGAGTAGAATGATGAGTATAAATAAATAAAGGTTACAGAATTAGTGCAATACTTTAAATAAATAAAATGGGGTTTAAGTTATTAAAGGTTAAATCACATTGCAACCTTCCATCAAAACTGTATTAAGTCACTATTAACATGAGCCCTGAACTGAAGCCTCGCAGAAGTATATAGAAGGAAAAAAGCAACAGAGTCTCCAGTGCTCTTGTGGCAAGTTCCTGACATCCTGACCTCACTTTAATCCAGAGAAATGCCACAGAATGGGATGTTAATTGAGTATTTAACCCTTCACTTTTTTTTTGTTCCAGCAGTATCTCCTCGCCTTATGTTGTGGGAGATGATGATTCAGAGACAAATTGGTGACATACAGCACTGTATTCATTCTTTTCCTGTTCTCAGGTCTTTTGCAGATGGGGAATAACGCTCAAACCCCCCCCCCCGCTGACAGTGCAAGTAGGTGATGGTGTATGAGATTTGACAGGTGCTGGCAGTCTCTTCCATGTACAGTATGCAGGAAACACATAGCTCAACTCATTTTGCCCCAAGACTCCAGTTTTGCTTTGAAGGTTAGAAAGAATTCCCTCTGATGTAAAAGAATGAGCTTGTTGAGAAGTGAAAATAGGATGGTAGACGTTAGCTTGAAAGAGTAGTCTAAACTATCTAAGCTAGAAAAAACTATGCAGTAAATCTCTGCTTAGATTTTGCTAAAATTTACATTAACAGTGATGCCTTTAGACAACGTGTCATCATAACAAAGCATGGAATTCTGTAGAAAGCAGACATCAGGCCTAGTCAACACACATTAACTTGGGCATAAGGCTATGCTAATGCTAATGCTAATAATCATGGTCAAAAAGCTGACCTTTTGTCAGTGTGGTTCTTCATTTCCCTCTTCTCTCATCGTGTGTCACCTTAATGGCACAAAATGCACCAAAACTACATAAAAACCAAAAAGTTCCTTGCTGTTGTCACACAAATGTGGTTAGCATATGTTTGCTAGATTTATCAACGTGATGAACAGTGACGCTGATCATGAACGAGATGTGAAAACACTGTTTATATTGCTGGTATACACTACTGAGTAGAAAAGTACTTGACCAGTAAAGACCTTTTTCTCAGTTAAAAACTTTAAACACACGTTTATGGGTTAACAGCTCAGTTTACTGGACATCTACAGTATTTATCAAAGGCCCCGGAATATCTCTTCTCGTCATGTTGTTTCAGTTGACAGCAATAAAGCTGAGAGTAAATCCCCCTGGAAGCCCTCTTGATAGATGTATCACGCACAGACAAGTAAAATCGCTTGGTTTTCTGCATCTGTGGACTCATCCACTTGAATGGCATGCCATGGGGACTCACTAAGCCTCTCAAACAATTGCCTCTCAACATCCTCTGCAATTTTGTCTATTCTCCTCAATTGTGTTAGCAGAGAGGGCAACATGCCCAGCCTTGTTAGCTGCCATTTCCCCAAAATGTTTCAAGCTTTCGTCTTCTGCTGGTGGAGGAATTAACTTCGCAGTGTTAAGAGGCGCCTTTTGTTTTGGCAAATCAACTTGCCACCAAACATGAGGCCTAATGCAGCGGCATTAAGTGAGGGTGCATTTGAACATTTGCCTCTTTGAATCTCTTTCACATTTATCTTCGTAAAATATGTCATTGGAGTGTTTTGTCTCTAAGTCCCAACATAAAGTGGATGGTATCATCGCCGTGGCACTGAGAGGTCCTGTAAGGTCGAGAAACAGAAACAAGGAACATGGAGAAAAAAGGCATTATGCCTTGTGTGTGGATGAGTAAGTCACAAAGGAAAAGAGAGAAAGCTATTTAAGGGATCATGAAAATGTTATCTCTTTAATTGTCATTGTGTGCTTGTTAATGGACAATGAAGCAGGAGCAGTGTGCATTGTCTGTGTGGTATAGAACTGAAAGTGTTTCAAGGAAGCAGGGTGAGAATACAAGATTGTGAGGTGCAAGGTTGAATAGAGGTATGAAGACAGTACGCCTGAAAGAGATTTGTGCCTGATCTCGAGGCTCACAGATGAAACTGTGTTTAACCAGCTGCATCTCTTTCTTAGGACTCTACACATCTACACATACAGTTTGAATACATGACCCAGTCAAAGATACATGGATTAATTGTTGAACAGGTCATGCTTGTTATTGTCATCATGTCTAATTAACATCTAAATGAGTCACACCCTGCTACACCATCTACACCTGCTATTTTACATGTTGTTTTAGTTCATACGTATCTCAGTGGAGATGTGAAGAAGCTCATCGTTTTCATAAAAGGTCTTTTCAGGGGCTATTTATGAACTATTTACATTTATAAAAACCCAAGATAATCTGGTGATCTTGTGAATTATTCTGCTGCACGATAATGGTATTAGGCTACTATTTTTCTCTGGTGCACCTCTATCACAATTCTTTTGTAGACTTTTGATATATATATATAAAAATATATATATTTTTTTGTTGTCCAACATTTTATCCATTTAAAAATAGGTTAAAATGTGTGTGGTGTATCTGCAGAGACACTGCCTTCTGCTTGCATTTTTCTATTTTGCTATGTTCAGGATATTTCTTGGGTGTGTAGCCTCTATAGCCGATCATATCGAGCAGGATGTGAGTGCGGGACTTTCTAAAAACATACGGACCAGATGTCAGATCATAAGCACACATCAAATAGGAAGCTACAATGGAGATGAGCTGGGTTGGGCTACAAACCACATCTTACAAAGCCAACTCATTCTACTTTTAAACGAACGACTTTTACTTTTAATGAAGTACTTATACATTGTGGTATTGGTACTTTTACTTATTTAAAAGATCTGAGAACTTATTTTGCCACTGCTTGTTCCTGGGGTGCTGTTCAGTATGCTCTAGCTGTAGCCTCATCTCCATAGAAGCTAAACACAGATTTCTAATATGGAATAATACAGACTCTCTTCATAACTGTCTAGATACATAAGCTGTTATCATGCAAATTGTTTAAATTCACCCACTTCCATGTCATGTTTTCCTTGTACCTTGTAATTCCATTTAATCACTCAGTATAAATGCTAATTATCAATCAATAATTAAATGCAAACAATGCAATCTGAATGTCCCAATAAATATTACGGGTCACTGGTGAATTGTGAAATATAACATGAAATAGAAAAACTGGGCAATGAGCCAACCTTGTATACTTGCTGAGCTCAGCAGCAAATGCAAACACAATCAATTCTTTGTGTGTGTGTTGTGCATGTATACACACATTTTGACAGATGCGGGTTCATATGTGTGTCTTCATGCCCTTCTTTAGTGTGTGTGTGTGTGTGCGAGTGAATCTATGTGGGTGCCTCAAGTGGTGGGCCTAATAGCTAATTGCCTATTTCACAGTAGCTAGATATTTTACAGACACAAGCACAATTGCTCAATAGGTGGCAATTAAAAATGATAACTGTAGAAAAACACTGACACCATAATACCAGCGGAGTAACAGCGACATGCTAATTGACAATAAAACTATAGCCTGTAGGCTATAATGTAAGCACTAGTGGTGAAAACATATTGCATTATCAAGAGTTGTAATATGACTTTGATTGACAAATTAAAGTAATTAGTTCATTTGGAAGTCAAGCAGTCGTCTGTGCTATTATATAAGGTGCTACACTATCAGATTGTGTCATTTATAAGAAATGCCCTGAATTGAAAGTTGTCCAGGTAACTGACCTCATGTCACTGACATTAGCATCCATTTCCCTTTGCTTATCAGGTTCAGCAGGGTGTTCTCGATGTCCATCTCCCAAGCAATGCATTCCAGCGACATCACCAATGAAAATTTCTTTATAAGTAAAGAAGATTTCTCATACAGTCTTAAATACATAAACATAAATATTAAGTTTGTGATCTGCTTGACTATTGGGTGGATCTAACTTCGACACATCCTGATGTGTATACCTTAGTATTTATGTCTTATGTCTCAGTTATCTTTCAAATGGATTTTATTGATTTACTCATAATCCAGATAAACATGTTATTGATCACCAGTTACTCCAAGGGCCACACTGCTTATGTGATAGGCCTTAACATCTCTTTACTCACTTACATTCATACATACATTTCAATATTTAATAAAGCAGAGACATAAATGGTGCAAGACACTAAATGATGACACACTTTATATCATAGATACATGGCAATAAAGGCTAACTTTAAGTGTCAGCAAATTACTGCTAAATATAGACATTTAATATAACACAAATCTTGTTAGAGTTAGTCATTAAGTCTCCATATTGCACCCATTTTGCAAGCATTGTAATTGCTGCAGGAAATAGCAAGCAATATTGACAACAACCTAAATAACTAGAAAATGCATCCCTAAGTTGATTAACTTTTTATTTGATCTATAATCTGGGTAACTGGTTAGATTGAATAAATTCAGCATTAACCTTCTCATCAAAATCATATTAAGTAGTCTTGAACCCATGAAGGAGCTTACTGGTATTTGTCCAGGGAAAAATCGCTTCCAGTATTCATGTAGATCGACCAGCGTTAAGAGGGAAAATGTTGGTCCATTAAAACTACCATTGGGAAACACAGCTACAGATAGCAGCTAGTATCTTATGCTGGTTTATGGTGATTGTTATGCGCATTGATAGCATGCCTCTTCTCAAAACAGATATTCAGAGTACTTTAGAGAATAAAACAGTAAATGTGGAAATGATAACAGTCGATTTGACTGTACTGGATTTTCTGAGATGACAAAAGATGGTGGCTGATATAAACCCAGGCTGGTGATAAACACTGATATAGACCGGCCATGAGAGCTACCCCAAACAAAACTAACCTACCTGTTATTATCATGGCTATTGGTTGGTGTGTCGCAGTCTGTTATCATCAAAAGCAAATTTACTGTTTGCTGTGACCTTGAAAGGAGGATTTTATCAGTGCAGTCTCAGGCTTTGTGTTTTATAGTAGTACTTGTATGGATACACAGGGAGGAGGCACTGGCACAGCAGTATAACCACGATCCTATAAGCCTACCAAGTGTCACCTCTTCTGAGCAGTTTAATGAAGAAAAGAAATGGGGGAAAAAGGTCATTTAGAGAAGAAAATAAAAGTATTTGTCACCACTAAATTGTTAATTAGTGACACTCAATCTTAAATAAACACAACACAGAAAGACGTCGCCTCTTTTCAGTTGAATTTCCTGCCATCATAGTGACTGATGTTTGGTTCAGTTTTTTTTTTTTTTTTAACATCTCTATTAACACAATCATCATGTACAACAATCATTCAAACAGTTCAAACAAAAGAGGGGATTTACAAATAATAATGTTAATATGTGGTAAAGTAAGCCAAATCATTGAATAAATAAGCATATGAATAAAAATAAATAAAGAAAATGCTACTTCATGTAATGGTTGACATTTATTTTAGGAGAAGGAGGGTGTTCCTCAGCCAGGGCCAGAACATCCTCATCTCAACTTCCGATCTGTCTTCACACAGATTAACATACATTTATCCTGAGCTCAAATAACCTTTACTTGTCAGAGGTGTTTGACATTGTTTAAGAGGATCACTGTGATGCATCTCATGTGAATGAAAAGGCTGTGTGCACCTGCAAGTTTTGGCCGTAGACAGATAACCTATTACATTTTACAGACACAGACATAACTCATGGCGAGTTAAAAATGAAAATAATCAGAGCATTTTCCACTTCAACTATGGTATGACAAGCATAGCAGATAGTACACCAGACACGCCATATGCAAGTGTAATAAGATACAGTAAGCGATGATGAATGAAGACCAGGGTGGGCCAAAGCATGAAGAGCATTCAATTTCCAGTGTACAACATCAACGTGCGTCACCTCTTCTCTCCAAGAACGTTTGAAAACGAATCCATCCATAATCAGTTCCCCATCTTACTTAACTAATTCGGCTTGAGTAATTTTAGACTACAACAAATGACAGAAAGTCAGCTGAGTGAGTGACGTAGTGACCTGTGACAGAGTAGAAACCAAGTTTCCCCTAGCCTCTTAATCATGCTGCCTACGTCTGGATGCTATAACTTATACCAGCTTAATATCGCTCTAAATATTTACAAACCAGTGAAGGAGCACTCACAGCAGTCCATGCTGCCAAAATAATAGTAACATTAGCATTCTCCTGCACCCAGCTCCCATGTGACTGTGTCTGGCTGTGCTGTCCACTTTCAGAATGTTTTTAACATTGGACACAACTGTCCACCAATTAAAGCATTTTTGGGTCAATCTACAGGTAATGCGCCCAAATGCTGAAAACAGGTGCACAGAATATAAATGAGTCACTTTTTGGAGGAGAATTTTAAAACATTTGAGGGAAATCAACAAGGACAGTGGCTCTTACCTCTTGCCAGCCAGTATGTATTTTTTGAAATTCCTTCAGCACAGTGGGAAATCAATGCATTTGGTACCCGATACACACATTTCTGTGCCTCGCTGCTTGTTAAATTTCTGAAGTACACACTCACACCAGACCCACTTGCAAATGGGCGTTGTACTTGTGTTGTCACAGGAGTGGAGGGACAACTTGAGGCTGGATGTTTATAGTGTTGTAAAGGAGAACTGCAGGGGAAATGTGGCTGTTTTTTAAATTTGTAAGGGGGGACTGCAGAAATGAAGAGAATGCTGAAGTAGTGGAGGAAGGCCAAGGGATAAAGGAGGAGACAAGTGTGAACTTTTACCTTCAGTGGTCCACAGTGCAAACAGACATGAATGTGCAAACAGAAGATGAAGCCTAATTACACACGAATGACCAAAACACGGAAGGTGATTTTCGGGGGGGTGGGAATCGAGTTTGAACTTGTCAGTGGTCAAAGGTTTAGTGAGAGAATAGATGACAGGTACACACACACACACACACACTTACCTCTGCACCAACTCTCCTCCTGACCCTAGGCAACTCTGATGGCCAATTTCCAATGTAAATCAGCCGTCTCTACGCTGAACATGTCTGAAATGCCATTACTCATGCAGATATTGTGAAATCAGCCATTAGCGGCAGAAATCTCATGAAAGGTTGTTAGGGTCTGGACTGGAATACTAATTGTGAAACTGCTGAAGAAAGGGGCAGGGACTTCAGTAGCCTGCGGTAACCAACTAGCAATTATAATAAACATCTTGAATCCATTCACCGCACTATGCTCAGTGTGGACCTGCTCTGTGTGAGCTTTTTGTAAAATTAACACACGCACACACACACACATTTAAGCCCATGCCTGAGTATGTGTGTATTCTTCATCTCCACAGAAAAAAACATATTCGGGGCCATTTGTTTGGTTTTGATACGCTACGAAAGTGACGGAAAATAGAAAACATGTAGAAAAGGCAGACAATGGACCACTTCAAAAAGAGTCACAAAGCTAACGGCTGTGCTGTTTGGCTTGTGAATCTGAGTGTAAGGAATCTGGGACACACTGAAAGGCGGTGTTGTATGATTCTGCTATTACAACTGAGCATTTGGGAGATAGTACAATAGTAATACACTGGTGACTCAAAATGAATCATTCATTTCACAAATAACATTGCTGTGTTGTGTATGAACGAAAAGGAATATAAAAAAAGCCTTTTTACACTTTGTTGTCAAAGATTGAGTTTTAATCTTTGTTGGAATGGTCAACTATGGGCAACTAACTTTCTGCTCTGTTTTAGTTTTCCTTAAACATTTAAATTAAAAGTACTCATTATGCAGAATTTTAATCTGAAAATTACTTGGCACAGGAAAATAAAGAAGTAAATGGTAAAACAATTTATATTAAAATACAGAGATAAAAGTAAGATGTAAGTATAAGCTAGCGTTAAATGAAAAATACTAAATCAAAAGAACATACAGAATTATACAGAAGTGCAAAAAAAACACTTTTTATCAGGACTTTATCAAGCTACAAGCATTGAAGAGCAATATCGCCTATTGACGAGAGACCCTGCAACAACAACCAATAGTGCCAGTTCAGAACTGGGACGATGAATGTAGTAGACTGGTTAATTTCTGCAGAGTTGTCTGGCATGTGTGTACTCTGTGTGCGCACATTTTTAACGCTATGCTAAATACGTCCACTCATCTCTTGTGTCACCAGGAGCCCCAGGCTCACACCGTGACGTTAATAGTTTGACAGGCCCCACTGCTCCTCTCGCTTTACCTCCCTCCATCTGCTCCTCTTTTTCCTCCCCTTCCTCTGGCTCTTCCCTGCTTGTGGGACTTACTCTCTCACTCGCTGTGCCTTTGGACAAATGCAGGTCGCGACCAGGATGCATGAAGAGAAAGTTTTTAATAAGAAGAGTCTAGACACTTTTTTTTATCTTCAAAGTTTTGAGAAGGTGTGGAGGTTTTGGCAAACTGTTCAGTTGTATTTTATATACATTATTTTTTTCCTGGTGTCAGTTCTTTCTCAGGGGTGGGTCACTTACTCTTGTTTTACAAGTGCTCATAAAAGATAATGTACGTTTTCTAGTGCTGTCCATTAAGTGCCTTACTATCCAAGCAGACCAGTACTTTTAGTTTAACACACTACATGTGCAATAATGTAGAACAAACAGCTGTCCCTCCTCCCACCACTCAAGCTGCTCTCTAGAGTAATGGTTCCTTACCTGAGACGATTACAAGGGTAGGACATACGTGAAATGAACTTCTGCTAGAAAAAAATGTAATATACTTTTGGAATTTTCTCTTTTATTTGCCATTTTCTATCTAAAGTTTAGATTGTGTTACCTCTTTAGTCTGAGGTTGCGGTGGTAGCAGTCTTCTCAAGGTAGTACAGATGTTCCTCCTACCAGAAATGTCTTCCAGCTCCTCCTAGGGGAGGACAAAGCATTCCCAAGCCAGATGAGAGCAGAGAAGCGATTCTGAGGTCCAAAAAACTGGACTCTCATGCCCTCTACACCTTGAGATCTTGTTCATGAAGCACTGCAAACATGTTTGACTTCCTGCTTGATGCTCTGACTTTAGTTATATGAAGATCAAACGTCCCGTCAATGTCAAACAGTCTGATAAGGGATAACCACCAACTTTGTTGCAAGCAGACATTGCTTTGTCTCAAGGGAAAGGAGCCTGGGTCTTCTTATATTGTTCAGTTCTTGATGGCAAGTCCTTTTCTGCCACATGTAGCAGTTACATTTGATATATTGCTGAGGTCTGGCATGGCTGAATGCATCTGGGCCAAAGGTTTGTGGTTTATGTTTCAAAGAATCATCACAATTGGAGGGAATTATCACCCAGATAACAGCAATGTGCCGCTGTGGGCTACATGTAGTGTGCATTTAATGCTACCTTAATGCTACTGCGCACCTGGAGTTTGGGTATATTGACAGAGGTGTATTTGGCCTAGCTTGAAAGGACAGTGCACTTTCTTTCACCTTGGCCTTATGAAAATAAGGGTGTTACATATTTGTTTTTACAGGTTTGGAGGATAAATCCCCCATGAAGGGGGCAGTAGAAAGAAGCCCTGGCAAACTAAGCCAGTGCTTAAATATGAGTGATTATGATTGTCAGGGATTATGATTTTGCATGCATAATAGGGGTTTCTGTTGCTATGATATTTGTATTTTGGATAAGGCAATTTTACATGCATGGTCTGACTAATGGTGATATCCTGGAACATTTTTTTCAACTACTCAACTGCCAATATCCCACCTACTCCAGCAGCTCACTGGCATCCCGTATATTCTGAGATGTTCTAAGGAAAAGCCTATCGCTACAAAGTTTTCATTTCTTGCCTGTTTATCTTCACAAAGAACAATTGATTTGTAGTGTTAATATCTTGTTACGCTCTCCGTGCAAGTGTGAATGGACACAAACATTTAAACCTTACCCTAACCCATCCGCTGCTTGCATTTGGCTCCCTGCTGGTGGAGGTGCGACTGTGTTACGATTCAGCTCGGTCTAAATGGACCAGGTCTGTCATTCAGCCCCAAAATGGGGCCATATCTCAGCCTCTTATTTGTTCCACATCTCTGCCAATGAAATTTTTCTACTTTTGCACCAAGATGTGTGCTTGGCTGCAAGTCAGGATCCTCAGTGGCTGGTGATTTATGCCATGGAGAAGTGTGTTTGCTGAGAAGCTCTGATTCCTCTCGATGAACTATGAGCACACACTTGTGCACGTACATTATGTAATGGTCAGACGAAAGAGTTGAGCAACAAGTCAAGAGAAAGTCTGTTCTCCTGGAATGAGCAGTGATCAAGAGGCCTATAAACACACTCACATACACATTCACACTATGAGCTGTATGATGAGTTATAATGATGAGTGAGGGTGTGACGGATTAAGCCTTCATTCCAAGTTTGTCCACAGCGTGAATAATGGCCCTGGAGGATGTCCAAGCTTCCTGTTTTCTTTTAATTTCACTGTCCCTCTTTTTGTCCAGATTCTATTTTCTATGTTTTTAATATCAGAATTAAAAAAATCTCATGTTTAAGGGTCTATCTGCATATTTATTTTTTAATTTTCTGTGTCTCTCCACTTGTAAAATCATCTCTAGGTGGTTTAATCCTGCAACCTTTTGCTTTTTGTCTGATTTCTGTCTGGCTTCTCACCTCCAATTTACCTTCATCTCTACTTTTTTCTCATACACTCTGAACTCAACTCCTCTGTTGGATTCTGGCCTGTTGTCGTTTTTGATGCCCACCACCACACAACTGACTCTCTTTATCAATAATACTTTGTTAGCTGTGTCTGTATAACTTATTGTTTCATTTTAATGCTGCATTGATTAATGTTGTTGACATTTCACTTAAGTAAGATGACCCCTTAATTGTGTCCTTTCCACCACAGACTAGCAAGACAGCTTGTTGTTATTGTTATTACTTCTGGGTACTTGTACTTACCCTGAGTATTTCCATTTTATGCATTCAAACATTATTCCACGGCATCTCAGAGGCAAATATTGCACTTTTTACTCCACGACGCTTATCTGACAGCTTTGGGTACTACCTCCTTTCCGGATTACAGTTTGTTATGCCCTTCTCTTTTTTCTAATAAACTGAAGTATATAATGGTTTATTTGATGGTTGAGGAAATTCTCCTATTTCTTCAGCTACAAAAACAATTTAAAGCTGAAAACTCTTTGGTCACAAAGTTGAAAACAGGTCTGTTTTTTAAGGTCATGAAAAGCTGACTTTTTAGAAATATGTGGTTCTCACAAGACAGTGATACTACCAACATATGATGATCTTATAAAATATGATGCATTGACCTGGGTTAAACTCGTTAACAGTATATAAAGTTTGTTAAAATTTGTTCAAATTTAAAGCAGTAAGCTCAAAAGCTAAAAATACAGCATACCAAGTAATGCTGAAATGTATTTTTACTTGGGTAAGATTTTAAGAACTTGTAGTGAAGTTTTTTTTACAGTGTGGTATTGATACTTTTCCATTACCTGTATAATTCTTCCACCACTGACTTAACATTAACTTTCCAGCAGTGACATGCAGTTCATTGTTGTTCTTTTGAGACACAGAGGCTAATGTTTTCATGTATCTGGTGAGCAATAAGTAAATACATTTCCCTGATTGATTTAAATTTTATTGTCTTCTATTGCAAGCAAGCATCAAGAAATTTAAGAAGAAGCTCAAACTATTTTTTATTTAGATTTTTACATGAAACAATGCTTTCTGCTCTTACAGTTCTTAAAGATCTTCTGTGTGCTGTCCCACACCACATAACTGAAAAATGTAACTGAACTGAAATAAAATCATAACTGAAATTTTCCACGTGTGGAAGTATAAAATGAGTATAAGTATATAAAGAGTATAACATGTTTGGAGTTGGGTTAAAAGTTATAAACGTAAATACAAAAGTAGAATATGCATTTCAATGATTACAAGTCAGACATGGGCCTAAGTGAGATTTCATGAAAACAAACACAAATCTGTATTAATCTGATTGAATTATTGATTGGATTGATTAAAATGACACAGTGGTGCAGAGTGAATTCATTTCCACCATTATTACTGTAGTTCTACTTTTGTGGAGTACAGTGTATCATTATATACAAGTCATCAGTATTTCTTGAATTAACTGCAGACAATTATTATTAACATTTATACAGAAAATCTGAATACAGATGATGTTAATGATCATACATAAATAAACAAGTATACATGAAAAACAACAAACATCTCCACAATCAGGTATCAACCCCACATTGATTGTATATGAAAATCTAATCTATCAATACAGATCGATAAACTTTAGAGCTCATTCATGAAAAGAATCTCCTCCTCACAAAGAAAATGATGCTCAATCAAACAGTTTTCATCGCTCCACTTCCTGTCCGTCTTGTTGATGACAGCACAGTGGTTAGAAAGGGGCAGCTCAGGTTCGTCATTCTTCCAGTTTTTGAAGGTCACTGCACTGTTACTGAGGTTGTCACAAGACAAGAATTTTAAACTTACATATGACACTAGAATAAAAATATGACACACAATACCTCTTTTAATACTATGAAACCACCTTTTTTTTAAAAAAATTAACAACCCACATAGCATGCTGGTACAAAAAGTAACTGAACACATAGTGAGGACCAGTTATTTTGAGTGCTTTATCTCAGAAGTTCTCCTTCTCTTGTGCGATTGTCAGTAGACTGCACCGGAGGGATAGAAAGTCACTGGAGATCTCTTTGTAGACACTATCGCATGTACATGGCATCTGAAAACTATTTTGACAAACCTACCTCTCACTTGTCCAAATCCAGAATCCAAAGACACGACTCTGCCTCAGACCAATCCAGAATGGACCTTCAACTGTACTTTGGTTTAGCCACTGTTCAAGAGCTGTGTTATCGTTCCCGTCCCTAATCCACAGCAGGCCTGTGTGGTTTTCTCTGCAGTAGTCAAAGGCCTTTTCCCAAGTCATTTTTTTATCAATGACTTTTATTCTCACAGTACCTGACATGAAACCAGGATATAAAAGACAGAAGTAAGATTCACATTCACATTCTCTCTCTTTTTTTGTTTGTTTCTATTGTACATAGCACATCTTTAGGCAGGGTACAGCGACACATCAATACTGTATGTACCTTACAACATTTAAAAACACTATAAATATCCCTTGAACTCCTCTAGCCTTGACATAGGCTGGGAACATTTTGGACTAAATTACTGTTTCAAGAATGAATGAATTGAGCTTCATTCCACTATAAGGTAAACACAGTTCTCTCTGTAGTTCACATATATGGCATATTCTTTGTATCACTCTCGCTGCTTAAAATGTAAAATAATTGCTCTACAATTTCACACTGGTACAGACGGTCTTGTGGCATTGTAAAGTAAGTACTAAGCTCTGCTTTATACATATACAAATTTATAACTGAGATGTGTATCCTTCAAGACTTTAATGTATATTCTTTAGGCATATTTCTGCATATTCCTTAAATTTTGTTTTTGACTTTTCACTTTACACTCTGCAACTTGCAATACAACCAAAGAAAGTTAATATCTATAAATATGGATGGATGGAATTGTCTAATTATTCACCCAGCATCTTCACAGTGTATGTACAGTATATACTGTATATGTACTGTATTGTATATGTCCAGTGCGTTGTATTGTATTGTGGGTTGTCATATATATTGCTTACCTTTGGAACAAAAAGGCTGTGCATTTTGATCACATCCATATTTATACAGTATATGTGGATACACATTTTGAAAAGTTTGAGCAGTACAATTGTCATTATTGTGCCAATTTGCAGCTGTTTTTCTGAAGGAAGAGCAGCCTTTGTCCACCCACTCCCAGTTATCATGCAGGAGTCCAATCCAAAAGGTTGTGCCATTTCCCTTTTCAATCACTTTCTCATTTTGTGTCATGTTACTGATGCTGACCAAGTCAGTGAAGTGTTTTCTGCAGTACTGCAGCGCCTGACACCAGTTCTTCTTATTTTGAATCAGGGTGTAATTATTACCTGCAAAACATAAATAGCCAGATGAAGAAATTATTGATGGCAATTGTACTTTCTTTCACAAATTAGGTAAGAACGATGTGTTTGTGCTGGATGACCTTCCTTAAAAAAAACAAGTAGATGAATACAGAAGTAAAAATTAGAACACAAACTCTAAATAACATTTCATTATCACTCTCAAGTTTTCCTGTTGTTTTAGTTTTCAGTAAAGTCACTGCCACAAAGTCCTCCTGATTTCACTACTGATACCAGACACACACACGCACACACATCCATACACTGAACAAACTCCTGCTGTAGACTCACCAACCTCATTATCACATAAGAAAAAATGGGATTTTATGTGTATTTGTATGGGAGGAACATAGAAACACTTCACAAGGGATAAAAAGAATCATTAAATTTGTGCTAGGACTTCAGAAAAATAGGTTATTTTTTCTTTTATTCTACTTGTAACATAAACAGTAGTTAATAAAAAATAAAAGCTCAGATAAATGAAAATCTAAAATTGGTTTACTGATTGTTTGATGAATCTTTTTGGCTGTAATGTCGGTTTCAGATACACAATATACTGTATATTTCTGTTAAATTGGTCACTGTGTCAGATTAGGGGATTATACAGTCATTTTTGTCATGATGACAGACTACACGTTAGTCCCCGACCATAACTTGCTGATATGCATTATATCATTGGCGTCACCATCAGGTTGATATTTAGTTTTTCTCACTTTGGTTGTAATTGGTGTAATTTGTATTTTATACTAAATAGCAAATGTTAGCATGTTATCATTCTGAACTAGGATGAACATGGAAAATATTAATCAGTATTGTCACTGTGACCATATTATATTTTAATTTATTTTGGACTACCTCATTTTGATATATATATTGATATATTTATAATATTCTGCGCACTGTGAACTCTCACTCTTATTACTCACTCCCTGTGAAATACTTGCACATTTCTGCAAAACAGCTCTTTCATTTTAGAACATAATGTATATATAATTATATTGTCTATATTCTCTATATTTTTTAATACTTCATTTTTTATCGTCATTATATTTTTACTTAATGTTTGTTTTGCACTAATACACCAAGACAAATTCCTTGTAAGTGAAAATCTACTTGGCAATAAATCTAATTCTGATTTCTGATTCTGATTAGTATTGTAGTGTGGTAGTATGGTATGTTAGCATTTAGCTCAAAGCATAGCCTCACAGAGCTGCTATATTATGGCTGTGGTGTGTTATGTGGATTTGACATGCTTTGTTTAACTGACAAATTCAAATAAAACTATGTCACATAAAAAAGAATTCAAGTATGATGTAACTTACCCTTGTAGCACATGAAATATTTCCTCTCTGAACAATCAAAACCTCTCCATGTATTTCCGGCAATAGCTTCACATTTTTGTGTCCCATTTGTTACATTCACAGATGAATTGCTGAATGTGAGAGGCTTGCTGTTTGACCAAGTAACTGAGATATTTTCATGCTTTTGCAGACCAAGCCAGCAGGAACTAGTTGCGGATTTGGTGAAGTTCACTACAAACATGGCGTCCTCATCATCATACAGAGTTACAAATGATGCATTTTTTTGTTTACATTCATCCAATGAGGCTGTCAAATCTGCACTGGAACCAAGATCCAAAAATAGACGTAGACGATTTGATGCAAATGTGAAGTAAAAAAATCCTGTCAAAAGAAAGACAAAAGAATATTTTATTTTTCACTTAATTAACATTTACTTCTTATAAAACAGCAATAAGATAGATAGATGTATGTCACACACTAACTACAAAGTCAGTATTGGTTAACATATCCCCAGCTCTCTGACGCATACATTATTAGTTTGTACACAGTTGTTACTAGTTATCAAAGTCTGAATAGTTGAAGCCGCATGTAGAAATCGGTCTTATTCCAAACTATTGATGTTGGTAGAAGAAACGGGTTTTAAGGAAAAACACGCTAATCATGCATCTGCTTAGACAAAACACCCATAAATTATCAAATGAAGACCAAGACCAAGAAATAGACCCTTACCAGAGCATAGCCAGAACAGCACAAGTGTCATCTTCATAGTTATGGTAGTGTTCATATGGTGAAAGGACTAAATCAAAAACACAGACAAAGGTAAAAAAAAAAAAAAAACTAATCAGAGTGAAAATAATCAAGGTGATGTAATTTTAATAAGTGTATAAATAATATGTTACATATAACAGTGTAATCAGTGTATGCTAACTACTCTAAGGAATTACATTCATTTATTTGTTTGTAATAAAAAATGTCTTACCTGTTGAGGCGTCAGGCGCAGAGTGCTGTCAGTTTGGTAAATTTGCTTCAGTGTGAAGGTTTTCTAGTGTCAGGGTGTAAGCTGGTGAAAAGCACATGTGTACATAGTAAAAACAGACATGGCAAGAGATTAATGATTAACTACTCAGGTGTGGCTGCATGACAGTCACTCTTATGTAGCATGTAGAAAAACACTTTCAATTTCTCCTTATAGATTGAGATGAGTACACAAAACCCAGACTAACTGCAAAAATATACCAGCATTACAATGATAATATTTTATGATTATCGTGACGGCGTCGAGATG
Source organism: Sciaenops ocellatus (assembly GCA_033000465.1). Lineage (NCBI taxonomy): Eukaryota > Metazoa > Chordata > Actinopteri > Sciaenidae > Sciaenops > Sciaenops ocellatus. Next base: position 11,154,608 of record CP136889.1, read on the forward strand.
GCATTGGTCTTTTTTGATAATTGTTGCTGATTGGCACCCTGATTTTATTCAAAGGGATGCAATTCATCCCATAATTTTGTAGCTATCTAATACATAGATCAGGTATGTAAACCCACAGACTCAAAAAGCAGCGTAATAAAATGGTAAATGTGTTTACACAATGAAAATGTTCAAGCAGAGTTAATTTATCATCGGTACAAAGTGTATTAAAGCAATTAACACATAATTCAAATACAAACATTGAAATATTTAACTCAGAAACTCAGAAACTTAAAGAATCTGAGGGTGGGGCTCAGCACATTGCAGAACAACACATAAAACATGCAAGTATTAACAAAAGTATTCAATTATTCTGCAGCTTTGACACACAAACGCTTGCATACAGGCTTCATATTTCCATTTTAGTAAGTCATACATAACAGGGGGCATTGTATGTCTTTCAAATATACTTCCAGTGCTGTATTTGCATATTTGAAGGACTAGTAATATGACTAATAGAAATAATATAATATACTGTAAGTATATATTCCTGTTTGCTGTGACACTGCTGTTGCTAGAAGGAGAAAAGTTTTCAAACTTTGCTTGGGGCCTTCCGAATCACGGTAACTGCCCCTGAACATGCAAACATGTTCTCTTATTATCTCACACACCCGAATGATGCTGTCTGACTCTTAAAGACTCCCAGAACTCATAACCAAGTGGGGCTGCCTCGTCATTATTCACAACTCAGTACCGCCATGCCCAAATGGCAACCTATAATGCTTCGATAACACTGTATAGATAAATGCACATTTGGTGGTTTATTCACTGGTTGTCACAGGCATCTGATAATGCTGTGTGTTTATGTGTGTGTACAAAGGAGGCAGGCCCTTCTTTCTCATAACACTTAGATGGATTGAAATGAGTGTTAGACAAAACCTCCCAACACTTTCTCAGTTTTTGCGGTTGATCCCACCAAGAACCTTTTTCACAGTCATGTTTCTTGCCCGTTGCCACATTTGTTCACACTGTAACCGAGCATCACCTTGCGTGACTCTACTTATAAGTAAGTTACACGTGAACCTAACAAAGTGTCCACTGAGTGTGTGCTAACTACGGACATTTCAGTTGCTGTAGTAGCTTGATATTGTACCCATGCAAGGCGTGGAGGGTGATTTAAAAAAGGACTTATAAAGATAGATTCAACCATCAAAGGGGTGTCAGTTCACTTTGGATGAGCATGCTTTCACAGAACAGTGCTGCACTGAACAACCTTTTGGACTGGTTTCCCAGTTATAAGAGTATAATTTTCATCTGTTGTGTGGAAGTTCCAGTAGGTCGTAAAAGCGTGTGAAGGCCTTGTCTGTCTGTCTTGAGGTGCCAAGTAGAGTTTGATTAGGTTTCCATCATGTCATATTTAGAGTTTTAACTCATGTGGATAGCTTATCAAACCATGCAGTGGTGTAGTTTAAATGTCTTCAGAAAGGTTGTTACTTTTTTGCATTTGTTTGCTATTCAAAATCATAGCACCTGGTGTGGAGCCACCAGGAACACGGGTGTCAATGAATAGCCTAGAAGATGCAAATTGATCCATAAATTTGTTTTTGGTGAATATCTACCTTTGTTCTTTATATTGGCTTACTGGATGAGGTCACAGTAATGTTATTTAACTATTTAAAATATAAAAATGTCTTTTTATGTTTTTACTTCACTAAAAACCCAAAACTGAATCATTTCCAGACTTTCATCTCTCTGTTCAGACTACTGGCCCACCAGCTGTCAAAGTATTTCAGTTATTATGTGTTTTATGTCATCATAAACTTAAGATGTACTGCATGCTCTATGTCTATGGATGTATCCACGTCATTGAACCAATTTCAGAGTCAAATCTCCTGTCCTGTCAATGCCCTTTTAAGTGTAGTTTACTGAGTTTAACAGACTCTGCAAAGTGTAATTCTACAACCCTGATTTTAAAAAGTTGGGACTCTGTAAAATGTAAATTTAGCCCAGAGGACAAGATGTCTCTTATTTCCAAAAAACAACTTGAAATCTGGACTCATCAGACTACAACACACTTTGCTCGACTTTTCTGTCATTCCATCTCAGATGAGTCCGGGCCCAGAGATATCACAAGTGTTTCAGGATGTTGTTGACGTGATAGAGTCTTAACTTTGCGTTTGTAGATGCATTGACAAACTGCGTTTACCGAAGCATTCCTGAGCCCTTATTGTAGTATCCTTTATACGATCATGTCGCCTGAGGGATCAAAGGCGTTCACTTTTGGCATTCACCTTGCCCCTTATGTGCTGAGATTTCTCTGGATTCTCTGAATCTTTTAGAAATGTTATTTTTAAACTCTTGCCTATGCAGTTTTTCACACAGTGGTGACCCTCGTCCCATCCTTGCTTGTGAAGGACTGAGCCTGTTACCAATGAACCTGTTTACCTGTTGAATGTTCCAAAGTGGTGTTTTCTGAGCGTTCCACAACTTTCCCAGTCATTTGCTGCCCCTTTTTTAGAACATGTTGCAGACACCAAATTCAAAAGTGTATATTTACAAAAGACAATAAAGTAACATCTATTTGAACATTAAATATTCAGCGCATGTCTTTGCATTGTAATTGTTTGAATGTACGTTAAAAAGGATTTGCAAATCACTTGATTCTGGGGGTTTTTACGTTTCGCACAGCATCTTTGGAACTGGGGTTGTGAATAAGGAAGCTGCTGTATCTGCATGTAAAGTAAGTGTTCTGAAAGATTCACCTAGAAAGTCCTTGCATGCATACAAATAAAGTGTACGGCACATTAAGTGTGATTTACAGTGCAATTAAGATTCATTTCTCTTCTGAGCTAAAAACAAATACCACTGGCACATTTAAAACACGACCAAAATTTGAAGAGAAGTTTGTTCTTCAGTTCACATCTATATATTTGGACAGCAGCACAGCCACATAAGCAAGGGTCATGAATAGAGTTGGTCTTGTTCATCTGCACGCAGTCTCACATTTGAATTTCAAATAGGATCACTGTGGACATGCAAATAAGTCTAGCTCTCTCCAGTTTATAGCAAACAAAGATGTTGTTGATGTTTTTGGCTGCTCACAAAAAGGGGACTGGTGGAGAACAGGGTGCCATTAAAAATATACATGAGAGCACACCCTCCAATCCTCAAGCTGGTTTTAAAAAAAGAGAGCAACACACTTTGAGGTATGGTCCAGGAACCTGCAGAAGTGGGACACAATTATGGTTTTGCAAGACACAATCATGATTATGTTACTTATATAATTCAAATAATTATTTAAAACACACAATTTAAGTAAAATTACTACCAAATTTATTGTTCATCATCCATAACCATACTCCTGTCATGTTTGTCTCTGTGTTAAATTGCTCCTCTGTGCGCTGTATCCTGATAACAGCACATATGCAACCTGAACAACATGGAATCTGTCTGTAATCTCCTCTGTGTCTGCTTGTTGACTTTAAGACATCAGCACTATACATCAGGCCACAGACACCAGAGAGATTCTTACAACATATTGTAGCTTACGTGCTCTGTGTGGCTGACACAGCACCCGGTGTCATGATGGAGAAGACACATGTTACCTGAAGTCGCATCAGCGCAGTGTCAGCTCTGTAATCTACAGTAAATCATCCTCAAAAGACAGCTCTGTCCTTTCATATTACATTTGTTGGCACACATCGTGGTCATGCTTTCTCATTTTATGATGCCTTAAATATTGAGTAGACGTGTAGTTAATTGTGTGTGAGAAAAAGTCAAGGAATCAAAATCCCATACAAACTGATATTTAAAGGAAAGGTTTAACATTGTTATACACAGATAATAACAGAATTGTTTTCTTGTGTATCTTTAGAAAATAGGTAATTTTACTTCATACTTTAAATACATTTTTTCCACACATATTGTAGTTTGCCACACTTCAAGTTGCATCTGTTGACTAAAAACAGAAGAACAAAAGAAAGGTTTCATCTACTGTAATTAATCACTGATTTAATGCACCACCATGCACAAGCCAAATCAAACACACCCACAATTTTGCATAATCAACAGGTGCATGCTCGGTCTGCCAGAAATCTGAATGGACTGGATATACTCTTACTTACTGTGGTAAGTAAGTTTCAGAGGTGGCTATCTCAAATCCCCAAAACATGTAACCAAATCTATTTGCATAAAACACCCATAGGGATCTCTGTGATTGACATGTTCAGCTTCAATGAATCAGCAATTCACATCCATCTTTGACAATTATTAGAATGCAAAAGTGTACGTTTGGAGGAAACTGATAGCGGTGCAGTTTTAGGCTGCAGAGATAGAGTTCATCAGGGACATATTCCCAAGTCAGACACTGCATCATTACTTGAAGCACACCATGTGAGCAGTACAACCGGATGTGCACGTGGCACAGTCAAGGCCTCAGTTAGGGTCTTTGTGAGTATCGATGTGTATCTACGCCCACCGCAGATTATTTGTACGTGCTCAAAGTGAGGTTAGACACGCTCGGAGTGTGTGCGCGCACCAGTGTTCATGCTGTCTTCATGGGTGCGCCGCGTGTAAAGAAAGCATCAATACACATTCACTGCTGACCGCGTTGTGTAGGCATGAGGCCGCAGTGACTCTGCTGACGCAATAGTGGGAAGAGCTGATAGATAAAGGAAGATGTCAACTCAATTCAACAGCAGGTGAAGCCATTTTACCTGCATAAGTGCTGTGAGACATTTAACCAAACCTGTGGCTAGCTTTTAGACTGTGTGTGTGTGTATAAGTGCACGTGTGTGTGTGTGTGTGTTGCTGTTAGAGGTGGGAGGGACTGGAAGCTGCTGATTGCCAGCCAGTCTCTTCTGGCACTAGAAAGACGATGAGGCAATAAAAGTTTTTTCTGCTCACTTTAATTTGAATGTGGAAGTCATTCACTTGATTAATTTCTTAAACCGTGCGCCAAATGACTCAAGTGACTCAGCAGTTATTATATTAATAACTTACAATTAAGAGCAACAAGAGAAGTTGAAAGAAAAAACAAGTGGCTTGAGTTTTACCACTTTTAGTCTCATTTATTTGGGTTGTTTTCTGCTCCTCTTTCTGTCTCTTTTGTTTTGGATTTTTCTGTCAGTCGGTCCACTCCTTTGGAACAGACTGAAATCTCTCAACTACTCTTGGATGAATTATCACCTTTTCTTTTGTGCATTTGTGGTTCACAGAGGAGGGATTTCAATGACTGATGATACCTTGACTTTCTCTTTAATTCCACCTTGATGTTGATATTTTGCAGGTCTCTTTTTATTGAAATGTCTCAAAAACTGTTCACGTCAACATTAAGATCAGTTGTAATAATGTTGGTGATCCCTTGACTTTTTATTTAGTAGCATCATCAGGTCAAAGCATTAATTTGTTGAATACTTTTTATTATTTTATTACTTTTTTATAACCAAATACCTGTGAAACATGATCCCTATCAGCACCAACTGTGCTTTCTATTTAATGCTAATTAGAAAATGTTAACATGCAAACAAAAAAGACCACCAAAAAGACAACCTGTTTTCAGGTGATTATACACCAGTCAACCCCAGTCTGGGTTTTCAACAACTACCAATACATGTGAATTTGAGTTGTTTCTGTGTAACGGTCCTGTGATGAACTGGCAACCTGTCCAGGTTGTATCTCTTCCCCAGTGTCAGCTGGGATTGGCTCCAGCCCCCGGGGCTCTGATATGGATAAACATCTTTTGAAAACTATGAATACTTTATTCCATTTCTGACAATAAATGTTAATAATCATCACAGCTCTCCAGTTCTTGTGTGACCTGCCCAACATTTAACATTTCTGAACTCAATAAACTCTAAAACGTGGGTTTTTCATTCCATGTCTGGAGCCCTGGACAAGACGTGGGACCCTTTCAGACTGAAAGTTCTGCTGAGAGTCTCTGAAGCATAACAATAGGAACTCTGTATGTTTGACTTTCCTGTTATTTCTTTCTTTTTTGCATTTCCTTGACCACAAGTTGTCAGGCAGTAACTCCGTCTCTATGGAAACTGTGCTTTTAACCAGGCAGCAAAGTGTAGAGGAGGGTTAGAACAAAGCAGCCAGGAGGAGGGGGAGATGGTGTCCAGCTGATTCATGCTTCATGCTAAAAGGTGGGTTGACCATGCGTCTCGTATTTTGCTTTTTCACACACTCTATACTTTATGATGAGCTCTTTCAGTTTTCCTGCATCCTTGCAGCTGCATCATCAAGCACTGAAAATGGCCCTGTAAAAAAAAAAATAATGGGTTCAAATATGCCCAAGCCTTCAGGCAGGTCATTTTAAATAATAAAAAAGACAAAACATGTAAGAAAGTGATTCAATATTACTCAAATCCTGTGAATAGGTTATGTTTACTTAAAGCAGTCTATTACTAGATGATTCATGGCACATTGTGGAGATGAAAGTATGAAAAATTATAATGCAGTCTGGGTAAGATGTTCCCCCAGAGGATGCCAAGCTGTTGACTTACTCCCTCAGTCCTTGAAGGCTCAATCTCACAAAAGTTTCCCCCGAGTTTTCAGAGTAATGAAAAGGTACTTAAGATGGCAGGGGGTTTTCCCTGAGGAGACGTGCCAAGGGGAAGTCAACAAGTGTCAGAGACAACAAGTGTGAGAGACGAAAGGCAACCTGGGCCAGGAAGTGACAAAACCATAGAGACCAAAACGACGGGGGAAGGAGATAGATGATTTCAAACAAAACAGGGTAAGGATAAAAAGGAGTGGAGAAAGAAAGGGAATGAGATGTTGAGGATCAAGTGCAGATAAGTGGAAAAGCAGATGAAAAATCAGAACTGGCTTTGCTCTCCCATCTTCTGAACAAAAAAGAACAAACCAATTTAGAGTTGTCCCATACGTTGCGGTGCATACAAGTTTTTTAATATCTATTTTTTTTTTCAGAGGCAAAACACTGCAGACTTTACTCATTAAATCAAAAGGACAGGAAGCACTGAAAATCAATGGTACCTATTGCCTCCACAGTAATATTAACACAGATGCGTATATTGCATTTTGTCAGAGAGGTGATCACATTGAGACAAGAGGAAGAAGGCTCTTACTCATTTCTGTTAGCCAAACTTCCTTCTCTGCACCTAACGTTGGTGACAAAAAACGACTGACCTTTTGCTATTTTGTCAGGATTTTGCAGGAAAACTCAATAAATCACAAATAAGTTTATTATGTTTCAACAATTCTATCAAATATAGTCAGTGTAAAATTTTACCATTACTTTAAAGCCAGTGATAAAGTGAAGGCAGTCATAAAAAACAGTAGATGTATTCATTTTACAGTTCTTTCGAGCCAGTGATATATTCGGCTCACCTTTAGTAGAACTAGTAGTATTTCCAGAACAGGCTTCAAATGAGAGAAAGTAATATTGATTTTACACTTTTGAAACAGTACAATCATTTTCTACACAATATCTTTGAGCCTCCTGGAGACACATTTTGATTAAAGTGTAAACCTACTCTCAAAATAATTACTGTTGGTAAAGTACAACACATCTCAAGTCATTCACAAAGTTATGAGTTATTTTAAGATATTTATTGAAGCATAGTTAAGTTTTATGGAGACTGAATCATTTTAAAGTGTTAAGTGATGGACCAAATCTTCAAGTCTCCATTTTCTTTACAAGCCACTGGTTGAAAGTTTGGCTTCTGACAGGCTGTGATTTCTATATAAGTGTATTTTTCCTACTGCAACTTGTCATCCTACTGCCGTCCCATAAAACAAGTCTGCACTTCACACGGTAATTGGCTCCTGCTGTCAACGTAACAAACAACACATATGACTTATGTAGAGCAAGCTTTAAGTCAGTCTTCTAATATAATATTTTACACAAAGACAGTTATGTCAGTCAGAAAATTGCAATTACTTGTGTTTGGTTTGTCATTTTCCTTTTGAGTCTTAGTTTATCTGAATTCAGCACTTTAATGCAAAGCTTGAATCGTGCATCATATGTGTTTTTTTTTTTTTTTTTTTTTTAGTTGTCTAATTTTCTTTTTTCCTCCATGATTTTAGCAATTTAACACAAGTTTTAGTTTGCATTTTATCTTTTCTTTTATTGTAATAGCACCACAAAAATTGCAACCCAACCTTCAGTAAAATATTCAACTTTTTTTTGTCTTTTTTTTCTTTGTTTTCCCCTTGAATTTATATTTTTTATTTTCAGCATTAAAACACAACTTTTGGATATTACTTGAGCTCAGTTGTTGTTTCTTCTGGACTTGTTTTGACATTTTAACACATTTTTGCCTTTTCTTTTATCCCAATATTTTTTACTTTGTTTCCCCAGTTTTTCAATTTATTTACAGTAAATATTTAATTTGTTGCAAAAACTCTTTTTCATTGTTTCTTTGCATTACCTTGGTGTTTTAACACAATTTTGCATATTCTTTATTCTGAAATATTTGGTTTATTATCCCAATTTTTTTTTTTTTTTTAACCAAAAGTCTCATGATGATGGTCATGATGATTACAGAAGACATTTCTCCAAGTCCATAATATTTTGCGTCACTTGTATGGGACTAAGAAGTATTTGAGAGATTGAGTGTCCTGCATTTAGTGGCTCAGGAGGATTTGCCGGTGCACTTTAACTTTTGCTGATTCCAAGACATCACAGAAAAGCATTTGAATATAATCTTAATGGATGTTCCAGTGAGGAAGAGCTCTCACTGCTGATGGGTCAGATGAAGGGCAACACTCTCATGTGGTCAGGATAGATCTTTCTATAAAGTGTGTGTCTGAGTTTCTCTCTGCTGTAGTTATTACAGTTAGCAGTCTCGTGGGTGTCATCCATCATTTTCATCACAAGTACACCGACTGACAAATTAATGGCTCACGACCAACCCGGAGCCTGCTGTGCATCACCTCCCGCCCCTCTCTCTTTCTTCTCTCTCCGTCAACCGCTGTTATTTGTCTCTTTATTTCCGTTTTTCGTGACTCTATATTTATTTTCTTCTCATTTGGTATCTGTCACCCTGGTGTTTTTCTTTTCTCATTTCCTTACTTTCTGAGTCTCAGGTGTCATTCTTAGTCATTCTCAGTACATTGCTGACGTTTTGTTTTTCATATATGTTTTCTTAAGTTTTGTCACATATAACCTTGTCTTACCCCTTCTACTTGCCTGTGATTTTTTTCTTTCATTTTTCTACTGGCATGTTTTTCTACTTTTTATATGCTTGTATGCAGACAGCATACATAAAAATCACATAGAAAATGTGAAATAAACATTATCCATGATTTATTAACATGAAAACACAGAGAAACTTTTTCTCTGATCTATTTGAAAATGCACTGAAATTTCTGTAATTCTTAATTTTACAAATTTACTCAAATTTCCTTAATCAGTAAGTTTATAAATGTATCGATTTACAAAGGCGGTGGTTCATTATGCAATCAGATCCTGCCTGCCTTCGAGCAAAACTCCTTAAGTGAACAAGAGCTCGGTAGGCACAATTCACTGATGAGATTTCTCCGAATATATCAAGTTAAAAACATAAATGGTAACAGTTATTTAGACTTGTTATTAAAAATGCATATGCTATTTTAGCCTTTGGACCTGTTTGACACATAGATCAGAAGTTTTTTGTTGTAGGTTGCCTTATCTGCACCTGAAAAAACATTATATTTATTGAAACACTGATATTGATATTGTCCAAATGAAAAACTGATGGCCATGCTAGGTTCACAAGACGCCACTTTAATGTCAAAAACCTGCTCTGACTGAGAGAGGCACATTTTCACTGCACTCATTATCTCTCTGCTCCATCGCTCTTTGTTTTCTGTCCACACTTCTCTTCTGCCCTCCATTCTTTTGTTGATTCCTCCCATCCCTTCTCAGTATTTCAAGCCTTTAACTTTCTTTGACACAAATTCCTGCTGAGGGGGTTGGTTTGGCAAAATTAAATGAGATTTGATTTTTAACTTTAATTGATTTACCCCAGCTGAGATGGTCACAGTGAATGGTTGTGCTGAATAACTTGCGGTATCGAACACAAATTCTCTCTGGCTGTGAAATCAATTGCAGAGGACTTATTGGAGTAAGTGTTTGGATCAGCATTAAATGGATGATGTTTTCTTTTCTTTGTTTATTTATTTATTTTTTTTGGTTACACTCTATCTGCCAGCTGTGATTCCTTCTGCCTGATCGTCTTTCCATCTACCTTCCTAATTTCACTGAACCTCTCTTGTTATTTTGTCTGTATTTTGGTCCTTCATTTTGGTCAACATTCTTGGTATGATGTTGCGAGTGTATCTATTTTTAGGGCTGGATTGATACTTTTTGAGTCAGAGTAGTATTTTTTCACCTGCATAGCTGTAAGGTCTGGATCTACATCGAATAGTTCGATAATCCTCTCTCAAAATGGATCTCTCACTCTTTATCTCCGTCTTCCTGACTCTTGACAAGTGCAGCGCTCTGATTTTATCTCTCTTTTTATCAGCATCTTTCTTCTCTCTTAATCTGTCTTTCCACCTGCCTGTGTCTTTCCTCACCCTTCCTCCCTGCCTCTCTCTCCCTCTCTCTATAATTCAGGTTCTGCTTCCATGCTTAGCTATTCATAAAGCGCCAGTGATCCAGGAAAAATGCTTCAGAGACATTGTTGTTCTGGGTGTTGAACAGTAGCGTCGTGCCTGTTCTGTCGGTTGAGGCTGTGTTTCCTTCTGCACAGCTGATTGGGCCAGATTTATGCCTGCCTCTGCTAATTTTTTATAATGTAAATCTCTTTGCTGAAACTCAGTCATTCTTTGACTTACATCTGACTTTGTAACACCTACATGTCTCTAAGCAACTGCCTTCTTCATACTGCCCTCTCCCTTCTTTTTAAAGGGTCATCACTGCGGTGTCTTTGATGAAAGTCGTGTTTAAAATATTTAAAGAGTCAAAAGATTTAATTTTTTTTCTCCTGCTGCCCTTGATGTCTCTTTCTTTCTCTTTTATCCTCTTGTCTCCTTTGCAGTTCCCCTCAGCTCTATAGAGTGTTGCATCTTTCAGCTCATTGTTTTGGTTTTATGACCCACAACTTTACTGTTGTGCTTCACTCTCACAGTTCACAAGCCCAGCACTGAACAACTGACAATTAATATTATTAGCTGATTAACACAGTGGAGTATTTATCAGCTTAAGAACCAGATATTTACCTCAGGGGTTGGGGGAGACCCAAACAAAGCTAAAAGGAGAGTGAATATTGGACTTGGACATTAGTCAGACAAACATAACTACATATGAATGCTAATGTTGTCTTCATGTCTGCTGGGGAAACCTTTTGATAACAGTATCATCATATCAACTTTATAACAGTAATGTGGCAAGCCATGGAGGCCAATGTCGGCAAACAATATGCCAAAAAAAACACACACACAAAAACTGAAGATGACAAAAAGCGAGAGAGGTTAAATGAAGGCAGCTAAAAAAAACAGTCAGGTATGCTGGCAGATAGAAAATGGACCAGAAAAGAATTATCCAAGAGGAAAAAACAAAATGGCAAAACTGAACTGCAGAGTTGAGTTTGTCACCACAAACAACAAATTTCACATTAAGTGTAATAATTCGATCCATTGTATGACAATCTACTTTGACAGCAGTCTATTTGATAGAGCTATAAAGAAATAAAAAATATTTATCGTTGTCAGTGAATTGAATTGACCTTGCAAGTATACACTGATTTAGAGAGGTAGCATCAACATCCCAAATACTCACAAGTGCTCATAAATCAAGCAACAGTAAATAATAATTTAGCAGTAGCCCAATAAACAGTGGACATGTTGGTAAGGGAAAATGATATCCGCGCTGTACATTCATCATGCTCCCTGAGAGCATTACATGTGCATATTTCATGCAATTTGGGTGCTTATCAGGCAACCACATATTCCAAGTTTAAGATGTTAATCTGCCTGCCAATTCTGCTCCTCTCAAAATAAGATTACTTCAAAGGATTCCAGATAGTGGTAAAATATTCAGTTTGGTCTTTTCCTGATGGAACAATTAGATTTCGAATTTGAGATGAGATTCTGAAACAGCTTTCTCATTACAGTTTGTTGTGAAACCCTTCTAATTACAGCTATTTCCATTATCAAGTAATCAGTCTCTGATCATATTGTGTGGCCTCAATTAATGTTTAATTTTTGTTGCCGGCTAAGACGTACGCTAAAAACGAGGTCGCTTTGGGTGAGGATACAATTTTGAGAATCTTTTTTTTTCTGTTTTACATTTTATACCAGATTAGATTTAAATTTAGATTAAGATTAAATATATCAGTACAGTGCGCCTTTATTAATCCTTTTCTTTAATATTTTCCCTCATAAATATATGCTGTGTGTGTAAAATGTGTCGCAAAAATGATCTTTAAATGCCAGATTATTTTAAAATTTCAGCTTTTGAAGTGTCCTATTTGTTGAAATGACTTCATAATCATTATTATTACTTCTTTCCAACTTTTCTGTTTTTCTGTCATTCCCCCTTTTCTCTCTCCTAATTTGTGATGGCGAATTCCCCCCACTCACACTCATTGTTTTAAAGACTGACGCTCTGCTCGACTCACGCAGACAGAAAAAGAGATGACCGCTTGTGTTTGAAACTGTTTTGTTCAAGCCATTTTCATCCTTCCCCTGCGATCTGATGGAGTCGGTGAATAGTTGGAGCTTAGTTGGCTCCGCTGACTCACAGGGAGACGGAGACAAACGTCCAGAGCTTCATGTGGAGAACAAAGAAAACCAGAGTCTGCTGGAAAACTCTGATGTGTTTTCTCTCTGGTTGAAACTTTACAATCCTTGTGGAAGTGTTGCAAATAAAACAACATTTTGTTTCAGTTGTTCTCTTGCTCTCTTGTTCAGTCTCCCCAGTATCTCTTTTGCCCTTTCTAACTGATATTGATTCAAATGGCGCAAGATAGATAAAAGTTTGGAATAGAAGCTTCTTTCTGGATAGCAGCTCCCTTTCCTTCCCTCCCAGGATGTCCTCTGTTCTGCTGAGTCACTTATTGTTGTGTCGCAGTCAATGCAGCTCAGAATACCACCGACAGTGAATGGTAGAGCTGAATTCCTTGCTGGGGAGCACAAGTACCAACAGATTTTCCTTTTCTTTGAAAAATTAAACCCAAATCTAGTCTTGTCCCTCGCCATCAAATTAGCAATTAAAATTGTGAACAATAGTGTGGCTAGTTTCACTGTTCTCTGTGACACCCTGGGGCCATCTGGCCTTGCCTTTCCAAAGATTTTTAAATGTCACAGTCAAAGAAGTTGAAAAAGACCATTACCAGTGACATTTTATTGTGTGTGTGTGTGGTACAAGAGCATACATACATAACACACACATACACACACACACACACACACATTGAGAGTAAATTGCGTTTTCCCAAATGCAAATACTAGACCTTTGGTTGTTTGAGGGTAGTGCCAGCTCATCATTTGTTTTGTACTCCACTTTATGTTTAGTGCAGTGTATTGACCCCAGTCTCCACCCTCTGTGATCACTGTTCCATTTAATAAAGAAAGGTAGAAGATACGAGTTTCGGTGTATTCATTACCAAAACAGAGCTGCTTCTGGTAAAATGTATATGTGTGGACATTGATCCTGGGCATCTAATGAATGAAGTAAAAGGCAGTAGCCAATAGTTATTTAATTTTTAAGTTTATTTAGAAGCATAAAACTATTTTTAATTTAACATGAGTTCTTCTTTGAGCAGGCGTATTTCCAAAGTGTTTATCCGAATCACTCGCAAGGACCTGTTCTTCCCCCAACATATTGTTGGAGCTGCTCTCTATGGGCTCCAGTGCATCTGAACTTCCTGCACTGTCTATATTTATGTCCCTGGTAAAAGGTGGATTATATTTCAAAGATCTCATTCAAAACCATGCTGGCTGCCATGCCGCAACTTGTGTCAAAAATGTTCTAGATTTCTACAAAGCTGCAGTGTTTCACCATCTCGCTCTAAGTCAGCTTGGCCGTATGTCCTTTTCTGACCCTTCTCCCACTGTCATAAACCTGAAGTTTGATTTGAGGAAGTGAAACTATCCCACAGGCACTGGTAGGAATTATAGGGGCCCTTAACAAGATGTGACTCTGGACACATTAAAAAACTCTATCAATCTCAGACTTTATGGGCCCCCCCCCTCTGGAGGGCTGGCTGACTCATTACTTCTACTCAACTCACTCCGCTTCCTTTATGTGTTTCCTTCAGCCAACTGGAGCCTATTAGGTAACGTACTTGTGGTGTGAAATGTTGTCATTGGAGTACAGTATAAAAGTGTTAAGTGATTAAATTCAAACATAAATTTAGATTTTTTACTCTGAACAACAATCTGTAATCTGTCCAAACTGAATGATGATACCTGTAGCAGTGGAGCTAGTGCAATAATGTTACCACATTTCTTGACTGTGGATAAAGTAGATCCTGGGGGATCCTTTGGTATGACTAGGCTAGATTGGATGTGTAATCCCTCCAGCGTGTTCTGATTCTGCCTTGGGGTCCCGCCAAAGGGTGGTGGCATCTTGATCAGACACCAGCACCGCCTCATTTGGCCTCTTTTAATGCAAAAACGCAGCAGTTCTACTCCAGGGTCCTTCTGGATCTCTCTGAGGATGAGCCCAGACGCCCCAAAGAAAATTCATTCTGACATCTTCAAAATCTCGTTCTTTTGGTCACTACCCCAAAGCTCACGACTGAAGGTGAAGGATGAAATTTAGATCGACAGGTAATTTGAGAGTTTCACCTTCAGGCTCAGCTCACTATCCACCACAACAGTCTGGTAAAATGCCTGAATCAATTTCCCAGTCGATCTCACGCTTCATCTTGCTCTGACGCCCGAACAAGATCCTAGAATATTTGAACTAAACGCATCACACTCTGCAAATCCCCACAGAGATCACAGCTCCAATAAAGTTAGCAGAACTTCCTTCCCTCCTTTTGGCCTCCCAAACTCTTCTTACTCCCGAGTTTGTGTTTCTAATGACCCCATAGGATGACCTACCAGTACTATTGTGCTGCTGTACTCCTCATGACACCAGCTTGAAGCAATAGTTTAACATTTTGGGAAATATGCCTTTTCACATTCTTGCTCAGACTTAGAGGAGATCAACACCACTCTCATGACTGTGCACAACCTATGAAACTAGAGCCACAAAGTAATTAACTTACCTTAGTTTAGCTCCAGGAAGTCACGGTGCTGAGCTGCTGTTTGCCAAGAAGAAGTAATAAAAGCATGTAACTCACCATAAAAGAACAACTTGTCATTTTTACATTTCAGTTTGTGTACAGATTAAACAAATGAGATACAACCTGTAAATTAGTAAACTGTAGGGAAGCTGTTGTTTGGCGACAGCTAAGCTAGCTTATTCCCGTTGGTTCCACTTGTTATGCTAAGATAAACACATCGAGGATCTAGAAGATTATGTGAATACCTCTAAATTATGGCTTGCTATTTTTTATGAAGAAATAAGAAACGTCCTATAGTTTTCTGCATCATGTAAACCTTGTATTTCATCAAAAAACATCCAAACTAGGTAGTCTTTACACCTCTACAGCATTGTATTTACATCTCAACACTGTCTAGCAGTACTTCTATACTGTAGGTAGAGTATAGCGAGGGCGTTCATGATCCTCTGTCAATCACCGTGAGGATTTACGGTATATCCAGTAATAAGCCAGCTGACCCACAGAAAGATATGTCAAACCCCAGTAATAAACCTGTAAACCACCAATCATAGCGAGAAAACAACAGCAATACTGGGTTGCATCAGCTGTGAATCAACTTATGGATTTAAAGCAGGGGGCCAAGAGCTACGATGCAGGTTATAAATTCTGCAAATGAAAATGGATAACATGGGGGTGGATATGAATGGTTGGGCTGGTATGTGTGTGTGTGTGTATGTCTAAAGATGTGAATAAGGAAAAGGAGGATCCTTGGGTGACATCGGGGCTGCTACGAGTCATCAGTTCCCAATACTGCTGTACATGAATCACTTTAACAAATGGCCACGAGTGTGAGTGTGTGTGTGTGTGCATCTGTGTGTACATGGATGTGAGTGCTTGAATGTATGTGTGGTGGTTCAGAAAATACCCCAAAAAAGACCCCTTCGTTGAAGTGTACAGATTATAGGCATAGCTATACGTCAACTCCCTTGATTAATGGATTGGCTTCTCTATCTGTCCACTCAACCCACTGTCTGTCAAACATAAAATCACTTGTGACCGGCAAAACTCAAAGTTTGGTTGGCCTGGGACTATGGCATGAAGTATGTATTCAGTTTTAAATAGAATAAATATATATATTTTTTTAATTAATTAATTTGCTGCCTGCCTTGAGTCTGATTAGTTAAAATTAAATCACTGTGAAGAAGAAAGCACATTCTCAACCGAAGCTGGGTAAAAGAATAAGAAGAGCAGCATCCAGCCTGTCTGAGAGATTACCAATTAGACTGGGCTTAATTTGTGGCGAGTCTGCAATCAATGTTAAACTTGTTCCTTTGTTGGATTAATTAGGTAGCTCTTTGTAAGTTTGACCTCCAAACGTGTGTGAACCTGGCAAAGGTGGCTCCTTAATTGCTGATTTCACCAGCGGAAAGACTGACAGTTGAGCTGACATTATGCCTTTAATTGCTTTTTTTGGCATATGTTAAAAATATGCAACTCATGTACCCATCCATGGGTACATGTGCCTTATTATTTATAGGTTTATGGGGATATAGGGAGGTAGATAGAGATATCGATCGCCAAAAGCACCAAAAAGAGAAAGTACAGATGAAATATGTTTAGGATCTACACCATATCTTGTGGAACAGTTTTCCCAGATCTGTTGTGCCATGCAGAATAAAGCTTGAACAATGTTGCAGTATGAATGAGAAGTATAAATGGCAAATTAACACAGAAAATGAAGCTGTTTAGATGATTTCACTTCAACGATAAATCTAAAATACACATACAGTCTGGTGCTTGTTTTTAACATTCTGCATTTAAACTCAAGTTAGGCACAAAAGCTGTGGTGCAAATATATATAAAAAACATTCCAACAAAGACACTATTTCTACTATTATTTCTGTTGCACAGCACAATGGGTAATTTTTGTATGTTTCTTATTTCCCAGTTGTATTTCTCTGGTGTCTACTAACTCATACCTAAGTAGAAGGGTAACAATAGCCTCAAGCTTAAAAGCAAGCTTGTGCACGGAGTGTGATTTTGGAAAAACTGGCTGAGCAAAGTAAATGAGCTCTCCCTTTCACTCAGCAGCTATTAGACTCAGGGGTTAAGTTTAGTTCCAGCGGACAACAGAGAGGAAGAACTGCACTTTGTGAATGTACATAAAACATGGCTTCGCTTTGTTGAACAGGGCTGATGCATCACCTGTCTCCCGGATAATAATTTAACATCTAAGACAGAAATGCTGAAACCCAGCGATGCTGTAGAAAAGTGGGGCTGCTGATGTTTTAAAATCAGCGTCCTGAGACAGTGTATGGATCAACGGGCAAGTGCTTGCACTCTGAGGGAAGGAGCTCTCCATGGTGCTGCTGCTGCACACACTGCTGCTCCTTGTAAAATCACTCAATGCTCCACAGTCAGTTGAGAGTTACTGCTCCACAGCCCTCTTGTAGTTTAGGCTGGAAGCTTTGCATGGTGTTGACAGCCTTGGTGCTCCCTACTAACATTCAACTCACACACTGGTGCACAAGCGGCTTAGACAGAAACTTATTATTTTACCTAAACAGTCCTATAAAACCAGTTTTTGAAGTCATCTGCGGCTATAGAGGCCACAACAGCTAGTTTTAAAGTTTGTTTATGAGATTTGGGAGTTTGAAAAGGCAGCAGGCCTGCTCCCTTTTGCCCAACTTAGAGCACAATAGCGACTAATCTGTTGCCTGTCAGATGCAGAATCGTGTTTCTTTTATTGATCCCCAGTCAAGATGTTTAGAATTGATTTGGCCACAATAGTTTATTAGGAAGCAGAAAGCATTTACATCTCTCCGCAGCTCCCAGTGCCTCACAGTGGACAGAGCCGCTGAAAAAATTGTCTCAAAAATGTTTCATTCTTTAAATTTGTGAGTTAATATGAAGCAAACAATGACATGATATTAGAGGCCTGTCCACACCCTAAAGAACATAGTATAAGGCTTTTCAGAAATGCTGATTTCCACACATAACACAGCTGTTACACTAGATGGTGTCACGGTTTCAGGTTGTCATTAATTCCATTGGCTAGTTTCCAAACCTCAAGAAGGCAGGCCTTATCTAATGTGAGCTGGAGGAAGAAGAGAGGGGAGTGGCATGGTGCTGATAGCCAAGAAGAAGAGCGGGATGAATAAAGGAATGACTGTCACATATTCACCACATGTAGAAAATGAGACATTGTGTTTTAACAAGTATCAACTCAGCTAAAAACACTCATGTAAATAAGACAAAAACAGAAGTTGCTTTAACACTGATGGCACACCAGCTGCCTTGTCTAATGGCGTTCTTGTGCTTGATCGTACAAATTTGGAGGCCCTTTGGAGCAATTTGGATGGGCAACTTGGCTTATAGAAAGCAGTCAGTGGACTTCTTCGAACTAATTTACACCACTAAATTTAGGGCAGACTTTCTTAGTTTTTCTCAGAGGGTTTTTGATGAGATTACTGAACCAGCAGATCACAGTAAATATTAAAACTGACTCAACAAAGAAACATTTTCAACAGAGAACATTGAAGTTTCTAAGCTTCCATAAGCAGCTTATTTGCATTTGTTTGATTGGAAAAGAAGAGCATCAGGCATCATTGCCCACCATGTGTTGAGCACATATGTTAGTAACATAAGTTTTGCCTTGTTGAAAACAGTCTCATAGTGAAGAGCTTTGTCAGTACTGTGTGAAACGCTGCTTTATTGATTGGCGCGGGGGTCAGACTGGTGTTTTAATGAATTCAGGGATGATCTTATTCCCAAATTTATTTTCTCCTGTTTTATCCTCTTTCAACAGAGAGGAGGCTTGACAGTGTTTGAGATCTGAAGGGCCTGCTGAATAATGAGTGGAGTTCCCTCCTTAATTCTGTCCGCGACTCTCGCTCTCTCTTTTCATTTTCACTTCCTCCCTCTTCAGCCTCTCTTCCACAGATTTTCTCGCTTTTGCTCAAACTGAGTATAGTCAGAGAAATATCTACTATCCATTTTTGATCTCTCTCTTCCACGCTGTACATCTCATTGTAACTCCCTCTCAGTCACACACATACATAGCCTCAGGCAAAACACAAGCAATGGTCTGTTATTCTAGACATTAAATAGAACATAAACATAATTTTGTTGGATTTCCTCCAATCTTGTGCACAGATAAAGATCTATTTTCTCAAGTGCTCCCACTTTCTCTTTATACTGGCATCGTTTGTATATATTGATACCAGGGCTTTTCACATTTTTGTCTCATACACAGTATATATACACATATATATATAATAAAAATCATCAAATTTCCATGTTATCATTTGCTTGGAAAATGACTGAATGACTAAAACAGTTGCAGATTTCCCTGCCAGGTCAACTGACAAACCATTTCAGTTATGAAAGGTAAAACAATTGTTTAGTCCCAGAAGAGAAATAGATTATTGTGGATTAAACTTTGTTCTTTCTGCTCTTCTTGTATCAGTGTTAGACATTAGACACATTAGAGTTCATTTTAGCAAGTTCAATCCTTGTTACACATGTAAATTTACACTCTAAGGAATCAGCCATGATCTGGGGCACCAACTTAATGATCTGCCTGTTGACAGCAGCAATGTGGAAATGACATCTGAGTATCTCAAGATGACTATAGCGATCCAAATAGAGAAGTCAGACATTAAAATCTGTCAGTAATTATTAGATATGTAAATGTAAAGTAAAAGTTCAAATGTAGGGCTGAAAGCAGTTCAGCATATTTGATGACGTTGATGTATAATTCTTGCAATTTTTGGGTCATATCCACATGGTTGAATCCACTTATTGTAAGTGTAAATGAAATATATCTAATGTAATATAAATGTCATCTGTTCGGAGTTATGCTGCAGAATCTTCTGGAGGTTTTACCATCAGGTTGGTTCCACTGAGACTTTCAAACTGTCAGTGAATACGGAGCAGAAGGCTTTAACGGTATCTGTCTGACAAGATCACTGTGACAAAAGTTAAATCAGTCTTTCACTTTAGTTTGACATTTGGAGAGTTTTACTGAAATAAGATGTCTGCCATTTTAAAAATCTGACACCTGCTCTCACAAAATGATGTGAGGCATGGAAATTCAACATAAAAACTTCATAACCTTGTTAAAGTAGCCTTGATGAAAGAACTTGGTTAGAATTCAATCTATTGAAGTAAAACTTAAAATGAGCTAGAGTTAACAAAAAGTGGTAGTATTTGTAGACAAAGGTCTCAATCAAAAGGTCCAGCCATTTCATTTTAGGAAATCAAACAGGTTGGTAAACAAACAAAATGTTCCTTCCTGGCACTTAATCTCCAGTTTAAGTGATTATTTTGTATTAAACTAAAAGCTTATTTCTCTCCTTTTATTGGCCTGGATGAAACTCAACTGTGAAACTGCCAAAAAGTCTCGAGTCAGAAAACCAAATCCGAATAGTCACAGTGTTACCACTCCAATCGCACACACACCTTTACACAAACAAACTAGGTCTGTATGCTGCGGCAAAGATAACCTTCTTCAGTGCCTTTAGTCACAATGAAAAAAACTACAACTAATTGGTGTTCTTTGGAAACCATTTCTCAACTGGAATACAAATTGCTACTTTGTGATTATGTTTAAGAAAAAGGGGGATTGAGTCACGGAGATGAATACCAATTTTTAAGTTTGACTTCAGCGTGTATAGAGATTTTTTATGGCTCTTGGTGCATTTTTTGTTTTAAGAATAATACAAGTGACTTTTTACAATAAAATCAAGAGTTTGTCGTATGTGGAGCACAAAGACAGAAAGATGAGAGTACATTTTGGACAATTTGATTTTCGTTCCTTCTGTCGTCTGTGTTTATGTGGTGTTCTAAAGTGTCAACATCAAAGCCAAGAAACCAACAGAAAGAACAATTGTCTTTGAACATTAGTGAATATTGTGACAGTATCAGGTTCTCGCCATCTTATGTGACAGTAGCCAGCTAAAGTTTCCCCAAACAAAGTCTCTAAATCAGCCTTTAGAGAGCTGCGTTTCCATTGCAAAAAAAACCCCCAAAACCACTACTGAGCTCAATCAACCACAGTGAGGATGGTGTCGATACCTCCATGACTACAGACTACAGCAGAGACTGCATGCTATTAAGTTTTAACTTCATTATTCAGTCTAATAATGTGTTCATGCCGGCCATTTTCTATTTGGCGTGGGAAGTTGTTTTGCCAGTAGTAACTGTCATATTCATCCCACCTAACTTATTTTCATTTAGGACAGAAACTATGGTAGTAGTTGCTAAACGCAATTAACTTAATGTCATGTTGATCAAAGACAAATTTTGATTTTAGAGTTGTTAGGTTAATTTATGATATACAGTACTGTATATAGCTGTGTCAAGTGATTTTTTTTTTCTTAATGTGTTCTTCCTCTGGGACACAAAGATGTCATTCGCATCTTTAATCCTGCTTATAAAGCTCTGATTGGCTCAGATGTTCTTTAAACTGGGAAAACATTTGTCTATAAGCACAACACCATGGCTAACCAGGCTTACATGAGCAAAGTACTTTGACAGTAAGCTTCGACAGTATTGATGTTGCCTTTGCATTGAACGAGATGCAGTACTTCCTGACATTTTTTTGTTTTGTACTGTTGATATATTTCAATTATTCTCCTCAAGAGATCTACAAATGGCAACTTCGGCATGATTTCTGGTTTTATGGTCTTGTTAAGGAAACTCAGAGCACTTACACACAGGAACTTGATTAAATGTAAATGTTTTCCTTAAAAATGTTTCAGTGGACTAAACCCAACAACACATGGGACACGGGATGCAAATTATATTCTATCCTCTGAACGTCCTAATTATCCACCACAACCTGCAGAATAAGGATGTCACACTCCCTGGATTGGTAAAAAAAAGTTGACAGTGAACGTAATCAGCATCTTCAATCTGACAAACCAAATTAGTAGTTTAGAAATAGGGAGATTTTTGTTGCCTGGACACATCTATAGATTGAACACATAGGCATAAAAGCATGCAACCTACACACTCGCAGAAACGCACACCAACACTCTTAAACCACAGCATCTGAAGCTGTCCTCTCTGTCTCCCAACACACCAGGAAATGTTTTTCTTCTCTGAGGCGGCCTAAGTGGAGTGGTCCACTGAAGCCAACCCTCAGTAATTAACTGTCACAACGCTTCAAAACTAACAAATGGACTTTGTGTCAAGGAGGGCCCATTAATTTACTGGCCTCCACTCGTCGATCCAGAGCCTATTATCTCCATTACGGCAGGCTTTCATGTCTGGGCATCCTCTCCTGCTAACCCTCGATTTCTCTGTCTCACTTCGTACAGATTCCCTGGAAGTTGCAGAAAGCCCTTGCGGATAATGTGCGTTTTCAACATGTGTGGCACAGACCCACGCCACACTGCAGCCACATATTGGTATGTGCACTGTGTGAACCCACACATACTGTATTCTTCTGGACACAAAGACACACTCAATTCATCTCTCATAACTGCATAAGTAGATCACAGAGGCGTGACTCCTATTGTACTGTAATAAGCAGTGATGCTACAGAAATATGCGTGCACTAATACACTTCACAAGAACAAACATAAAGGATCAAATTCTCTCATACACACACACACACACACACACACACACACACATTCCCCTACACACTCTGCAGAGTTCTGTTTCCCTTCCAGTCAAATATATTTAAAAACTCATACTGCACTTCCACATTGGCATGACAGCCGGAGGGGAGAAATCTTCCATATGTGACACTAATAAGTGCTGCTTGGAAGGAATAGAGAGCCATTTCTCCATGAGGCATAAATAACTAAATAACACACAGACTATGGGATCTGTGTGATTTGTGATACAGCTCACATTTATTGCTGTTCAAAGGTAAAGTATTACCAGGGTTCTGCAGACAGAAAGCGACTGTGAGACTGTACTTTAACGGCATTGAGATCTGGTTGGTCTTTCCTACTGAGACCAATGCATTTTTGATGCCCTTCAGTGTATTATCAGTGCCTCGGTGCGCTCACAAGCTCTGGAAACGTTTTCAGCTCATCTGAAGTCATTTCAGCTTCCAATTGCAGGTTTAAAAAGGCAATATTGTATCCAGAAACCGTTTTACAAGGTTGGTTCACCCAAATTTAACACTTATCCACTGGTAGAAGAAATATTCAGATCATTTAAGTAAAGGTAGCCATACCACATTATAAAATAGTCTATTACAAGTAAAAGTTGTGTATTAAATATAAAAGTAGAGGGTAGCACTTTATTTACAGCTCAGTAATGATGTGATAATAGTTTGATCATAAAGAGGTAATAATTAAGTAATAACAAAGTAATAACCAGGTAATACCTTTGTGTATATATCTGGGAAATGTGTTTGTGGTGCTCAAAGCATTCAAAGTATTTATTTTACACATCAACATGCACAAAGCGGGAATCCATAACTACAATGACTCCCATCCGCCGTTAATGGTGATGATGAAAATTGTCTCACACCCACCAAAACTAGGAAGACTTTCTAACGTCTGTGTGGTTGATCACTCCAAAGCAACCTGCAAATTATGCCAATTCAAAATGATCCGAGGCTACGGCCCTCTGCATTACGATACATCAACCCTGAATCACCTGTGCTACATGCATTCCATTAAGGAAACATCTGGCTCATTGCATGCTCTTCCATCCATAATCTCACAGGACAATTTGGAAGGGTTCTTCCATAAATCAAACAACCTGCTGTACATTTAGTTTTTTGGTGGATACAAATATTTTCAGTGGCTGAGCGAGTGCAGTCGCAAAAATGTATTTTCTGACATCCCTCTATGCATACAGATACTTTAGTTTTATTTGTTTGGGTTTTCAGATATCTGTCTCTAAGATTTCTACATACAACCCAGTAAAATAGGGGTGAAAGAAACATATCCCCTGCAGAAATAATTCATAAAAAAATAATAAAAAGTTACACAGTGAACAGTATTCATCGGACATCCTTTGGCCCGAAGAAACAGTTCTTCTGAAAACTGTTCACAGTGGGATTGTTGAGCCTGGAGTGCATACCAGACTTGTAACTTTCAGCATGTAGATTCCAGTCCTTTACCTTCATACAAGACTTAATGTGGAGTTTCTCTTTAAAGGCAGATTACCTCAAGCTTTTCTACTTCTATAAGAGGTGCATGTGTGTGCAAATGTGTTCTCTCTAACTGTAATAACAGTTACATGATTGTTTGTGGGTGGGTGGATAAGGGCATTATACTGACTAGGCATAAGCACTGTTGCAAAGAGTTGTGTGTGTGTGTGTGTGTGTGTGTGTGTGTGTGTTCCTGCATACATTATGCATCTGTGTATATACACAAGTGTGTGTCTGTCGCTCAAACTGTGTCTGGATCTGTAGTGTGATGCAGATCATTCTGATTGCCCTTTTAGAGTACTGCCCCTTAGGCCAGGAAGCTACAGTGAAATCTGCTTGTTGTGTGTCGTGTTTGCCTGCATGTGCTTACACACACACAGCAATTGGTGTTATATATATTTAATGCTATATGGACTACACATGCCAATATGAAAATGCCATAGCGCTGAATAAATACTAAAACTATATGAATATCTCCAACAGTGTTAGCAACAAGAAACTTAAGTACATAGACCATTTTCTTTGTGAGGAAACATTTGTTTTCTCCAAATTAAGACAGTAATTATTGTTATTCTAGTTATTATTATGTAAATTTAATTATTTTTTTATTGACATATTTGCCCACAGCTGAAGAATGACAAAATATTTGCAGATTAATAATACAAATGCTGAAAAAAGAGCAACTTACAAATGCTTTTTAATTTGTTTTTATAGCAAGTGTTTCACAGTAATGGTATTGAGTGCAAAGGAAAAAGCATAACTCGTCATGTACTGTATGTGTTGGAGCACTAAAAGATATTAAAACTAAATATGGAAGACAACTTTTTTTTTTTTTGGAAGAAGACTTTTTGTTTTCACTTTTTATCATTTGCAGCTGTGATTTTAAGGTCTCTCTCAGAAGCCTGATAAATCAGCTGTATTGATGCAACCACTCTTGGTTTTAAATACAGAAATCACACCATTCAGTGCTGTTTGCCTGTTGTTCTCCATCCCTCTGACTTTCTCTCGCTAAGTCTTTCTCTTAGCGCAGAAATTTAAAATAGAGTTAGGGAAGCTGCGTCTCCTCCCGTTCTATTTTAAAGAGGGATTATAACAGGAAAAGCAATATTTCCTTCTTCATAGCTGTCAGGTTTGGATCTGTGTTTTGCAGGATTTGCAACTGGGGATGTGACAATGATACCAGGTAATCCTCCCTGAATATGAATTCTTCTACCTACTGTATCTCTCTTTCTCTCTCTGGGTCTTGCACTCTAAGGAGTGATCACATCCCTGCTTTCCTCCACCTCTCTCTCTTCATATACTTTGTTCTGCCTCACTTTCTTCTCTTGTCCCCTTTTGTCTTTATCTCTCGACTTTTCCTCTATCTTTGGGTCCATCAGAGGACAGAGGGATGAAAGAATTGGGTAGGTAGGAAGTTAGAGAGGCAGGGAACAGAAAAGCAGGGGAAAAGGCTGGAAGACAGAGAATGATGGAGGACAGATGTGTGAGAGTAAGGAAGCATAACAAAAGAGATCATGCTAATTATCTGTCACCTTTAGCCCCCTGTGGCAGTTCTTAGCTTCTACTCCTTTCATTTAGATGAAGATTTGTTCTCATAACGTATGCCCTTAATGTATTAATGTGCCTGAATGCACACTGACGTACTGCATGTGTAAGTGTGACTCTAAATGTGTGTTTATATGCTAATATATACTGTATGTGCAGCTATTTCTATCCAGCCATCAGTGGACATATGAGATCTGATATGAATGACATCAAAGCTGAGGGAGGTGTGGCTCATCCTGTCAGGATTGGTGATGAGAGGATCTAGAAATTTAAACCACATTTGAAAATAAGAACGGAGAGGGAAAGCTACACTGAATGTCTCCAAAAATCATGGCCATCTTGTCATACTAGTGGATTTATGGGTGTGTTTGTGTGAGAAATGATGCATGTCAAACATTCAGCATTTCCTGTGTTCTTCTTCTTCATTAGCCCTTTTATATGGCAACAAATCTAGCTGCAGCTATGCTTGAGGAGTGAGTAGTTACTGCAGCTATATTGTGAGAAACATTAACGAGTGAGGTGGTTTAGGATCAAGCCGATTCTCCTTTAGGGTTCCCTGCAGAGAAAGAGTTTTTTGCTTCTTTCTCTTCCTGCCCTCACCTTTTCTGTTGCCTTTTGTTCTGAATTTACAATCTGTCTCTCTGCTTCTCTTCTTCTCCCTCTCTCTGTCCACTTGTCTGGCAACCCCCCTCTAACCTAAAACTGCTCATCTCTGGTTTCTCTTCTTTCCTCCTTCTCTTTCTGTGTCACACAATCAGAGACTCTCCCTCTGTCTGCCAGGCAGAGAGCCAGAATACCAATAGACCAACAGACCAGAGCCCTCTGTCTCCCGATTATCTAGACCCTGTCTTCCTGTCTGCATCGCACACACTGCATTCACACTCACAGGCATATATACCTTCATATGAATTTGTGGAAGGAGACACACACATTCACACATTTACATCCACAGGAATGCACAAGCAGACACAGTCCTATAGCAACTGCTGCATAGACACACACAGTCACCTATACAGCCTCCATATGCATACATTTAGTCACACACACTTTTGCAAGGACCTATTTAAGTCAGAAACCACATACAATGAAAATATGCTATAGAGTACATTTAAGCTCTTTGTGCAGTGACACACACACTCACTGCTTCTAACCCTTCTAATCAATTTGCACTTTAAAGAGAGTTCCACCTCTCCCTCTGGTATTCCCAAACCTCCCGCTCCTTTTTCACAGGTCTTGCTCTCTCTCCATCCCTCTCTTTTTTTTCTTACTAGCCATTTCTTTCCCCCTGGAAGAATCTTTCTTCCTTCCTCCTGCTGCAACCACTCTTTTTATTTATCACACCTTCTGTCTTTCTCTTAATGTGGCAATGCTCCTTCGCGTTCAGTTTTAAATCTGCATTTCTAGTCGGGGCATTAAGGGATTGCAGCATGCAGAAGGCGAGCAACAGAGTCTGTGCATGTAGCTGATATGTAACTACACATTGAGGCTACAGCGCCTGTGGATCATCAGCATCTTTTTGTGTTTTCTCCTGATGTCATTGCAGATTGTTGATAATAAAGACAACACCTTGATTGGAGAAAAGCACAGTAGTTTTCTGTTTTTCAGGAGCACATTTAACAAAGCTGTTTGTGTGGGAGGTAGAAAGAAAGGGTGATAATATGACGTTGCAAGAGGAATTCAAATTCAGACTTTTTCATACACAGCTCAATATCCCAAATATATCAATATGTATATGTTTGCATGTGCACAAAGAGATAAAAGTGTGACAAAACCACCTTGACGTCTCTATAGTGCTATAGTCGCCATAATAAATCCTGACTTCCCAGCGTGAACTTCATAGCTTCATCATCAAAACACTAAACAGCCACCTCTGGCAGCATGCTCGCCTACTCCGTTTTCTGCTTGCTGCGAAGAAACAATGTATTATGTATGGTATATATAATGTATGTTGTTATTTCTATGATACTGCTTTGTTTGTGGTTGTTTCACGAAGATGTGTCTATCTATCCTTGTTTACCATGTGGAACCAAGCAAGTAAGGTGTAGGTACACATCTTACTTGCTCGCAGGTGGTTAGCTCGTGTGTGGGAGTGCATAGTGATGTCTATGTAAGGATGGAGGTTGCTTGGAAAGTGTGTATGTGTGGGAGAGGACAGCTGACCATTTCGGGAACTGTTTTTGAGACAGACAACCTAGAATGCCAAATCAAGAAGTCCCTCCTGACTCATATCATCTCTCCTGTACTGTAATACGTCTAATTTGGTTTCCAAAATTGCATCTACCGTCCCACTTAGCTCTTGATTATTTCTTTCTCCGGCACTTTTCCTTCAGGACCTTTGTACGGGCCAAAGGAATACTGAAATGGCACCACAGTCCTGGACTTTGCTCTCTTTCAATTGTGGTGAGTTAACTAATGAATATTCTAAAGTTTTATTCATTGCGATGTTGCTCGAGATAGAGAATGTCAGCTAAATGTCAAATCATTCTGTACAAATCCACCTGAACCAAACTAAATGGAAAACGTTGATATATCTGGAAGTACACACAGTTGAATATGTGAAGAACTACAGCAGCATGCAAAATGATACTAACAGATATGTATTTAACCATCTAGAAATAAATGAATGTCCTGGATGTATGTGTGTTTAAAGTCTGTGTAAGAAGAAAATGTAAATTACCACCCAGCCAAATTTGAATGACAAGTTTATGAAATTAGGTGTCAAAATTGAGTAAAAATGAGCAGTATTTTCAGCTCCAGGACTGTGGGAGCTGTGGGGACTCTGCTAGGAGTGCAGGGGTATGCTCGGGGTGGCCTCAGTGTGTCATCGAGCCACCCTTTAGGACCAACCAAAAAATCTAAAGCCCAGTTGCTTTTCAGTCCAAATGGCTGGCTGGCTATTGCCAAAAGGTGAAAGGGATTTATACTTTTTCAGGTTCCAGCCATGGTTTTTGGATTTGCAACGCTGACACAGACAGGCCCCACTGAATAGATAATTAAGGACTTCAAATAAAGCTATAGACCAGGAAGGCTCCTTCAGCCTAGCGCTACTCACACATGGCTTCAGTTTCCCAGAGCTCTGAACCCACTGCCATTCTGCTCATATGAGCAGAGTTATTTGTAAACTTTTTTTGAGATATTGATATACCAAAACTATTACCTTCTACTTCTTCACTAGCTCCATTTCTCATACATCCTCTTCTTTCTTTTAATACAGTATCCATTTTTTCTTTCTCAATCTTCTATTTTCTACTCCCCTCTTAATCTTATTTCATTCTCTCTTTCCTCCATTCCAATCTCTTTCTACTCTTCAGTTTTTTCTCATGCTCCAAAAATATATTGTATTTCTTAGGGCGCCTTCAAACCTGTAGTTTGGCTCATTCGGTCTGGGCTTAAGTGAAAAACAAAGATACATTGTTCAAGCACTGGATCTCATATGTCATAAATAATGTGGACAGGTCAAAGAGTAAGGGTAAACAAACGGATCCAAAACAAACCATCCCTACAGCATATACTGTGTTTCTTCTGTTTAATCTCTCCCTCTATCCTCCCATTTTACCGATCATACATGTTCCTCCATTTTACCTCTCCATTTATTCTAGTTCCTTCCCTCCCCTTCTCTTCCCGAGTCTCCAACCTTTTGCTTTTCTTCACATTTCTGCTGAAAATATCCACCTTAGTCCCTCTTAGAAAAAAAGACACTGACTCTTATATCTGTTATTTCCCTTCCTCAAAGGTTAAGTTCAGTGGCTCATCCCGCAGTTCATCTCTTCTACTCCTTCTGTTTTAACTTCTTTTTTTTTTTTTTTAAATCTAATCCACCTCTCCACTTTCCTCTATCCCTCCCAGTGGCTGCAGGGCTCTGTTAGCATTCTGTTGAGGTGCATCCATTAAATGTCACCTAGCTGGAGATGGCGAGGAAGGGAGGAATAACTGGGTGGCTTCATCTTATTGCGTCACTGACTGCTTGTTAATGTCCGCAGATTCAATACTCCTCTCAGATCTACGAGAGACTTGAAATATAATATTAATATAATATAATAATATAATATGTGTACACAAATGTGCACACAAAGCAAAACTCCTTAAAACCCACCCCCTTAACCCATCGTATTCCAAATGTTATGTTTCCAACAGATTTCCTGCTTAATTGCTATTCTGCACCTGTCTATCTGTAGCTACACTCATTTTAATGGATTGTTTAAAAAGTTAAAATTAACACAAGAGTTTATGTGTCCTGACAGATGGTGTGGAGCTAATGGAGAGAAACTGACCTTTCGGCTAATGGAGTTACAAACTGCCCTCTGATCTGTCTGCTACTGCTGTGTGTGAGGGTGTGTATGTGTAAGGGAAACAGTGTGTGTGTGTCTGGGGCAGTCTGTAGTATTGTCAACATGGAGGTTGAGGTCCTCCATGGTTTGCCTATGACTGAAAACACACAAATCGAGTAGTGGATGTGTGTCTACGTGTGCAAAAACAAATGAAAAGATAATATCCTTGATCACGAATGGATCTAGTCAATATAAGATTTTTTATGTGTGTTTGTGGGTTGGTGTGAATGAGTCATACTAGTAACTTCGCAAACTAAAAGAAAGTAAACAAACACAGCAGGAAAAGAAAGAGGTATTTCTACCATTTACACCTGCTTCCTTTTGGTCCCGCCTGAAAATGTTCATTTATGTTTACACCAGAAAAAAAAAAAAAGTATTCTGCAAATACATTTAGTGCCAAGAAAACCCAGAATCACAAATACACATCTGTGTCCATGAAGTCATTCAATCAAAAATCAATCAACACAAACCTCTGTTATCTTAAATTGAACTGGGAATGCATACGAGCAGTGATAATGGAATTTTTTTCCAGAGTGATTTGCTTGGTTGTGTTTGGACGGTACATTGTCATAGCAATGCATGATAATAACCCCAAGGTATCCTTGCATTGAACACTGCAACACTATAGCAGTAACCATTATGGCAGTCTCCCATCATCCATCTGTCTGTGTCATAGACTTTTAGTGTTTTTATTGCTCTCAACCCATCCACTTTTCGACACCTCTCTGAGATTCACAATTCTGCCTGTCTTCCTGTCTCTCCCCTTTCTTCCCGTCTTTATATCTCTGCATTGCAGTAACCACCTGTAATATTTAGGAATCTATTTTACCAGTGCAGCCATAAAGACCAGCGACAGTACACATCCAAACACATCTCCCATTTTGTTGATATAGTTGCATTCTGCTGTGTGCAAAAAAGTTGGATGAAGTTGAGTATAAATTGGATGACGAGGTGATTAAACATTGTTAGCCTCTAATATTCAGTGGTGGAACTGACATTCTTTAGAATTTCTAGATTATTCTACCTCTACATATTTCTACTCCTACTCTATTACATTTTAGAGGGAAATATTAGTTTCTATGTGTCTCTTTCAGTAGTCCATTATTTTAGAAAAAGAAAAAAACACACCAAATATATAATTATTATATACATAGAAACATACAGAGAAAATACAAATAGTTTAAAATAGTGGTTTCCAAACCTTTTTGGCTTGTAACTTATTATCCAAAAAAATGTCCAAAAAATGTGTCATGTTTCAGATGTTTCAGATGAGTTGTTCCATCAAATAGACATTTTCTGGATGGTATCATTTATATTGAATAACTGCAAAATAACTCAAAACCCAAAGAGGTAGAATCATCCATTACTTCACAAAAAAGGAAAATCTTATAGAAAAGTCATAAAAATGAATATCCCATTAATCATTTCATGACTGTTTGGAGGGAGCCCAAACTTTAAGTTTGGACCCGCTGGACTGAACTACCTAACTGTATATCAGTGTTAATCTAATAATGTAATATAGAATATCACAGTGCTCACAGGGACCATTTTACTGCATAATGAATACTTTTTATACCCTATAAGTGCAGTATGTCAGATTTAGGAGGCTCTTCTTACAGAATATGGCAGAAATGGAATATAATATTCATAACATAATGTTTTCATTAGTGTATAATCACCTGAATATACCAATCATTACGTTTTTGTTACCTGAGAATGAGCCTTTTATGTCTATAGATACTGTGGGTCCTGTGAGTCCACCACGTTGAACCACAATGTTTCTACAGTAGCCCATAATGGACACACTAAACATTAGCTCTAGATAGGGTGTGTAGGGATGTTCATTTATGTTTACACCAGAAAAAAAAGTCAGCTTGTGTGTAAAGAATAAATACTAGATAAAATGTCAATTGCAGTGATTGCGTTTAGGTTATTTTATTAAGTGCAATTGATTGGTTTAGTATGTTTACCTGCAACAATGCCAAATAACTTATATAAAAGAGGATTGACTAAGTTCTTTCACCATGTCATCATCAGCCTTTCATATGTTGGATACTGCTCCTAAGTATAAGATCTTGGTAGTGGAGGGCTGAATCAGGTCCATTTTGTGGTGTGAAAAGCCTCGGGGGGAACCAGCACTCCATCAGCATGTGGCAAAAGTGGCAGACAGAAAGGTGACAGAAAAAGTCTTTTCTGTGTCGTACATTCAAGTCTAAAAAAATAAAAAAAATAAAAAAAATAATACAAATACTGCTTGTTTCACGGCAAAGGCAGCAATAAACCCTTTCAGTTGTTGCTGAAATATTATTTCAAAAATTTGTCACTGATGAAGTCTTAAATTGGCTTTCAGTGAATTAATTTATCATATTAATTATTTTTCCTCCAAATTACAAACAAGTACATCAGTTCACCATGGCTGCCATCCGTAGCAGCAACAAGAAGATAATTTACATAGAAAATGCTCCTACATCCACAAGCCACTGTAATGTTCAGATAACTGGGACTGATAATCTCAATTGTGGCAGTATTTGACATTCTTGTGTCCTTCTTGACCTGTTTAATAATAATATTGTATGGTAATAAGGAAAAAGAGCTGATGACCGAGGCCTTGTTATAAAAGAAAAGTCTTCAGCTTGCTGTCAGCTTGACAGATGAAAATAAACTAGAATGGATCACCTCCAAAAAGTGCTGTAATCTATAGAGCCAGGATGAAAAAGTCAAGAAAAGACCAGCTTGTGTGTTAATTGATCTCATGCTTAATGTCAAGAGCAGTCCGTGCTTGTGCTGTGTTTGCTTTCAGAGAGAAAAGGGATATAATTTCCTTTCTCTGCACCTTTGGTTGACTTCCACCCCTCTGTGTGGTACTGAGGGAAATGGAAGAAAAAATGAGCATAAGAGAAAGAATATAAATACGTTTTAAGACAGGTGCAGAGAGAGACAAGTAATAGTGTTTCAGAAAGGATCTGGCAGGTCTGCCATTTCACTATCGAAAGGAAATGCTCATACACCATTTGGCTTCACTATTTAAGCTCACCACAGGCCATAAGAAACCTGCATTAGAAAAGCTTTATAAATGTAACCCAGATTTAGATAAAACTTTGATTCCATAACTCGTCTTAGCCTAATGTATGCCTGTGGAATTTGTTGAATATTGTAAATGTTTAAACTTGGAACCAAATTCCTCAACTTCAAGTCATTAAAAAACTGTCAAACTGATACTGCCATTACAAAGGATAAGGTTAAGTTACATAATCAAAGTGTTATCCAATTTTGATGAGGTTGGTTAAATCTATAGTTTTGGAGCAGAATTCCCTGCTTGCCATTGCTGAAAAGGTGATACTATAAATTTATTTTTCCCAAAATGAGCCTGACTCTTACAGAGAAGAAGCCTGGGGATGAGCTACTCTGACAACCACCAGTGTTTACCATCATCCACAGCCCCAAAACTCTCTTTACTATGGGCGATATGAGATTAAAACCTACAACGAATCACAATTTTACATAATTATTAATGTGGACATAGATCTAACTAAAAAAAAAAATTGAGCATGTATAGACTCAGCAAAAGGAAAACAGAGGACATGAGAGAAATGTGAATTGCAGCATTGGTTATATCTTCCTCTCAAAATACAAATACATTTCCTAATTCTGTGAATCATTAAGAAAATACCATCAGCTCAGAGAAACAGCTATCTTATGGTAATCCTGTAAACCCAATGTGCAGTTCATAGTATTCAGATTTTATGTATGCACATCTGCTTTCCATTCCACTTAATGCTATCATCGGATGAATCAATGTTGGGTTTATAACGGTCTCGTTTTCATTGTCCCTTTTCTTTTTACGTCGTGTGATATATTTGCTTTTGGAACCCATTCATCTAAAAAGTACGTCTGAATTTGACAGAAGAGAAACTGAGAGAGTGTAAAAGAGACACTTTGTAAGCTATCGTCTTTCTCATACTGGAATGCAAGCATGTTCGTCCTGCGTTACCATAGCAACAGTACCCCATTAGGTGGCAGGAGAATGAACGAATGAACGGGCAGGCATTCGGACAGGAGAAAGGGAGAGAGCAAGAAGGGGGGAAGAGAGGGAAGGCGGTACGGAGGAGGTGGGGATGGAGAGATGAAAGATGACATCGCATGAGGAGATGAGAAGGTGGGGAAAGCTAACATGAAGGTGCAGTGCTGCCATTGAAGGAAAGGAGGTAAGGGTGCAAGGTGGGGGAGATGAAGAAGTGGAGATGAAGGTGGTAAGTAGAATGCAGGGGTGAGAGAAGTAGAGGGATGACAAAGTAGCAAGAAAAAGAGATCTTGAGGAGGGAGCATGCAGGAGGGATCTGTGTGAGATGGTTGCATGCCGTGTTGCCTGGTGCCTCATCACTTTCATCACTTACTTAAAACTCCAGCCGTAACATCCAGAGGTTTACTGATGTAACCAACTTCTTCTCACTGAGTCCAGCCCACTGGTTCTCTAACCCTGCTGTCTTTTCTTCAGCACCACTTTACAAGAATTACTTCTCTTTTTTTCTATATTGTGACCTGCTCCATCATTTTGAGTCACTTTGACCCAGAAACACATTTGGATTTTTCTCTAAAGAGTAAAGTTTTAACTTCAGGGTGATGTGACTTAAAATGATGGAGCAGATCACGTTACTATACATTATTAATATTCTTCTTCTTAACTATATTAAATGCTAGTCTGCCCACACACATTTAGATCTCTATTTACTTTATGAATAGTAAACAGTTTATTTATTTATTTTTATTTAATCCAACATGTAGTTATCTTATCTGTCTAAGTCTGACGATGTTTTATATTTTTATTATTGTGAAAAGACCAGAACCCAACAATGAATTAATGAAACGAAATAAAGCCAAAACTGGTTTATGCCTCAATGGCAGAAAGAATCGGTTATTTGGAATATTTTATATTAGGTCCGGGCCTTTATTTGAAATTTCCCCTGTTTCCCAGTTAATGCCTGTTCCACAATTAGCTTTTCTCTTGATAAATTCATCATAATAAAATTTCTGTAGCGTTAATTCCATCAGTACTGCAAGAGTCTCATTCTACTTTGCTTTCTTTTTCCCGTTAAGCTGCCACAAATTAAACACTTCCTTTGGAATTTTCAAATTAAAAGTCTTGCAGTCTACCCTTCGGTAGCTTAACACAGATCAGGAGTATGGCAAAGAGGACATTACTGCTATGTATGAAAACAATCTGAAAAATAGAAAATGACAACAGCAGAGTGGTGAGGATAACATGACGTGTTCGGGCTATTATTTGTGATTGCAATTATCTACTTTTCTATGAAAATTTACAGTCACTTATTCCTCTGTGCCACCTCCACTGTTGTCCAAAAACTATTAGAAACACATCAGTGAGCCACAATGTTGCACAGGGTCACATATCCCTTCATTAAAAGTCAAAATTCAGTCCCAGTGACACTGCCCTGCTGCTGTAAATACTCATTACAGCACACTAAATGTGCATTAATCCACAGGTGGAAATAGAATCACACTGTTGGTTTTAGATTCTTCATAAGATAAACTGACAATAAAAGTAATACAGCCTCAGAAAAGTCTTCTCTACTGGTGAGTAACAACAATTTGGTTCATATCAATAAATATGTGTTAGGGAATAATATGCATTATCTCTGTCAGGGGCGTTTTGTGCCACTCTCATCTATCTTGTCTTGTTTTTTTTTTTTTTTTTTGCTCTTTTTCTCATAATCTACCATCATCTTCCCCTCTACCTGTCCTCCTGTCCATGTGTACAAATGGCACAGTGTTATTAATACACACTGCCTGGGAAAGCAATAAGCTGACGACTGGCACAAAGGGGAGAGGGCAGGACCGGGGTGGAGAAGAGAGGAGGAGTGTGGAGGGAAAGAGCAAAATTAAGGAGTGACAAGTAAAAGAGAGACAAAAGAGTGACTGTTACATGATAAAGTGGAGATAAAGCGGCAAAGAATAGAGAGAAGATAGTAGAGAGGCAAAACGGAGGGATGAAGTCGAAAGAGAGGAGAAAAATGGACAGAGTGACAATAGATAATTGGCATGAGGAGAGGACAGAATGAGCGGGAGTGATGAGAAGCGAAAAGAGTGAAAGCCGCGAGGAGTGTGGTGGAACAGAGGGGATATGACAGCGGAGTCTTTCATGACGGCTGTAGAGCAGAAATGGGTTTTCAGATCACTCTTCATGCACTCTCTGCCAATTTACATGCCTCTGTGCCACCTACAGGCTGCACAGAGGAGGAGGAGGAGGAGGAGGAGGGGAGAGGAGAGAGCAACAGGGGAGGAGAGAAGATCTACTGCAATGGAAGGAGAGGAGGAAATCATAGAGTGAAGTGGAAGTGAGAGAAAGCGAGGGAGATTTGAAAGGAGTGCAGCAGGAATAGAAGAAAAGTGATGTTTATATAATTTGC
This sequence comes from Sciaenops ocellatus, assembly GCA_033000465.1. Lineage (NCBI taxonomy): Eukaryota > Metazoa > Chordata > Actinopteri > Sciaenidae > Sciaenops > Sciaenops ocellatus. The sequence goes on from CP136889.1 coordinate 11,191,179, forward strand.
TTTGCCGAATATGTTTGTAAGAAAACATAATTGCTGCTTTGGTTTTATGAAATTTTTTGCTAGTATTACAATTATTTTGCACAGAATTCATGGGGAAGTGGTCAGGGTGGATGATTAGACATACAAAGCCCAAGACCTTTACACCGAAAAGCAGATTTTGTCTCCTGTGTCCTCTTGATGCTGCGCTTAGGCTCCTAAAACATAAACATTTTTGTGGTTAGGGAGACATTGTGATTTTGGTTAACTCTATCTGCTCCCCTACCTGTTAAACTGAGGCTTACACATGCAAAACAAAATGAGAAATCTTGTTTGGTTGCTATCCTTCCTTGGCATTTTGTGCATTTTTCAGATTCAGGCTTTCAATAGTTCTACTATTACTTGGTAGTGACCTCTGTTACTTGGTTTTGTGATGCTCTTATGATTTATTCATATTCAATCGGCCCTTGACCCCTGTCAAGTCAGAAAGGTTGGTGCATGGTTTGCCTTGAGTAAAATCTGAGCTAAACTTACTTTAAGTGAACGTGTGTCATTCATTGTTTTATGATACTGTTTGAAGCTTATAGTTTCTGTCAGCTAGAACAAAGTCCTCATAGATTTCACTCGTTAGCTGGATTACTGTTTTATTGTATCTGACAGGCTCAGAATCCTAGTAAGTTCATTTTGTCATTTTGTTTCTAGGCGAATATAAATTCTACATAAATATATAATCCACCCTAAAACTTGAATGCAGCTATTCACATTAGATACATTTTATACTTTCAAATGGCCTTAAAAATATAAATGTACAATACATCACTATTTGAAGCTAAAACGAGATTTTGAAAGGCTTTTACATGGAATTACTATAGAAAATGTAAAAATAAAAATAAAAGATGCCTAAACATAAAGATGTTAAGTAGGATTTACACCATAAAATGCACTGACAGTCGGGATGTCGTTTAGCTCAGTTGGTAGAGCATCCGCCCCATGTACAAAGGCTCAGTCCTTGCCGCAGCAGCCCAGGGTTCGAATCTGACTTGCGGCCATTTGCTGTATGTCATTCCCCATCTCTCTCTCTCCCCACATTCCTGTCGCTCTTCAGCTGTCTCTGTCAAATAAAGATTGAAAAGGCCAAAAAAATATCTTTAAAAAAATGCATTGACAGTCAACAGTTTGCAGATACATGACAATCATTTCCTTTTTATGTTGATTAAAATATAAAACAAACTAAAGGTTATATGCCTCTCTTTTCCTGATTGCTGCTGGCCTCACCAACAAAGCCTGGGCCCCCTCTGACACTGACTTTCACCCTCCAACCCCCAGACACAACATATTACATTAGCACACACCTTTCAATAACCTTTGGATTACTCTTTCTTAAAAAATATTGCACATTTAAATATTCTGCAAATTGTGAACTTTTGCCCTCTACCTGGTGAATACTTGCACATTCCTGCACAAAACTGTATAGTTCTTTTCTTTTCAAAAACATATTAATAATATATTTTTATCTTCCAGTACTTGATTTTATCTTATCTTGTGTTTTTACTTGATGTTTAGTATGCACCAAAACAGCAAAACAAATTCCTTGTATGTGAAAACCAACTTGGCAATACACCTGATTCAAATTGCATTTGTACATAAAAAATGAGAAATGACAATAGTAAGGAGTAATGAGGAGTATATATAACATGTGGTTAATGTGAACCCCAGGCTAAAGATCCTCTCTATGCCTGCAGGTCTAATCAAAACCAGGTTGACGACCACACACTGTGCTATTTTGCTGTGATGAACCTCCCTGCCAAGCCATACTGCTGGTTCAACATACTCAATATAGTCATCACAAATGAGATGTGCCGAGGCAATAAAAAGCAGCATATCTCCTATTTTAGGGTCTTTTCTTATATAATTGTCAACATCTGCGTGTAACAATGTGATTTTACACTTTGTCCCTTGAAGTGTGGCGTGTGGCAGAGAAACGATGTTAAGGGTTTGATAATTAGATGAAGAGCTCTCTCATTCTCTCAATCTCTCCTTCAGTCTGCTTTGCATTTTGTTCTCTCTCTCTGTCTCAATCACATAACACGACTATCTCTGTGTGCTTGCCGCCTGTGTCTCCTCTGCCGTTACCCTCTGGCTCCCTCTCATTTTGACAAACTAGGACATGAAAATAAGCCTCCACAGTGCCAGGAGAATGCTAAATACAGGGCCTCTTTTCTTTGGCAGTGCCTCTTTAATCAACTTCCTCTTATCTCTGCCTTGCATCCCTTGTTTCTCTCTTTTCAGAATGTAATGGAGGAGAAATCTGCACACCGCCAACGTCTTCTCCTCTCAACACTCCTCCTCCTCCATCCTCGCTCGGTCGTTCATTCTTCTGGGGTTGCGTTTCTCACTCTCTCCCTCCATCTCTGTCATTCTTCTTGCCATTTTCCTTATTCTCTGCCGTGCCGTATCGGTTTCTGTCTCATTTCCTTATTCTTTTCCTGCTTTGTCTCTTTCCCCCCCTTTGCCTATCTCCCTCTTGCCTCCCTGTCTTTCCCTTTCTCTGCATCTCATCCCTCTCTGCCCTCCAGTTTCAGCTTTCCCTCTCCAGTTTTTTTACTTCTTTCTCTTCTGTTTGTCTCTTCTCTGTGCAATTGTCTTGTTGCCCTCATTAAGAGTATTACAGTGTGCGCTCATGCATCAGGCAGCATGGTTTAAGTTGCACAAGCATGAAGCAACTCTACACTAGAGGAGTCACATACCATGAGTGCCATACAAGAGTGTATGAATAACTGTAAATACTTTCAGTGATTCTCTTTATTAGCGTAACAACCTGTACCAATATGTACTGCATATCAGCAGAATTTCAAACTGAAAACAATTAATTTCAATGACAGCAATTTGTGCTGTTCATACAATTACAAACCATGTTGAGAGTGGTGACTTTTCAGGCAGCAGACGCAATTAAGTTTGCTTTGGACCACAGGGCTGTTTTCTCACTGTCTGCCTGTCGTTCAGTGGATTCTCCCCGTTTCTTCTCTTTTCTTTCACCCTTCCTCTCCTCCTGTTTTCCCTTCTTTCATTTCGTCTTTCCTTCTTTGCAAACATCAGTATTGACCCTCCTCTCTCTCCCACACTCTGCTCCTCTTCTCTTTCTTGTGTGTTTTGTACTTTTTTGTGATAGTCAGTGAATTCAGAACTTAAAACACACGCATGTATTGAATGTGGCTACTGATCATCACACATTTCAAGCTTATGCCCTTATCCATGCAATCCGCAAATGCGTTACTATAGTAACAGGTGAGTAATCAGCAGTTGTTTCAGCAGGTCTTCATTCAAATTTGCTTAAACTTCAGTGGTGGTCAGAATCTTTTTCTGGTACGAGATGCCTCGTTTTCAACCACCGTTTATCTGTCTGTCATCTTTTGATGATAGACGAGGTCAAGTTAAAGGTTTGACTAATGATGCTCATAAACAACAATTTCTTTGTGAGGTCTTTGTTACTATTAGAGAGGATAATTAATGCTTTCAAATGCAGTGAAGTGCAGTATGACTAGCTGTCAGTCAGTGTAGTGAAATGAGTTGTGATTTTTTCTCATGCGTTGACAGGATGACAGGCCACCAAAATGCCCATGATTTACCTGTCAGCTGGCTGCATGTTTACAAATTCTTGGTTTGTAGTAAGTCAACATGATGCCAAAAAAAAGGTTTTTTTTTTTTTTTTTTTTACTTTTGTGTAGACCAAGGTTGTGGAAGCAACTTGAGAATTTTGATGTGTACCCTGGTGTTCCCCTGGTGATTACTAAGCGATATTTTAAGTTAAAAAGGACAGTTTGGCCGAGCTACTCTATGCAAAGTGCCCTGCATTAAAAATATGCACGGTCCTGCCTTGGTGTGGTCGTGTTGATTCAGGTACCAGTGAGTTTGTGAGTTTGAGTGACTTATTTTTGGCAACTTTTTCAGTGCCCAAGTGCCCGGTGAGACCCCAGGCATGTGGAAGTATATTGGACTTCACAAAGGCGCACTTTATCAATACGGACATCCCATCACTCACACAAACACAAATTATCTAAAAGCTCATAGGTCTACTGTACAAGAAAGCTACACAACATGATAAATGGTATATGTTTTTGTGGATTCAACAGATTTCTCAAAATCTTTGATAAAACATATGATTTTTTGTATTTATCTTGACAGTGTCTGATGTGGAATATTGTTCTCATCAGTCTTATCCCACGATTGTTCATATCAAGTGACACCCGTAAGTGGACGTTCTGCAATAACTTGATGTTTGGACTTAACTTCATGTCTGCTGATCCACGCCATCCTAAAGGTGCTATCAATGAGATTTCAAAAATTGTGCGATGCTTGCATCAGGAAGAGTGTGCATCAAGTGTGAGTCACGTGTACTACATATTGCCATTTTTCCAATGTGGGACACAGTTGTCTACTACCTGGCAGTGAACATGAACATGCACTTGAGTGCCCGAGACAGTTATTTTGGGAGAATTCCTCAATGATTTTGACTATAGAAGTAAGTAAAGAAGTTGGGTTGCTCCTAACTTTCAACCAAACTTTTGATGAAATAATCTAAAATATGAAGATATGTCACTCCTCGCTCATGTGTCGAAACGTGGTTATCCATATACAGCACTTTGCTAAGGAATCTGTGCTCTCCAGGAGAAATCTACCCGGGGAAATTAGGTCACTTTTATCCCTTACCCTGAATATGGAAACATGTTTTCTCATTTAAATGACATTTCAGAAATCAGTTCACTGGAGAAAAAGACAATTGTTGACAATTGTTGGCTGAAGTGCATGTAAATACCCAAAATGAAAGAAATGGAAATTTAGTTAAAAGAAATCACATCAAACATCACAGTTATTTGCTGGTATGTATGCCAGGTGCTGGATGGTATTGGACTGTGTTGTGGCTAAAGTTGAAACAACTCACCAAACTTTTTGTCATGGTTATATCTTAAAGTCAACGAAGCCTCCTGTCACTGTTTTGGTTTCAAAAGTTGTGCGCATGTGTTAAGGCTGGTGTGGTGTGAGTGTGTGTGTGCGTTTTTGAGGGTTGTTGTTATCCATCAGTAATAAAAACATCCATCCATGATCTGTAACCACTTATCCTCATCAGGGTCACGGTGGGGCTGGAGCCTATCCCAGTTGACTTTGGACGAGAGGCGGCGTACACCCTGGATAAGTCGCCAGCTTATCGCAGGGCACATAGACACAAACAACCATTCACACTCATATTCACACCTGCGGGCAATTTACACTTACGGGCAATTTAGAGTCACCAATTAAACTATTAATTTGGACTGTGGGAGGAAGCCGGAGTACCCGGAGAGAACCCATGCAGACACAGAGAGAACATGCAAACTCCACATAGATGACTCCACCACTGTGCCACACAGTAATTAAAACATTAATTGATTGATTGATTCTATATCTTTTACTTTTATATTCAATGTAGACCTTTAATGTTCATGTTTTTTTCCACTGCTCTTGTACACTATTACTGTTTCGTCATTGTCTTGTCCTCTTTCAGTCAGTACATTTTTCTTTTTTCTGCAGAACTTTCTTACTGCCTGAGTACAGCCAATATTGGCTCATTTTCAGGATCTCCTGCAGCCTGACTGTCTGAGCTGGCCATTACAATCAAATCAGTAAAAAGAGAGACAGTTAAGGTTGATAGTATAATAATCTGCACATACCATTTCTTTTTATCACTCCCTCCCTGTCTCTCATGCACAGATGTCTTTTTTTATGTCATTTACTTCTCAATTTTGGCTCTAATGTTGTTTTGTTTCAACCTATTGTCATCACTTTCCTCCCACCTTCATCTCGCTGTGTAAGAAAAGACTGTAGCCAATTACTCCCTGAAAGGGGTCAAACACTAGTCCTTCCACTTTCACTCAACGCACACATACACACACACACACACACAGCTCTGTACTGACCTCTTTCTTTCTCCATTTGGGGTCAAACATTACACTGGTGCTATCAAGAAGGGTCAGACCAACCAGTAAGATGTCAGGTCGAGCCCTCCTTTTCTTGCTTCCATTTCCATCTTCTCCTCTCCTTTTTCCTTTCGCTACTCTGCCACTCGTTGTCCGTCTCTTCTGTGTTATCCTTATCATAATAGAGGGATTAAATAATGTATTAAGCTGAGCTATATTGCAAAAGTCCAAGGGATGTCACTGAGTGGCTTAAACATTGCTCCTATGAATTAATGTTTCAAAGCGGTAAAGGATTTCTAAAATCCCAGAGACGTCCCTGCTAGTTTGGGAGCACAGATACATCCAAAGGCCAGGAGACAATTAAACCTGAGGATTTGATCCCTGTAGCGAAGGTACCGAGGCAGATGGGGGATACGAGAGGCAGAGAAAGACTTAGAGAAGAGACGCGGTAATAGATTATTGGTAAGGCAGAAGAGGAGACAGATTGACAGGCGGACTCAACAGGTTTCTTCTGCACCTGGCAACACTGTAAAATGCAGACATGAAGTTAAATCTAATATCCAGAGGTGGTTTAGCTGGATCATGTTCATACATGAGATTAAAATATGTCTCTGCTATAAACCCTGTAGTCTCAGCAGTCTGTCCAAACACAGGTGTCATGGCATGTTACTTCCTCTTATATAATTTACATCAAATAGACTTTATTTGAGCATGCTGGCCATGAATGTTTTACATTCTCGTTGCCATCTGTTAGTTTTGCTGTGCTACCTGTGTTACCCGTGCACAAAGTATGTTTCAAATTTTGTTTTTGTTAATGGAGCTCTCAAATCCAATGAGAACTTCTTATTTCCAATTTTTTTATGCTTAGGGCTCTAACTGAATTTGCACTGTGATAAACAATACTAAAAGTCTACAGGCATGGTAACAACTCACACACAGCACAGCTGTGCTTCAAGCTAAGTGGTAATGTCAGCATGCTAACATGCCCACACTGACAACGCTAACATGCTCATGTTAAGGAGGCATAATGTTTACCACGTTCACTATTTTAGATTAGCACATTAGCCTGCTAACATTTGCTATTAATGACTAATGGAGTGAATTCATTTTGATCTGATAATAGCACTGGATGAAAAGTTAAAGATGAGAGGAATAGGAATGTGTGCACCAAATTTAATACTAATCCATCTCAAAGTTGACCAAATCAGGTTTTATCCTCTAATGACCATAAATATCTGTATCAAACAGTTATCGTTGACATATTTCATTCTTGACTATCGTGGTGGACCGAACAACTGACATTGCAGTCCCTAAAGCCATATTGCCAGCAAGACTTTTAATGAGTTTAATAAGAGTTTAATGGCAGTTAGGCACAAGTCAGTGCAGCTGTGGGTCAATACTGTAAGACTCACAGAGAAAGAGGCATAATGTAGAAACACAGAGAAAATTTTGCAGAAAAGTGTGGTAGGAATCTTTGTCATTTTTGAATAATAGGGTGCAAACGGTCATCTCCTCTTTTTGTTCTCATGTCTCTTGATGATCATTTGGCAAACAAAAGACCGGCAGACTAAGAAAATAATCTCTGTGGAGCCGGAGAAATACAATGAAAGAAAAGACAGAACGTATTTCACAACTCTCATCACACAGAATGTTTTTGTACCGCGGAACAGCTTTTTATGTATTGTGTCTCGCTTAATTAGTGACGTGATCATATCAGAATATAATAAGAGTCAAGAGACCTGACCTGTACCGCAGTTAGTCAAGGCCTCAGTGTTACACAAAAGAGATGTAGAGTTTTGATCTCGTTATTCATTTACACATAAATGATGATGAAATTAGATTTTTTTTTATAGGATTTTACCCATCACGACTGTTTTATGTAATCTTCTACTGTCTTGTTAACATTTTTGAGTGTAAATGAAACTTAAAGGTATTGTATACAATATGTAAATAAAACTAAAAAACCTTGAATACCTAAATGAGATTTCTGAGGTTTCAGAAAATCTAAAGACATACCCAATTATTCATTATCAGGAAAAGTGTCAAGTCATTCTTGGCTTTTTTTATAGCTTTGAGATTCTTAACACAAGTCTGGAAATGGCTCTAAAATCCTCAGCAACATGCTTAAATTGAATTAAGTTCAAGGTGAATTTAGCCTCTATAGGAAAATTCACCAAACAATGTTATGTTAAATCATCCCTCTGCAGGTTTCCATTGTAGTAACAGTCTGTACCTCTTCTGTGGTGACATGAATACAGTCCTTTAACTTGAGCTTCAAATGTGGCATTAAATTGCCCTTTTTAGTTCTGGAGTGGTATGAATGTCTCATGGGAATTGATGTTAATATTTGATATGTTAATATTTGTTTTGCTGTCAGCAAATGAATAATGCAGAGAACTGAACTGAGGATTGGCACACTGGTGTTTTCTTTGCTGGATTCATAATGATTGTTCTCCGAGGGCTTTTATTTCTCCCTATGTGGCCTTTGGTTTTGGGGGGCTCAGTGTAGCCATTAATACCGCTGTTAGCTGCATCACTAAGTCACTCGCACTAGCATACAATCCCACTCTGTGCACACACTAAACACAGGCACACATTAGTGTTATGGAAATGATGTTTGTATTCCAAATATCACTGTATCATTCTCTCTTTCTGTGGATTTAAACAGACAGACAGAAGGTTCAACCATCAAACACAACCAAAACTAATTTTTGCATAACACAGTGGACTGATGGACTTATTTATTGTCTCTAGGAAAGTTCCAGCTACATATTCTTTTGTGCAGATCAAAGCGTTCACGCAGTCTGAGCTTGATTGTAATTCTGTGTTAATTTCCATAATCACTACTATAATAACATGCTGCTAATTCTGTATACTTTGGCCTTTGTGCTGCAATTAAGGCTAACAATGGTGATTACCATAATCACATTTGAAAATACATCAGCCTCAATATTTCACATTTATGCATTCTGTGCACTATTCACTACATTATAAAAAGCTTTCCAAGCTGCCTGTATTGAGAATATATTTGAGGCCTCAATGACATCAGCCAGATCTAACTAGTAGGTCTGAGTGTGCTCTCCTGACCTGGGTATAGCTAAATACTAACAGTGTTACCTGTCTCTTTGTATGCTTACTTTTATTTTAGCAGACCCAAGACATCAAGCAGAGACAAATATGGCAGCTGAACAGGTAAATATTAAATGGAAGTTGATGTGTGTTTATTCCAGCTCAGTATCTCCAGTGCCAAAATGAAGTACAATCAGTAGTGTGGAGTATGGAAAGGCAGAAAGTAAGGGTGTGGAGCTTTTTTTCCATGTTAATCATGTTAACCATTGTTTTAGTTCCAACGCTAATCAAACCTTAATTTATTATAACTACAATATTTCCCTAACCCGAGTCATGAATATATAATGTAGAAAATGTAAAATGTAAAAATATTCGTAGTAACAATGTCAATGAATATAATATGGTGTTTTGCAGTGTCGTCCCATATTCACTAATTAAAGGTCTTTAGGCTGGCAATGAAACTGCTAATTATCAGTTAAGCCAGTAAAATAAAATCAATAAAAACCATACCTCTAACAAGTGCAGTTAATTGTAGTTATGTATATGAATGATATGTAAAATGCAATCAGAATGCACTGAGAAAAATACAGATTTGAAAAAACAATATTATATAAGTATAAGTATAATTTTGTATCTTGTTTTTTTCCCCTTTTACATATGTTAAATATTAAATGTCCTGCATGAGGCAGTGCTGTACATAGATGCACACTTGCACTTAGAGACATGTTTAAGTTAAACAAATGCAAGAACAGCTGTTTATCCTCTGTGGGTTTAAGAATGAGGGAAATAAACTAAACTGCAGCTTTATTCTCAGAACACAATGCCGCCTTGAGTTCCGGCTCACCAGAGTAGCCACATTAAAGTTTTATAGATCTTTGTCTAATGGGGATGGACTATTTTCGACCTAGGAGCATGTTCCGAACCTCCTGTTTAGACTCAGTTGAGTAGCATAAATAAACACTTGTTAGCGCTCTTATTTTTAATTAACTGGCTCAAAACAATAATTAGCATATGATTTGTATTATTATGGAAGTGGGCCACCAGCATCACTCATTAAGTAAATGGAATGCTGACTTGTTTGCTGTTTGCGTTCTGGTTTGATTTGACATGATAAACCTGCAAAGCAAAATATGGAGCGAGAGAGGAAGTTAAATATTCAAACTACCACTGGCGGATAAATAAAAACAAGTATTCTCCTGGAGTAAAAAGGCATGCTGATGTGTTTATTGTTTACAGTTTTCACAAGCTCAAAACTTTAAAGTATGACTAAGCACTTACATAACTGTAACTCTTAAAAATAAACCTCAATCTGATGCTGACATTTTTCTATATTGACAATATGTAAATCAAATGTTATCCCAAAAAACAGATGATAAAGTACAAAAAAGTTCAAATTCTGCTGTACAAGACAACGTACAGGATTAAAGGACACATGGGGAAATTAAAATTAAATTAAAAATAAATTGAAGCAATCAACTTCGTCAGCTTTACGGTATATGAACTTGTGACTTCAACAGTAAAAAGCTGCTCTGCTAGGTACCTCAGCTCCTTTTCTCCTTTTAGGGATTTTGTTCAATTAGGTTTTGAATGGAAAAAAAGCTATTAGATTGCTGTAATTCAAGAATACCCCCGTATCTTTGTTATAGCTGAGGCAATTATAGGAAACACTGCTTAATCAGCTGAATTCTAGAGGCCTGGAAGAATGTTATCAGGTCGACTAGTGCTCCCAATCTTATATCTGTGTACTATTAAAAGTAGAAATTATATTGTCTCAGACCAATGATAAAGGGCAGCCTGTAAAGGCAGGAGAGTTAGATAAAATGGGATGAGATGGGAATTTGAAAATTGGATTAAACAGGACTAAATCTAAATGGCTGGATGTTCTCTTCGCACACTTGTAGCTCATATGACATCTGCAGAGGCCTGCACCACGGTGTCTTACATAAATGAAGCCTAAATGCCTGTTAATTAAAGAAGCTTTAAGCCTGGACACGTTAGTTATCAGTTTATTTATTATAAAATTGCCATGTACAGAGGATCTGCTCAAGGAGGCAAATTTAATCTGTGGAAATGTTCCATGTAGCGTTCATCTTTGGTGAACATTTACACGTTAATATACTCTGTTGACCAATAGTGAGCGCTGACCTCTGAGGGCATGGCGAGCCGAAGAGTCCAAAAGAGAAGAAGCTATTCTTGCTGATTAGCTGTGTCACACCATTTGCTTTTATTTAACCTCCTCTGTTAGAGTATTAACTGCTCGACAAAAGAGCAGTGGTTTGGAGACAGATATAAGAGGGTAGTTTATGATACAAATATGCCTTCTGAATAAACTGTGTGTACTTATCATCCAGTTTACAGCCAAGCTAACAAGTTTGCTATCTGACCATTAGCAAGCTCATTAGCTTGGAGAGCTTTATTTTCCCTTTTCAATAACTTTTTATTGAAAGAAATGGTGCCAGGGGAAATAAACAGAACAGTACATAAAGTAGACAGAAACTCCAGGAGCTATTTTGACTGATTGGCCCGGTTAGTGAGTTAATGATTAGCTCGCCAGCTAAAAGACTTGACCAATCAGCATTTCGTGTAGTCAGTACATCACCAAGCTTCAGAACCCCGGTGAGGTGGCAAGTGCTGGTCAGAGAGAAAGAGAGAGAGATCTTGGATATTGCCCGCATCTGAACATCATGACGAGTTATCTTAATTTGTGTCTTTTGTCTATGGAACATTTACACAATGTTAAATTTCTCCTTTTTGAGATTAACCATTCAAATATTTGCACAATTGTACAGAACACAACAGTTATGTATGTGCATTCTCTGCTGTCCAGCTCAGGATTTATTTGCATTGCATGATTGCAGTGTAATGGCAAAGATTCTGCAATTATGCAGCTATTATAAATAGGCTAATTCCATTTAGCAGGAATATTATAGCAGGAAAAGCACAGGTGTTACTAACAAGTATTTTACTCACACTTATAGTACAAACATGCAGTCTTTCAATCGTGGTGTTAGTCTCGCTCACAGTGTGGTTCTTAACCCTTGGTTCATTGTTAATGTATACTATATGCTACTGTGCATGGCTTACTCTAAATGGAAAGTTTTGATTTACAGTATTTTTTCCTTTTTTTTCTTTCTTTTTTTTTTTTTTTTTTTTGCTCTGTGATATTTTTAGAATAGTAAAGCTAAGGTATATATGCAGATGATTGTATCAGGGTTATAGCAGATGCTGTGGGTGTGCTTCACCCATGGGGGCCTCAGAGAATCTCATTTACAATATACAAAAGAAATGAAAGAAAGCCTTTGTTTCACATAGTGAGATTATTTTCCTTTGTCTTTTTGAATCAATAAGGGAAAAAAAGGAAAACTGTAACAAAATACATTGGATTTGTACATAAATGAATCACAAATGGAGTTACAGGACTCATTTCAACACAATGGGACATATTTACTGAGGTTTCTGTGCCTTTTTTCAGGTGCAGATTTGATGCATTCTGCCTAAAACACGTGGGTTTGCTTGTCATTTGTGTGAGTGTTTTGCAAGGTGTGCCTCTCTCCTCATTGCATATGAAAGGGAGGATCATGTAAATAAAACAGACATTTTAACAGAGGTTTATTGTGTGTTTCGCTGGATTTAATAAGGTGCCTGCTATTTGCGACTGTCACTGTCAAAATTCTCTGCCTCTGAAAAGGAGGTGTGAACACGGGTAAGGTGGGATTTACAGGAGCCACAAGAGAGGTCGTAGTGATTTAAATAAACATGCATTAAATACTGCCTCATATATAAGTAAAACCTGATCACCAGAAAGAAAAATTAAGCTTTCATTTTGTTTTCTTAGTAAATCTGGCCCAGTGTTTTGTCCACGACCTGAAAAGGTGAGACAGGCTTGTGGGCTTACACCTCCTGCAAGTCAAGCTGCTCCTGAACAGATGTCTTTGACTGTAGTTTATCTCCTATTATATGACAATAGCAGCAGACGGGGATTCACTGAAATCTCTAATACTCCAAGTAATTTTGATAGTGTGTGTGTATGTGTGTGTACATGCCAGTGTGTCTTTGCTCCTCCTTATCTGACCAAGTCAGTGTGTGTACGTGCATGAGTTTTTGTGTGTCTGTGGGGTTTTTTTTGTTTGTTTGTTTTTTGCTGTGTATGAATGTATGTGTGTGCTTGTGTGTGTATGTGCTTAACTGTTGATTGACAGCTCTGCGCTAGTGAGGTTAGTCCCCCGCTGAGAGGAGACCACTGGAGAGTAGCAGAAATCAGCATGAAAGCAACAAATTACACACAAACACACACACAGGCGCACACACACGTTTCTATAGTTCTGTTCTCTAAACTACACATATACAAAACAGGGGGAGAGTATAAACACAGTTCAAGTCCGATAAAGTGTTTACATTCAACATCAAATACATATTATCTCTCTGATGCTCAAAAGCTCTTACATTTTTTATCCTCTTTATGTCTTACTGTTAATTTTACAAACATATGCTGTCTCATACTCACTTAAACACACACACACCAACCTTTTCTCTATTTCAACCGTGAGGTCAAGTGTGTAATAATGATGTTCCTCTGAAATACGCACATTCATCTAGCGTCTACTCACCATTTAAAAGCACTCGCGAGACCGTTTTCATTAGCTGATGTGGTCATGTAGTAAAAGTGTTCATCAAGCCGATGCAATACATTAATTCTAACTCTTCGCCAGCTGAATACAAGTGCTTTTGACCCTCATGTTCTTTGACCAAAATAAAGTGTGTCCTCGGCCTCGAGGGGAAAAAAACACATTTGTGTATGATATAATGTATGTAGAAATAACATTTTTCTGAATTTTAGCTTTTTGATTCAAGTAATTTAATTAATTCACATTAATTTAAGATAAGTAGCATAGCTTAGCATAAAGAGTTTAAAAAGAGGGAAAACAGCTACAACTCTTAATGTACCAAAGGTAACAAAATCCACCTATGAGCATTTCTAAAGCTCAACAGTCAACACGCTGTATCTCATTTGTGTAATTATTACAAAAAATGTAAAAATCACAATTTGCTGTTTTATGGGGGATTATGTGCCAGACCACTTCTGGGGTGGGACCAGTTTCCAGGCAACAAGTGCTAGGGAGATTTTGTTACCTTTGGACAAAGTCATACTAGCTGTTTCCTGCTGTTTTCATGCTAAGCTAAGCTAACTGGCTGCTTTCTCTAGCTTCATATTCACTGCACAGACATCGGAGTAGTATCCATCTTCTTATCAAACTCTTAACAAATTAGCTCATTTCAAACTCTTCTTTCAAGACTCAACAGGCCATAGTTGGTCACATCCTCAAAGAAAATGAACCAGAAATGTTCTTGTTTTGAAGTTTTACTTCAACATCGCTATCCAGTGTTGTTTTTGTTTTGTTTGTTTTCTAAAGACATTTTTCCTTTATGTAGAAAACTCTTCATGTGTGAACTCAGTTTTGGGGACACAGTTTTCTCTTCGAGATAATCATTAAGAACAAAGCCTGTAATTTGCATCTATGATATCTTTTATCATTTATGGTAATGAATACCCACACAGGGTCACAGCCTGTATCTGTCATTCATTTGATTTAGACACAATACAACATAAGTGACACTTTTCTTATGCCTAGTTGTTGCTGCAGTGATTCTAAATAATCTCGTTTTTTTAATTTTTAGTGATCCTGTGGTTGTTTGTGTGTCATCATAGCCTGCACTGTGTGTGTACCGCATGCGTGGGAAATTTAGTGGTTTCATTTCTGTTAACATGCATATGAGAATGAGAGCAATGTGTGTACAAGCATAATGCTAGCACATTTGTGTGTTTGTGTCGGTGTGTGTGTGTAATGTGTATGTGAGAGTCTGTACTCCCGAGATAAGAATATGGTGTTATTGCTGAATAAAAGCCCTTAAGAATCGGCCCTGTGGGAAAAGTGGACACAGTTATCAAAGAGCCAGAGACCCTGACAAGGCGTCAAGTCTAGAGAAATAAAATAACATGAGGATGAAGAAAAGAAAACCTTATAACATTATCTGTGTTGCTTTCATTAATTCTCTCTCTGGCTGTTTGTCTTCCACATACTCCCACATATTTATGACTTTGGCTTTGACACTCTAAATCTCTTTTTTCTGTTGCATTTAAATGAAACCTGGACACATGCTCAATCTGAGGTACTGGATTCTTGTTTTTTTTTTCCAAAGACAAACTGTAGGTTTCTGACATACATTACAGTACATTACATGCACATCACGACGCCTCGGAGTGTATTGCACTTATAGCATGGCCACAAGCTATTACAAAAATAAGAGAAGAAAAATAAAAAGGGAAGCTGAAAAGAAAAGAACTGGTTGTAAACAATGGCGACTGAAACGGAAACTCTCTCTCTCCAGGAATCTGTCTGTGTTTTCCTTGTGTCCTTTTTCTAATGCTACCCATGACAGAAGAAAAAACATGACGTACAGTGAGGCAACGTGTATTTATATTTCTCTGGAGGTGTACATCAGGCCACGACGGAGGACATGTCACACCTGCTCTGTACCTATGATCTCAATTCAGTGCAGAAGTATAAATCAGGCTCAAGAGTTAGCTTGACCATTAACACGTAGCATTAGCAACTGCACTGTTGCTATGGATACTAACCAGTTAATACCCCTTGTGTGACTGAACAATGGTTAAACTGATGATCAGAACTATGTTTAAGGTCTCCTGTTACACAATTTAAGCATGGCCAACCAATCAGAAACTAAAATTTGATGTGATGTAGTGTTTTCTATGGCATTAGGATACATGATATGTGTGTCGTATAGTAGTATGTATGGCATGAGTTCTGAGACTTGCCGGTGATAAAAGGCTATGAATAAATTTCACTTGATCGGACTTCCATTATGTTACTGCATGTTGTTTAAAAGAAAACTGTGGCAGGAGGAGGAGGAGGAGGTGCAGAGGGATGTTTATCAGAAGGAGAGGGGAGAAGAGCAGCTGTGACAGTCCTGAAGTTCTTGCTGATTTTTCCCCCTTGGTTGATCATTTCATTAAACCAAGAAGCTCAAGCTGCTTAGATCTTCTGCCTTCTGCCACCATGACGGTCTCGTATCTTCTTCCACCATCAGCAATCACGGCCTTGTCTTTTTTTTTTTGTTGCCTCCATTAGTGTCTATTCCCTCTGCTAGCATTCTTTAGCTAAATGCTGCTTCGTTTTGACCTAAAATCCATGACTTCCTTCAGTCCCAAGCAACCCTGTGCCCATCTGCACTGCCTGTGGCGCCCTTCTATGGCACGACATTATGTATTGTTGCAGCCCCCAGCCATTCATTCAACCAGCCTGCTCTTTTAATTCCCTCCAGCAACAGCTTCTCAAGGCTATGCCAAACCTGCACAAGATGTGAGGCAAATAAGGAAAACGCACAGTTTGCCAAAAGCCTTTTGCAAATGTTTAAATAAAAAAGAAGGTGCCTGTGAGGTTGAAAATTCATCAGCTCCTTCATGACACGTATTTGACCTGTTTTAATTTGACTGGGTAAACAGAAAATATATTAATACCAATTGTGAAAAAATGTTGTTTCCATCACTTGCAGTGAATTTCATATATCAAGCAAGTTTCAAGACTCAAATTGTCTTTCATATTCAAAATATAATGGAAACCATTAGGAAAGCCAATGATTGGTGAGAGCTGTGTTGGCTGCTTGACTCAACAAGCTCTTTTGCCATGGGAAAACAAAGTCTCTGCCAGCTCATGGTAATTCTATCACTAATCACCAAAACATGATTGGAAAAGTAATTTAACAGTCACGGTGCACTGCTGTGCACGTAAGATCTGCGCAGGTCACGCAGGTCAGCAGCAGTGCACACAATAAACTGAGATAACCCAGGTTGAAGCGGTGTCTGCTGGCAGAGCTGCTCAGCGTGTACAGCACAACAGCAACTGGAAGCAAGGTGTCTGACTGAGCCGTCTGATTCACTTAGTGGAAGCAGCTACTAGTTTTCAGCTCAGCAGTGTCCTGGATGCGGGAGACAATTTCAAGTGAAGGATCAAATGCAGCTTGTGAGATCAGTTGGGTTCCAAAAGCTTCTCTCTCCACAAACACAAACTCTTCCAATATTTTAGAGGAAGCAAGCAATTAAATTCATAACATTTTGAATTGCATTGACTTCCCTCAATAGAGTAATCTTAAATAAAAGACTCAAAATCTGCAACTGTTATGTGGCAGCATGGCTGGTTTTTGACCATGACATTCTTAGCGTAATACCTGCTAATTAGTGCTAATACTCTAATATTAAAATATTCAAAGTTACACTGCAGAGAAGCTGCACTAATGCTGACTGATTATAGACAGAACCTAAACAGTTATAACATCCACATGTCACAAATACTGTACTTACAATTTTGAATTATATTGTATTTCCATTTTATACTACTTTATACTTTAACTCCATTCAACATTGTTAGTTAATATTGTTAGTTATGTTGTTATTCGTTCAATTCCACTACATTTATTTGACAGCTGTAGTTCCTTTGCAGATCCAGATTTTAGATGCGAAAGATGTGAACAAATAAAATATAATTTAGTTTGATATCAATTAATACTTTTGATACTTTAAATATATTCTGCTGATAAAACTTTGTAATTTTACAAAAGTAAAATTTTGAAAACTTTTACTTCTTTTACTTTAACATTAACATCGACAAAAACATTGGGGTATAACCACAATAAATGAAGTGGGTTTCAAGTACTTCCACCACTGCAAAAAAAGACATGATTCCTGTACAGTATGCATGTATTCACTCGAGCAGTACATATGTAGGGATGTTCATGTTTTATATCATCCACATTGCATTTTTCTTCAACAGAAAGCATTAATATTGAACATATATGCAAAGACTTTCAACTAATAGCAACAAAAGTAAAGGTAAAACTACTCAGGGTCAGAGAAAGCTGTGTGTTCATGGTTAAATAATACAGTAAGACACAACCCCAGGCTGCTGGTGTTGAATCCACCAGACTTAAAAAATTAAAATTGTGCTGTGCTGTACAGTATCAGTGTCACACTACTCCCACCACTGGCACAGAATGTTTGCTGTGAATCAATAATGCAGAATCCTTGCATATAAATGTCTGCTTGGGAAAAAGAGAGGTGAAGTGTTTTGAGAACCGAATTAGTTAGTAAAGGCATGTGGGTGTATGTTCCCCGCGGGCTGTTTAATGATCACCACAAATTTGCTGAGCCTTCTGTGTTGCCTGTTATTTTTGTTTTTTCTCCTGCCAAATGTTCGATCTATACCATCTCAGGTCCCCTTGCTGCCACATCAAACTGTAATGTTGAGTCGTTTTCATGATTCATTCAGTTTCTTAATTCTATTATTACACACACACACACACACACACACACAGGCACCAACACACACGCCGTTAAGGCATAATTTATTATAAGACAAAAGGTAGTACCACCAGGGAGAGCATGGTACAATGGGCTTTCAACTAACCATTCAAAAGGTTTTATCTCTTATCATGAGGCAGCAAATTAATAATCCAAAGGTTTTATGTCTATACGGGCATGCAGTTGTGTAGCTGTGTGTGTTTATCTTGCCCATTTTGTCACTATCTACAGTATGTGTGTGTGGAGATGAGTGTATTGGCATGCGTGCACAGACATCATGTGTAATGATGATGAAGTGCATTTGGCAGCATTGCGCCCCATAAAACAATGGCCATCAAAGGTCCTCTTGTGTCATCTATCGCCACTCTCCATTATAGCCACTCATTTCTGTTAATTCGGTCCCATTGTTAAAATGAAATATTACTGTTGTGTTTATTGCTCTATTAGCATTCTTGTCTGTCTTCCAAACGATCACCTCTCATGGTATTTCTCATTCATTTTGTCTCATAAACTGACAAAATGGAATTCATTATCATATTTGCATGTGTGCACCACATGCCGTCACGCGCCTGCACATACACACGTTCACATATTAATTTCTTCTAGCAAGCCTTTATTGAATGAATGCAGTGAGTACTATACGATACCATCTGCTTGCTCTGCTGCTGAATGCTGAGCAATGCTGCTGTTTTGTTCTTTTCCCTTTTTGTTTATCTTCATTCCAGCTCTCTGTTTTTTCACCTTCTCTCTTGCTAACCTCATGCCTGTTGCTCACACTTTCTTTGGAATCCAGTAGCAGTAGTGGTTGTGTTGGCGGAAAAGACTGGGTTGGCTGAAAGACCGGGTGAGGAAATGCCTGGCCCGCCAAACATTTGGGTGACTTTTCTGACTGGGATTTTTGGCTGTGTGGTAGACTGGGAGCCTGGCTGACCACCAAATGACGTCGGCTGCTTTGTGGCTGACAGACTGTACAGCTGGGTGACTGAGCGACTGCCTATGTGACTGACTGGCTGGCTCATCGTCGAGTTTGTTGAATAAATGAATATTTGCCTGACTAATGGCAACCATTAGCATTCAGTTTGCTGTTTATCTGTCTGGTAGAGTGACTGAATGGCTGTTTGTTCATGTAACTTGATGAGTAAGTAAATGCACTGAGTGAATGTTTAATGCTAACCTGTTTATGGGTAATGCTAGCAGACTATGAGATCTAATTCAAAAGAATAGTTGGATAATTTTGGGAAATACACTTATTTGCTTTCTTGCTCAGAGTTATGAGAAAATCAGTACTACTCTTATTTCTGTCTGTTAACAATGAGGCTGCAGCCAGTTTAGCTTAGCATAAAGACTGGTAACAGCTGGCTCTGTCCAAAGGTAACAATTAAACAAGATATAACTCAAAAATTAGTGAGATTTAGAGGTGCTGGTACAGATTTTGTTGTCTTTTGACTGAGCCAGGCTAGCTATTTCCCCTTGCTTCCTATGTCTCCTGTGCCTAAGCTAACAGGTCCTTACTGTAGTCAAGGGCCACATACAGCCCAATCTTTGATCTCAAACACTGCGTAATAACCTGTAAATAATGATGACTACATTCTGAAATCATTCAAAATTAATGAACCATCCATGCACAATATTCATTTAAATGCAATCACAATAAGTCTTAGCAGCTTCCAATGAGAACTTCCCAGATGGTTCTGCATGCCAAACCAATTGGCACAGTCAGTTAGGTGAATAAATATCGTGGCGTTCTCTATTGCCACCGCAGGTCCTCTAGCAGAGATACTCAGAGATTTGTGACGGTTTAACAGTTTTTTATTATAGGACAGACAATACACACTCTTTAGAGTCGTACGCAGGCTTCTTTTGTGTCCTCTCAGGGTTAGGGTTAGGGTTAGGGTTTGTCTCTGGTCCATCCTCCCAGGTCCAGCACGCTACTGTGTTAAAAAGGGGAGAGTGATTAGACAACTGGATGCAGGTGTGCTGATCACCTCCCCTGGCGGTGCTCTCCTGAGCCCTCCCCACACCTCTCTCCTCAGCTGATGCACCACGCCCCCTCCACAAATATGCTGTTGTAAAAAATATAAATCTATATAATACAAATATGTCCCACAGCATTGTTGTGGAGTAAAAGTATGAAGTAGCATGAAAGAAGTGATAATAAGTAAAATCCTACATAACTACATTCTGTCACTGGTGTACGCTGTAGTGAGCAACAATTGAATACTTGAATAGAATACTGATTGGACCATATTTTCTGCTTGAACATAAAGGAAAAGAGATACTTCAAAGACTAAGAGGCCATGGGACCTGATGCTGAGAAGGCTTTGGGACATAAACACATTTTGGCATCAAAAAAAATGAAAATTCCCAGAACTGTGTTGTCTAAACAAATTGTGTCAGGGCTGCAGGACACTGATAACTATTCTCACTGCAATACCTTCTGCAAAACAGCCTGTTAACAAGAGCAAATAAAACCTTTCTCTAGAGTCAGTTGGCAAATTTTGGATACAGTTTATTTCACATTATTAAGGTAACCCAGATCTTTATGGCCAAGTTTCAGAGTAAATGATATTTAGAGTTTTAGTGCTTGGTTGCAGAGATATTCCCAAAGTTTACCAGAGATGAAGCTTACTCTTTCTCAGAAATCTGGCAGCATTTTGGTCATTTTGTATCCTCAGTGGTACTTTACAACAGTAAATCAGTTACCGCAATTGGAGTATTTCAAGATGTGGAACTTTATCACTAAAGTTCTGTACTTTACTGGAGTTTCTTGTCACTATGTGCAGCAAAAGATGTCACTGTGACATAATGATACTTTGAATTTCAGGTGATGTGGGAGAGGCACTGACAGTGGTGCGTGAACTGCTAAAAAAGAAAGTTTAGGTGTAACATGCATGAATGACACAGCGCCATTTATCCTGTTAATGTTGAAAAATACACAGCAAGTCCCCCGAGATAAAGAGAAAAGAAAGAAAGCCAATTTATTTAACCCATGCGATGCAGTTATCACACAGCAGAGATAAACAACTTATCAAATTGTAAGAGCACTGTCTCTCTCATACACATACTCATAAATGGCCCAATCAACTGCAGACTGGGGAAACAATTCTAAGTGGCATTCTTTGCCTCTTGACTCAGCATTTCTTCACTAACAGAAAGGCAGAGAGACAAATACTCACAACAAAAGCCTGTTATTGATCGGATGGCTGCTGAATCAAAAGCATTCAGTGGGCAGAGAAAGCCAATTTGCAGAACAAACAAAGATTTTCCAGTTAGGCTGTCTTAAAAAATTACATTGACTGACTTAAAAAAAAAAAAAAAGAAAAGGAAATCAGATTGAACCATACATTTTCTTACAAATACCAATGCTACTGTAAGAATCCTGAATGGGATGGTGTCTATGCACCTTACAGCTCTTGGATAATTATGAATGCATTCACATTAGTGTCAGAGTGGTCAATTGATAAATGCTGCATATTTTCACTTGACAGATCAGCGCATAGCTTGTAAAATCAGGCCAAAGGCTTGTGCCATCCAGTCACATCAGTATATAGCTTGAGATCAATGAAAACTCCTTTTAATTGTTGGATGTCTTGTGGTTCCACAAAGGGTGCAAACACTACAGAACATTAAAACATCATCACATATGGTATTTTAATGAAAAAGAAGTTACATATGGAATTAATATCAACGATCAAAAGGTAATTCAATAGATAACCATAACAGCAGCCAAAGACTATTAAAACTGCAAAATATATCAAGGAGCTACAATGTGAAAGTCAAATAATTAGTATGTACATCACGGTCTAAGCTGAATTTTGGGTCTAATTCTGAATTTTAAAATGAGCAGAAAGCTTTTTATGCCTCTGCCACATCATCTAGTAGTGAACAACTACTTCATAAAAGTTGAAATGGTTTTATGACTCAGCTTTAAACTTTAAAACACTTTCTGTAATTATGTAAGTCTGTGCATTCAAGTCAAATACATTTAATCTTTTAAAACATCCAAAGCAGTGTTTGTGATTTGTGAATCGATGCTGACGGTTGTCAAAAGCTCACACAATAAACTTTCTTGTAGAGAGAAAATCTGAGCACTGACAGGGGGCATTTATATATTGCAGTGTTGCTACTTTTACTTAATTAAAGGGTGTTAATACTTCCTCCACCACTGATGTATGTATGTAGGAAGATAAGAATTCAAAACAGAGAGAGAATATAAACTTAAATGCTCTGTAATCATAAAGAGTTTTAATGTGCTCTTGGTAATATTTGTTTTGTGATGGTGCAGACCATTAAAGGTCCAGTGCTCTGTTTATAGAAAAACTCTTGAAAACTAAATTAGTTTTATGATGTGACAACAATATTGTTTATTTTTGTTAATTTTTGGGAACAAAAAAAGTTTGGGGTTTAGGGTACTTTGAGATTTGGGAAAGATGATGGTTTGGGTTAAAAAAAAAAAAGTTATTTGTGCTGGTCAGGGAAAAGATAGTTTTGGTTAAAACGACTAGTTCTCAAAGGTTGGTATTGAAAAAATTACACTGTTGACTGTTGGTTAGAAAAAAACTAACAGTGATTAAAGAAAGTCCGAAGCTTTTTTGAGCCATCCTTCTACCCAGACTTGTTCGCAGTACGATGTCACCTAACACTCATGTCAGCTTTTTAGTCACACTATACAGTCACACTTTTATTAGATAACATTCCCATTTATCCCCTATTAAAAACAAAAGAACTGGGAACAGTATTATTTTTGGATGCGTATGCAATACCAAACTTAAAATTTAGAAGCGGAGGGTCAAGAGAGGCTATATATAAGCTAAAGAATAGTTATTAAATATGAATATCTATGAACATGAAATATTGAATAGTTAAGTATATGACTATCCCCTGTTTAACCTTGCCTCAAGGTACATAGGTGGCCCTAGAGGCAGATTTTCCAGTTTACTGAATCTGATTTTTTGTTTTTTTTTTTTCGTTTTTTTTTATTCTTCCATGCTGCACATTGCACATTGTGACAAGAAACTCCAGTAAAGGACAGAACTTTAGTGATAAAGCTCCACATTTTGAACAACTCAATTGCTGTAACTGATTTCCTGTTATAAATTACCATTGAGGATCCACAATGCTGTTGAATTTATGAGAAAGACTGAAAAAGAACAAACTTCTGGTGAACTGTGGTAATGTCTTTGCAACCAAGCACTAAAACTCAAACTTAATATCATCTGCTCTGAAACTTGGCCATAAATATCTGGGCTACCTTAACAATGTTATATTAACTGTACCCAAAAGTTGCCATTTCCAGCTGACTCTAGACAGAGTCAGTGTCCTTGTTAACAGGTTGTTTTGCAGGTATTACAGTGAGAATATTTATTAGTGTCCTGCAGAATTTATCCCTTTTTTTTTTTTTTTTTTTGCTCTTTAGTGTGGAATATTTAGTGCCATCTAGTGGTCTAGTTACTAATAACAACTCCCTCCCTTCATCCTTTTGTACCTAGCGTGAAGGAAGCCACAAAACTCCCTATCTAGTGTCTGTCTTATTGTCAGGTGATTACACACCAATGAATACATAGTTATGCATATTATATTCCATTTCTGCTATATTCTGAAAATAGATCTTACACACTGGAGCCTTAACACTCCTGATTATTATTGCTGTTTATTTTCCTTCTATAAATGCATTCTCAAATTTCCCTCCACTACACCTGGCTGCCCTGTCTGTCCTCCTTCCGTCTCCTCTTTCCACATTCCTTCACTCCGTCTTTGCACAGCTCGTGTTGATTTCCCGTCGGAAAATCACAATGCAGACACACCATGACAGTGGCCAAATCGGTAGTGTGAGCCAGTGAGATATCAAGCAAAATACACTTCTCATTACAGCATAACAAAGCCAGGTAAGGGGAAGTGTATTACCAAGCTCGCTGACAATAGGGGACATATGTTTGGTGCATCACTAAGCTCTTGCAGCAACAGGCAGACAAGCATATCAAAATCTTATTAAGAGCATGAATTTCTCAAACTAATCCGTCCTCATCCCTGGTGTTCTGCTTTTATGGAACCAAATTTTAAAGCAGTGTTGATTCGAACACTTACAACCCCTTCTGTGGTTTTCACCGGAATTAATTTTTATGGTTTCTTTCTGTACATTTTCTCTTTGTCTGTCTCCATTTCTTTTTGCTGTTGTGTTTTTCTGTTTGTACATTATACAGTATATCAATTTTGTCTTTCCCTATACCTGTCCTCTTTGTACACCCCACGTTGCTATTGGTTTACGGCCTCTTCCCATCCTCATTTCTTTCCTTCTTGGTAATAAAACTGCCTTAAATGCCCATGAATCTAATATATCACATCCTTCGCCTTCCAGTTTTCTCTGAGTAACTTTGTTGACACGGTGCAGTGACAGATTTCTTGGCAGTGCATCAATTGGACTTGTCAGACAGCTGAGCTTGGCTCTTTTCTCTAAAAATTGTCAAACACTCAGTGATCTTTCTGTGATCATTCACACAGACACACACACACACACACACACACAGTCTCATACACTCATGCAGAACGCGCAGGCAGACACACAACAAGTCATTTTGGCTTTTTTCTGGTAAAGACTGTTTGAGTGCTGTGTAGAGTATACAGGCAGACTGGCACGGAGCCCTGGACCAACAGGACATTTGATCGCTCATGTTCACTGAAACTCACACCAGCCACTATGCACCAGCAGATCCAGAAACACATATGTTGGAGCACTCCTAAATATACACTGTTGCCCATAAAGTTGGAATAAAATATTTTAACCTCTTTTCATGAAATGATTGTGACAGTGTAATTTATTCTTCATAGATAAAGTGTATCTTTTCAAAACTTTATTGATCAGTCTCTTCCAAACATGTCACAGTGAAAATTAACCCGATGTGTATGAATGGGAATAAAAAGAGGAATGTGTCTGAAAATGAAATTATTCCAACTTTATGGGTGTGTATGTACTTAATTTAAAATTAAAATACAGCTCAGGTCTGGTAGATGATCTAGAGTGAACCTTTGCAGATCATCATGATTATTGTGTTTTAACAGTAACTCTGACCCTTGAATGCATCTAGCACAGAAGCCATAAACCAGCACTGTGAAGAAAATAATCCCATGTAAACAGAATTCATTTCATTTGTAAAGTGTTGGTAAAGACTAAAATTGTAAAATATTTTAGATGACTGAAATGGTAACTCTTTATCATAAGAAAATCAGGAATTATCTAATTATCTAAGAAATACTTCTTCATCACTTCACAGTGTTTGTGGTCCATCAAATAAAGTCCCACCATCTGTTCATTTATGCATAAAAACTATAAATGCAAATTAGAAAATAGTCTTGGACTCTATTTGAATTATCAATTATTTAGTGAGGCACAATGTCAGGCACAAATGGTAAATAGATATTAATTCACAATACATCTCTTAAAGACAGAATAGGTTGTCACTTTATATTCAATGCAAAGATAGTCCACAGAGAATAAGTATTTTCACCAACCTACTGAACATAGACTACAGAATGAAGAACAACACACCAGACAAATGATAGACTTCTGCCTACTCTACTGTTACTATTAGACTTGACTCTTAAAGTTGAACACCATAGGCAAGTCTGCAATAAAAAAAAAGTCTTGCATTCTCCAAAACAGCCAGGAACATCCACTTAGAATAATTCATTTTGCTGATTTATGATGCAATTTTTATGTGCTTTGCAGAGAGAGCTAAAGAGTGAGCTGAACCCGATAAAATAATCCTCCCTGCACACTTCTCTCCTTATAGTTGGCCATTTTTAATTTAATTTTATTATTTCTGTTTTTAAAATATATTATTTATTTTGTTTCCTAAGTATTTTTCTCATTTGATCTTATTCTCTGTTTATTTTTTGCACACACTTACCCTCACACACAGAGAAACACACGTGTGACAGCGCCTTATGAGGGATTTTTAGTGCTTTAGGCTCCTCTTTACCCTTGGCCACAGAGCTCATTAGAGGCACACACACAAAGACACTGCACTGTTCACATACAAGTCAAATATACTTGAGGTAAATGCACAGAGACCAGTACGTAGACACATGCAGAGGTATGCTCAGACACACTCTGTCGTCCTCTCACCCTCTCTCTCCCTTCTGACAGCCCAGCTTGTGTTAAGCAGTCTACAGAGAGCTGGTGTGAAAACAGCCAGGCCAAGAGTTAAATGACTGTGGGATTTCTCCTAACGTCAGTTAGAAACCCCCACTGGTCAGCAAAAGCTGCTTGCACATGTCAAACTGTCTTGTTAGTCAGACACCTGTGTGTGCATGTAGGTGTGTGCGTGTGTATAAATGTGTTGGATGTACCGGTCTGGTCATCTAGTCCGTAACATGTATGTGTGTGCAAGACTGCACGATGAGTTGTGTATGTATTGGTTGGATGATTTGTGGTACAGGGGGAAAAAAAAGAGGAGCACTCGGGCATATTTTACAGGGAAAAGATAAATAATAATAGACTACAGCCAACAGGGCTAAACCTCAAACTGAATTACTGAAGTGCAGACATGTGGACTTTCAAGTGCTTAGTCTCAAGTAGCTGAATAGCAGTCAGTTATGTATCACTCATAGTGTGAATCCTCTTGTGAACCATGTGGTAATTGTAGTTCATGGCTGGCGCAGCTCACCTTGTGCCTGAGTGAGCAAAGAGTCTGAGAGCAAGAGTAGAGCACAGGTTATTTATCAAGAGAAGAACTTAGGGAAGGAAATTTGCCATATTAGAACAGTTAAAGATCAATAGTTGAGCACAATGCTTTTCCTCAGTGATGCACAGGTAGAAAAATGCTAGAGACCATGTGCCAGATTTCTAAACAGTGATTCACTGCACAAGTAATCTCAAGTACATTCGAGAGCCAATAGTGAAAGTTATTAGAAAAATATACCTCTTAACATGAGCAAAAGCTGCATTTTTGAATGAATTGAACAAAAGTGTACCATGGGAAATACCTTAATACATAAAATGTCAGTGTGGGACCGCGAAATAAATGCAGCAATGAAGTGACTTTTAGTCCCTAATATGTGTCAAGCTCCAAAAAGCTTGATTTTACAATTTTTCAAGATGCAACTGATAGAATTTTTTTGTTAGACCCTTCCCACCTCGTGGGCACCCACATAACTTCTTGCCCCAGGCTCTGAACTTGTATACTGTAGCTATTTTTTCATTTAAAAGTCTAAACTGAAGCCTAGATAACTTGCTGCTACACTGTCTCCTAGAAATGATGTGTCTATACAACTAATCTGCAACGACAGATACATTTTCAAGGAAACGTAATGCTGGATGGATTATGTTTTCCATTAATATAATGAGGAACTATCTCAAAAATTTTGATACTGAATGTATCAACTGACACTGACAACATATTTAATTTGTTTTCTGCCATAATATGCGCTCTTGCAATCCGATATCCTCTTGTAGTGACTACAGCATTCTTAAACTTTTTTTACGGTTGTGCTTAGACACTGGCCACTAAAGACTTTATAAAAGTGTTTTCACAGACTGAGTAACATTCCCTGAGACTAGTAAACTGACGCTGATGGATGTGTGCATTTTTCTGAATGCTGAAATAGAGCATTCATGCTCAGGGAAATCCTTACAAACTTTCCCCTGGTTCCCATATGAGAGGAAAGAATAAATTAGTTTACATTCAATCTAATATGCCAAGGTGTAGCACTGTACAGTAAGGTAATATCACCTCTCCTGCAGTGTATAAATAATAAATAAGCACAATGTGGCCTACAGCTGACTGAAAAAATCCATATGATGGAGAGGATGCGGCTGCTTGTTGGGATAACATTTAATTCTACTGACAAAATCTACGCAGTATATATTTAAATTTACAAACGTATGAACCTGCTGATTATCATTTCTCACCCTTCGTGGAAACTCGGAACAAGCTTCTCGAGATGCTTGATTAGACAGATGGACTCAAATCCATCACTTAGCAGATGGCATAAAACTGTTTATAGTTGCAGCCACTGAAATGGCCCATAGATACAAAAAGGCCATCTGGGTACATGTGGGGGTTTCCAACATCGGCCCATCTTTTGTCATGGGCATTTGTCATTTGCTATCACAGAATCCAATGTGGCAATCCCCAGTGGAGTTTCTAGTAACTACCAATGCAGAGACTAGCTTGATGACTGCAGGGACAGGATTATTACAACTTGGGAGTTATTTTTCTTGGATATGATTAAAGTGTAATAACCAAAGTAATTGGTGAGATCGTTAATTGCTATAGTGAGGTCCAATTGGGCAGGAAACGAGAGCTAGTCTGTAAACTGTGATGGATTTTTAGAATTGATAATCTTGGTGAAGGTCAAGGTCCTCTTATTTACTTGCTCTGGAGCTTTTTTAACTTATTGGACATTTTTTTTCCTTTATTTGATATGACAGCCAAAGACAGACAGGATGACACACAGCAAAGGACCACAGGCCAGAGTCGAACTCGAATCTGAGGAGGAGAGGTTGCAACAAGGACTCAGTCTTTTTATACATAAGGCGCACACTCTACTACTCAAGCCAACCAGGGCACCCCGCGGACCTTTGATTATATCATACAGTCTTGAAGATGTAGATGGTCAAACTTTCCATTGTTCTGAGCACTTTTAGGGTTTTTCATCCATGTTGGCTTAAAAGTAAAGATACTCAAAGAAGGAAAACTCAAGATTTAACTGGATTAAGTGCAGCTTTAGTTGAGATTGTTTTGTACACTGGTAAAGAAGTCGTAGAAGTGCTCAGAATAATGGAAAGTTTAAACATCTGCACTTGTAATAAAGCTAAGGAATCATCTGCTGATTGACTGCCTGTTTTTGTTGCCCAATTGTATTTCATTTTTTGACTTTGCCTCATTCCTAGATTGTGGCTTAGTAAGTACTATCATTGTAACCAGGAATGATGGCAAAAACTACAAAAATAAAACACAGAAATCAGAATTATATTTTAACTAATATGGGAAGGTGCCATTTTAAATTTTGCATTGATTTGATCCCAAAACACAACAAGAAAGCCTGACAGAAATGTCTGCTATCCTATAAATCTAGCTATTTTATATGCTTTCTCACCAACACTATCATGTATCTACACCTAACTTGCAACTTTAAGTGTACTGACCACAAAATTCAATATTGGTTACACAGGTTGATCCTTCCGGCCTTGTCAGCAGTTCAGAGATGGAAGTTTATATTCTTAAGTAATAGCTGATCCTGCAGTTCAGAAGCCAAGTTGTACGATTAGACACAGTATAGTAAGGCTTATAAGAAACCTTCTGCTGGCCTGAAACAGCACACTCAACAGTTCACAAACTAAACTACTCCAACAAATATGAGCCTAATTATATTGAGTGAATGCGTGAGACTGTGATTTGAATTGCAGATGCTTTTGAAATGCAGCCAGTGCTAACCTGTTTTGGTCAGCTGTGTGTTTGCATATAGAGAATATTCAGTCTGAGGCTGAGTCTCTGAGTTTCCTTTGATGTCTTTCCCACGTGAGAGGATGACTGACTGTTCAGAGAAGCCGGACTCACCGTCGGGCAGTTTGCTCTCTGTCGGAGGGGAGAGACGAAGAAAGAGCAATATAGCATCAGGTCCACCATATGGCTATCTGATCTTTCAACTTGGACCAATCTGCCAAACCTGTGGGAGCTTGGCTGTGTTCACTGCACGCTCCATTTCAAACACTTCACATAGCAGTGAGTCAGTAGGCTGCATCATATTCTAGGGCAAGACTTTTCACAGATGCCATCACGATGTTGTATTTACTCCATAATGTCGAATTATGCAGAAAGATCATAAAGAAAACTTAAAGGTCCAGTGTGTAAGGGGGTGAGGGGGATTTATCGGCAGAATATGGCAGGAATACAATAATATAACTAAGTTTCCATTAGTTTATAATCACCTGAAAATAAGTATTAATGTGTATTCCTTACCGTAGAATGATCCTTTATATCTACAGAGAGTGGATCCTCTTCTACGGACTCTTCTACTGTAGCCCAGAATGGACAAACCAAACACTGGTTATAGACAGGAGCCTTTTGTGTATTTTTGCCAGTTTCACAGCCACCATAGTTTCTCCTACACACTTGGAAGAGGAGGGTGAGCTGAGTGGCATTCAGATGGTCGCAGTCTGCAACTTTGCCGCTAGGTGCCACTAAATCCTATACACTAGACCTTTAAGGGAACATTTAGAAATTTTCTTGCAGATTGCTACTTAGAAGATCAAAACAACCTTCGTATGAGACTCTATCCCAGAGATGGTTAGCTTAGCTTAGCATAAAAACTGAAAGCAAGGAAGAACAGCTAGTGAACCTCCCTAGTTCGCTAATTAGCAAATTAAATCTCATTTGTTGAATCCAAAAACCAAAGTGTAATAACAACAAATGTGGTTTTCAGGGGGGTTATGTGATTAACTAATTCTTGGCAGGGTGCACTGACTTCTTGGAGTCTCTGCTCCCTGGCAGCCCCACAGTGACGTCTTTTTCACTTTAGTTGTATGAATTAAATAAATGAAAAATAATGTTTTAGTTTGTCAGTTTTAGATTGGAAGCTCTGGTAGGTGGATTCTTTTCTATTTATCAATAGTCAGAGTCAAGCTAGCTATTACCCCCACTTCCAGTCTTTATGCTAAAGTATATACTAACAAGCATATGTTGACAGATTTCAGTTGAGGTATTGATTTTCTCATTTAACTCTAAGCATGAAAGCATAAACGGATATTTGGCAAAATGTCAAACTGTTCCTTCAAGAAATTACACAATTTTCATTGCCAGGAAATCAGTAAAGCATACAGCCTCTTGCAGTTGTCTAATTTCATGGTAGACACAATCTGGACATAGTCAAACATGATCTTACAGTACATAACTCCCTTGAGTTTCAGCTCTTGCTCTAGCCAACATTGACATGCCAACCACCAATGGTGCTTAACTGAATCCTTGCAGCAAATAGTCCCCAATCACTGCTGGTTATGAAGTGCCCAGGTGTTCATTACTGACAAATTCAAACGATAACCTGTTTCATGACAGAAAAGAGAGGAAAATGAGATTGTTGAGACATGAGTGGTGTTCTGTCATGATTTGACTTGTAATTGATGTGAGCTCTTGAGTCATGCTTTGATGTGTTATTATTGGGTCAAAGCAGACGAAAGCTTTATGGAAAGATGATGATCATGTGGAGGAGAGAGGGGATGCAAATTGGTGATACACACTTTGTACACAGCTACACACAGTTTAATCCATGAACACATGTCTCTTGTGTGTTGGAATGTAACTGAATGGATGTAAAGTAAGTACTGTACTTGAGCACACATTTAAGGTACTTTACTTGAACATTTTATTGCATAATGAGTACTTTTACTTTTGATACTTTAAGTAAATTTTGTTGATAATAACATACCTCAGTTCGCTTTTACTTGTAGTGGAGGTTTTTCACAGTGTGGTTTTGATATTTTTTACAGAAATATTTATTGAAACAGAGGAAGGTTTCTCATTATCCTCTCTAAAGCCCACCCCACTACTGTCACCCCCTTTGCTTTGTGTCAGTATTACATTATTAATTCATTAAATCATTTCTGCAGAGCAAGCAGGGAGACACTGTCACTGTGATTCCTCATTAGCTGTTATCAAGAACATGTGCTGAGACAAAACACAGGCTCATTGTGATCATAGATACTGAGACAGAGTGAGAGAGAGAAAAGAATAGAGATGGGGTAAAACCCCCAGAGATCCCATCATATCTACAGAACAGCACTCGCACAAACCTGAATTTTATATGCAGACTTGCGCATGCACAGACACACACTACATGATAATAACTTGTTGTGAAGCTATCATAGAGAGTGTCTCCACAGAGACTTAACACTGTAGCCCACCTGTATAAAGAGCAAACTCTCCTCTGGGAATCAAATCACTTTGATTGTCTCTCCATGTCGTGTTTGTTGAACTGAATGTTTTCAGTGAAAACCTGTACCCAGTGAATTTACCTCATTAAAGTCTGTCTTATCCTACAATGCAACAGAATTGCAATAAATGCTACCTTTGTGGAGATAGCATTGATTACTACATATAGGAACACATGCATGCACTGTTTTACTGTAGTACTGTTTAAGAGACACAGCGGTTTAAGCGGCCCTGTAGTACTTATGTATAATATATAGGAGGATGGATGCAGAATGGCATGCTTACAGTGGCTACTACTGTACATTTATGAGTGCATGGCCCATTGATTCCATGGGGACAGGTAGACATGACAGGGTGAATACA
The DNA here is from genome assembly GCA_033000465.1 of Sciaenops ocellatus. NCBI lineage: Eukaryota > Metazoa > Chordata > Actinopteri > Sciaenidae > Sciaenops > Sciaenops ocellatus. Next base: position 11,223,836 of record CP136889.1, read on the forward strand.
TCATGTTTAACCAAGCATGAGAGAAATGAACAGCGAGGAAAAACCCCCTTAGGCCAACTGCCATCCAGTTCTTTAGCCACTTCTTCCAGGGAGGTAGGCAAAAGGTTAAGAGTCTGCGTGAAATGACCTGCCTTACCATACTGTACGTGTTGACCAGTTCAGGTTAAAACATTTTAAAATGAGGACAGTGCTACAAATAGTAGTAATAATCAGAGACTTTTAGATTATGTAAGCAGTCAAATTCAGGAGTCGACTAACGCTGACAGAAATGTAGACTACACAGATGCTTTCTGCCCTTCTGAAAATCATCCATCAATTCAAACCAGTAAACCAACAGAAATTCTGTTGGTTTACTGGGACTTCTTACTCCCTCTTTCTCTTTTGTTGTTACTCTTAAGGCTCTTTCTCCTGACTCTGATATGCTTGCACAAATTAGCACTGTAGTGGACAGCCTTCCTTCATAATATTACAGTTTCTGTGCTATTCATTAACAGGCAAATTATGGTGCATTTTCACTAAATCACTGTGGGGGCCGAGGGCAGGGAAACCGTGGTCAGGTGATGGTTAATTTCTTCCAATCATGCTGTCGGGGTCGTCAGATAGCAGCAGTAAATCTTTCCTTTCACATACGAAAGTATGTTAAAGGACGTCCTGGTGTTTACACAGAGACAATTGTGTCTCATGTATGATCCATCTGATACTCACAGGTCTGTTCCACTCACGCGATTTGAGAGTCAGAGTGATAAATGACCGTTTGAATGAGGTTAGACATTCAGGATTAACACAGTCTGTTCTGTTTCACATCGTTGCCAAAAGAAAAACGCCTGCTTCTTCACTAAGTGCCATCCCCTACCCTAATCCAATCTTTAGCACTGAAACAGGTGGGCTGTAGTTACCATTGGGGCGAGTTGAAGCAGAGATGAATATTAATGAATTGATGTCTCTAATTGATGTTGGCATATCAAAATAAATGTGCATCAACACACTACATCTAATGGCTCCATGAAGGATGAACACACCCCTGAAGATTTGCATGTATATTCAGATTTACATGTGAAGACCAAATTCTCACCTTGCCTAATATCACATTTTGCTTTTCACCCTTTACACTCTAACCAGGAAAGTTTCTGACAAAATCTTTTTAATAGAAAATATTAACAAAAAAAAAAAAAAAAAAAAAAATTATATATTCAGCATTGCTTGAAGGTTAGTTTTCAAAAGAGAGGATCTTTTATGCTGTGCCTCTTTTTAGTTTCCCTTTTGTTTCCAAGAAAAAATGAGTTCTTTCTCTTTGAACCAAGGTCAAGAAAATTTCTATTGAATTGATTGCACATGTGCGGGAGAAAAAGGGAGCAATTTAAGTTTGCCCTTAAGTGGGTGCCCTTCAGATAAGTCTCTATTACAGTTGCAGGTGGGCATTAATCCGGTCTAAACTCAAGAACATGAAGGAAAACGTGGCAAAAAACGTTTTAGAAAATATGTTTATTGGCTTTCTTGCCAAGAGTAGATGAGGAGATCAATAGAACTCTTGTGTCTGGCTGGTGCTAGAACTAGGCAACAATTAGCTTAGAATAAAGTCTGAAATGAGTGAAATAGCTAGCCTGGCTAGCTCATTAACATATTTATTTCATTTAGATGTAAATACAGATAAAAGATATAAAATGTTCATTCCAAGATAACAAAACACATAATGATTCTTATTTTGAGATGATTAGACACCAATGAAAATGGTTATGAATATTTTTTTTCCCATATTCTGTGAATAGAGGTCTTTAAATCTTACACAGGACCTCCAACCCTCGAAGTTTAAAGCACTTTCCATTCATTTTTGCTGCGGCACTCGCCTTCACATTTAATGTATTACAGTTACAGACTTACAGGCAGTGAGTCATTGTTGTTTATCAAAGTAAACAAAAGACTTATAAATCAAGTTGTCTGATGAAGTTCAATAGGGTCTACAAATCTGAGTGATTGAGTAATCATCCCACAAACAATAGCTTTGAAAATAACACAACAAAGGTGGTATTAGAAAATGCCATCACTGGAGTATTATTCCCAGGGCAAAATGTGGGCAAGACAGTTTACACAATGACTGACAGTGTAAAACTGAAAATTTAATGGACCACAACTGCACCAATTAATATCACAGAGGCTCTCCTTAACGAGGATTTCTTAAGATGGCAGCAACCAATTAATCTCCTCTCTGATCGTGAAATATCTTTTTTTGTCACTTCAAAGGAATAACTCTAATCTGTATGAACATAAACATGGGAATTTAATATTCTGAATGTCAACAACAAAAGGATCCAATGAAAGACTTTAATCCGTGGCTTTCTCAGTTTGTAATTGCACGGAGAACATCAATCAATTGCATCTCAGTGTTTTCCAAATTAAAACCGTGAGATGTTCCCTGGGGCTACATCATTTCACGTATGTTTGTTCCTGTGGCGTTCTATTGACGTGAGATGAGAAGGTTGCCATCAACACGTGCCTGTCACAATTTCTCTTATCTTTTCCTCTTTGTGTTTGTTTCAACTGTGAGCAGAGCTTTAGGACAGTTCAGATAACACCAGGATTGTTGTCAGTCACAAAGAAGTTGATATGGAATTTATGTTTCAGAAACACAGTATGGAATGAATGATCTCTAAACAACATTCAAATAAAGACACTGCTTTATTTGAATATCAGCTGACATTTAGTGAATAATGCTGATCAAAAAAAGCTGATCAAAATGATATCAAACATAACTATGTGCTGTGTGACCGTCTTTGCTCACACTTTTTGGATCAGTTAGCACAAACACCTCTTGTACATGTTACAGACGCCATGTTTACCCAGACATATACCTCAGATAAGCTGTGTAGTATTGCAATAATACTCACAAGGGCATTTATAAACATGATAATTGCGATAATTGTAGTTCAGCAATGTGTTGAGCCACTTTGCAGCACTTTTATTCAAGTAATTAGTTTTCTACAGCTACATTTTTATGCTTGATTTATTAAAGGCCACCACAGAAATAATGTACAGTATATCCCCCCTAATGGATGATTCACAGGTACACACAGTACCTACAGAAAAAGTGTTGATAAAAAGGATGTAACTTTGAAATTGATTTATAAATTGTAAAGTTCTAATTTATTTTAGGTTAGAATGATTAATTAACATGATCACAAACCTACAAGTCTGCAAAACAGACAGAGTAGGGAAAACACAACAAAACACTTTTCCATTCATTTGAACTAGTGAGCTAAGTTCATGAATGAATTATTGATTTTATTTGTTTATATCCGCAATTGAAATAATATTTAATAAACTGAAAGTATAAAAAAGCATAGTATAATATTTAACAAAAACTATGACTAGACCAGTGTTATTTTGTGATATTTTGGGGCAATGTCATGACCCACCCTGCTCTGCCTCTGATAGGCTTTTGTCTTTGTTGCATATCCAAGCCAATCAGAGGCAGAGTAGGGCAGGCCATGACATTGCCCTCCTGGCAATGAAAAAGGGATCTGTAGCCCTATGTGCAATAATCATAGTTCAGTGCCTTTTAAAGATAAAACTGCACATCAGCCTTTTATTGTGACCAGTCCAAGACATACCTGTGTCATAGTCTGTTTAATCAACATCTTGATATGCCATACCTGTCAGGTAGAGTACAAATTTGTGAACAATATTGAAGAGAAATAACCCTTTTGTCTTAGATCGTTTGACATCAACTCGTGAAAAATGGGAGCAAAAACAAAAGTGCTGTGTTTATATTTTGTTTGGATGTATAGGCCTATAATTTACAAAACATATTGTTGGTAGACATACTATAGGTGTTGGATTGATCAGTTATTGACTGGTAATGCCTGGAGAGAGCAGGTGCAGTTTTGTAAAGAGAGAGGAAGGCAATGGTGTATTGTTGTCGTGATGATGTTGTGTATGGAGAAATAAATGGAGATGATGTTCCTGGATGACGCTCCCAGAGTATAAGTTTGTCAGTTTTTGTATACTGAAGAGTATCTTCAAAGCCCATACACTTCGGACGCTACAGTATTAATAAATCAAAAACTTTGAACCTTTTCTCCCATCAATGATTCTAAATAAGTTATGGTTGTGTACACACAAAGCAGTTTTTAGCAGGTATCTTCTAACAAAGATGCAAATTGATTGACCCTCCTTATCTAACAGACTGACCTTGCAGGTTTATGTTTATCAGGTGTAAAAGCACCAGGATGGATCAAATCCAATGTGTATGCTGAATTAATTCAAGGTCCTACCTGACCCTGTTTTCAACCACCTAATGGCCCTGTGGGCAATCAAAGCTTCAGGACTTGATGAAGTGGAGCTTGTTGTGAAGAACAATGGCTTACTCCATCTTGGTTCTATCTGGCTGACATCTTGGGTCCTCGGGGAGCAGGGATGCCCGTTGTTCATTCTTCCAGTCACGCTGTGCAATTGTTATAGACCAAGGAAACAAGGAGAACGAAAAAGGATTCACTGGAGGTCATGGGTGCTGACTAGACCGAGTGATAGAATTTCATTGGACAACTGACTTGTTAAATTAATCTCATTCACTCACTTGCAACCTGCACTATAATACCACAAGTCCCTTTGCTATAACCAGTGCTTGACTCGTAATAAAAGGTGCCAGTACTCTACAGCAACCAGTGCACCGTGCAATTGTAGCTTTTATGAGAAAGAGCTCTCTCTGGCCTCAGCAGGTAAATTACCGCCTAGGGGGCGTGTGAATGCTTTATACTAGCTGATCATTTTCACACACACACAAACAAAAATTTCAAATGAAAGGCAAGTCTTTCAACATTTTTTTTCAGCCAGGGCAAAAACTGCACATTCATTGAAATCCTTTCTGATAATACTGTACAGTATATCACAGAAAGCCATTTCATCACTCACTCTATGATTTAATGGAGGTCCCACTCTGACGAGGTTCTAAAAACAGTACACTGTATAATATTTTTTTTCATGTGATTTGTTCATTTTATTATGATATTTTTTATAGATGTTATTCATTTACTAGGTAGCAGTATATCCCAGGGTGTTCTTCCCCAATGGTCTAAACACAGTTTCAGAGCCTCCTGCCAAGGATAAAACAGTACAATACTAAATTCTTTTGTTTCTGGCCTAGTCAAGATATCAGTCCTCGAACCCAAATAAACATAGCACATCATGAATATATGTCACAGAGATTTATGTGACAGCTGCAAAGATGAGTAAATTGAGTTCAGATGGGTTTACCATCCAATTCATCTCTGAATGAGGGGGCCTTGGCAATGAAAACTACCTTAAAGCGAGTTTACAGGCTCATATGCCCATCTGGCTGGTCCTATGTGCTGTCTCTACATCAGTATGGTACCACTCATGGCAGAGTGTTTACTGCTTTTGGAGGCCACAGCAAAGGTCTAAGCTCTTTGCAGCTGCAAATGAACCACATATTATATCTCAGGCAGGCGAAGAGCATTTTTAGCAGCCATGGTACGGTAGTTTTTACCCATAAGCTGACTTTAGGCTATAAGCTGCTGTGCTGTTTGCAAAAACATGGATGCTGACTGCCAATGACGAATTGATTTTTCTCACTGTTCAATGCTCAGACCAGAAAGAGGTACGCTCGAGTTCATTCAGAGACTTTAAATCATGAATCCAGAGGCAGAAGAGCTCCAACTGTATTGGTGATTTTTTATGTTCAAATCCATGACTACAAATTTTGCATAAATGATAATGACAGTTTATATTTTGGCTGACATTTTAGATCAATTTCCATTTAGTTTCCATTTCAGTTTGTTTAAATATTTTCTGAAATCAATTACCAGAGACTTGAAACTTATTAGAACTAGAATTTCTATCACAGTGAAAAAAATACTATAATCTGAAAAACAGCAGTGGCATCCAGCTGCCAGTACTGAAAACTACATTACATGTACCTACATTCATTATTTAGGGGCAGTAAACAAGTAAGTGTACGCAATTGGCTGTGACAATATCATATTAAAATGCTGTTAATTCAAGTGTAGTATTTAAGAGTTCTGTGGTTAGCAGGTAACAGATGGTGAATTTGGAGTGACAAGGCATCAGCAGTGAAATAGAGCTAGGAATTTCCTCTGGGAATGACTCTTGTATGGTCACATAACTCCACCTGTCACAAATTCACTTGAGTTCCACTCCACTCAGTGATTCTCTTTTCTCTGTTGGGACGTTCACTGATGAGGTGAATCCAGGTAAAAGCTATTATCCGTTATTAATGTACTGAACCTATAGTTACAAAGGAGAAGTTGTAGTTACAGAAAGGCAGGATTGTTCAGTTTGAATGTGTTTTCTGCCTTTCTTTAATTTTTTAGGTTTCATGTTTTTTCTTGACTGTTATGGTTTCTGTTTCTTATTCTTTTGTCCTCTTTCTGCACTGACTTTCATTCTCTGTCTCCCACCCACCACCTCTGGTAGATTGTCGGCCTCTTTTTTCTCTCTCTCTTGGGAATCATTGCAATTCCTCCCTTGGGGATAAACACACTAGTAATTCACGTCCCTTTGGGCACACAAACAAACTGACCGGTCACACATCATGTTCACTGCAGATTTTACAAGAGATTTAGCAGCTCTGCAAGAGTAATTCATGCTGTGCTGTATTGTCTTATGTAATCATTGGTATTATTTAAGTTTGCTGTGAGAACATTTTCATTTAGGGACAGATCGACATAGAAGAGAAATACAATGTTATACAGTATATTTGAACAAATGTAAATACTCAGTACAACATTCAGAGCCAAACAAATCTCTACATACTACAGTGGACTATTTACTTCTTCAGAAGACTTACTAGTTATTATATTTATATTGGTTCAATTACTTCGGACTTTAACTTGAGATGTTTCTTATAAACATTATGCGTTTATAAATTACATATGGATACATTTCAATGTATCCACATATAGTGGGCCTTTTCTTAATATTATATAAATATTTTAATTTTATTAAATGTGTTATTAATTTAAAAAAGACTAAACGTCCACAGCCATGTTATATACTTTTTGAGGCTGAATATAGGCATATTGGTGCTTTGAGTAAAATGCTAGCATTCTCTCAGTGACAATGCTAACATGCTGATTTTTAACAGGTATGATGTGAACAGCTGAGGCTGATGGAATGTTGTCATTTTTGCAGGAGCATTTGGTCATAAACCAATGTGTTAGGTACGTTTCAATTTTGCAGTTATGATGGTGTTAGATGAAAAGTTAAAGGATCAAAGTCTGACGATCACCAAAGTCAGTAGAGTATGTTATCTGGGGACCATAAATTTAGAAAATTCCATGGCAGTTCATCTGATAGAATTCAAGATATTTGCCAGACCACCCCTAAAGCCATGCTGGTGTGACTAAAAATAACTAAATGTAGCCACAGACAGCTGTTTTATTATTCACAGTGTACCAGTGTATGTATAATGAAAATATTTGCCATTAATTACTAAAGCAAGTATAGCTGCAAGCTACCCAGCAGGTTTCATGACTGGCCTGGTGTTGCAGTGATTCGCCGCAGGGTGTTGCGGGTGTGGTTGTGTTTATTTGTAACAAACATAACTGCTATGAAACAATCAGAAAATAACTTTTTATTTCTCTGGCTCACCAGCTTTCTTGCTACTGGAGCTCCCTCACTCACATTCTCTCAAACAAACAGAGACAAACCAAGTCAAACTTCTTGGTGTTACTATTTTGCAGCATACACTGCAAGCCAGACACAGACATAGAAGCTAGGTGCGTGAAATAAACCAAGCCAGAACACAGCTGTGAGAGTATCATAGTTTAATCCAAGACTGTGGAGCAGTTTGACTGGTCTGATCGCCAGATTAGCCACCGCAGTGTGATGTCGGGTTGCATTTCTCCAAAAGTTGATTCTGGTTCAACTTCTCCACTGCAGGTCACTGTTTTCCACTATACCCTGCGCCTGCCGCAGCCTAGCTGGTAATGGGAAAACTTGGTTGTTGCCACAGCATCTGATTTAATCAGAACTGGCCCTCGGATATGCTGCTGTTGGGAGAAGGATCAGGACAACCACTCAGACAAGGTGAAGTAACATTCAGCCTCACAGAACACTTCACTGCCAGCAGATATCACTGAATACAAAGGTTTTACCAAACTGTCATCACCATTAGCACAGGAGATGAAGACATGAAGAATCCTTTTGTATTATATGTTTTGTGCAAGAATGACCTCACTTCTTACAAGTACATTTATAATCATCAAAAGCAGTCTGGTCCAGTGGAATATTTTTGGCTGTACTGAGAGCAGTCACACCATAGCAAGCATTTCTTCTTTTGTCCTGACCAAAGGAAGGAAGCAATCTTTAATTCTAACAACTTTTTGTTGTTACTTATCTGCTTTTTTTTAAAAAATAAATTCTATGTTTGTTTTGGATCTGAAGTGATTGCTGGGTAACAAACTTCAGCCACAGGTGTTCAATATCATTTGAGCAGAGACACTTAAATCCTTAATGAGCTTAATAGACTGAAAACCTCTTTAGCAGCTGCTATTGAAATGAGAGCACAGCTCAGATGTATTAGCTGTAATTCACTGACACAGGGTTCTATCTGTGGTAATAAATGGCAGGGGGACGATGGGCTAATTTGTGAGGCATACCTCCTGGACCACTCAGCCCTATAAAGTGGTCGACTGGAGCCCATTGTGAAAAAAAATATAGTCTGCTGCCATGAGTAACTCCGCATGGGCCCACTTCTAAAACTCCTGAGTCAGGAAGAAAAGGGTTAGATGGGAGATGAGTGGAAGCAGCAAAAACAGGTGGGGAAAAATAAAGTTTGGATATTTTTCTCGTTATACCACAGCAGATGTTTCGGTGGCAAAGAGTTGATTTTAAACAGAAACAGTCATAGAGTGATCCTCCACTGCAAGCACGTAGGTAAAGTTCACTTTACTGACCATTTCTCAATAAATAATTTAAACTAAGATAAGATAACACAAGGTGAACTCATAAATTACACAACTGACTCATATTTCAAAGCGACAATACACCTTCCTGTCAGAGTCAATGTCGTCCAGGACCTGTCATTTCACACACATTGTTGTGAACTAGCGGGAAAAAAACTGACAACCCTAATTCATGATGAAAGTTAACCATTCGCCCCACAATCACACAGGCCAGCGTTATTTATCTACATGTTACTTCACTTGTCAAAAATCTCATTGTTAATAAGTAATGACTTACCAGTAATGAGGGTTCAATTTGTCTGTTGATGTGCTCACAGCTGTTCGGACTAATTATGGTTTGATGTAACTGTTTTTGCATGAGAATCACTGCACACATTCTGTTCAGTACATTTTTACAATTCATTTACATTTACAGGTCCTGAGAGCACCATCACATGAATGTATTATACTCCTGTGTGATTTTCCATTGTTCACCATCAGTGAGACTTTAATGATGATTGGAATGAATAATGTATTCAAGATTTGCTCAGCGTGTCCAAGGACAATGTTTACTGCAAGTTGTAGAAACCCACATGAACATAAAAGCACACGCCTAAATATGTGTATGGAAACCCATGAGTATATATGTGTTGGATAAAACATGCAAACAACACAAACTCCTAACAAACACCTGTGAATGTGAAAAAACACACATGTATATTAAGACAGTTGTTCGTATGTGCACATACACCCGCTTAGACACACACGCAAACAAAGACGCACCAGCACATGCACAGCAGGGTGCTCTCATTAGCCTGCGCTAATTAACATAAATTCAATATTGCCTATTAATGAATAAACAGACTAAATAAAGTAATCAGGCTCCAGTCTCTCCCTGAGAGGGACTTTGATTTTTTTTGCACATTAATTAAAAATAACAACATAATCCAGTTATTAAGGACAAATAACCAACATTTAACGAGTCTGAGAAGAAAGAGCAAATACTGAACAAGACTCTTCACACTGTGCGATATTGCAGGATATTTTAAAGTTTAAAGTTTATGTCCATTAAAATTTGGATCACCTTGAAGAACTGAGCAGAAAGTGTACTTTCTCAAATAATAACCATTCACAGCATCCCTGCAGCATATTATAGCAGAGGCCTGAAAGAAAGACCACCCCTGTTCAGAACTGAACAGAATAAATTATTACACTTGTCTGAATTACAGTATGAGCCTTCAGAGAAAACCACCATTTCATGAGTCGAGCTTAATGAGCGAGGCTGTTGTTTAGGTTGTCATTTAAAGGGCCACATTTTCACATAAAGTTTTTATATGTGGCAAGGTGCAGTACTCAGCCTGTGAAAAAAGTTGGGTAAGGGTGTTTAAGGCTGTGGAGGGAGAACAATGACCCCTGATGATGTTGTCAGGATTATCTTGGCTTGGGCTCAAGAGTTATTTTTTTAATAGAAAGCCTTAAAAAGACATTAAAAAAGATGTGGGCTTTGAAAGAACTGAACATTTAAGTGGCAGGATGGTCTCATGAAAGAGCAAGAAAATGATTTGCATTATGGGAAATGTAGGATCTCTGTACTATGGACTAAAAGTCATCTCAGCCTCTGTTTCTTTTGTCACCTGTGACTTCAAGAAACTTCAGTTCCAACTGACTGGAGTACCCCTGTACACTATTTAGTTATCTGATCACAAGACTCTACAGGTAGTGCTTGACCAATCAGTTCATACATTTGCTCTGGTAATTAATCAAACATATCACAATGCCTGAAAGAAAAAAAAAAAAGAAAACAGCCCGGGACAAGTAGAGACAAAGGGCCAAATTAATCACAATCAGGTGGAAAAGGTCACCGTACAAGCAAGAGTAGAATTCAAACACCAGATTGAAGTTAGTTTGATAATCACCAGCTCTACGCACCTTTCACCCAATACAACTGCCACCACTACTAACCAATTTCCTTCAGGAAAAAACGACTGGGCAATAGATGTTAACTCACTCCTAAAAGGACCTAATCATTGCCTGTCCTTTGACCTGTTCTTAATTAAAAGTGGATTCTTGAATAAAGCACTGCGTAATCAACATTTGCTGTGATGTGGTGCTGAACCATTGTGAAATCTAAAGTCTCTTTTAGTGACTTTAATCAGTATAATTTTGGAAGTGGTAGGACTAAAATCTATATGTAGATTGGTTTACGTTGAGATGATTGAAACATGCTGTGAATACAGATACAAGGCCTTAATTACTGAAATCTATGCCAATCATTTTATGTTGACCAACAGACTATATGAAGACACTGATGTGAATAGGAGAGGCTGTATTATCAATTCAAATTTGGACTTGTGTACCCTGTGATTAAACCAGCAAGAGAGCACGTTTGAAAACAATTGAGGATATTTCAATTTTAGATCGAGGAGATGGTGGTTGACATTCTTTGTAATGTGAACATGGCTGTGGCGAAGTGAAGCTGCATTTATATTCATGTCAGGATTCAAAGCTGGTGAGAGCCGAGCTTTGAAAATTGGATTCTGGAAATCAGGGAAACAAACAAATCTACATGGTTGTTCAAGGAGTGAGCATGAGAGTTCTCATGTTTCCTTACAGAAATTCATGTATGCTTCATCACAGATACACACACCTAGATTCTTCTCCTTGCATACAAAATAGCACCAAACGCTGGCAGAGAAACACAGTATAATTTAGTGGGAGTACAAAATGGGTTTTGATTAAAGGCCTGTGGAAGAATAGTTGACCCTCTTATCCAGCATAGACACCATGCTCAGTTTCTCTGGCCCTTTACAGAGTAATGAGAGCCTGACTGAACCAATGGACCTTCACTCCTTGCCCTGTTACCTTCTCACAACATGAAGCATGGCTGGCACAAAAATTTCAAAATGAGGTCTGGAAGTCCCGAAGGCCTTGTAAGTCATTCCAGGATTCTGCCAAGAGGAGTACTTAACTCTTGACTATCATTTTACTCATAATAACCAAGAGAAGACAGATTATTATGGACATAGGCCACACCACTGTATGCAGAATAGAACGCATTGCAATTATCCCCTAAATCACAAGAGACATTACACCTGGCACATGTGAAAGTGGGTATTTTAAGTCTAATTGTTGGCATTGCACACGCTGTGGTAATGGATTACCATACAGTAAATGTGGAGTTTTCTGGCACGGGTAGTGCAATGAAGCAGTGTTTGGACGAGCAACTTTCCACTTCAACTATATCTCTGTGCAAATGCACTCAGTTGATGCAATATACATTGCTGCCAACAATAAAATGTTTTTTCACTAATCGACAGTTGGTGCCAGTAATACACCAAGACACGTAGCCATGCGCCAGACAAAAGTGGGCAGGAGGAAGACCAGCCAGGATGAACAATGCAGTTTCCCAGAAGGGAACAAACTATATTTATGATACCTTATCATCTTTGTAATATTTTACCTTATCTGATCATCAGCCCGCTGTAACTGCAGCCTCTCCCAGCTCACCTGGTGAAAATATTGGAATGCGCCCTTGACCCAGTCCATTATTCACACCTACGGCAATTTAGAGTGACTGATTTCCCTTCCCTGGATGTAATCAGACCAAACAACCCACATGGAAAACATGGAAACGCCACACAAAAAGGTCAGTGCTAACCACTGTATCACATGCTGCCCCTTTTACCTCATCTATCATAAATTTTACCTAATCTCACACTACACTAAGTCCATTAAACCTGTATTCCCCCGACAAATGTACGTCGAACATTCAGTCTGCTTTTATCTCTTGTTTTTAGTGATCCTAAAGGAAATATTTGGCTCTTTAGCAGCTAAATGCTATGTTCACCGTTTAATCACTGTTGCCGGACAGGTAACACAAAGTGGGTTTATTAGAGCTTGTTTATTAAAAATAGCTAATGCTAGAAACTATGGTCTTGAGAGTGGTGAGGCTGAATCAAAACAATACATGGTCATGAAACCAAAACAATGAGCTGAAAGACAGCAAGCTTATGGGACTCTACAGAGTTAGCTGGAAACAGTGGGTTTTTATGAGTTCATATAATACTTTTTATTCATTGCCAACATGAAACTATTTACACAGAAAGCAAATGAATGTTTTAAGAGACTACCTTTGCTAATTACGAGAAGGAATAGAAGAAGCACGCTTGTGGCCCTTCTGGAGCCAATCATTTTTCACCACCTGTTGACTAAGGAAGCAAGTAAACACACACTGGCTAAATAAATGGATAATTCCTAATGACAAAAGAACCAGTTAACCACAAAATGCGAAATCCTTTCCTTCAAAGTAATTGTTTCCCCTGGTAGTCTCACTTTCATTCTTTAGTTCTCCTGTGGCTTCGCTCTCTGTCTCTCTCTCTGTCTCTCTGTCTCTCTCTCTCAAGCACAGATACTCTGGCGGTCAGGATGACAGATGAGAGGAATGCCCGAGTTGTCAGAAGCTATTCTCTACACACATCTGTCAGCTAACCGGTCTTCAAAGGCAGAGAGACAGAGGAAGATAAAACTGGGGAGACTGGGTAAAATGACAAAGATGGAGAGAGTATGAAAATGAAGGAGAGGAAGGTGGAGTGAAGGGAGCGTAAATACAGCATGATAATGGAAGAAGTAAAACACGGTGGCGACAAAATGGGAGACGGGAAAGAGAAGCCCAAACAATGACAGAGGGATGGAAACAATAGTACTTTGTGATTATTAAAACTCAATTTAGAACAAACATGGAAATGAAATCTGAGTAAGAAAAGCACTGGAGAGAAGAACGGACACAATGCTAGCTCAGTGGATAACAAAACCCTCAGAGAGAGGTGATATCCCTTCAAAGTGCAGTGCTCAGTTGTTTTCCACTAGTGGTTTGTCATTGTGTTGATTAAGCAGCGCTCTGTTAGATCACCTGCCATGTTACTCAGGGAAGTGCATGTTCCTGCTGCTGCTTTGGGTTTGTTTAGTCCAGATTGAAGCTATTTCTCATCTGTGACTGGGCAGCTGACACTGAAATGAGTTCTCATAAAACACGAACCGAGTCACATATCTACAACTAGACAGCTTGACACGTAAGAACATGGCACAGAAAATGTGAAACTGTATGAATACCCCATCGTAGATGTAGCACTCTGCTTCACTTGTTTACATTTTGTTTCTTTTATAGTTATATAGTTTTATATTCTTTAAATGTTTCAGTTAACAAATATGCAGTATGTCTGGAAATACTGATTCTTAAATTACTGCTGATATGAAATAAGTTGCACTGATATAAAGAAATGTATATTTGGTATTTTATTTGAGAAGATACTGACTTTTCATATGTTCTGAGTAGTCCTTGAACATCTCCTGTCGTGTTTTCTTTGTTTACCTGTCAATCTGTCATTAGCCAATCAGTGTCTACCTGAGATGAGCATGACTAACCTACCGGATTCTGACAGGGCGGGTTTAGACAAAACACTGAGCGGGAACGTCAGGAGAGAGAGGAAAGAGATGCTAAAAAGCTGTTCATAAGTTCATTAAACACTGTTAAGTTACTGTATTTTCCTTACGTTAAAGCCGAGGGGTTTTCTACGAGAGTCTGAACTGTGCTGAACGAGGAAGCCTGGACGGTTGTTAGCTAACTTGCTTTAGCCGTTGGAGAAAGGACGGAGCGCATGCGTGTGAGGAGCCGGGTTGTCTTCCACCAACCTGCTGACGGCCTTTGGGAGACGGCCACACGTCCTGCCTGCTACAGTAAAGATGCTCATAGTTTGCCGTTGCGTGCATCTTTTTTCTATTTTGACCGAGCTTCAGGACCGTCGTCGCTCAGCCCGCTGCTGGACAGAGGTACAACAACTTTTCTATCCAGGGAACTGTGAGTACAGACAAAACTTTCATGAGGATTTTCAAATGAACTCCAAATGAGCGCCAACGTGCATGGTACCAAAAACTGAGTAAACTGCAAAACCCTGGGTATTTTCTTTATTTCATTTGCATTTAATTTGGGTTTTGTTAAATAAATGTTTCCCTATTTGCATTGAATCTGTGTTTGGACGAATTATTCATGTTGCTAATGCTGTGATATATGTGCTGTAATAGTGATTTATAATTGAAAGGAAGGTTGTCGTTAAAGAGTGTGCAGGGAAGTTGAGCGAACTTGGCCTCTCAGCACCCTAGTAAGACTCATATGATCTAGTTAAAGTAAACACGTATAAATTCAATATTTAGTAGTCGCCTACCAATTCACCTCCCATGCTAAAATAACATTACAATTACAATTGTGTCACAAAGTAGAATTGAGTGGGAGGGCTACATAGATATTAATGTTATGGATGCTTGTCTTCCTATAAAAGCTGTTCAGATTTGCAGCCATGTCTAGTTTATAAATTATGTTTACACACAACTAATTGTCTATTTAAGCTACAAAGCTTTTTCAGTGCCATTGCAGCCCTGCATCAGCATCCCCCACCACCACCCCAAGCACCCACTTGCAGGCCCTGGGTTTTTTTTTTTTTTTGCATATTTGTTCATCACTCCTCAATATCTATATATACATATCAGCTGGGAGTGATGTGATCGGAGCCAAAGCGCCAAACTCTAACTGTATTCTGCTTCTGCAAAAAAACATATGAGACAAGTGTTGTCTGCCTGAAATATTGATACTGAATTCATCAGTAGATGTTCACTTCATTTGTTTTCCACCAAAATATCTGTTTTGGCAATACATTATCCACTCACCGTGACGACATCAT
This sequence comes from Sciaenops ocellatus, assembly GCA_033000465.1. NCBI lineage: Eukaryota > Metazoa > Chordata > Actinopteri > Sciaenidae > Sciaenops > Sciaenops ocellatus. Next base: position 11,239,485 of record CP136889.1, read on the forward strand.
TATTCAGCTGTTTTGTGGTTATGTTTAGGCAAATTCAAACGAATACAGAACAAATCAGCGGTGACTTGTGAGATACGAGTTAACATTAGACCTAAACCTCGTTTGTACCTCCCTGAGACTCCAGTGTGTACATAATGTAGTGTTTTACTCCCTCGGTGAAACATCACTGAACGTAATCCAGGCAGCTTACGTTTGTCACCACAACATAATTATGAAAACAATTTAGTAATATACAAATGTAATTTCGAGGAGACAAGGTAGGCAATAGAGCTGTCTGGATGAGCAGTATAAACAGTCATTGAAAAATAAAAATTACACAGTGGCATTACTGTGGAAAAGTAAAGCAAGGAGGGAGATGATATTCCTAGAAATTATAAAGTTGTCTTCCACTTGGAGTTGATTAGCACAGCTCTCTTTTATCACCTGTCACATTACTTTAGTCTCTGTTCTTGCTGCTCCTTGAGATGTGCCTCAGCCAAGAAGTACAGATTGAAACCATTTTTCATCACGACTGGGAATTGGGCATGTAATAAAAGAGCGGCGCTGGTTCTGTGCTAATATAGGCTGGTTAACAGAGAGCATATTAAACATGTGGCTACACTGCAGTCATCAGTTATCTGCTCTTTGTGAACAGTGAAGCTGACTCAAACTGACATGATATGAAACAGGTGAGGTTTTTTGGAAAGTAAATTTAGCTATCTAAACTGAATTGAACATAAAATCAATGCTGGTATACAGCACATGTGAAATGCCCTGTACTAAAGCAAATGTTTGCATTGTGGAAAAATAGGCTTATTTGCTTTCTTGCCAGGAGTGAGGTGAGAAAATAAATACCATCCATATGGTGGGCTAAATATGAAGCTTCTGCAATGGATATAACATATTAATTGGTGAGCTTTAGAGGTGATGGTGGGCAGATTTTGACAGCATCAGTGACAGTGTTTCCCCAGTGTTGTTAAGCTAGCTGGTTCTAGATTCATATTCAGCATGCAACATTCTGTTATACTATACTGCTATAACCGAGCATGGGTGGGGTGAATGGAGGGAGTTTACCAGACAGGGAGGCCTAAACAGCTTGTGTAATAGAGTTTGACCCATACTAGGAACTATAAAGAGACAACATCTCTGATGCACTGATTTTGTACTTTCTTCTTATTCTTCTAACCATTTCCATATCTGTCCACCAACTTCATAAAGATTTATGAATACTTTTTCAAAATCTTTGTCATTCTGATCTAGTTTGGCTAATGTAGAGTTCATTACTAAGGACAGTGCAAGACAAAAGGCCATATAGGTCTATGAAGTCCATGTAAAGTAAGAATAAATATGAGTTTGTTCAGACCAAAGAAGAAAGTGTTATTAACCACCCAGCCAAATTTAAATGATTAAAAATATCAACAAGTTTATGAAAAATGAGCAGTGTTCTCAGCTCCAGGACTGTTGAGGCGTGTCCGCTGAATGTGCTGAAGCCACGCCCACTAGTGGGAGCAGTCAAGCAGCAATTTTGAAGCGACTGAAACGTGTCAGATGAGTTCAGAAAATGACATGACTAACGCCTCATTTCCACCGGGTAAGTAAGCGCCTCGGAACGGCTGCGCCGCGGTCACCGGAGCTGATCGCTGCCACTCTAATCAATGAAACCATCCCCACCGGGCGCGCCGCGGAACGTCTCAGCAGCGTCCCAGCAGCGTCTCTCCGCGCTGCAGCGCTATCATTCCGTAGCACTTCTATTTTTGACGGAGCCGTTGCTGAATCGCGTCAAGCTCAACAGAGCAGATTGCACCAGACAGGAAATCCGACACAGAATCAACGTAATACACTTCCGCCCCCTTTCAAAATGAAATACAATACGCAGTTCATGTAGCCTATCACAACTTCACATCTACATTACGCCATGACCGGTGGCACAAAGTCAGCAGTCAATCGATCAGAGGGTCTCAACATGGACGACGACAGTATAATTGTTGAAGTGGAACAACACACAATAATTTATGACACAACAGATCCTTTTTATAATCTCTCCCACGTCAGAGAAGCAAAGTAAGCTGTTTGTTGTTGTTTTTTCCTTTCTCGCGTACGTTCAGGATTATCGCGTGATCTCGTGATCTCGTGTGAATACGGCTGGCTCGCAAGGCAGCGCTACGCTTCCATTATGCGCTCGGTGGGGATTGACGCCGGGCAGAGGACGCAGCCGTTCCGCGGCGCTTACGTCCCCGGTGGAAATGAGGCATAACTTTAAAACATTCTGAGCGAGATGAATTCATCTCCATCTCTCTGCTAGGGCTGCAGGGGTATGCTCAGGGTGGCCTCAGTGTGTCATCGAGCCACCCTTTAGGACCGCCCAAAAAATCCTGGACTGAACACTGGTAAAAAACTGTTTTAACCTCTAACTCCACATTTCAGTAATATATTGTATATTAGTAATAAGTAATAAGTCTTTTCCCATGTTTTCAGCAACTATTTTCCAACATATTTAATGTATTTTGAAAGAAATCTCAGAATTCCCTGTACACGGACTTTAAAATCAGAAGGGGTTTTCATCTTTTGAGCATGAACATGCTCAGCAAATGTAATGGAATCGTGCCAATTAGATTACTTTGCTCTGAACCAAAGTGATGAATGGTAACTGGGCGTGATTTGTACATTATAGAATTCTAAAATTCAAAACTTAAACATAAAAAAATCAAACTAGTGTTTCCACCTGTCAACACTGTACCGTAAATTGCTCATACAGTATGAGGCTGGGACATTCATATCTTCATTCACTCCCTTGCACAGTTTCAACAAGTAAACAGGTTGCATTAAAGTGTGGTGAAGAGAATAGTTCCTGTATTGCAGTAACAGCATGGTTTGCTTAGCATTCCCCTCGCTCTCTATTGCTATAACACACACACCTCTGTCGCCTCGTGCTGCCAGCCAAGCTCCATCGAGACCCCAACAGAATACAGTAATGAATTTAAAAAGCCGCCAAAAAACTTCTCTCTCTCGCTCGGCCTTAGGACTCAATTTCCCTCGGCAGCGTATTGAGTTGGAATCAGATAACTGCCAGAAAGTGTGGAAAATCTAATGCATATCAATTGAAGAGACATGCTGACACTCCCAAGTGACAGAAACACTGTGCTCTCTGTACTCGCAAAAAAAAAAAAAATACAAACCCAGCATAGCACTGAAAGGAGAGAAGTGAAAAAAGGGGGAGGTGAGAAGATGGACAGGAATCATGGTGAGAAGGAAATGAGGAAGTGGTTTTGGTGTTTTCTTCTTCCAGGAGACTTTTCCCACTAAAATGGGATTTGGAGCCCATGCATGACATGTGTAGCAATTTATTTTTAGAGGTCAGGCCCCGGGGGATAGCGGCTTAATGTGTGGTATACTGTACATGCGATACAAGGAGCAGAAAGCTTTGATGAACATATGATCCACTGTTACAGTGTGAGTGCTCAGTGGTGTCACCTGGTGGCTCTGGACACAAAGTCAGCCCATATACTGTAGGTCTGAAACAGTTTAAAGCCACTGGAAACCCAAAACCACAACAGTCTTTAAGGTCCTCTGTACGTAACAGTAAGGTTCTAAAAATATTAGCAATTTGTTTTAATCCAGATTTGAAATATTGTCATTTTAGTTATTGTAAACAGTCCTGATATTGGGTTTGAATTGGCCGTGGTCATACTTTGACATTTCTACCTGACTCAATGCCATCCGGAGCCAAAAGAAACTGAATCATGAATCATTGCTTTGCTTTCGTGTAGTAAATAAAGTCCTAAACTGTCAGGAAAGGAAATATTACACCTGTTTTCCTTATTAAACAGAACAGTACAACCATACACCTTCTCAATTCAAGTTTTCCCCTTTTATCAAACCAAGATTAGCTTAATTGTCTTGTTAACTCATTATAAAACACACTTTATTCAACAGAAACACTCACTAAAAGCATCTTGGATAGTCTTTCCGCTGTTCCGAGAATCATGTTCTCTGGTTTGGTAGATGAATCCTCAATTTACTGAGTTAGATATGAAAATATTCTGGTAAAAATGGTTTTTGTCAAAGGAGAGTCATCTGGTGGCTTTGAAAAGAGCATAGATAACGGTGTTATAAGAATTTTCCAGAGTGATTCAATTCAAGTCAATAAAGAAGACTGGATTCGAAGTATCAAAGTTTAAGTTGAATTTAATATTCTTGTAGAAGAAGGAGCGTTTAACAGTGCAACACACAGAAGGGGTTACAGAGAAAAAGGCTCCCCGTGGAGCTCTAACAGTTGGTTCTTATACAATCGGTAAAAGGGGACGTCCTGACCCTTGTAAATTGTTAACAGGCAATTTACATACTTAGCATCGACATGTAAAAAATAGGAACTCACGTACACATTTTAGGATCAAGACATCTGAAACATTGTATAAACTTAATTTTTATAACAAACGACTTCAATTCCTTCATTTGGACATGGCTCTCTTACTTAAACTGATTTGATTTTTTTTTTTTTTTTAGGTGGCTAAAATACATTTTGCCGCTCATCCATCCGCAGCACTACGTTGCTTAGATTCTGTACCGATACCTGTACCTTCGGGGAGTCAATCAAAACTTGATAAAACTGATTTTAAAAAAAAAACAAAACAAAACAGAGCATCGTTGAGTGATGCTGTTTTTTTTTTGTTTTTTTTTTTAAACTCAATCTTTTGTAGATGCTTAATGAGACACTCAGCTTTGATATCATATATGCATTTTGACTATTTCGAGACACATTTCCAGAGGCTTTAATAATAGCAGTGATTAAAACTTGGAATCCACCCCTCCCCAACTGAGAGAAGACACTGGGGTTTACAGTTTGTTAACCGCTACAGGTCACATTATCAGAGCCATGAATTGAGATGAGATAAAACACTCCCCCAGGAAAAAATCAATTACACATACAGTGTTAGTCAACAAAGTGAAATGTAAAGGATATAATCACATAACTAGAACATAAGAAGCTTTAGAAAATCTAGAAACGATTTACATATATTAAAAGTAAGGCTAAGACTCAAATAAGAGTGGATAGCTTCGGCTACAGTATGTCTTTAATATAATAGTGGACTTCGTATGATGAACAAACTATTCTGAAAATGTGCTGCATCAAAGACAAAAATATTTCTATTGGTCCTTATTACTTTGTTACTTATCACTTACTAATTGTTTCTAGAGCCACATTTTTCAGGTAAAACATATCCGCTATACCCTATCTGGCACCAAACAGACCAAATTAGCGACAGCCTAGTGAGTATAGTGGCGCAGCTAAAGAGCCACATATTTCTTATGGGAGTTAGAGAGAAAAAGGGAGCTCAAAGGATGGTGAATATTGGACAAACATTCACCAGATGGCCAGAAACATGACACCAAATTAATGCTAATGTTGCTCCATGTCTGTTGGATGTGTAAATAAGTAACTGTTTGCTAACACATTTGTCACAACAGCTTCATAAGGCGATAATATATTGTGTTTTCATCTTGTTATACTGTCCACGAGTGGCCAAACAAAACAGCTAATGCACTTGACTTGACTGCGAGGTTAGACCCTAGACCCTACAAACATGCAGCTCGGTTGAACTGGAAATTCTGAATTGATTGATAGATTGGCAACCTCTCTTTGTTTATCCCAGTGCATGCTGGGATAGGCTCCACCCTTCCTGTGGCCCTTCAGTGAGTAAGCTGCTATTAAAAAAAACACTGATAAATGAATAAATGAATGGAGGGCAGAATTTAGTCATTTTTAGCTCTTCTTTGTGTTTTTAATAAATGCACTGGGTGACATTTATGACTTTTACACCACTTTGCTTCGGTCCTTATTACCATGGAAATTAATTAACTCCAGCAACCTTCAGCTGAATTTGAATCCACTAAGCGCATTTCAACTTGCTGCATGAAATTTATTGTTCAGTACTCTTGGGGTCTTAGCAAACATGATGATAGCTACAGAAAGATTTTGCTAAAGGAAGCCAGGGAGTATTTTGAGCTTGAGAACTTTAAGAGTACTGTTCAACTGTGGAGTCTGTGACAGTGACGTATGGCAGAGAAATAAACAGGGGAAATTACATATGAGCAGAATAGAGGAGAGTTTTATGTAGTGTGTATGTGTCAGACAGAGAGACACTGTTATCCTACTTGTCAATTAGTTTTAATGGGTGTGCCTATTGCCTCCTGCTTATCACAACCTGACACACACTACTATTATACAGTACCCTGAGGAACAACAGCTTCCACTGATTTCTAACTAATGGTATTCCAATGGGACGGTTTGTTCCATTTTGCAGAGTTTTATTCATGCAGTGAAGGATTTGCTACTTTTTCACCAGCCTGCCTCATATTCATATAAAAGCACTTCTGAACATTCAGCACATTATTAGAGCTTAAGGAGGGAAACTATTATTTGTTCCTGCTGTTGCCACTGCTTTCCCTTACAGGGAGGTTCATGAGACACTGAACTAAAAATCAAGGGTGACAAATTGTCTAACTTATACCTACATATTTATTGTGCATGTCTCCCTATGGCTGCACTTCATCAGTATTAATTAGATCATTGTCAGTGACTTTTTACTGTATATATTTCTATATTTATGTACATACTAGATATGTATCCTCTCTCTGTGACCAATTCAGTTAATTTAATTCAATTCAATTTATTTTTATATAGCGCAGATCATGACAGTTATCTCACTTCCTGTATAGAGCAGGTCTAGACCGTACTCCTTATGATATTATTTAGAGCAACCCAACAATCCCCACCGTGAGCAAACACTTGGCAACAGTGGCAAGGGAAAACGTCCTTTAAGAAGCAGAAACCATAAAGCAGAACTCAGCTCATGGTGGGCAGCTATCTGCCGTGAACGAGTGGGTTTAAAGAGCGAGGTCCGAACTCAAAATGTGACAACAACTCAACCCAAACACAGTACATGTAAAATAACTTACCATGGTTACCTAATATCAGTGATGTCAATAATTGAATTAGAACTGCAAAGCTGTTGCTGAGGAGAAAAACAACGGCTGCATATAGAGAGACAGACTCCTTTGTGTCTTTGGGATTAGTTCAGTTAGCTGAATATTTCACTGCCTAGTTAGCATACTGTCACATTTTGTAAGTTTTACAACTTCATTTTAAGGCTCAAAATGTCTTCAATTTTGTTATCTGGGTGAAATTCGAGCTTGAACAAGGTATTATTACTAATCTGGCACATAGCACTGCAGAGAACATAGTGTGACACATGGCATTGAAACCTGCAGCTGAAAGCAACACCGTCAGAGTCATAGCAGGCGTTTTCAGTACAAAGAGGGCCACATTCATCAAGGTGTATTTATCTTTGACATTAAGCCTGGCACCCTGTTACTTGCTGTACAGATTGTAGGATCAGGCTATCTGAGAACAAATATGTAATATCTTGCAATCTTAATTACACTGTAAAAGCAGTAACAACATCGTATGTGTTACAAAAATAAAAATAAAAAAGGAGGAAAAAAATCAATATTTACTCAGCGGGGATGTCAAGAGACACAGATTTCCTTCTCCTCATTTTTGTTGACTGCAACTCGTAATGCGATTCTAGTGAATTGTGTACCAAATCCCTCTTACAAAATGTCAACACAGTCTGTGAGGACATATTTGATGCTAAACCCCCAAAGTAGTGAAAGCTCAGTAATAAATAAATAAACACTGACGACATAGCTGTTTATGCAAAAACAAGGATGTTTCCAGTAAACTAAACAATGCAGGAAAAGGGGGAGACGGGGGTGAATTGCATTCTAAAAGCTTTTATGTTTTAGCTGACACTCTCAAATTACTTTTGCGTCTTTGTTTTGACAGGAATGTGTTGATGTGGAAATACAAAATTCTTATTTTTACCTGCTCGTCTTTGCAGTGCAGCCTCTGCAGTCTAAGAGCATCAAGCCTGTTTTGCTGATGTGAAATTTGTCTGTGTGCTGAGGCATGAACCTTGTCTGTTAGACTATAGAAAACTAGCAAAACTAGTTTTGTCCTCAAGGAGTATAAAAAAACTCCAAAACAAACAGACAGGTGTTTGTGTGTTCACGTGGGCGGATGCCCTCTTGGCATACCTGTGTGGTTGCATGTAAGCTGTATGTTATATACCGTGTAGGATCATATCATATAAGCTTGTGCAGTGCAGTGTTCAGAGCAGAGGGAATGAGAGGTCTGAGTCTGTGATGTTTGCGTGATCGTGTGTGAAATCCAGTCGGCTTACTGCTGCCTCTATCTCCCCTCAGCATCGCAGAGTTATAACTGCAGTTTCCCACACGGACTGTTTGCTTGTGATTCTTAACTATGTGGAAAGAGTTGTCAGTCAGATTGAGAACCTTTCTCCCTCTCTAAATGGATTCAGTTGCAGTCATGCGCAAGGTGTAAAATGCACACGATCAAGCAGCCATCTAGTCCGCCACACACATAAACACGCACAATTTCTCTCACTCCCTATTCCCTTATCTTTCCTGGTGTACTGCTCTCACATTTTTTTTGTCTTTCGGTCATGTCTATCCTTCCTTCCTTCTCTCTCAACCTGGCTGTAGAGCAGAGAGTGAGGAGTGGAGGTATATTAGTGACAGAGTGACACGTGATGATGACTTACAACGAGATAAAAAGGCTTTTACCATCTTGGCAGATAGAATTGCAAGAGGAAGATGAGGAGAGGAGGCATTTCTACATCCAAGCTCCTCTCATTACCTGTTGGCAGTATTTTGGCACTGGCAGTGCTCCATCTTTCTCACTGTGTCACGACCAGGCAGAGAGGAGGAAGGCAGTGTTTCTTCAATTTCCACCTCCCTTCTAGTTCTTGTACTATCATTTCTATCAAAGTTATACCTCCATTATGCACCTTCTCCCTGTCTTTCTCCCTTCTTTCTCACTCTTCCATTGATCCTCTACAATTGTGTCTTACTGCCTACTTTTTTCCTTCAGATAATCCTGCAGATAGAAAAAAAACATTGATAAGGAATGGATGTAACAGCACTGTTAAATTTTAATATAAGAAGAAGAAGACAGAACCTTAAGTCCACCAGTGAGGTCACTGATGTCACCCTCATATTCATATTTTGAATTAACTTTTTTTGTTTCACTTTGCACTTTTAGAAATATTATGTCACTCAGGTTCGGTGCATCTGTTGGTATTAACAGCACTGAGCCATTCCAGCTGAATTGGCAATAATGGGACTTCACCTCAGGTCGTTTAGTTTGCAGCATCTCTAGGTTTTGGCAGATATCAAATCTAATTTTGGTGTTGGCTTTCTGTCTATGATGAGTGACCTGGGAGGAGTGCTTAAAATCCAGTCAGACATGATCAGATGGTGAGCTTCAGTTGCCTTGGCGCCGTCAAACGTGTTTGGTATTTAAATTGCAAATTTCACTGGTGCAGGCTCAAACTGAATTTAAATTTAAAAAAGGTTTCAAAGCTTTACCTTCTCCATCACTCAGCGAGTAATACCTCAACTGCTCTCATTTACTAGATCATAAGCATATGAGGAGGGGAGAAATCAAGGGAATTGAAATTATGATATGCAAATGGTTACTCAAGTGTTGTGCTGCAACAAACAGCTTTGGATTTATGAGAGAGGTGAGATGTTACCTCAAAATATACAGTATATCTCATATATGAATACATATAAATATAAAAATAAATATATAGAAATACCAGTTATCAGCAGTTTACAAACTTGTCTTGTGACCAGAGACTTTATAGGTTTAAATCCTGGCTTTTCCTGAACAACATCTGCAACACCGACTACTGACCAAGGCAACTGACCATGTTAAGTAAAAGTAGCAGATATTATTGTATGTACTGTATTATATATGAATTTGAAAATTTGAAGTTTTGTTAATATAAATAGCATGCTTGTAAGATTATATATTATCGTGGACAGTAATGTCCTTTATGGGGACAGTTAAGGGAGGGCCATTTCCTGTTTGAAAAATGTTCCTGCAGACAAAGTGAGGTCAGTAAAGAAATGGTTTAGTGTGGAAGAATTTGACTTGCCTGCACAGAGCCCCGACCTTAACCCAGTTCAACACTTTAGGGATCAGTTACAACTCTGCCCAAATTCACTATGCCTCTGTGGCCAAAATCTTGTGGGGAGCAGCACGGAAATGCTGTCCAGAGAAATATAGCAAAAACTATGGGTTCTATTTAGCGCTTTAAACCAAACCAACCACCAAGCGGCTGTATCCACTATTTAAAAATATTACAGAGAACAAATGCACTGATACCTGTTGATAAGGATGTCATAACAGATTGAAATGGTTCAGCATGCTGTGTAATGATCTATTGACTTAAAGAGACTTTTTTATACAGACAATAATCTCACAACCAGACTCTAGATTTTTGCATTTAATCCCTCAACAGCTTTTGATTTCACCTCCTCACTTGATTGGACTCTATTAACACCTGCATTCAAATAACTTCCAAACAAACACAGGCGGGCAAGTTAATGCTAATTACTAATTATCCCCTTGTTGACTGGCTAGTGAAAGATATATTCACATGCACACACACACGGGCAATAAAGTATTGTTTGTAAGTTTGTTTGAATGTGTTAGACAGCCCATTAGTAATTTACATGATCAAACAAGCTTCCCCTAAACACATTCTGCTGCATTGTTCATCAATTACTCATTTAGTATTAATTAAGATCTGCTTTGTTTCTCCAAGTTGAATTTGATGATGGTAAATTCTCCTGAGGTTGCCTCTCCTTCCCTTCCTCCCTCATGAAGTTTCTCACTGTGTCATCAGCAGCTAAACATAAAGCAAACTCAGCAAGTCGAGAGAAGACTTTGTCACAAATGCTCACAGTGGGCATCATATCTGATGGAAAAAAAGAAAAAAAGGTGGTTAACATCAAGTTGAGAAAGTGATGTCTTCTTAATCTTTCATTCGTTCTCAGGAGGTTTGGTACAAGAACGCATTCGCACAAAAACCACCATGCAAACACGCGGCTTAACAACAGCATACATATTTTTAAAACCTGAATAAAAGAGCAGAGATTTGAATATTGTAAACGTGCTGAATAGCTCTCTGGGATGTGAGTGAAAAAAATAGAGCCTCAACACTGTACTGCGCTCCACATTCTATAAATAAGTTGCCAAACAGTAAAACACTACGTACATATATCTATCTATCATACTTACACACAGATGGATGAACACACATACTATTCCACCCCTCTACACCTTAAAATACAGTCTACCATACATTATGCATATGGGAGAGATACACCTGTTTTACATCAGAGTAAAGATGCAGTTCGCATCACAACTGCAGCAGAATACAGTTTATTGTACCTCTGTGTAAATATATATTGTAAATGTATGTGTGTGTGTGTGTGTGTGTCTGTGTCTGTGTAGGAGGCGGTGTATATATGCTGGACATAGAGCTTGGACGCTTTTACAGATTTCCACAAACACATTAACACACTGAAACAAATTTATGAGACACAGAGAGAAAGAGGCTTTTCGTGTGCATATGTGAAGTGTTTCTGCATGTTTTATGAACGCGTGTTCTTGTCTTTCCCTATGTTCTTTTGTCCTGCACATGCATGTTTGTGCCTGCAAGCATGTGTCAATTGTATGTTTCTGCATGTGATGTAGTGTGTATCTCCTCTGCTGATCTGATTTCTCAAATTAAATGGTTTTATAAGCAGAACTGTAGAGAGTACAAACCCAAGCTGTCGTGTACGCGTGCCACACACGTTCTCACACATACAGTAATAAATACGCACACATATCTGACAGTTTGATCGTTTGCACACATGATGAAAACCACCAAAACATCCGTGTTATGCGCGTCAGGTCTATCTGATGTGGAGACACACAGCAGAACGCTCACATGGTTGCTCGTAGTTCAGAAGATTTTTTTCTTTGTATATTTCACTCTATTACAAGTAAAAGGAGGTGAAAAGAAAGACAGAAAATAAAAAATAACAAAAATTAAATGAAGGAATCTTGGATGTAATCAGTTTTATGTTCAAGGTTGGTTCAAAGCTTTTTTTAACCTAAATAAATTGTATATGTAATTTATTCTTTTAGCCGTTTCATCGGTTGGAAGCGCAAATTCAAATGAAAAACACATTCAGTTGGTCCCAAACAAGTGACACAGTTGATCAAAGAACACAAATGTGCAATTTAGAAATTTCTGAAAACAGCAGGAGCTCTAAATTGCTTGTGTAATAACTTTTTTTATGGCTTGTGCTCACCTGAATGAATTATATGTCTGCTCAGCAGTGTTCATTTATTTTTTTGTGATTGTGCATGTGTGATTTTATTTTATCTTATTTTATTTTGTGAAACAAGAAAGTAGAAGTGTGATTCATTAGAAGTTCCAAACAAACTTACCTAACAGAGCTACACAGCCACACATTGTGACTTAATAACAGCCATCAGTCTTCACAGTGTAAGCACCAGCCTCCCATTACATCTGTGTATAGTGTGAATGCGTCAGTGTGAAGTGGTGTGCACTGTCTGTGAGGTATAAGTTTGCACAGGAGACGGTGTATGTTTGTGTGTGTTGTGTCTGTGAGACAGGGTGAGAGATTCTGTCTCATTAACTGTGTTGTTTACAGACATGAGCTGGAGATAGTTGTGAGTTGGAAAGAAACAGAGGATGTCTTCCAATCATTTAATTTTAATTATACTGACAGCATTTTAGGCTCTCTCTTTTACAATTCACATCTTCTTCATGGGTCATTTTTCCCTTCCTCCTGTCTTCCTCTGTTGTTTTCTATATTCCCTCACTCCCTCTTTGTCTTTCTCCCTGCCATTCTCTCTCTCCCTCTGTCTCGCTTTACACTCCACTACTGCCAAATTCCCTTACTAGCATGTGTCCCCTTGGCCTGAGGACTAGTGCGTTCCCAGCCTTGGCAGGACCTCTGATGGGCCGTCGTGCCAGGAAGGCCGATATGACTGGCAGCAGACAGGGTGGGCTGCTCCAAGTCCATCACTGGGAGGAGGGGAGGCAACCAAATCGAGCGCATGACTACAAACTCACTTGGGTGTGAAGCAAATGTCATCCCAGCTCTTTTCATTCCTCCCTCCATCCGTATTTGTTCCAAATGACTTGAACTGTGTTTTTTTTTTTTTTGTACAATTTCTGTTTTTCTAAGTTGTGCGAGCTGGAAGAGTTGGATAAAGATCCATAAAGACCTGAATTGTAATTTTGAGCCCCCTGCTGAAAGACCTGTCTTTGCTTGATTTGTAGAATTTGCAATCAGATGATAATTATTATGTGACGCTGATTGGGAAAGATTGAGATTTTGAAATACAATGACAGCTGTTGGAAGGTACATAGCACTGATTCGAGCACTTACCTCTGTCAGTATGCCAGTCTGGATTTTTTTTCAACCAACAAAATAACTTGTCCATGAAGTCCTGTAGCTGCAACATGACATTTGAAATACCTGAAGAAGAAAATATTGCCATTTTTAAGCCTTTTAATCAATGACAGTATAAACAATGAACAGCATATGCGTGATGTCACCCACAGTTTTCTAAAGAGCTGTTTTGAAGCTCAGGATCTGTGGCTCTGGCCCCCGACATGTTGGCAGTCCTGCCTCTTCTGCCTACCTGCTAATCTAAAAATTGGCAAAGACGTGACTCAGTGGCGGAGCTGAGGCAGACTGAATGACACCTGGGTACTCAAACAAGCCATTTGTAACACCACTCACCTGTCAATTAAAACAACCACACTGAAATTATGAATTACTTTAATAGTGTTAATATAACATATACAGGTGAGTTGAATAGAAATTCAGACTCAGCAGAGTTACATAAACGGGAAAAATTAGCTATATTGGCTTCACTTCAGTCACGGAGATTGCCACTTGCTTATAATCAGTTAATGCACACCACATTGCATTTCAGCACTATTGTTTTTCAGTGGTCACGCTACTTGTGCCAAAATGGAAACCCTGGAAATACACATGGTTTAGTCCTGCACAAATAAATCCATTCAGAAGTGATATGCCTTTTGGAAAGAGCTACATATAATGCCATGTTTTCTTGCCCAATCATTCCAAAGTGCTAAGCAAATAAACTTTTTTAGAAATGACCTGCCATCGTAACCACTAGAGCACCAAATGTGTATTAATCCGCTACTGAAAATAGTTCCCAACAAATGTACTCTTTCCTCCTGTTTGAATAACATTAGCATATGAAAGCACTATCTTTTAAACTAAAACTACATATTTGTGACATTCTGAATTCTGTTGAAATAAAATAATATTATAGTAAAATACCTTTGTAATTACAATGTGTGCTTTAGTTTTGTGCAGATTTTCACACATGTCCTGTTGAATTAATGTTAGAAAAAAGCCCCCTGGGTTAAGATGTGAAAACTTAGCTAAACATTTTGTTCCACATGCAGGCTCATTTTCTACTCTAGTGCAAAAGTACAGGAGCAGTGTAAAAGCCTTGATACATAATTCACTACCATCTGTCCACAGCACATGTTGTGTAATAAAAGCTGTCTTGTACCCTCTTCTCCTCCCGCTTGTCTTCATCTCTTCCCCTCTTTCATTCTCTTGCTGCTATGTACTGGTTTTATAATTGTTCTCACTCTCTTGTTCTGTTCACATATAGCCTGTGTTGTCACACTCCTCACAGTTTTTGGTCATACTCTCCTTGTCTTGCTTCTCACTTTTCATTTCCATGCACGCCTTCTGTGTCTGTCGTTGTCTTGCACTCCTCTTCTCCCATGAACACAATATTTTCTCTGTTTCTTTAACCATTCTCTGTCTGCTTAGATTTCTCACATCTTCTCATCTTTGGACTATTTCTCTCCAGCTCACTCCATACAATACAGTTCTGTCAATGGCTCTCCATTTCACAGCACATGCCAGTCGCAGCTCCCTTCTGCTTGGGGGTCAATTTACATTTTTCACTCATCAGGGCTGTGCCAAGCCAAGCCAAGCCGTGATGTCATTTGTTTCCACTACAACCCACAACAGGGATTGCCAAGCTGTGCTACTGTGGTCCTGCTTGATAGCCAATTCCTGGTGGTTTCCAAGTCTATAGAGCTATGTGGCCGTGAAAGTTTGTTTTTCAAAGTCTTTTTGTGTTCAGCTCTCAGTAGATTCTTTGTAGATTCTACCTGAATGCAGTTTGGAGCTTGGTTTTCCTACATCACTGTCTGTACTTTCAGATATCAGCCTCACTGTTACACTCAGCTATATTGGGACTGTTTTAAGTTACAGCTGAACGTGTCCTGCTGTTGCTCTTCACATTAAAATCTTTCCGCTGACGAACCGGTGGAATGCTTTTGTTGATATTGTTGTTATGAGTTAACAGAGTCTAGCTTTGCTAATCTTAAATAAAGGTATAATCAACTATAGCTGGGCAAATTCTGCTCGGTTTAGTCAGCGCGTCAGTTCGAAATTCTATATCCCAGGGAGGAATAGTAGTGTATTATAGTTCAGTGTTGTCGGTCCGTGTCACCATGGCCCGACCATTCGCACCATGCCTCGGTTTGACTGGAGCTTTGTATATGGCTGTGCCAGGCATCTTGGCGTTCAATGCAGCATTCTCTCCAGGGGAACTGCCTGACCATGCACCACAACAATTTTCGATCACCTCAACGCGAGAGGGCAATGACGTTACTTTGGATGCACCCAGCCTTACACCAGGGACACTGGCCCCCCCACAATGAAAAACACTATGCGTGTCTGTGTGTGTAGTTAGTAGTGTGTGTTGGTCTTAGTCTCATCAGGTCTATTGTGGAGGCTGACAATGCAGTGGCCCTGTGAATCAGTTTCTTTTGTAGTCCTTTTAGAGTCAGAATCTGCAGGATGTGGGTGGATAAGTGTCTGTCTATCTTTATGTGTGTGTGTGTGTGTGTGTGTGTGTGTGTATGTACGTGTGTGTACGTGTGTGTGGGAAGGGTGTCAGAGCAACAGCCCACTGTTCAGTCTTCTCCACTACGTTTAGTGCAGAGGCTCTTCATAGTAGCTCGGCCTCATGAGGGAAAAAAGGGAACAGGATCAAGGGAGAGGAGGAGGTGGAAGAGAAAACAGGGGTGATGTGGGAAGAAAAGGGGGATAAAATAGAAAGTAGAGAGGCAGAGTGGTGCAACTGAGGAAGCAGTTTGAAGAGGATTATGATGACAGGTATAAAAGGAGACTGTATTCGATTGCTTTATTCTAAGCTAGGACTCATTGTGTAATAAAATCAGGGCATAAAAAACTGATGGTTGAAGCCTGATATTTTTAGTGGCAATTAAACATTTGATTGATTTCATCAGTTAACTGGACGGCCAGCAGCAGCAATAGCCAAAATATTATGAATTTTACTGTACATAACCCTGAATGCAACTTAATAATAGCTTCTTTCATTAGATTTTTCAAATTTTAAAAACCAAGCCACCATTTATGTATTCTGAGTATAAAACATTCTTTCTTTTTTAAAACTTTAGTCTCAAAAAACCTTATTCACACAATCAGGGTAACTTCTTCAGACATACTGTATACTTCGGAGCCACGGGCCAAGAGTTCCCCTTGAAATAAAGTGTGCAAAGCAATTCAAACGCTCATTTTTATGTCCACTGCATTCACAAATCCTATTCAATATAGATGATCAGTCAAAAAACAGAAAGAAACTGTTTTCTTTGAAAACTGGCCTTCATATAACAGCGATAATACTGTATGTCCATGCATATCTGAATATGACAGACCTCAATACATCTAATTTCTCTCCAGGTTAGATTGAAATGATGCTACAATCATCACACAGTTTCTCAATGTCTCACCTACCGTATTTACCTCTACTTTAATGATAATTACAGGCGATTATTTTTATATCATATCACTACTTGTACTTATATCTTTACATATCATTGCATCTAATTTCTCCTAATCCTGCCTTTGAGTAGAACCTTGTTTTACTCCATATGCATTCCGACCCTCTGCTGAACACCATAATACATCCTGCTGCTTTTTAAAAAAGCTTATAGCTTTGAGTTCATGAACCTGTGCACAAATTATGTTCATTACAAAGCAATACGTACATACGTCTTAAGAATACACGTTCTTTGATTAAAACATACTTGCACGGAGCAACAATGCTTTCCATGTCTGAAAAAAGCACCACTATTTTCAGTGTCCATTCATCGCCCTTGATTCCCCTCTGAGAGGTTGTGTAGCTCTGATGAATGCAGCAAGAAAGGCTAGAAGGAGGAAAAAGGTAGCACAGAGGGGAACAGCAAACCTATTGTTACCAAGGGTGGAAATGTGTTCCCAAAAAGGTGCCATTGTGGTTCTTACCGTTCTGTGTTGATTTTTAACCCGAGAGCACTTTGTTTCTTTCTTTATACATTTTTTGAAATTGTAATTCATGGCATCTTCGGCCTTGCTGCGCCGCATGGTTTGGGTGTTTTGAACATGCACAAACTGTTGGGTTTTAAGGGGGCATGCTGAGATGTTCCTGCTGGTCTGGATAAATTCATACCTGATTGGTACTTGTGAGAATACAAATACCAAATATAATTCTTTAGGTTGAGAAGATTTTTATCCATTTCAGTTCACTCTTACAGTAGGTGGTGAGGAGGAAGAAGTGGAGAGTGTGTGGAGGGGAAGTGGGAAACACGCTAATCAGTTCATTTGTGTGATATTTATAATGGAGAACCTGTTATGTCAAGTGCGTTTGAATCAGTTTGAAGCTTTCATTCATTACAGGCACGGAGAACGTTTTGTAGCATGAATACCATAATTGTACTGAATGCCTTACATCACTGAGAACAATGCAGATACAACACAATGTGGATTCTGTTGGAAGCTTAAACTATGAATGTTTTTAACTTAATGCTCATACTGTGTATGATTTTGACAATGGCAACTTTTGTACCACTTTACAAAATTGATTTCCCTTCATACACTAACTGTTAATGCATAATACATTACAACCAAAATTCATCACCAGAGGTGAAAGTCGTTTTATTCTACGCTCTGTGTTGCATGAGCTCATTTTATCCTGTAATCATGTTGAACTAAATGATTTTCTTAAGTGTTTTATGAGCTGGCGTTGTTGCAAGATTGGATTTAACTTGAGTTCTGTATTTGGTTTGTACAGCCGTGTATTGGGGCCATTGGAACATTAGATTATTATTAATAATCTGTCATAGTTAACAGGTGAGAGCAGTTTCTCACCTTTAATGTGTTCAATGAGGGATGCTGATGACCTGAAGTTACAGGTTTCACCAATGAGCATCTTATTATCAGAGATTTTCGAATGTTGAAATGAAAATTAAACCACTGAGTGGTGATACACAGAGCAGAGTGGTACATTCATCAGATGGAAGTGACACAATAAAAAGGTCACTGTAGCAGTATACTGTAATATGCATCTACAGTATAGCCACTGACAATAAAACTAATCCATGCAAACTACTAACGAGCCGCAATGAGTGAAGTAAATATTTTGTGCTAGTTTTGTGAAGTATATTTCTTGCTTTTTAGTAGATTAATTGTAATAAATGTAGAGAGAATGCATGAACTATTTGTGGGGTCATTAAGTGCAGTAGGTGTAGTTGAAGTAGGAAATGCTGAAAACTTCTATTCATTGAGTGTTGAATCCTGTGGCTGCCACTCTTGTACAAACATGCTTTTACAAGTATTCATGTGGAAATCTTCTTGGAGTGGTGCATTTCTAACATTTATAAGAAATAGTATTTTTACAGGTGAGAAGATTTTTGCTGCAAATATTTGACTGATTCCTCCCATTTGCAAACTACATTTTGTCCGATCGTCCTCCCGTTTGATTTCCTCCCTGTTATTCTCTTTTCTGTGCAATTTATTTATTTTTTTCCAGGGCCTTTATACTTCACAGAGAAATAAATTTACTTTTCGATCTCTCCAGTCTTCAATGACCAGTTTCAAACCCAGTAATTTAGAGCTAGAGAGGCCAGGGAAAAGTCTGTCGAGAAGGATTCATCTCTCCAATCCCCAAGCCTAACATTTTATGGCCAGCTCTTTAAAAGCATGTTTAATGCGCTGCTGCAAATGGAGAATTGCCCTTGTAGATCACCACCACACAATTTTCTGTCTTCCTCAGGCCAGTAGTGGTTTGTCTCTTTTAGTTAAGTTTGGCGTTCATGTATATGTCCTTGTGTGTATATGCACGTGCAATTGTGTGTGCACGTGTGAGACAGAGACAGATGGCTGAAGTGTTATAGATCGGAGGAACCAAAAGCGGGTCAAGGAAAGGCGCAGACCACATACATATTTAAGGCAGAAAGAGTATTCCAGCGTGCCATGTCCTTGTGCTTTTATTATCTCTTGTTTTTGTGTATTTCCTAAAGGAACTAAATTGGAACTAAATTCCACTTTTTACAGATGTGAGTTTGGTTAAAATGATGTGAGGTTACAGAGTGTCAGATTTCTGATATTGCTCATTTTTTTAACGTTGTAAAGAGTAATATGGGTTCGACAGTCAAGGCCAGTGCAATGTACTGTGTAAACATTTTCCTTCCTAATGTAACTTTAAGAAAAATATTCAGACGAAGACATCACTCCTCCTCCATGATGGGGAAGTGGTTTGGTGGTCCCACATCTGTAACTGGGTGGTCTAGAGTAGAGGATAACCACCTGTAACTGACTTGTGGTTAAACCATTTTCATAAAAAACAAAACAAACAAACAAAAAGAAAAACATTTAGCTCCATTATGAGGTTGACATTTTTGGTTCTGAGTGAAATATCTTGACCACTACAGATATTTAAGGTGCTTTGACGATCATTTAGGGGTTCCCTGGTTGTTCATCTAATGCCATCACCAGCAAAATTTCAGTTTACTCAGTACTGTAGTTTATGACCAAATGCCTACAGAACTAATTTAATTCCCATAAACTTCAGCTTTAATTGCATAGCAATTAGTATTTTAGCGATTCATCGCCCTGTTGTCATAAATATGAACAGTTGAACATGTGTATTCGTTATGATTATATTGCTTGCATTGTCCACTTGCACAGCTCTGGTTCTTGCACAACACCAGCTCCTCTCCACGCGACCGCGCCCTAGGGCTAAAAACCTTCTCATCCAAAGTGGTCCAAAAGCCTGTGCCAAACACAAACACATCCCCGGTGCTCTGAGCTCACAGTCCGGGCAGCTTGGCTATTAAACTGAACGAACATTAGCTAAAAGCAGCTAATGTATAGAATAGAATAGAATATATTTCAGTCTACATCAAACTTTGCTGTGTCTACGTATGCTTCTGCTAATGGCTATAGACTCTTAGTCTCTGTTGTTTACAAGTAGTAACAATTACCAGACAAGGCTACTATTGTGCAATATTCAACTATAGCTATTGCAGGTCTGATTAAACAGACCGGTCAGGATGGTCCTGCACATCACCCACTGTATTTTCCCTCTATCCCAACAAAGGGTGCGTCGTAACTGATTTTATCACATAACATGGTTGGAAATACTCACCACAGCAGAAGGCAGTGAGATCTTAGTCTAACTTTTTCACTCTTCTAGGTCCATTCTGACCATGTATTGGTTTATCAAGAGTGCTGAGGGGAAAATTGATTGAAAATGGCAATTTAGTATGCAGAACGTGCAGGAAGAGAGTTGCCAGGAAAGTGAGAAACACTTCAAATTTAATGAGTCATCTGTGTGACCACATTCTGCTGCTTTACAGTGAATGCAACATGGTTACATTTTATTTCAGAGCATGTGAAGGATCTAGAATTAGGAAAAGGTCAGACGGAGCAAATTGACCGTCCATAACCAGCTGGATCCATTACATTCCTCCAGGACACAAAGCTGCTGATCAGTTATGTGCAATAATTTACCATCAAGTCTCCCTGCCAGAGAGGGTGGAGCTGTTACACTGCATAATAACTTCCTGGAACTTTTAATAAAGGAAATTTTTGTTAAGCAAAGTCTTCATCACAAATGCGATGCTAAGTAATACCAAATCCCTCCTCACCTGCCACCATTTTCAAACTCTGAACCCTATCAGTGTTCCAATTTCATTTATTTTCTCTAATTCTTTCAGTCTGTCCTCTCTTTCAACCCCTATTTTTGAGCAACCCACAGTCCACTACACCTTGTTCACGGTCCAAAGCGCCACAGCTGGTGTGTAGGGGGCTGAGGAGTAGTGTTAGCCAAAAGAACCCATAAAAAATACTCCCTATTTATGGATAAAGAGCAGGCTGTATCCTCTTGGAGTGGCCAGGAAGCTAGGATAAGTGTAGCCTTGGGCATGCTTGCTTGGTGCTGCAGTATTCAACTCAATGATAGAGAGAATGGCTGCACACATCCACATAAACAAACACGCGCACACACACACACATAAATTGGACACCTGCAGTGGATTTTATTTGAGAGTGGTCGGGCAAAGGGGAGAAAAATGTTAGGGTAGAGAGACAAGTGATGTTTTGAGCGAGTGAAGCAGAGAAAGAGGGACAGAAGAGGAAAACGAAATGGAAATAAAGAGAGGGAGAGATGAAGACAGACAAGATGTGTAAAGTGTCAGGGAAAGAAACTGTGTGAGTGACTTGCAGTATTTATTAAGACTTTATTACAGCTATTACAGGTATCTGATAATATGTTGTTCATGTTGTTCAGGGGATTCTAAAGTGCACACTCATGCTGTCTAAATTGAGACTTCTTGTTGAATGTATTTTAAATTAAAGGTACATTCCACCCAAAATACTTTTATACCTGTTCCACATTTATTACTTAGGGGCAGTCTCTCCATTGTGCACACGCCATCCAGCAAATATCGCAGAGTGAGTGACTTACTACAAATGTCAATGACCTAAATCTTTGAATTCCAAAAGAACTCAGCATTTCTAATGTCTACATCTATTTCCATTTAGCATAGTCGTCTCCATTTGACTACAGGGAGGGTGCAGGTATGCAGAATGAATATTACACCCATCCTTTAGACCGAGCCTTCGGTTTGAAATTAATGTCACGGTGCCAGCCCCGATTTCAGTCTGCTCTTGCTGTGTTAAATTGGAGAGATATTGTTCCCTGAGTGACCCGTGTATAGAAACACGCGTATAGATATGCACATAGACATCTTAAGTACTTATGCATGCAAATACATGTACACTCATGCATAAATACAGACACATTTCATACGCAGAGGGTGAAAACACACACAGGTTCAGTCGCTGCAGTTGAATTTGTCTGTGCATTCCTCCACACGCGCACACACACACACACACACACACACACGTACTCTTTCAGCATTTGGAGGATGAGTAAAGAGGGTTGTGTACTGAGAGGGCGGTTTGACTTCTGTTGGGTGGTAATGGGGAACAAGTTATCTTGGCGGGAAGCCAAAATCATTTAATTTGAAGCACAGGTAGGAGCAAGCAAGCTACAGAAGGCAGATGTGTTTATACTGGGCTTATCTGAAATTGATCAAAATCTTTACTTATTTCACAAACATTTGGCAATAAAAACATATTACAGACAAACAGACAAAATCAAATCACTTTAAAAAAATAAGGAAATGGTTATTGTAAAAATGGTTGTTTTCCGGGAGGCACCAATATATATTTTCTAAATTTTTTAAGAGTTTCAGGAATTTCATGGTCATAAACACATGGAGGTGAAATATTGTTCATTTTATTTTCTGGTTTTTCAAGTTTCTAACTTTTCAAGAGCAAAGTTCAGGGATGTTCAATAGAAAAAGACAAAAAAAAAAATACAAAATAGATTTCTTTGTGTGTGATTTTAAGTATTTCACACACTCATATTAGTGTTTAATTCTTGGTTAGGGTAAAATAAAAGTAAAAGCAGTGTAAAAAAGTTTACAAATCAATGAAAAGGTTATGAAAACGTCTCATATTTAATAATCCACCAAGTTGTCAGTAATCATTGAGAGGAGGATTCTAGTTCATAAATACGTTGTGTTTTGTATTCAGAAATATGTCAGTAGCATTATCACAACATCCCTACTTAACATTCATTGCAGGTCCATCAGAGAGGATTAGGGGAGCTAAAGGCTAAATATATACAGTGAATGGGCTATAACATTATCAAACAATGGAAACAGGGACACATCGAGTCTCAGGTGGTTTTCAGAGGACGACGAACAAATATGCTTGATATCAACAGCAGATCTAAAGGTGAAGCTACGCACAAACAGAGATTTTATTCATGAAGCTTTCTTCCTTTTTTTTCTATCACAGCTTTTTACTCCTAACTGACCAATTCTGTGAACTGAGGGCAAGAGTTATAAAAATTATAGGTCAGCCCCTTCAAATAGACTGTTTGTTTTGCAGTGCATTTAAGATCTCGGCCTGAAAACAGTTCTTCATAGACTGAGAGAATGCACAGGTTCAGCTTGGTTTTTATGAAGCTGTTTCATAAGCATAACTACATTTTCTGTGACTTCATCCTCCATAACTGCCAGAAACCTGATGTTAGAATGCATATAAATTATATACAGGTAAAGTGGTAAAAACCCCTTGAAACAGTTCACTTTGTTCCCAAATGTCCCTTTTACTGTCATTTGTCCATAATTATTGCTGTTATTTTATTAGCGAGCCGTATAATGCTTAGGAGCACAATCACACAGCACTTCAGTAATCCTAGCCATTAGAAATGACATTTTAAAGTAGAGCAAAAAGACCACTCTTACTTGTGTTCTAATTGAGTGCAGCCGTAGGCGCACTCAATACTCTCTCTCCCAGGAAAACGCTGAGTCGGGCTTAATTTTATTATTATTCCGCTTATTCTTATTATTCTTACGCCCGTTTTTCGGTTCGCTACTCCTCCCACAGTTTTCGTCGCACATGCACGAAATTCGCACAGCATTCCCGGCATAGCCGGGAATGCTATGCTATGACTTTTCTAAGACTTTCGACGAACGGTTTGGCCAAAAATCGCGAAAAACCACGCCGAAAAACTCAATGTGTGTGTATTGCGAGCCAGTCTTGGAGCTAGAGTGCGTGACATCATCGCTAGAGTGAAGAGGGAGAGAAAAATTCGTCCAAAAAAAAATTTAGAAACTGCTCCCGAGGCCACAAATTTCACACTACAGGCATAATTTATACATCGAAACGTAGGAAAATTTCTCTTCTCGCTCACATTCGTCTGCTGAAGCGGTCAGAGTTATAGTTTTGGCGTGAGACGCAGAGATGCGCCAGCAACACCGACCCACACCTCCATCTACTGCCATGTTAATTTGAGAAGAGAAATTTCCAAAAGGAGCAGGGAGCACCTGTTCTTTCTTAAACTCCCGAGGGCAGAGTTTTTCACATTTAGGTCTGAAACTCGGCACAGAACTGGCCGAGAAGAGGAGGATGCTGGCAGTCTTTATGGCTTTCGGATAGTCCACACCATTTGGCATGTGTCGCCACCTGTTCGAGGGGCTCATTTTCAGATTTTCTGTGTCTCTCAGGTGTCAGAGGGCGAGAGCAAGCGCACCTGCTCCTAACTGCAGCCCCTCCCTGGTTACTTGGCAACCTCAGGCCTGAGGGAGCAGAGAGGGGAGGGGCTGTTTTCACAGACACACTAGTCACAGACCCAGGAAAACGCTGAGTCATGCTTTAAATTCACCTTCATATTAGATAGACAGACACAAACAGAGACATACAGACATACACACAGAGAAGACAAAAGGCTTTCAAAATAAGAGTCCCTTCAAAATAAAAGACTTTTTTTTTTTAAAATAAAAGAATTTGTGAAACTCTCATTAACAGACACAGACATACAGACAAATGTCTTTCAAAATAAGAGTCCCTTCAACATAAAACACTTTGTGAAACTCTCATGAACAGACACAGACATACAGACAGATGTCTTTCAAAATAAGAGTCCCTTCAAATTAAAAGACTTTTTTTTTTTTTTTTTTTTTTTAATTTCATGTATGGGGGCGACGGGCCAGAGGAGGCTGCACTCTCAAAATTTCTTTAGGAATTTTTCTAGTTGAAACTGCTCTGCTGAACTTCAGTACACTCATGGTTTATTTTTCTTCCTGTTTTACCCTCACTGTCTTTTGCTCTTCATTGTTCTTGCTGATTCTGTTTTTCTTGCTTTTTTCTTATCTTTCCCATCTTACCCTCTCTTTGTGCCTCTTGTACTTTCTCTGCTTTTGCTGCAGGGAAAAGACCTTTTTAGGGAGAGTGGCTGAGGCCGCACACAAACACAGTGCACACACAATTGGATGGCAGGGCAGGTATCCCCTAAAAGCAGTGTTATAAAGCACTCCAGCAGACAAAACACTTAGTCCACTTTTAGATCAGTCACGACATCAAACACACTACTCCCTCGCCACGTTGTAGTGCTCAGAACTGTCTACGTACGCAAACACTACATCATGTTACGAGTCCCACTGTATGTGGGAAGGATCATACTAAGTGTAGGTCAAAGTGACAGCTTTTTGTATTGTATTCTGTTGTTTCAAAGTGCCTCTTATTTCTGAATATGCAGCATGTGTGATCATTGGCTGAGTGTGTTTTCCAGACTGGATTAGCAGGTTATTGTTGTAACCTGGCTGTTACCTAATGTTATGAAAATGATTGTGTAGTAGTAAGTCCCTACATGGTAACCTCTTCCAACATGGAGGCTGTCCTTCCAAGAAGAATGACAGCATCCCACCCCTAAAACATTATTACACATTACATTTGTCTAGTGACTTTTGTGACGACAACAAATGGAAGAAGTCAGGGGACACTGTTAAAGAGTGACAAGGTCCATGTAGGAAGGAGGATGGAGTGTATGTGTGAGTCATCAAAACACCGGACACTGATGTTGGACACAAACATGGCACGTATGCGAGTGCAGACGCTTCAAATTACTCAAGACTGATTTCACATGAGCTTTAGTCTGAGAGCTGCAGCATAAAACAACAATGGAAAGCTGACCTCTTCCATTTGAATTCACTTCTGCTCAAAACAACCAGTTCATGGCTGACCAGTTAGACGAAGCTCTCGCTGAACATGTCCATATCATCGATGCATTAGGGACCAAAACCATATGCTGGGATATTGCAGAAACATGGCGATTCAACATGGTGGACTTTGTGGAAGAGTGTGTAAATACAAAACGCTCATTCTAATTTAATAAAACCACAACAATTCTTACTTTCAGGTGGTTATATACCACTAAAAACATGCATATTATATTCTACTTCTGCCATTTTCTGTAAATACAGCCTCCTTAATCTTACACACCGGCCTTTTATGGATCATCATTTTCTAATTATGTTTGTGGTACAAGTGAAAGAAGTGACAAGTTTCCAATTTTCTCTGCGGCCCAGAGAGGTGATGTGGGAGGGGTGATGAAGGTGAGATTGGTTAAGAAGAAGGACTCAGCGGGCCAATTGCTGAATGTACATGAGAGGATGAGTCAGTGCTGAATGACGTGTGAAAACGAGGATGATAGGGGAAGGGAGGTGAGAAATAAAAAAGACAACATGAGAGAACAAGAGAAAGACAGACAGAGCTGCAGAGAATAAGAGAGGCAAAACCTATAGGAGGAGGTTTCCAGACTGATAAAAGTCATCTCATTTTTTTAATATAATGCTGCCTAGGAGACTGTGTGTGTGTGCGAGGAAAAGTCAGATAAGGTAGCAAAAGGAGAACAATGCAAACGCAAACTCTGGCAAAAAATGAAAAGATTCAAAAAGATAATGAGAGAAGAGGCCGTGTCCGGTGGCTCACTAGATGACAGGATGAAGGGAAAGAAGAGGAAAAGTAACACCTCCCTATACCCACAAGTCATAATGGACCCAAAGGCCACTTGCATAAAGTAACAGGCAGGCCATGAACACATCAGAACTGCACAAATCTCATATCCCCTGTTGAATGTCTGCATGCTGGCCTCATCAGCAGTAGAGATCCTTTGTCCATGTGTAAAAAAAAAACTCCACGTATTGCCACACAGAGGGCTGTGTATGTGTGTGTGTTGTTCTTAACTCCTTACTCCTCTTTTCTCCCTCCTCCTCCACTCAGTTTTATGTTATGAAAAATTCAGTGGGGCCAAATGCAGAACTGTCATACTGCTGTATATTTGTTAAAATAGATCCAGCCTCTGACAGGGCTTATGAATAAGTCATTAGAGCAGCAATGACACACACTATAAACTCAGTTTGAAATCACATAAATAAAATAATGAAATGTTTCTTCTTTTTTAAAAGAAATTGTATGCTCATGACAAAAAAAACACTCTTTAATGGGACTTTTCTGTCCAGAATGATGAAAAACTCATGGGGGAGATCATTGTTTTCATATTTTGTGTCTTTAAAGATAAAACTGACTGTGAATTCAATTCTAAACAATAAAATATCAAGATGTGAGAGTGGTATGATGAATGGAATAACTGTACTAGGCTATGACGCTTTACTTCTAATGAATCTATGGCGACACTGCCTCCTAATGATGTATAAACTACTTCTGAGATCTGTTAGTTGGTAAAGCTTTATTCATTCGAGACATTTAATTGAGAGATCATTCTTACAAGAGAGAACAGGGAACATATTAAATACACACAACATCACAACAAGCCATTTCAGTCACACTCAGCAGTCATCACACCTACAGCTGTCAGAGAAATGTGTGTCTTTGTCATTCATCCCAGAAGAAAGGTCCATACATCAGTCTTTTAGAGATGGATGTTAAGTATCCCACCAGCTTATCTCGCCATATAAGTAAAAACACAGGTATGCAGGATGACCTCTCAAGGTTAGGAATGGTCATCCAACCTTTTCAGCAACAAGGATGTGCTCTGACTCCATCATTTTGTCTTTTAACTTCCTGGAGTGGTACTGTGTCATGTTGTGATTGTTGACATCGTCCATATTTAGCAAGCATCTAACCAGTTTTACATCAGAACGCACAGCATAAAGAACTGCCAAGGCATGGAGAGACTTTCTCCTACAGAAATCTGACAAGCATTGACTGTTAAAAGGAGATGCTAATTAGATCAGTTCTCCCACACAGTCATATGTTACATTTTTGGGTGAAAGGGTTTAATTCACTTTAAGATTTTAATTCGACTTCCAGACCAACAAAGCAAAAAATCATCTTATTTAATGATGATTGGTGAAAAATGCAAATGATGTTAATGTTAACAACTCTGCATGTGGAATATGCATTTGTGGTATGGCGTACTGATAAGTTAAGCATAAGAGGTCACCATATAACATCAAACTACTGCAAATAAGCTTGATAAGAATGTAACTGTGCACCAAACATTGCCTTTTTATGTACGGTATATCTATGTAATGCATGTGGTCGTATGACCTCATAAATGTGTATCTAATTTCGATAAATGTAGCGGTGTGAACGGATCAGGGCCAGAAATTTTGACTTCTATTTACAATGACCACCAACAGCATTCAGAAGTTAAGTGATGAAAGCACTGTGCTAAGCGGCAACAGTCTGAGCATAATGTGGATTGTATAACATTTTTTCTGTTTTTCAGTGTTGTAGACACAAGCTCTGCTCTGGTAAAAGAATCCAATTAGAATTTTTAGTTTTGAGCTGAGTTTAATGTGAGTTTGGTAGGACAATCTGCCATTTAACTCAATTCCTAAGTACTTATAATGCTGTACGGTATCTTACATTTTGAATAAGATCAGAGTAGTAACATTAACATTTATGCTTTTTTGTCTTTTGAGACATAACGAGCTTTATATTCATAAAAGCAGTCTGGATGTCTTCAATGGCAGCCTCTAATCTGCAGAAGCCCTTGGTTGTCTTATAAAATGAACATTACAACGATTATTTGGAAATACATTTTTAAGTGCAGATTAAATAGTCAGGGGACTAATATTGATGCTTGTGGGACACCTTTTACAACCATCTGGGGACTTGATTTTGAAACGATCAGCAACAGTTGTCTGAACTCCACCAGAAAGAAATTATTAGGCGGGGGGGGGGGGCACCAACTGAACAAAATGTTCTAATCAACTACAACACAATGTTGCAAACTTTTTTTGAGTATTTACATACAACACAAACTGCTGCAAAAATCATAGTGCACATACGTTGCAGAAGTTAAACCACTGATACTCCTGGACACTTTGTAATTTTCTCACATCCTTTAAAAAAAAAAAAAATCACGCACTGAAGGACAGATGTTCATTTGCAAGAGGAAGTAATTCTACAAACTTTCACTCAAAAAGCAAAATGAGATTGTCCCCTCAGGAGAATGGGCAGGACTTGGCAGGTGCTTGCATGTTTGGCCATTGGTGGTTAAATTTTCACATAAATTTGAGCAGGATCAGACTGGGAACAACATTTGGCCATGGCAGTGTTTATCTGGACCAGCTCCATTTGTGTGTTGCATAAAGAAATATCGGGACAGTATCACCTGCTGGAAGGTTGTCATGTCACTCGTCCTTGGCTCTCCACATCAGCCTTGAGATTTTTTTTTGTTCTGTCTGACTTTTTTCACACTATCTCGTCGCTTTTTCGGCCTTCTATGCATTTCATTTATATTTTCAATTCAAACTCCATTTTCTGTCTTAATTTGTTTTGATTTAATTTTGTTTTTTTGATTAATAATTTATTTTGTTCTTGACCTCTGACATTACATGGATGGATGGATCCACTTGAAGAGTTGGGGGTAGTGTACTACTTTGCCTTTACAATATAGGTAACCTCTTGACAATTTTGGGACCCTGTAATTTCCAATCAGATGGGTTGTTCCAACATCAAGATGGCCGCGGTTGGCATCTTTTTTCCCCACAATTCTTTTTCCCATGTTCCTGGTGGTGGTCTTATCATCCAACAGTGTGAAAAAGAATTTCCAGATTGCCAGTCGAGGCCTGAATATGGGCCAGAAACATGGCTATTAGCCCAGACAAAGATATGTATGCCAGTAGTATTATCCATTGAACCGTTCCCTGAACTACAGTTACTGAATGTGCAGTGACATGTGTCACTAATCTGATTCTTGTCAACATTTCACATCAGATCAGGACTGTGACATTATCCCACAATAAGCCAAGTGCAGCTCGGTCACCTGAGCTTAACTGGAAACATGATATAATCTGAGCTAACAAGAGAGATGCCACCCTCTGACCTTCCTCACCCTGCCTTCTACTGTAATGCATAACATCTTGAGGCTGCATACACAAGTTTTGTTTATTTCCACTTGGCTTGGTTCTCTGGTTAAAGTGTGGAAAATTGTATCTGCAACAAATTTGGAACATTCTGCCGAGTAATGATGCCTGAAATGGGTGACAGCGCGTTTTAGTCGTTCAGCGTTGCCTGTGCCTCTCAGTGTGTGGGTCTGACTGATGCTCTCTGACAAATGGAAAGTGCATTAGAGAAGACAGTTTCCCACCTCTGGGTGACCTAGAGACAGTTTCTTTTTCTACTCCCAAAGCCTCCCTCTCATGTTCCTTGAAGTACTCTGTCCCCTTCCCCCGTACTTTTTTTCCCAAGTAAAGTTATAGGAATGTTATTGCAGTGATACTGACATAAACAGGAGTTTAAAGGTGCTGTGAGAGAGAATTCAGGTAACAGAATATGAGGGAGCATAGCAGAGAAAGATGCTTTTTTTTTTTTTTGCTATGACTAATTTGATTTATTTTGGGCTGTGTCAGGGCCGGAGACGCTGTGTGCTGTATGAATGTGTCTGTACGTTTGAAAATGGACACCCACCAGAGGCAACAGAATCATTTAACTAATTTGATCCTAATCATCACCATAAGCCATGTGCATCATTTTGTGTGTGTCATTTGTTAGTTTTA
The DNA here is from genome assembly GCA_033000465.1 of Sciaenops ocellatus. Lineage (NCBI taxonomy): Eukaryota > Metazoa > Chordata > Actinopteri > Sciaenidae > Sciaenops > Sciaenops ocellatus. Next base: position 11,270,156 of record CP136889.1, read on the forward strand.
TTTGCGTCAGTGACTCTGGGATGACATATAAAGTAGTTTTTAATGTATTAAAGTTACTTTTCTGTATGCAAGTATGATAAACTTCAGGCTTCCCACTGCTGATATGTGCAATGTGTGACAATCACCCTCTTCTTCCTTCTTGTGGTGGCAAAATTGTGGTAGAATTCAATGAATCAAATTTGTCACTGTCTGCGAAGGCTGTTTACACAACCTGCCAGAGGCAATGAATTTCACTTTGCAGCTCCTGGCAACGCAGCATACTGATGTGCGTTTGAGAGTCTGAGCATCTTCACTCCAGAGTACAAAACACATGGAGCCCCGAAACTGACAAAAGTCAATAAAAGGTCATCATATGAGACAAGAATATAACTAATTACAGCAATAAATAATGTCTACTGCTACTTTGTTACTGGCTAACTCGCTCTGAGCCTGGCAAAATCCTCCCCTTGCCCAGCTTTAGTTCTTTTTCCAATTCTCTCTCTGTCTGCATTCCCTCCTGGTCTGAGCCTGAAAACCTCCTTTTCCCAGTGGTCTGACGCTTCTGTGGTACCAGTGTAAAACACTAACACTCCTCTGGGTGCTCGGCTAACAAACTGAGCTAACATAAGTAGGCAGCAGCTACAGTTTGCAGCAGCAGGAAATTCTTTGACTGAGATTTGAGGCGCAGCAGCTGGAACAGAGGGAAAACCAGAAAACTATTTTTCCATAAGATATGATCAAGTTTCTTGAAAATAAGTGAAATAGTTGGTGCTGTGTGATCCAACCCAATTACACATCAGCGAAGCATCAACATGATTCATAATTGTTTAAAGTTAATTTGTAGAAAAATTATATAATGAACTTTTAATTCCCTTCACAGATTAAGTGAAAAAAAACTTTATATTTTACTAAATTTTAATTATTTAACAATGTTACTACTGTACTCAGCTCTATTTTTGACTCATTTGTAGAATATATTGGGTGCAAGTGCGTATCATTTGCAGAAATGCGTGAGTGTCCTGTGTATTTACAGCACCTCAGCCATCATGGTCTCATCACTATTCACATCTGATCTCATTATTTAGCAAGGGAACCATTCACCTTTTCTTTCTCTCATCCTTTCTTTCTCCCTCTGTCAATGTATTGCTGTCTTTTTTCCTTCCTCTTGATGCAATGTTATATTTTTACTTTATTTCTTCTCCCTCCATCCCTCTTTCCCCTCCTCTCTGACTGCTCATAAACATCCCTCTTTTGCTCTCTCTTGTCCTCAGTATTGCTCCCTCTGTAGTGAATAGCTCCTGTGGAGCTCAGAGAGGAGATGACTCAATGCGGATCCCCAGAGCTACAGGCACTGTGTGTGTTTGTGTGCAAAGGTCAGTCATGTCCCTCTGGTTCCTGAGCACTGAAGGTTATAAGAAAGAATTCATTTCTCCATTCAAAGTTAAAAGTCAGCCTCGGCTCTGTGTGCATGTGTGTACGTCCAAAACACTAACCAGTACTCTCTCTCTCTCTTTGCCTCTTTGACTTGTGTGTGACAAGAGTTTTAAATGCAAACGTATTCCACCTTTTTGAAGTAAACCCACGGCAACATGGGCAGAACATCTAACGGTCACTCCTAACAGAAATGACAGTCACAACCTGAATCTTCATCGCTTTTCTGTGAGAAAACTCTTAACCCCTGTACTTTCCCCACCCTTAAAAACCCTTTTTTGTTTGTTAGTTGGTACAGAGGTGTCTGACAAAGCAGAGCTGAGGTTCACATGCCGTAGTTCCATACTTTGCCAAGTGTTCAACAAGACTACACTGAGTGTACCATTCATCCATCCATTATTATTGTTCACTAATTATTACATTGATGGAAAACAACAAATTTCATTTTGTGAAAATCAGTCATTAGGAAAAACAATGACTGCTTTTTTCCTTAAGTATAAATGCAAATTAATAATATAAATAAAATCCTTGTGAAAAGCAAGTCATCAGTGATCCACTAATGATGTAGATGAAGGGTTTTCTCAGCTCTTCTTCACAGAGAACATCTGGATGATGGCGAGGCGTTTCTACTTCTTCTGATGTAGGGGTGTTGATTAATTCACGAAACACACGCAGGTACGTTCAGCATTGTAGTTTGTCGGCAGTTTTCTTGGTCAGTCTAAGTTCATTTCATTCATGCAGCGCCTTTCTAGTTTTCCGACCACCCAAATCACTTCACAACAGTTATCACCATGCAAGGTGCCAACTGCTGATCAGTAAGTAACTAATCATTCACACACCGATGATACAGTTTTTCAGGAGGGTACTGGGGATGTCACCCCACAAATCCTCTGATAAATAGACCCCGTTAAAGTGGATCTGCTGTCTCTGTCTCTGCTGAGTTAATAATGTGAATGTAGAACAGAACTTGTCATAATGGAGCAGAGTTCTAGAAATCCACTTCTGGCACAGCAAAGCGTTCGATGGCAATATATGGTATTTACACACACACACACACACACACACATACATCAGTCTCATACACAGCCCAGACTTGCACCTTCAACAGCTTGAGAAAAATAATTAGCACTACATTGTTAATATCTCTTATTTTCACCTCAGTGTTGAATGACTGAGATGTACATTATCCTGAAATGAGCAACAGCTCAGCGCTTTTATTAAACTGACATTTCAGTCAAGAGGAGATACGCTACTGCTGCTGCTCTTTGATTCTCCACTTCATGATGGCTTTATTAAATGTTGATAGGGATATCTACAAGTCATCACACTACAGTAGATATCCTATGACCTGGATGACTGAGATTTGTAATATACATGTTATAGGGGACATGTTAATATGGTTGTGACAGCTATCAGCAGTGGGTATCTTGTGAATCATTAGGATGATTTTGTAGATATCAATATTACTAATGATATTTTTTGTCTTCCACCTGAATATTTTTGCGTGTATATGTGCACACTTAGTCCCTCTATCATGTGAGTCATTTCATGAAATAGCAGATTTCCTCTGACTGTGACTGTGAGATCATTTTCTTTTGGGTGTCAGTTTGTGGGTGAATATGGTGCCATGAACAGTGACATTGCTTCATGTCACTGATAGTAGCGTATTTACATAGCAAGATATTGCTCGCCTTTTTTCATATTTGTAATTCTTGAACTCCAAATCTTTATCTGTAACATGTTACTCTCTGAGAGAGACATAGTGACATGCAGAGAGTGGGATAATGTATGACAGGAGTAAAAAATTGAAAATGAATTGGGCATAAAGGAAAAAAATATTGGAGTTATGCAGGTGGTGGCAGTGCGCTGAGAGACAGAAATAGTTAAATCAAATTATGAAGAGTCTATATTTTCCATCAAATGACAGTATTGCTTGTATGTAACAGAAAAATACCAGAATTTTAGATCCAGATCCAACAGAACCAACTTTCATGTGGGAGCAAGGTGTAAAAGATCCACAGATGTTAAAGTGTCTCCCCACCTGTCAGAAGAACTGATGACTCTTTTTAAATGTCTTCTAGTCCAGGCGCCTTTAGACCTGTTTAATTTGATCAAACTTCATAATATCAACCAGATAAAGACTCGACCAAGCAGATGTGAGTTGTCAGGAACAAAAAGTGAGCATCAGGCACAGCAATTTCTCATTTATCTTGTGTAGTGTGTCTTAGTGTAAAACAAGTGAGGCAGCAGCGTCACAACATTACAGAAATAAGACTACAAGGTCAGAATGTTTTTGCTTCTTTTCACAGAGTTTGACACATTCTGCAACATGTTTCATGATGTTGGCAAAGCAAAAGAGGAACGCTGTTATTTCATTGTAAACCTTGGGTCAGAAGTATTATAGCTGATACATATCCCATCACCCTCTATGCACATACCCACACACTCTGCCTCTTTCTACTGACTGGAAAGGAAAAAGACAGACCGCCTCATGGCTACGTATGTATGATTCCAGGTTTCATTCAGAAAATTACATACATAGTCATTCTTTCCTGGTAAAAGTAAGGTGGATATTGAAATCTCCCATCAAATATGTACATCACACTAGTCGTGAAAGTCAGCAAAAGTAAGATAGTTGGAGTCTGCCTTGTCTCTGGGCCCTGGCATCAATTTAGGATTCTATAATTGCCTAATCTGACAGTGACTATCTCAGAAAACAAATATATTGTGCAGTTTGGTTCGTAGCAGCAGATGTATCCTGGATGATTGTGAATCTGCACAGACATAATGCAAAGACCCCTGAAGCAAAAACGTATTTAATTGAAAGATTGGTAGAAAATTATACCACTGGACACTTTTAAAACTTTTTTGTTGCGAAACGCTGCTCTAGTTTTGGTATTTTGCAATAATCTCACCGAGTACTTCAAGGACATATTTAAGAGAACTGTTTGAATATGTCCTCCATCTAAGCTCCTCCCTTTTATGATGGAGCTTTGCCAAATAAATCATTGCCAGTGTACTTTGGGAGTGCTACTGTATGACTCCTAATTACATTAATCTGTATGTTTGAAGGTTTACAGATTGCATTAGATGTGCTCTAATGTGAACAGTTTAAAAGTAGATTAAGAAACACTGAGTTTCTCCTACGCATTTAATTAACTTTTTTGCTGTAGTTGGGATTTTAATTGGATTTAATTGGTTTAAATGTTTGTGTGTGCATTCCCCAAAAACATGTGTTATATAACAGTATCATGAGACACTTTAAATGCCTAATGTATCAGAGATCAGTCTTAACTCATTATGACAGGCATTTCTTCATTGTTTTCATAGTAATATTAATTTTCTCATTAAAAGGTCTGCTAGTTTGTTTTTTTGACTGCCCTCAATTACTGTATATGTACAGTATGTTGGCTGAGGAACATCATACTATATGTTGAATAAAAACTCTGTTGCCAGTCACATCAAAATATGGCAGACATACACGGATAATAAGAAAGGAGGGGATATGAAACTTGGTGGGAGAAAGCGAGCTGGTGAGGGAAAAAATATTGCAGAGGAGGATGAAAGAGCTGAGAAGACAAGAAAGGGAAATAGCAATGCAACCAACAAAGAAGGACAGTGAGAATTAAAGTGAATGACACAAAAATATTGAAGAACAGTTTCCGTCATTGTACAATAAACTGATACGCTGAAAATGAAGACAGCCGGGGGATGGTATCCTGCATGGGAAAAGAGAAAGGAACTGTTGTAAGATGTAATCCCTTGAACACTGTATTACTTTGGGATAATAAATAGGATAAATATATTTGGTTATTGCAGTTACTGGTCACGAAAGATGGATGCAGGATGCACCAAAAAGGCAGTATGAGGAGTCATGTAAGAGGGGAGAGAGGGAATAGTAACCAGTGTGGTTATCATGTGGCGGATGGCTGCCTGTCACGGTTGGCTGGTGAATGGTATTGATGCTCGCCCGCTCTTACTCTCTGCGGCTTGCAGAGGGAGACACAATCTTGTCATGTGCCAACATATTGCATGTTGGTGCCGAAGCATATGGACTGCTAATGCCATCCCTTGCTCCAGGAAATAATATTATCGAGGAGGGAGAGCGGGAGAAAATAAAAGAAAGGTTGAGATAAGGGATGGATTGGCGAGGCGAATGAAAAAGAGAGAGCAGAAGGATGAGATGAGAAAAGGTGGGAAGGGTGAGAGGTATATGGTTGTTGGAAAGAGAGGGCGTGAAAAGGAAGAAGAAGAAGAAGAAGACGAGGGGCAGAAAGAGATACAGGTGAGAGAGTGGGAGATAAGAGAGGACGGGAGTGGGAAGGAGAGAGGGGAGAGATGAGTAGAGCTGTGACAGTATGTTGAATTATAAATGTGTTGGAAGCGAAGCATGGTCTCATACTCCAAGCTCACTCTGCCTGCAGTGTGGGTGGTTCATTGATGCGATCTGGCATGCAGGACACACACACAAAGCTGTAATAAAACTACTACCAAACAGTGAAATGGCTCCACATTGGTTGCAGAGTAAATGGTGATCATTTTATGTGTATGTAGTCCTGTTTACCTGTGCTTGTGAGGGGCATACAATGTGTTATGAGGACCTTTTGCCTTATCTTAAACATGTTGTGTGACAAAATAATCAAAACACATTGTCCATTAATTATTCTTCTGGACCTTTCAACGGCTAAAGAACCTTGTAGACAACAACAGGTTTGAGGGCTTCATAGTTTGAAAGCAAAGGAAGGTGATCCATGCAGAAAAGCACAGATCCTTCACGAGTCACAAGAAAAAAGTTTCTCCGTAACATTGTTTATCAGCAAAAACAACTGTATTAGCTGGTTCTTTTCTCACTGCTTCTGACTATTATCAAAACTTTTTATATTTTATCTTACTGCCTTATAGTTTAGTAAATACAGATTACCTGGCTTCTGCTCTAGGCAGAGTAGATACAACTACACAACTACTGTATAGAGGCATCTATAACACAGTACTGCAATCAGTAACTGAACCACTGAAAGCAGCCTGAAAGGATAACAAATGTAACTGCCTACATCTGCTTTTAACAAATTGCACTGAGCAATTTCAATTGTTTGTATGTACTTTTATATTTGGTTACCATAGCTAGACAAATTCCAGAATGATTTTAACTTCTTAAAATAAGTCAGGTCATATAATAGACTAGTTCATCATTTCTTTTTATTAGCACTTGTCCCTCTACATGTTGTTGTAGAAGAAAGCCATTAAAAAACGCAACTGCTTTACTTGAATCCACTTAGTCATAGACCCTCCATGAACCCGGTAAATACATTAGATGCTGTGATGTGAATTCAGAGGCACTGTGATGCACACTGTGCCGACATGCTGATATTTACTAATGCAAACGTCCCCTGAGGATTCTTCTTCCCTTTAAATGACATTCTTTCCACTTTGAAGATCATTAATGGGCTTAATGTTACTTTGAAGGTTAACAAAATCACTTATCTATTTGAACTCTTGCATCAGACGAATATGAGTCAGCCTGTAAAGGTGTGTACGATGGTGTGATGAAGTTTATATACAACACTGGGTTTTCCATTTTTGCCTCAGCTATTCATCTTTGAAGAAATCTGTCACGATGTAATGAGTTTTTCTTTAGTTTTGGTCAATTAGAGAAGGGAGGCCATGGAGAATAGGGTAGAAATAGACAGCAAGATAAAGAGAAGCATGAAAGGAGACAAATGTGGACATAGCAAAAGAGATATGCTGAAAAAGAGAGGAAGGACAGAGATAAACAAGAGTCAGTAAAGATGGACAAGATAGAAGAGGACGGGCAAAAGGAGAAATGGTCAGAAGGACAAAGAGACAATGATGGAAAGACCATGAAAGTAAAGCAAGTAAAGTGATTAAAGTGACTAAGAATGAGAGACGGAGTAAGATATGAAAAAGAGGAATTTAATTTATGTGTTAAGGAATTGAAGCTTAACAAGAAGAGAGCAAGAGATCAAGAAGAAAAAACACAAGAGGGCAACAGAAAAAGAAGTTAGGACATCAGTGTTTGGGTCTGATATTTAATCTGACCTAGACATCATTAATCACAATGGGACCAGCTTGTAGTGAATATAACCCAGATAATGGGGAAGAAAAGTTAGACAGGAAAACAAAGGAGGAGACAGGCACACACTTTTATGTTTTTGCTGACTCACAGTAACTAAAATAGGAAGCTTTTTTATGATGGCTGCCACGTTTGTTATACACAAGCACACAAACTCGTAAACCTACAAGTAGTTAGCCTCTGAATAGCTATTAACATTAAGACGCATAGACAACTAACTGAAATGTTTCCTCACGCACACACCCATGCACTCACAGAATACACAGCAGGGTCTGTTACGCAGTGTCTCTAGAGGGAGCAGAACAGCGACTACAGAGTAATTAGGTCTTGCTTGGTCAGGAGTTTTATTGGAGGCTGGGGACTTCTCCAGAGCAAAAAACCATAACTTTTCACAGAATATCATTAGACAGGGAGGGGAAGCATCATGGCTAATATTGTCCTTAAACAGAACAAGTGCGTGAGGAGTTTTTAAAATGCAAGAAAGCATATTGTAACACATACATCAATTGTGGAATGCAAATATTAGGGGTGTCACTGTTTCGATTTTTCATTGAAATAAGCTCAAAATCAAAAAAGGATCGACGACTCTCCCAGTACCCCAGTTTTTGCAGGTGAGCTGTTAAAGCACCCTTCTGCCATCTCGCAACTCTTCATTTTGATTTTGTAACAGTTTATTGTTATTTAAATACATTTCTTAAATCTGACCATATGGCCTTAGTGTGGTACGTTCCAAAACACATATGACAGTATGTCACACCTGTAGCTTATATTTTTAAAGAAGAATTTCCACAGGCAAATAGCAGCCACAACTATTTGTATATTTTGAGTTTATTTTGAGTTTTAAGGAGATTTGGAAAGTAGTAGCACACACGGAACATGAGTGCTCCAAAAGTTCAGATTTGTCGAACTTTGACCACTGGACCTTTGTAGCAGCATCGAATCACTTTTGACCACTGCTTTACTGAAAGATGTGTGATTATGCCTCTGATTTTGCAGAACAATAACAAATACCAAACATAGCTATAGCTAAGGTGGCATCATTTAGTTTGGTTTGCGACTGCATCAAACATAACATACATGAAAGAAATTATCTGTCTGTCTGTCTGTACAGAAGATCCTGATATACAGTGGCCTGGCACTGCAAAGAAAAAACCATAACCTTAATATTGTTTATCCCACAGCACAGCATAAGGCATCAAATGGCAAATTCATGTCAGACAGGCAAGCAGATATCTTTGAGGTTAAAAGATTTTCTTGGCCTGAGTGAAACATCAAGTACTTTCTCCCAGGCAATTCACTGCCTCAAACAAGCTTCACCAGTCAAATTGTTGTGTTTAAGTTGAAGAAGGTTAAAGTGTTGTGTCTGCAGATCTGAGTGAAGTTGAGGAGAGAAGCTTAACTCAGGGCAAAAAAGCAATCATAAGCACTGAAGTGTGTGTTGACCACTGTTGCTGATTTATATGTGAACATCTACATTATCATTGACTGTTGTTGACTAACGAATTGACTTCCGTCATTTATTATGATAAGAGACTGTGTGTTTTTGAGCTCTGTTTGGATTCTATTGGATTTCTCTTGATAAATAATAATATCTAAACAATAATGCACAAAATGACAGCAAAAGCAAACCTTAAGCACACGTTGGGGTGGATTTTTTACTAAAGTGTTGTGATCAGGTTAGGGAAAAAGGAAAATATGCATCTATGATAAAACAGTTCCTAGTTAGTAAGCAGACTGAGAGAAAAGATACTGTGTAAAAAAAAAAAAAATCTGGACAGAAATTGTTTCAATTCAAATATACTTAAATTTAAGTTCAAAACTCTAAACTGTGTGTTGATGATCTTAATAAATTAATAAATAAATTGTTTGTATCTATTCATATCATTAGCATTTTAAATGTGCTTTGTTTAAGCCTAGCTAGGCATGTTATCCGAACTCCACTCAAAAATGTCTGAGTGCAAAGTTGGAGGAGTTAGGTCTTGCTGAGGTTAATGAAAGGAAAAGTTTAGGTATTAAAGTGTTCTTCATTAAAATAATGTATTTTTACAGAATACAGCATTGGTAGCAGGAGTAAGTTATAATGAGACATAGTGGAGAGAACGGTTGCTACAGAAACTGTGTCAATTAAAAGAGACATTTGGCTTTGAGGCTGTGGTAGTGCTTGGCAGAGATGACTTGTATGTTTGACAGAGAGATTGAAGAAAATAGACAGTATCTACCTGTAATTGTGTGAGTAGTGGGGAAAGCATGAGGCAGACTTTGATGGATATAAAAAACAATCAAGAGTGAAAGGAAGATGGGAAAATGTGTTTTGTAGGACTTCTGTCTAAAATGTAGTATTTCCTGAAAATAAATTGCTGGTGTTTGACTGCTTGTTCACGTACAGTAGCCTCCTGTGACCATGAAAAGACATAAACTGATGCTTGTGTCCGCTGAATACCCTGAAGCCACGCCCACTCGTGGTAGCAATAATTTTGAAGCAACTGAAACGTGCAGATGAGTTTATAAAATGACATGAATAACTTTGAAACACTCTGAATGAGATGAATTAATCTGTCTCTCTGCTAGGGCTGCAGGGGTATGCTCAGGGTGGCCTCATCGTGTCATCGAGCCCCCCTTTAGGACCGCCCAAAAAAACCTGGACTGAACACTGGTGAAAAACTATTTTAACCTCTAACTCCACATTTCAGTAACATATCGTTCAAAGTCTTTTCACATGTTTTCAGCAACTATACACAACATATTTAATGTATTTTGAAAGAAATCTCAGAATTGCCTTTACACGGACTTTAATGTATATTACAATGTTAAATAACAAATCACAAACTATTTAAATATATTGTTAATCTCAAGCAGTTTATTTCACTTGACATGACATTTAAACATGCACTGTTCAACCCTGTTCTGTCAAGCAAGTATTGTACTCCAGGAAAGTAATGCATCAGTTTTTGTTACCCTCGGCACTGTTCCTTTCATTGCAAACCAATGCCTGCACCATGCAGTTATCACTTGCGCAAAGCTCATTAGGATGAGATTATCTTTGATGTGCACAAGGTCTAAAGTTTATCCCTGTGCTCCCACTCTGTGACACACGGTCACGTCTTTGTGATTCTAAGTACTTGTATATAATCTGACAGCAGTATCAAAGGAATAGCATATAGGAAGATCCACATGAACCAACTGTTCTGAAACAAATTTGGTTCCTCTGTCTGCACCGCAACATCCCATGTGGTAATAAATCTTTGTTATTAGAGGAATGAATGCTTCTAAAGTATAAATAAGATGACAGGCACCAAAAGTAGACTCCACCACCCACACCCCCGTCCAAGAACACTTTCCATGTTGTTGTTGTTGAGAGCGATTTTGTTAATAAGCCGGCGAGCAGTAATGCTTAGCAGAGGATGGGTACTCTATTAACATCCCTGATGAAATGAGCCACAGAGTTTCGCTGCGTGTGGACTTACTGTATTCTACAAGAGCCGTCCAATTTTCTCTCAAGATGCTGGCTTTCTTTTATTAAACATAAAGTCAGCTATCAAAACTATAACCTCAACACATTGTGTCTTCTTACTGCAATAATATAAGTATTAGAACAGCTTTTAAAGTTATTCTCAGTTGTTTTCCCCTTGGATGCTGGCTCGCTAAAGGAAAAAAGAAAGATACTCCAGATGAACATTGATGATTGGATCCACAATCTCCAAGTGTCTGCGTAATAGCTCATTCCTCTGAGCTACTGACTCTATCAACAGCTTAGCCTGTCTGAGATCATTTCAATTTCCTCTCAGCCTAGGTTGTCAACACTTCAATATTCCCAAGGGGCTGCTTCAACGCACAACTTCTGACCCTCCGACTAGTTGGTAATCCTGTTATGCTGAGAGAGATACACTTCCATCTAGGCCACGGAATAATGCAGTTCAGGCTTGTAGTGCAAAACACCAAGATGTTGTATTGCAACATATTACACCATAGTATGAGATGTTGATATTTTGTAAATCAGAACTCAGTTGTAGCTCGATGAGACAGTAAAAGTGTTCTGAAATGGCAGTTTCATAGCAATTTTTCTTATTTACCAGGACTGACAGACATAAAACTGTACTAAGAGAAAACAGTGTCGCTAAGCAATGCTTTTTTTTTGCCTCTTCATGCAGTATTGAACATTGAGATTGGGTTAGTTATCATGGGGCGAAACAGCTATAACAATGACTATTTTTTATGAACCTGCAGACTGCCACAGCACAGCCAAGAGAGTGGATGCCCTGAGTTTAATCCACTCATGCTGAACTTCTTAAGGTGCCAGTATACTTTCTCTCAGAAGTGCTTTTTTAAAGGTTGAAAAGCTTCAGAAACCCCGTCCCGTCACACCTTTCCAATGTCGGATCACACCTACTTCATGCCATATATATAGGCCAGTTATACAGGGGAGTCTTCCACTGTGTCCATTCAGATCAGACATAAGCACTTGTGATTTCTGACAACATGTAATATGAACTACTTCTTCTGTAATATAACCCAGCCTTTAGGCTGCCTCCTTTTATTAGGATACCACAACTTTAAAGGTCCAGTGTGTCGTATTTAACTATTTTTTCCTTGGTGTTCCATCAGCTGAAAATAAGAATCATTACGTTCTTCTTACCTTGGAATGGAAATAGATCTACAGATGCTGCAAGTCCTCTTCCATGGAGTCTGCCATGTTGAACCACCGTGTTTCTGCAGTAGCCCAGAATGGATAAACCAAACACTGGCTTTAAATAGGATGTTTCATGTTTTTTTTTTTGGTTTTGCCTCAACAGTAGTTTCTCCTTCATGCTAAGAAAGAGAGAAGCATGGGGGTTGCAATTTGGAACTACAACACTTGTTGCCACATATCTACACATTGATCTTGAAGGATGACCTTCACCAATCAAATGTTAATGTTTTGTTTAGAGATGGTGGATCTTGCTCAAATCGTGGGAGAAAGGGATGCGTGACAGGCCAAACACGAGGGAAGTCCTCCAACCACAGAGCTCACAACGTAATTGTCATTGTTACAATCATGCATGTACTAATGAAACAAAATATCAAACCTTGAAAATCGGAGAAAATGAATCCATTTAGGCTGCCAAGCTGTTCTACGGTCTTTGTAATCTTGTGTCTTAGTGGTTTAATACTGTGTTTGAAGGAGAATGGTGAGACACATCATGCAACACATAATGAAGTCGATACGGAAGCAATATTCAGTAAGAGACAAAGGTAAATAAGTTTATAAAACAGATGAATTGCAGCAACTTAACTACATTTCCCAATGGTTTAAGCCACTTGGTAAAGCCAGTGAATACCACACCACAGTTTCAGCTTCTCATCCAGTAGCTCAGCACTTGAATACAATCAGTCCAAGGTTGTGCTCTCAAGAATACAGTCTTTGTTGAACTGCCTTGTCTTGTTCTGTGTATGCAGACCTGTGATTCAAACACCATATTGTCGCATTATGCAGGAGAGGTTGTTGAAGTTCTCCTATTGTATACGCACGCACACACACACACACACATACACACACACACCCCTTCATCTCTGTCACTTTCTTTCACTTGTATTCTCCTGTTCTTTATGTCTTCCTTCCTCTCATCCTTTCTCACCCTCCCACATCTCTCTCACAGACAGACACAGACAGACAGATTTCCTCCTTTCATCCATGTATGTGTGTGTGCGCGTGTGTTTGCGTTATGTGTGGATGGTTCTAGCCGGTAATGGGATTGGGCAGATTATGCTCCAGTCATTGTTGTAATGTCCATGTTTAACAAATCTCTCCCTCCTCAGAAACTCTAATGCCAGCCGCCTGACAGAGGCTATGAGATGATGCAGCTGTTGCAGTGAATTCTCCATCTCTCTCTTCTTTTCTTTGTTCTATCCGCCATTCTTTACTTTTCTGTAAAGAATGGCAGAGAGAAGTCTTAACTGCCTAATCAAGTTAAAATCTGCTTCACAGATCACTGCACAAGCTGGTGAAAGGCTGATAGCTTCCCAGCTTCCAAACAGGAAAAGGACAGGCACTCATGCATTTTTTAGATGCCATTCTTTGGCAACTGATATATACTACAGGACCATATTCACACTCTTGTATTTGCACTGTCGAGTGAAAGCAGTTGAATCCGGTGTGCAGTCCAGTGGAGGTTAATGAGGGTCTATTCACACTGCAGCACTAATGCTGCTGCCAAGTTAATAATTACTGGGATATTTCATTTTGGTAGAACTTATTCATCTGGTGGCGCTCATATCTCTGTAGGAATTCAGAAGCAGTCAAACTGCAGTCGTTGATCTGTAGAACTGCTGTCAGCTCTGGCATTCAGACGTTTTCACAGCTTTCTGCATACACAACAACAAAAAAATGTCTTATTTTTTGTTTTGGGTGACATTTGTTTTTTAAAGTTTACTCAGGTTTATGGGTTGACCTATGCCATGGGACAAAGGTAACACCAGGGAAAAACACCAGTGTTGCAGCACATTCCAATGTCTTCCTACAGTTCATTATAATTATTGGAAAAATCAGCTCCTATACTGCCAAAAAAGTTGGATCTTAAGCAAAAGATGGTCAAGGCACTTTGTCAAATTTTAGGGGTCTTTATTTACAGAACATAGCAGCAGTTGAATATCATGTTTTCATTTTCATTCATAGGAATTGAATTGGACATTATGTCTTTGTTACCTTTTCAGATCTGCAGACACCACAAGTCCTCTTCCACCATGATATACCACGGTATGTCTACAGTAGCCCAAAGTGGACAAAGTTAACACCATCTCTAGATAGGGCCTTTCACGTTTTTTGTGTGTTTTGCAGCCACTGTAGTTTGTCCATCACAGTTTGAAGCAACGACACCACAAGATGCCACTAAATCCTACACACTGGTCCTTTAAAAAAGGGGCCATTTGTAATTTGCAATTCCTGGCAACATGCTCCAAAAAATAAAATAAAACATTTCACTTCATCACACCCTTATTGATAACAATCTCCATTTTTGTTTACAGTTTTCAGTTGTGAACATAATGATCGCATGATAATGCTGTGATTTCATTGCAGTAAACTGACGAAATGGATGCCGAAAAAACTACATCATGGTGGGGATTTGTAAAGTCTAACAAGACAGCAGCGTTTGAAATGCTTGTTTTCTAAGTTCGGATCAACGTGGGCTATGCTAAGTTAGTTCATAGTAAAATACATCTGATAGTTGGAATCTTATCACATATTTTCAGCACTTACTAGTTAGTCCAACTTCTTTTTCCTTTACGCCAAGCTCCAGTCTCCTTTTTTGTCCAATCTCTGTATAAATAAGAAGTAGTATCATAGAGCTCTGAGCGCCCACAGACATCTACAATAGCAACAGTGGATGTCTGCACCGAGAGTGGAGATAAATCCACTTTTTAATCCCAAAAGTTTAAAAAATAAACGCTCGGCTCCCTCCCGCCGGTTAGCAGTTCTACATCAGAGCAGAATCTGGTCTGACTCTGGGTGTTTGTTACTCAAAAAGCTCCAGATCTGCCCCTGCCGTCTCTTGTTGAGCTACTCCGGGCTGCAGCCTGTCTGTTGGCTACCAGCAGCTCTGTCCCTGCTCGGTTCTCTGCGTCTTTATGTTGGACTGAGGGCAGACTAGATGATATTGTGTCTCACTGTCGCCTCTCAATGCACAAGTGGTATTACAAGGAAGAACAGGCTGGAGCTAATAATGTGTCATATTTGTATAGGCCTCTTAAAGGTACAGTGTGTAGAATTTAGTTGCATTTAGTGGTCCAATCACTGCATTGTAATCTCCTCACATCACCCGCACCTTCCTAATGTAAAGGAGAAACAACACTTTAAGGACCCTGTTTAGAGTCAGTATTTAGTTTGTCTGTTCTGGACTACTGTATAAATAAGGTGTTTCAACATGGCGGCCTCCATGAGAGGGGACCCTCTCCCACTGTAGATATAAAAGGATATTTTTTAAGTAACAAACATAAAAAGATTCTTATTTTCACGTGATTATACATGCATCAAAACATAGTTATGAATATTATATTCCATGTTTGCCTTATTCTGAAAATAGAGGCCCCAAATCTTACACACTGCACCTTTTAAATATGAAGCTATAGCACAAATGTCACATTATTCCTTTTAATACAAACATGTCAGTGGTGCTTGTCTGTGTTCATATGAACATGCATATTGTTTGGTTGCATGTTGGCTCTCTTTCATACACACAAACACACTTTTCTCTTTAGCACACATGAACAAATGTTAAAATACATAAAATTCTAATGTAATGAAGGCTATTTCTTCTCTCTTAACTCTCGCTTCCACTCTGTCTAGATTTGTATCTTGTTCCGCATCAGTGCATAGTTTTCATATTCACCTCTCCTTGTCTCTCCTCTTTGTCTTTATATTCTTTTCTGCTCATATCTGCACTGCATCTGCACATTTACTCAGATTCAGGCATAACACGTGTCTGTTGGCTACAGTTTCAAAATCACAGATGTACACACAAACACACACACAGGCGCACCTTTTCGTACATCTCCAGTCTTCCAGAGAGTAACCTCTGATGGATGAGTGGCTGTGGATAAAGCACCACACATCTGTGCTGTATCACAGTCTCAGCTGGATGTGAAGAGCTTGTGCACAAAGACATTAACACAGCTTGTCCTGCCCAAGATACAGTAAATCACTACCTGTGCACATGCAAAACACATTCCTTCTCTGTCATGCAGACACTTAGAGTATGCACAGGTACAGGAAAATTCAAGTTTTTGAGAGATAGCATGGTATTGCCTGTCATTATATGTGTGTTTACACAGTACAACTTTTAAGTTGTACATGTGTTACCACTGTTAGTTCAACCCATGTCTCAGTTTTCTCAAAGCATAAAAATATTTTTTTCAACCTTCTGCTTAGATGATAAATGGAAGGTTAATAGGACAGACTAGTACTGGGCAGCTGCCAGGTGTGAGCTCATACATCGGAGGTGAGTAATGCTCTTTTCCTTCTGTAAGCACATCCCCCATGAAGTCACTGTAAATACAAATGCATTTATATTTGCCAACTTGGCAGGTTGTGATTCAAAACAAAATGCATTAACAGGATCTTCAAATTGTGTTTCCTGTCAGAAAATAAAAACATCCTTGCTTCGAGTTTCTCCCGTTTTGTAAATGCACTGTATAGTGCAGTAAACAGGATTTAATGCTTAGATACCCTTCAGAAATTCTCATGATGAAGTACATTATGCATGGACAAATAGGAATATGCCACAGATGACAGCACTACATGCAGAGAAATCAAACTCCCAACTGTATGCTGTAATATCAATGCAATGCTTTCTCGACACCACGGGTTTTCAAAGCTTTCTAGACACCAGGGGTTTTCAAAGTCTGACACTGCGGGCCTCCCCCTCAGACATGTCATAATTATCACTCTAAAACTCAGAATTTTCTGAAAGTTCCCATCCATCACACTGCATACTAATATAGAAGTGCCTGAAAACAAAACAAATAAGAATACCCGGCTGGGGCTTTTCTGTGTGGTGTTCTCCCCGTGTCTGCGTGGATTCTCTCCGGGTACTCCGGCTTCCTCCCACAGTCCAAAAACATGCACTTAATAGGTTTATTGATGACTAATAGGTTTATTGATGACTTCTATTGAGGATTTTTGATGATATGTCTCACAGCTGTTGCAACAGCCAAATCATGAGGGAAAACTACAATAACCACCTTCCTGTTGTTGCACCTGCATGCACCTGTCCCTCTCACACGCCCATCTTCACCTGCCATCTCTCGCTCTGTAAACCTCTCCTCTACTCATCTGAGATCTCTGGATGATTGATAAAAAATTCAGTTTGTGTTGAAGTGTTGTTTATGTATTGGGGTCAAAAATCAATTTGACCATCTTTTTTCCCCTATTTAAAATGTACATATTCTTTATCAGGTTTGTTGAGCTTTGTCACTCTTGTGCGCTTATAACCTAAAGCTAGAAATGTATGCAATTTCAAATATACATGAGTCAGTAATATAAATAAAATATGCATTTCTTGAAAGTTTCTTTTTTATGAATATACTGCATTCATTCCTTTGTGAGCTTGCAGGTATTACTTGTATATATAACATGCAGTATGTATGGAGTCCACACTAACTAGAACACAGTCCTCTGTGGCAGTCAGCTTGACCCCTTTTTGCACTACACTCTGACAGTCGCTCAGAAATGGAGTTATATTTCATGAGCAGTTAGTTCCTTCTCCTGTGCAGTCTTTTGCAGGCTCAGTGCTGCTTATATTGTACAGCAGTTGTTGTGCACCTATAAGGACGTGTAGTTGTATCACAAATCCTCCACTGTCCTGACAAAATCCTGCTGAATCTCATTCTGCTCTGTACTTCACTGTGTATTTCCTCAAAAGCCTCTAGATTTCGCAGTGAATAACTACAGTCCAGTATTTCTATATCTGTGTGTGTGTGTGTAGTTATGTGACGAATACTGAAGGAAGTGCCAGAATCATCATGTTAGTTACACACAGCAAACAGATTCAGTTAAATGGCTTTGTATTCTGACTACATGTTTGTTTTTTGCATAATATGTGGAGCATTCCATGGTGTAATGAAGTGTAACAAGTGAAACCGCCTATGTCATTATAATTCAACGCATGTTTCATCTAATCAAGGCAGTTTACACAATACACATACACACACTGTATGTGAATGTCTCCTTGCATTTCTGTCTTTCACTTTCTGCCCCCAACACTTCGCTGTCCTGTTCATTAGCTCGTGTTATCTCATTATCTCTGTCCTCAGTCCGTTAGTCAGTCAATCAGCATCTCTCTCACTCTCACTCTTTCACTCTGGACCACCAGTCTCCAAGTCAAGACCATTACTATCCCTAATCTGTCACTGTCTTCCTTTCTGACACTCACAATCTATTCTCTGCCTGTCAGTCACAATTCTGTTATTCGTATAGATACACATGGGCGTGTGGGGGTGTATTGTGTCCTTAACAATCTATGTTTGCCCTTGCATTTGTGTCTGGGGTAATGCTTTCTGATGGCATGACCAGAGTTCTGGTTAACTGCAAACTTAACACAGCCGATGAAGCATAAGCAAGCCTCATCAAGATGAGCACAGCCCAACCTACCAAACACAAACTAAAACACACAGAGACGCATCCAGGGCTAGCTCATAGGTGCAAACACATCCATCCATTTTCCATAACTGCTTAACATTGTCAGGGTCGTGTTGGCTGGAGCCTATCCCAGCTGACATTGGGTGAGAGGCTGGGCACACCCTGGACAAGTCGGCAGTTCATCACAGGGCACATAGAGACAAACAACCATTCACACTCACATTCACACCTACGGCCGATATAGAGTCACCAATTAACCTATTATCCTACATGTCTTTGGACTGTGGGAGGAAACCCGAGTACCCACAGACATGGGGAGAGCATGCAAACTCTACACAGCAAAGGTGGGGGGTTCAAAACAGGAACATTCGCCCTGTGAGGTAACAGTGCTTTCCAATGTAGCACCGTGCCGGCATAAATACAATCATGATCAAATCAGAAACAGCATAAATCAGGGTAATCCCTTCCACTAAAGAGCTGTCAAAACCAACATCAGCTACATGAAGATAAAGTTATTGGATTTACCAGATTGCATATCCCTTTAAGAAATGTTTTCTCTGGTGATACTATGCTGTTGTCCTACATGGAAATACTAATCTAAGCTCTAAGTTGTTAGCTCAGCGCTAAGATCTAAGAAGTGTTACGAAGACAAAGCAGCGGGCTAGCTTAAAGAAACATATTATACTCACATTTAAAAAATATAGTTATTCAAAATATATCCAATTATAATCGTATTATATGCGACAGAATGGGTCTTTAAACTTCAAAAATAACTCACTTTCCTTTGTCTTGCTTGATGCTCCAGCTTCAGTCTCACACCAACTGTGGCCTAGTGCTGTGTGATTGATCATTTCAAGCGGTGCACTGTAAAAAGACCACCTCAAACAAATTGATTTTTTTCCCCGTTCACCTACCATACCCCTCACTTCACTGACTTCTGGTCCCATTGTGAACAGGGTGAGGCAGCACCACGGTTCAGTCCCCTGAGATGGATAACAAAGCCTATCTATCTGTAGAGTTAAACTCGGCCTCAGTAAAACAGTTTTGCCCCTGCTCAGCCGCTTCAGGCTCCTCCGATTGGCTGTGGCGCCTGAGGTTCTGTTGGCCAGTGATGAAACCTGAGTATTTTTACAGCCAGGTGTGTGTTTGCAGGGGGATGACAGGTGGGGGGTGGGGAGTGGGGGTGTTGTTGTTGTTGTATGTGCCATATATTGACATGTGAATGCGTTTTCATGTCTACGTGGTGTGTCTAAGTTGGTGTATCGGCATCAGTCTTGCTGTCTCCATGTGCGTGTGGTCTCTCCTGGTCAGAGGATGGATGTCCTTGTCAGCAGTGATAGGCACAGCCATGTCGAGTTGTCAGGTAGGCAGCAGTAGCCACATCCACACTGTGTGTGCGCGCATGTGTGTATGTGTGTGTCATCACGCCATGTCTCTGCAATGTCACGGCACACGGATCGACAGGGTAGCAGCCTGTGTCATCAAAATGTATGAGGGCACGCTGGTCCCCCTGTCTTCCTCTCCCTTTACCCTCTTTCTCCATCCTTTTCTCTCTTAGTTGAACCAAGACACAATTTGTCTCGCTCTCTTTCTGTCTTTCTGTCTGTCTGTTTTAACTCAAATGAGACTGAATTGTGTGGAGATTCAGTTTCACTGTCCTTCTCTAAGCTCACGTCAATGACAGAGAGCAATTGGAGTGAAATTCTTTTCTTTCTCTCTTTTTTTTTCTTTCCCTTTTTCACTTTCTGACAAGAGAGAAATGCAACAACGAGCACACTCAGGACCTGTATCAAGGGAGAGTGGTAGCGCAAGACAGGAAGACAGAATAAGCTTGGCACAGGCAGAGAGGAAAATAATGAGAATAGATGGTAGCAGACGACTGTCAGTATCCACCTATAGACACACAAAAGAGAAAGAATGATGCATCCCAATCAAGTGACAATGGCTAACAAGTATCTGTATAGTGTCTGTTTTTTTTTTTTTTTTTTTTCAGAACCGGTCCCACACAGTAACTCTCCTCTCCCAAAGAAAATACACATTGGCATCCTTACAGAGCTTTATATTGCATAGAAATCGTTTATGAGTGGCAGAAACATTATGTTGGAACTATTGAAGAAAATGTGTTGCTAAAATGTCCACTTGTTGTTACTCCTGCATTGTGTCCATTGAGTCTGTTTGTCATTATTACCCAATTGAGACTGACTACTGCTCCGAGCAGGAGTGCCAGCAAGCTGACTGCCAAGATACTGTTGTTATACGAGGACAGAAAACTCAGCTAGAGCCGACGGAGTTTGACCATGAATGTAAGCAAACTATAGAAAATATTCAGCAGATTGTATGTGTCACTGGCTTTACTTTTCTTTGAGTGTAGCCGCCCTAGTCTGACCTCTTGTTGAGTCATCACAAGCAAAGAAATATTATAGTTGCTGCAGCTAATCAAATTATATCATAAATGTCAATAAAAAGTGAGAAATTACAAGGTCCCAGAGCCTAAGGTGGCCTCTTTAAATTGTGTGTATTGTGAAGCCCCACTTGAAACCCAAAGGTATGGCTGCAACCAATATTTTGTTCATGTTTTTTCAATGATGTGTAAAAAAACTTAAATATTTCATTATAGTTTCCAAGAGCCCTAGGTGAAATATTCAAATGTTTTGTTTTGTTCAACTAACACCAAGGATATTCAGATTAATGACATAAACCAGAGAAAAAACATCTAATTTTTCACAATAAAAAAGCTGGTAACACAAAATATTTGGCTTTATTGCTTGAACAAAATGAAGGGTGTTTTCAGACTAGGTCTCTTTCAGGCCTCCAAATGAACTCAAAGTGATTAGTGAGCATTTTTATGCGTATGTGAACACTCCAAAAGAACTCAGACCTCCTCATGCGTACCTTCAATACTATAAGAGGTTGTAGTCAGGCTATTATGGACACAGGTGCACCGTCAATAGTCCCAGCACATCCCATCCATCCCTGAATCCATTAACAATTTCAATGCCAGATCAGTCCCTCTTAGGTCTTTGATGAAGTGTGACTTGAGTATACACACAATAGTCGAGACTGGTTTCTTGAGTTATCATGCAGGCGGTGGAGAGGCCTTTACTGAAGAGGTGTAAGGTAGAAAGGTATTTTTTGTTGGTGAAGAGCCTCCATAACGTAACACAATGTGATGTTTCACTATCAAAGGTATCCTGTACTGAGTTCTGTGCCATTCAAGGTAAGTTGGTCTCATCTGCAGGCAGAGGTAGAGGACGTGTCCCTGCCCATTCTGAGTCTGATGCCAGAGAGTGTCGGTCCAGGAACTTGCGCTCTTCCACCAAAGGCGAGATTTTTGTTTTGTCCAGCATCATCTGTTAACATATATAGAATCAGTAAAAACTTAATTGTCAGTTAGTATACATGTTTGACACAAATGTAAACCTACTGGGACGATAGCAATTGGTTTGTGGACAGCCGTTTTGAAGCCTTGAGAATGAGTGAGAATGAAATGCTTGGACAAGAGAGTGGAGATGGTGCAGGACACAATGCGATTTACCCCGAAACCCCAGCAGCTTTGTCACGTCGCGGCCGCGACTTGGTCTGACTGTCTTGGTCTGTCCTCCACGCAACTTCAAACCCCACCAGGAGCGTTTCAGAAGCGGAGCGGTTTGCCCGGCAAACTTTGTTTACTTGCTCAGATTTAGTCGTTTTTCTTGCTTTAGGTGCTTTTTAATATGCGTCTAAAAATGTAAATATGCTACATAGTTAATTTGTTTGGCTTTTGGCTGTTTTTACGACCGGCAGTTTATTTTGAAACTCAACGACCGGATTCTCTGTGCTGTTTCTCTGTCTGGCTTCCGGCCAGCTTGAGTTGCTCTGTGCAGATTGACATGGGCTGCTCACAGCGTCCGTCAAGAATAGAACAGCCGCATATTCTCGGTGAAGCTGAGCAGAACGGCCGAGTGTAGCACGGGCAGCCACGGCGCACGCGGGACATGGCGCATCCATGCTTGGTGGAATTTGGGGGTTAGGCTGCGCTTGATTTTGATTCAGTTTTCAAGCAGCAAAAACAGCGGCCTGCAAAATCAAACATACTCATATTACAGCTAAAGAGTAAGCTAAAATATGTTAATATTATTTAAAAATGGCCATTTCGAACACCATATCAACAATGAATCTGATCACTGAGGAAATATTGGACACTGCACACAACGCTGGATTAATATCACCTAGATAAAGAATTTAGTGGTCATGATGAAATTTTGGGAGCACAGATTCTCATATTCCTCACTGTCAGGCTTGTGGGGTAGCCCTATAAGTTTCAAGTTGCGGAGGAGCTCCAAACATACACCCTGGTGTTAGTGCTGTATGTGTAGAAAAAAAAAAAAAATCATTCCCCTTTTTTCTCTTTCAAGTCTTCCAAGGTCAGCACACTTGGCACAATAACTGCTGAGGTTCCTGACAGCGTCTGAGAGTGAGTACACAGCTATCAACATTTTGGCCTTGTGTAGGCTTTGGCCTCACAAATCATCATGAGCTGTATTCACCTAAAATCTGGGCTGTGCCCAATCTGGATTACACTACCTCTATTATTCCTCTTTTCCTTTAACAGCCATGGATCATTTCTCTCTGAGTACTCCTCCTATTTAAACAATTAGGCAGTGAACACAGTGCTTTACAGTGGTTTAAGAATAGCTAAGAGCCATAAAGCAGACCGAAGCTGCTTATTGCTGACATGCAGCATAGTTCTTAAGGAGTATTTAATTGCTGAACGAAATAATAAAAATGGAAAGTTTGAGCTAGTTTGAGAGTTTTGAGCTATCATACTCATCAGAAATCACTCAGCATTTCTTTTTGTTTTTTTAATTCTGACTCTCCCTCTTCTTTCTTCCTTCCACCATTACTGAAACCCAAATATTCCAGGAAAGTGTACATTCATTCCAGCATGGCTAGAAATTTATGTTCATGGCGACTGGCTTTTGACTGCTGTGTTTTATGCCAACTGCTGATTCCACAGACCTCCTAACAGGCCAGTAGGAGCTGCAACTGTTTGGCTAAATACCCCTCACCTCTTATTCTTGTTTCAAGCATAACGGAGAAACTACAGTGGCCGTGAAACTCATCAAAAACACTAAAGGTTGGTGTGTCCTTTAGCTCAGTTGGTAGAGCATCCGCCCCATGTACAAAGGCTCAGTCCTCGCCGCGGCGGCCCAGGGTTCAAATCCGACCTGTGGCTCTTTCCTGCATGTCATTCACCATCTCTCTCTCTCCACACATTTCCTGTCACTCTTCAACTGTCTCTGTCAAATAAAGCTCAAAAAGACCAAAAAAATATCTTAAAAAAAAAACAAAAAACACTAAAGGTCCTATATGTAGAGCCAGTATTTGGTGTGTCCCTTCTGGGCTGCTGTAGAAACAAAACCTAGTGGGTCAACATTTCGGACTCTGTGGAAGAGAACCCACTCCCTCTATATATAAATGGCTCATTCTAAGGTAACATAAACATTATGATTGTTATTTTCAGGTAATTATACACTAATGAAAACATAATTATGAATATTATATTCAATTTCAGCCAATAGATCCACTTAAATGTTACAGGGTGGACCTTTAACTTGAACACGAGCATCTGCAGGTTATTTCCATACCCAATGTATTTAGTTCCACTAAATTTAGATAGGATACAAGATGAATAAATCCGTTTTCATTAGCTTCACCACCTTCTTGACTGGAAGCATCCTGTTGTTGCTCAACATTTGCACGGTCCCCATAGGAGAGAGGTCAAGATCCGCTAGTAAACAAATATAAAATTGATTGCTATTTATAATTTGCAACCCAAAAGCATTAATCCTGATCTCGTAATATTTATACTGAATATCAGCAGATTACAATTGGCAGTTAATCAATCTTGCCATCCCTGAGGTGAATTAATTAATTACTTGATCAACAAGTTTAACAATTAATTCTTGAAGTCATACATTAAGAAAAAAAATAAATAAATCTGTGATTCCAGCTTTTCAAATGTTGATTTGCTGGTTTTGCTGGCAACAGTTAATAGACTAAGCTATTGTTCAAATTATTATCTGACAGACTGTTTTGTTGGTAAATGTGTGGGGGGCATGGGTTCCAGTTCAACAGGAGACCTTTTTAAGATTTTTGGGATTAAACATCAACACACTGTCATCTTTGAACTCACATCTGAATGTGGGTTAATCTACACACCCAAACACTCAGGGTCTAACCAAGGTCTGTAGAGCAAAATGTATTAAAAAAAAAAAATAATGTCCATGAATCTGGCACCACAAAGTAATTTACAGCCCTAGTTTCAGTGTGAAGTCATGTATTTCTAAAACTCTCGTGACCCAGCTTTGTTTCTCAAACCATTATGGAGCCATTGAGCATGCTCCCTCTGCAGGTATTACGTGATTTCATCCCTCTGGGTCATTTCACAAAAGCTAAAGACAAGTACGCCCTCAAATGAAGTTTTTGAATGTTTTTCAATTGCGCATCCTTGAAAACAGTAGAAAGGAATGAGTTGAAAGAGCTATTTGTCAAGGAGACAGAATAAATAACTTTATAACTTTGCACATTGCTAATAAGTGATGAACGGTGAGAGCAGCCTTGCATTGGCACAGCGGAGGCGTTTGCTCTTTTTTGTTTTTATTTCAATGAAAACCATTTATCCCCATCAGAGCTGTCTGTGTTAATTCATTCAGAGTTCTAATTTTCTGGTCTTGAAAAAACAGTAAATCTGTTATTTCTTTATTTTCACTATATGTGTGGCAGCCTATATGTTTACTGTTTGTGTATCTCTTTTTATATTTATAGTGTTTGTATTCATCGCGCTTGCACAGTCAGTTCTGGTTGTGATGAGTGTGTTTGTGTGTGCATATCATACGCGCTCATGCATGAAATGCAGTGAGACAGAGTAATTTATTCTGTCTTACCGGATCGCAACAATGCAGGCTTAGATGTGACTGCGTGTGTGTGTGTGTGTGTGTGTGTGTGTGGCAACAGGTGTAGTAGCATCCTACCAAAGCAATGTAGAAGAACACGATCTCTTGAACTCATATTCTCTCTGTGTCATCTCTCTTGCTCTCTACATCCTCTTGAGTCCCGTTCCTGCTGCCTCCTCTCCCTCCCACTCAGCTCGTTTCACAAACTTTGGTTTTATTTTTACTTCACTCTTTTCCTCTATTGTTCCATGTGAACAAATGCAAAGAAAGCTACAGTACAGTATGTAGCCCTGTGGAACTCTTTCAGAGGGTGTTAAACTGAGAAGCAGTGGAATTTTGATGGTGAGTATACAGTATTTGTATCATCACTTTTTGACTGTGTTCTGTCCTCCATGTGTGGAGAAAAACTTTCATCTCTGTTTTTAGTCACTTCTCTAATGTTCTTACAATATTCCCTAACTTCTGTCCCTTCTCTGTCTATATTTTGTTGTGTCTCTCCTCTCCCAACTGGTTTCATTTTCTAACTATCAAACCAGCATTCGATCTAAAAATTCTCTTGCTGCTTGCGACTAGTCACAACATATCTAAAAGATAAAATATAATCATATATTGGTTAATATTTGTTTAGTAAAAGGATGTGTGATAAGGATTATGAGATGGAGGAGATTTGACTGTACTGTGTTTTGAAAAATGAGGTTGTGGTTTTGTTATCGGATGTTTTGTAAAAACTATTTTTAAAAGATTATTGTATTGTTTGTATTCATGGTGATTGTTACAGCCATTAGTTGGTGAGAAGGAATCAGTTTGTTCAGTATTTCAATCTTTTATTGCCATTTATGGAAGCCTAAATGTAACATCAACTCGTCATTTTTAAAGCAATGTTGTGTCACATCAAAATAAGTGCTGCCAACTATAGCTGCTGTTAGCGCAGTTTGTTAGCCAGGCTGCCCAGAGTGTGAGCTCAGAGCACCGGGGGGAGTGTTAGTGTTTGTACCACAGGCATTTTGGACTCCAAGGAAGAGGAGGTTTTCAGGGCCGGGATGTGTGGGAATGCTGATGGGGAGTGGAGCCGGTGTTGTGCCAGAATCAGAGCTGGGCAAGCGGCCAATGTAACCGGGCTCAGCAGCCTCCAAGGACGTAATGGCCGAGGAGAAAAGACAGAATGTGTGGTTAATGGAGGAAACTAAGAAGAGAAAAGTAGAGAGTGACTGAGTAAGAGTAGTGGATGATGATTGGCTGCTATCAAAGTTGTCAACTTGCTAGTTGTTGATCATAAATCATATAATCATCACAAACACAAGCACAGCTTACCATATTTATGACAGTGGTTTTGCACTCTGAAACTGGGGGGTGATGAATCGCAAAAATACGCATTTCTATGAAATGTTGCGTTAAAATACAAAGGAACAGGTAACACTAACTTAAAATAGCTCATTTATTAACTGAAATCTAATAGCAAAGTCACTACCTCAACCTGACATACAAAGGAGCTGTGGACTAAGTCCTGATAAAATAACTCTCAATACAAACACTCTGGTCTGTAAGCAGACAGAAAAAGTGGCCCAGAGCCTTAAAAGAGGAGCTCTTCAGCATTTACATACACCAAGATGACTGTGATTGGCTGCAGGTCAGCAAATTCACCATCCAATAGCTGGAAAACAAGAAGGAGGGGGAACTACAGAGCTTGAGAAGCAACATACATGTAGCACATTTTAACACATTTGATCAGTTACACAATTGAAACAGTGGGTGAAGAGGATGGACTAGCATTTACACATGTAGAGGTTTTTAACATACATCCATGGTCTCTGATGGACAAACTTTATTTTTCTGTTTTTTCGCCACCTAACTGCAGAGCCAGTGTGTTCATTCATACTTCAAAAACCTGCTGGACAAACTTTGCGGACACTGTTTAATATTACACTTCATGCTGATGTGTCAGACAGGTTCTGTGTATATTTCCTTCTGTCTCTGTATTCTTTGCTTTCTGCATGATCACATACACAAATTAAGACATGCATTAAGGTACTGCATACATTTATACACACATTCATGTATGATTGAAGAAACTGAAATCTAGCCAACGTGCACACACTTTTCAACAAAAAGACTGCTTCTATTATCTCACAACAGAAGTGTTACTGCCATTTTGTGTCTCGCCTGATTTATCTCTCCTCGTGTCTCTATTGACTCTTTTACTCTCTTATCATCCTCTTTTACCTTTAACCTCCCCTTTTGTCTTCTTTCTTCTCACCCCTTTGTCCCTTCTCTCTGTCCCTACCTCCATCTCTCCATGTTCCTTCCAAGGGAGTCCTGTTAATACTGTCCAATTATGCCACAGATTACACACACATTCTCCCTCTGAGGTGAGAATTCAAAAAAAAGTTATCTCAGAGACGCCTTTAATCGTGCAAACTTTCAAAATCTGATCCATGTCCAGAAAATTTCTTGGCTGAGAGCATTTGATGTGGAATTGGGAAAGCAAAGTTATGTCATATCAAGCTTTTGGGAAATGTAGATGAAATTTAGTTTGACTTGTGATGGTTTCATATACAGAACTCGGATGTCATTAGATCAACAACAACAAATAGCAAGAATGCAGAAAGTTTGAATTTATTTGTGTGGGTGGGATTGTGAACTTTTGAAAGAAAGAGAGGAAGAAAGGCTATTATAAAGTACATGAATGTATATGTGCTACTTTAATGAGTAGTCACTAAACTCACTAAACTAAAACCGACCAAACAACAAACACACTAGCTTTCATTGCATGTTTTAAAATGCACATACATGATTTTTTCATACCCATAGTAATACAATCTCTCCCATTCTCGATATTTATGGATATTTGTGTATTCTGTCAGTGTGTGACCTTTTTGAATTGACCTTTAGCGATACATAGAACGTCCCAAGAGCATCTAAGTGCGGGCTCAAAATGATGCCATGCATCACAGTGGCCTCCCGCACCATAGAAATTAGCCTCTTTCATCATTGCTAGTGCTCAAGGTCAAGGTATTGGTAAGCATGGCCATTATGGGTCATAAGGAGCCCCAGTTGCACTCTGACAGGCCAATTACCCCCTGAGATGTGTGGGACTATATTTGCCAAGTGACTTTTTGATCTTTAAAGACCCTCCACATGCCTCTTTTGTCTTTATCAGTGGTGGGAACATTTGTTTGAATATAGGGGTCATTTGGAGGAATACAGATTCTGCAATTTTTATATTGTTGTTAAATATGAGTCACATTAGTGAAGTATTGTGATAGTCAAAGACGTCTCAGTCCAAGTCTACTTTTTCAACTTTTCAATTTTGTTTTTACCTTACTTATTTTAAGTGAGTGTCCGTCAACCACCTGTCTGTTTTCCTGTCTATTCACCCATGTGGAATGGGAGTTTAACTGCAAATAAAGCTCTTATTGGAAGGGCAGCATTTGCATTACAACAGCATTTGCACTTACAGCTGTGAATGTGAAATTGCATATTTTACTGCCTGTATGAGAAGTTGTTTCAATACGAAAAATGGCTACTGACTACCCATGAAACATGCCACAAGGTAAAGACCGATGATTGGATCACATTATGTCACAATGTAATAGAAGTAGTGTAATCTGAATGGAAACACACACGGTTACCAGTTTCTCTCTCTCTTTTAGCAGTGGATGAAGAAGTTTTAATAGTCAGCCAGTAGCTATCTCCTAATCATGACAGATTACATTCTTGTGAATACACAATGAGAGTTTGTGAGTGTTTGAGAGAGAGAAAAAACTTTTTTAATTACTATTGAGCTTATTTGCAGGTGTAATATAAATGTGGGGTATTAAATTGTATTGCTACACCTCAAAACATTACAGTTTTTCTTACAGTGAGGAATGTATTCACAGTGCCTGAATAATTGTTCACTTTAAAAGAAACACAATCTACTGGAGTTTCACAGCTCTGCAGAGGTCTTGGAAAAATAATACAGGAAAAAGAACTAGCTGAACTACATTTGGCTTCATGTACAGATACAGTCAACCTCCACCTTTCATTTTCAATTATTATTAAACTGATGCTGAGGGAAAGTGCTGCTGTGATGAGGGCATTCAGTACAGTGTCAAATATGTGACTTGTGAGGTTTACAGTAGATCATTGGCTACTGGTTGGATTCAATCATAGCAAATACTATGATATTTTAACAGTCAATTCTAGGAAAATTATAGATTTATGCTGTAACTTCACAGCTGGGTATGTCAAATTACTGTCATAGCTGTATGTTGCTGTAGGATTACTATACTGAAATGTGATTTGACTGTAAAAGATTACTTTGATGTAGCAGTATATGACTGCAGAATTACTGGATAAACTAATGCAACAATGTAAAATACTGTAAATGATATTTTCATCAGATTTATCTGTTAACTCATCATAATCCTATAATGTTTAATTCAAATCAACACAAAAACAAATTGTTACAATTTTACACGTTTATTTTGCATTTTAATCAGTGGTTGAATACATGAGTACATTTACTCAAGTATTGTACTCAGTACTTAAAGGACCAGTATGTAGGATTTGGTGGAATCTAGCACTGTTTCACACTGTTTCACATGAAGGAGAAACTACATGTCATAGAAAGCACAAAATTATGTGTAACGCCCTCTTTGAAGCCAGTGTTTAATTTGTCTCTTCTGGGCTACTGTAGAAACATGGCAGTTCATGGCAGTTCAGCGTGGTGGACTCTGTGGACAGCGTCTGTAGATATATCTATAGATATTCTTATTTTCAGGTGATTAAACACTAATGAAACCTTAGTATGCATGTAATATTCCATTTCTCTTAATAGAGTCCTACACACTGTACCTTTAACTTACTGTTTACTAAATTTGTTTGAGAATTTGACTTTAGTTACTTTTCAGATATTTTTTTAATGATTTGTCATGTCCTTGTTTGTAGCTGTCTCACTTAACGCCATGCTTTTCGAGCTAAGAGAAGGTTGCAACTGTGTGTCCTAGTTATTAAATAAAATGATAAAATATACAATGATACTACATCATTTCCAACTACACCATCAGTCATAGGGTTGGAATCATTTAAAAAGCATCCAGCATAACAATTCATTGACATTGAGGCAGGTTATGTTTTATTTTCTCCACCTCTGATTGGTTGTCCTACACAAGAAAGAAAAAATATCAAAAGTACAAATTCAAGCTTTCGATGACCCATGTGTATTTATGTCTATTTTCAAAAAATTTCAAGGCCTTGTTTTTTCCTAGAATTCACAAGAACATCAAGGACCCATGGGAACCATAGATAATAAGCAAAAAATAAAGTGAGCCCGAAGCCATATTTTGATGTCAAAGAGCTCTGTCAGCCAAAAAATATTTGAACTCAAAACTCACTTTCTTTCTTCTGGTCTCTCTTTCAGTCTAAAACCATTCCAACACTACACAAACGCATCGTAAACCACTCAATCTAAAAGTGTATTCAGTGCATTAAAGACAATGTAGATTCTGCTGCCACACTATATGAGCCTATCCATCATGGTGAAGCAAAGGGACCAGTATTATGGTGCTGGATCAGGGCTAAGTAACTGGAACTAGCAACATTAAGTCTGACTCAAAATTTGTTTCTATTATGCCTTTATTTATTCTTTTAAACAGCCTATAGTTATACCCCTGGCTGTTTAATGACTTTCCCTGCTCCATATTTTAATAGTGTGCAATGGGGCAACAGCTGCCTACCACAGCAAACAAATGATCTGGCTCTATACGAAACATTCATTACAAATGCCCGGATAAGGCTTGATCCTGATCCTACTAATTGCTTTGGGGCATCCCTAGCGGTGGAATGGATCTATGTTCCCAGGGTCCTATGTTCCCAATAATTCAACCTTTAACCTTAAGCCTTACCCTGGGAACATAGGACATACCCATGTTCCCATTATGTGCCATATAAATCTAACAAGACCCCTGGGAACATAGAAATGATCCCCTAATAGTAGCTAGCTCTTACAAAGCACTAGTTAACCAATATTACACTCTCAAAAACCTCTCCGCACTGACCTGCTAAACAATCATAACAATAAATCAGCAAGCAGCTGCTTATTACAATTTTTTTTTTAAATACCTTGAAGTGAGAGGAGCAATGGCAAAAAGCAAGTTCACATCTTCAAAACTTTACCAGCTTTGTCCAGAACAAGAGGAGTCTCTTTACCAACAAAGTAAATCCACAATAAAACAAGTCTTTCACCATCAAGGTAAATCCACAATGGACAGAAACACCAACCAAACAACAACCTGAACAACTGGTCAAAGTGTTTAACTCCCTAACACTTGTTGGCTTGCTGATCTGGTGCAGGTGAGTTTACAGGAGTGGGAGGAGAAAAGACTAATTCTAGTTTTTGATTTACATTGGTCATGCTGTGATTTTGCAAGGCTGCACCTACTGGTGAGTTCTTACCAGCCACACATCAGTGTCCACATGGGGGAAAAGATTATCTGCTAGCTCAGGTCTAATTTGTAGTAGTTCTTTGTTAACTTGGCTTTTGTAGCTGCCACTGTTTAGTGTAAGCACGGCTAATAGGGATACTGATCATTTACCCAGATCCTACACAGCCACACAAAACAGCCATTGTTTGGTGCTGTGTGAGCACACTCTCTACTATAAGCAGCATGGATTTTCAAGCTCCCGACTGGGCTGGGAAGAGTAATGCAGACAGGCATAGAATATAGAAATATGATTTACTGTTCTATGGTTTGACAAAGTGGGGGTATGTAAAATAGTGATTTTACATTCCCTTTATTGTGGAAATACACAAGTCAAGATCATGGTTCAGTGTGCAAACTGGTCTGTCAGTCAAAAATGGAAAATGCTCCATGACTTCCAATCCAACGTTTCTGTCTGATAAACGTTGGCCTTTTTGGCCCTTTTATCCTGCTCGACAGAAACATAAAATCCCTGTAATTTAAAAATATGAATACGAGTGCTCGTCTGGTAATCATAGTTGTACATTAGAAAGAAAACTAACCATTTCATGGAAGGACAGCATTTGTTGCATTGCATTGCTGTGCAATGAACCTTAGACACATCTAGACTTTCTACAACAAAAGGCAATGTAGGGGTTAAATCTATTATTAACAGTGTGAAGCCAGATTTGTGCATAATTCACATTCTGCCTCAGAGCAAGCATTTAGCTCTGTTGATTGCACTGCAGTCAAGCCAGAATTGAGTTAATTTTCATTCGTTGCAATAATGTGAATTCTAAGGACTTCCACTGTGTCCCCACTTCGCTTTCTGCTAACATTTCTCGAGTAGAAATGAGAAGTGCCGCTATGAAAGCAAATGCAGATTCGGAGGACGGTGTTGTATCTTAGTGATACTTTACTTGCTAGAGGCTACAAGACACAGGCTGACTCACTCATTCAACAAGGGATTGACTGAGCAAACAAGTTTTTCATATTGTGATTCTCATTGTCTTCCGGGAAAACGAACCCAAAGTGAGTTACAGATCCTCCAGATCATCCATCACCGTCATTTAGTTTCCCATCATTCCTCTTCTTTCTACCAGCCAACACATGTAAATACAAGATACGACACAGGCAGCTTTGTGTAGAAACCCAATACGCTGTAGTTGCTTGTAGCCTTTCAGTCTTTTCTTCATCCAAGGACTCGCACATTGACATCAGGAAAAATATGTGCCCACATATGCTCATGAAAAATACTGTAAAAATACATTAACACACACATCTGTCTGTTTATCTACAGCTTGCCTTCTGTGTGTAATGACAATGCCACATATATTATATTCCCCTGAGGGTTTGGATATTATCGTGTTCTCTGAGCTACGGCACTCCGCTTCATGAAACACTCCAGTTATGTTCCACATGTCAGAATCCATGTTCCCATGCTGTGTGCGTTCCGTTGTAATTACATGAAGTTATTCCTTGTCCCAGTAGTGTACAAGTGAGTGTGTATGAGATGGTTTGCGGAGTCCTGTGTGTGTGTGCATGTCTTAGTTCTCCGTCTGTTTTATTCTATTGCTTCCCTATGCATGTTTATGTGAGGGATATACTTCATGTATTTGTTGTGTAAGTTTGTAACTGTCTCCCCCAATTTTTTCATACAAAGTTGAAAGTTTAATTCTTATTTAAGCATCTGAGAAGGTATATCCTGGTCGTGATATGTGGGACAGCGGACATTTAGTTCATGAATATGCCGTAGATCATTACTTTAAGGCTGGAGGACTGTGACGAAATGAATGGATATTGTAATTTGAGCTAAATTGTTCTTTCCATTTTCTCTGGAATAATGTGTTTGAAGTTTGTGTTCAAGAGGAAAGGGGACTTCAAAGAAGAAGAAAGGGAGTAACCAGATAGGAGTTCAAAAAAAGGAGGAATAAAATAGAGCTGTAGAATGAAGGAAGACAGCGGCAACATGAGAATCAAAGTCAAAGAATGTGTAAAGAAGGCATGCATAGTAAGCTAAAGCCAAGAGGTAAAGACATGTTGAAAAAAAGCGTGGTGAGTCAGGAAGAAATTGTTGAGAAGAAAGTATTGTAATATTGGAGAACTTTGGGTCTGAGACACCATTTACATTCATGAAGATAATGAGGCATTTGTTTTTTAGCCACACAGAGACTGAGAGAGCCACACAACCAGCTTGGAGGTGGGAAAATGCAGTTTATGACCCAAAGCAGTCTACATCAAAATCTCATAAAGTTTTGAAAATGCACAAACTGATTAAAATTCAAAGCTAAGCAAACCAGCAACAGTTCAGCTACATACAGAATTATCACCTTTTATGTTAATTTGGTGGGTGGCATGGTAGTGGTACAGTGGCCAGCACCATCACCTCTCAGCAAGGAGGTTTGAATTTCAGCCTTTTTGTGTGGAGTTTGCATGTTCTCCTCGTGTCTCTCTGGGTACTCCGGCTTCGTCCCACAGTCCATAGATGCACTTAATAGGTTAATTGGCAACTCTAAATTGCCCGTGTAAGTGTGAATGGTTGTTTGTCTCTGTGTGCTCTGTGATGAGCCTTGCAACTTATCCAGGCTATACCCCGCCTCTTGCCCAAAGCTGGGATAGGCTTCAGCCCCACCGTGAGGATAAGTAGTTACAGATAATGGATGGATGTTATTATGGTAAACCTGTTAGGAAACCGCAGTAGTGGAAAAAGGCACTCACATCTTTTACTTAAAGCAACATTGCATAACTTCTGTACCATAAAATAATATCATAAACAGATTTTAAATCACTTTGATGTGTAATCAGGTGAATGCCTTAATCATGGAGCACCTGTGACGCCTGCATAGTGACAGTGAGAGAGATTTCTTTGAGACTGCGCATTGCCAAAACATATCGTATGCATGGGAAACACTGGTATGTCGGTGTGATTAGTGCGTGTGGGAGTATGACACAGAGGGTGACTTGTGACTTTTGTACATTTACAATCCTTTATCAAGAGCTTGGCATGAGGAGTGAATTGACTTTTCTCTTGAAGGACACACTTGCACACGAACATATCCACTTATAAACATGAAATGCAGCTATTCAGTCACACAGTCTTTGTGTTGCATATGGTGAAATGTGTTTCTAAATGTTTTTTTATGTATTTAAGAAAGTGCACATTTAAACATGATGAACCAAGGACGTGACATTCAAGGAAATGAGAAAAACGCCTTTAGCAAAACAGTGGATTTGACTTGATTATCAGAAATTGCTGGAATATCCTCATTCTTTGAAATGTAATGGAACCAGGCAGAAATTAATAGAGAAACCTGTCTGTGTTTTGGTTTTTCTAAGTGCAAATACTTGTTTTTTTGTGCAGTATGTGTGTGAACGTGTTGTGTAACTCTTTGTATGGCCTGAAAACACATGCATTTGTGTGCACACTGCATGGTGACATTATTTTGACTGTAGAGGGAAGATGGCAGCATTGGTTAGATTTTCCTGATTATTCTCCAAAAAGAATAAAACGAGCAAATACACAGAGAACCAGAGAGAGAGAGAGAGAGAATCAAACCATACTCAAATGCAGAGAATCAGGAAAGACACACTGACACAAGGAGTAAGAGTGTGTAAAAGTGAAGAAATCTAAATTGCACTTTTGAAAGCTCACCACATAACCTCTCGCACACACTCCCATCTTGACATGCCTGCAAAAGACAGGCAAAGCATGTCTTAGTCACGTAATCCAATACCCCAGTTGCATAAACACGCTGCTTTTAAATGCAAGTGCGCTTTTTGTCTGTAAATTCGATCATCTGATGATGCCCCAGCTCACTGTTCACGTCTGACTCGAAATGCCAGCGACGTGAGCGGCGTGAACTGCAGTGCCACAGCACCATCTGTTGTCGGCAACAGACAACAACAGCTGACGGCAGCAGCAATGCTGCGTCTGTGCAAAAGCAGGACAAAATGTAAGAAACTCCACTCTGTTGAGTGGCCCTAAACCCCATCTCCTCCCACTCATTTGAATAATCCTTTAGATTGGCTAAATATGTTTATGCACATTAATCTACAGCCATCTTTAACTGTATGATGTCGCTGAAAGCAAAGAACATTTCAGTCAGACTCTAGTTTTAAAGGATTTGGTTTTTGGGTGGCTATTACCTATACACACACACAAACAGTGATATCCATACGTTGCAGCACACTGATTTGAAATAAAACAATGACCCTGTTGTGTTCATTTGCAGCTTTAACGTAAAGGGTGTTATCAACAATATAAGATGAACTGAAGAAAATATATTTAACATGAACAACATGGACATAAAGTCATTATGTTTGATGTTTTCCACAAGGAAGTGTAAATTCTGGTTTGATGTGGCTCATAAATCAAAGCAAACAGTTAAAAACAGGAAGTAGGTGTATATGTGCATGTGTTAGACAGCTTTCTTCTAACAAGCCTTCACTGCTTGTTCATCGTTTTAATGACATTTGGAATAAATAATTTTTTCAGTTTGTCTGAGTTTGGGGATTTTCTCTAAGCCTGGTGGGAGGGATTGAAATGAGCTATGAAGGGTCCTGTGTGATAAAGGGTTTACATCCAACTGGCCAAGTACCTACTAGTGTGGACTTGAGGTTTTTTTTTTTTTTTTTTTTGTGCCATGTAATGTTATAAATAAGGACTGACACAAAGAGCATTTTGTAGACAAGTGTGCCTTCTGGTACACGGAGTCACTGTGCTGAGAAAACAACAGTACTCTGTCTATTTCAGTGCCAAAGTAGACACAGCTCTTTTATCAGGGGGACATTTCTAATGCTGGCTGCTAATTTTATCAGTAGGTTGCTGCAGGATATCACTTGAGAGTTATAGACATCAACAGATTTTGTCAGGCAGCTACTTCAGCCACTTCTTGCTCATTTTGGTGGCTTTAGCCTTCAGTCTTGTCTTCAGCAAGCGCACGTATGGCCAAGTCAAGTTTGTACACCCTCAAGTTAAAGCTTAAAGTTGCCATTAACCTTGCTGCCATTGTGTTATTTGCTGTTGAACTTCAAGTGACCACATTTTCCCATTACATTCATCATACTCCTGATTTTTTATTTTCATCATCCAATACATGACAAGATTACTGTCATTCCTCTTCGTCTTGCCGAGTCTTTTATTCTGCCTCTCCATCTCAGTGTCACCTCTCACTTTTACGACAGTGTCGCTTGCATCCACATCTCCTGATCCATCTCGCTCCATCCCAGCTCCTGTCTCCAAACCTCAAATCCATTCCTGTTGTCTCATTTCCTGTTGGTTGCTCACCCCAACCCCAGTCTCTCCCTCTCCAATCTTCATCCTTGCTTCATTTATCTCTCCGTCTCATTCCCTGCTCCCAGAGGCACGGACAGCATGAAGGATTTAGCAGGGGACAGAACAGACTGTCTGTGAGAATTTGCACGTTCATCGACAAAAACTGTCAAGGGAACATGCGTACATGCATGTGACAAACTGGAATATGGCCGTGGACACAGCTAATGTTCTCAAAGTGCTTTTAGAAAAGTACTATACTCAAAAAACACCAGAGAGGATTGTTTGCTTTTCTATAATACTTAGTATTCACTGGAAGTGCTGCATTCTGAGTTCCTGCTAATAGTGTGTACTTTATCTGGCAAATATACAAAGAGAGTGCATGAACGTGCATTTACAACAATAACAGCCAAATAATGGCTACATCTGTTCAACTGGGACAAGACAAAGACACACCAAACTGGACTGAATTGCCCAGATTTCTACCCAGTGGGCAGTAACACATTACATTCTATCACATTTAGGGTTGCAGGACTATGGGAAATTTCAAAGTTGGAAACTTTCCATGGGAATTAACAGGAATAACCCATGAATTTACAAAATTGAAGGTTGGCCCTTAACAGGGAACTTAAATATAGTTGGGGAAAATATATTTTAACACAATCTTGAATGAAACAACCAGATTTCATGCAAATACACTTATAATAATTATCCTATTCATCTATCACATGCACAGATGAATGAACCTGGGCCACACTTTGCAGCCCAGAGCGCAAAACTATTAAAGCCACACATTTGAGCCTGTGGACGACATAAAGAGAAGCAAGTTTTGATGATGTTACGGGGTAAATATATTTGATGTATGGTATTAATGTTTAACTTGCAAACAGCACATGAAAATGTATTCATGCAGTAGATAGACACGTTACATGAGCATTGTCAGGATTACAGTTTGAATTTCAGTAATTACATTACAGTTAGTAATCCCAGTAACACTCCATTACTCTGACTTGTTGTCTTACCAGCAGTTAGATGGCTAATATCATTTTGAGTCTGAGGTGGGGGCCCGGGAGGTAGTCACCCTCTATAAAGAGAGAAATGTGACTCGCCGTAATCCTAAAGTTGTTTAAATCACATGTGTTCTTAGTGGCTCCCTAACTTTAGCCACAAATTCGCTCAGGTTGAGGAGTCACCTAGTTTTGTTTCGAGTTGGAGGTGTGTGAACCACACAGCTGAGGTCAGGAGAGCCGTGTGCAGTCACCGAGGCTAAGCTAGCTGCTGGACAGCCAGTAAATCCCTCCAAATTGTAGACTGTCTGCTTGTTGCACCGCGGGATTTAGAGTTATTTAAAAGGCACCTTTGACAGAGCTGTGCTGTTTAAGTAAAGAAAGTTTTCTTCAGTTTAAGGAATTTGCCCAACATGACTAAGTACAGCACCACAATGTCAATGTGTTTCACTGCGCCAGATGAGAACAAAGAAAAGAAGACAAAAGGAAGCAGGAAAACATTGGTAAAGTACAATAAAAAGAGAAAATTAAATTCTGGCTTGTACCTCTGCTGAAGTACCTGTCATCTGCAACATCTCAGCTTTTTGACTTCCCTCTCCGCTGCAGTCCACAACAAAATCTGACACTAATATACAGTCAGCAAAACAGCACAGTGTTCTGGACTTGGATTTGAGTCTGCTCCTGCAGTAACTCTGCATAAAGTGTTGCTGCTTTCACTCAAGTAAAGAATTTGAGAACATTTTTCCTCCACTGCTCTTTTGTGTTCACAGTTTGATGCACATAGTCAATGCTCTGTTCAGGTCTTATTTTTCAGTTTTCAATCTTTTGTCTCCCGTTCTCCCACTTAAGACCCTGTAGACTTACACACACACACACACACACACCAAATGCACACACACGCACTCACATTATTCCACAGAATTGCAGTTTTGACTTTTTGGTTATTAACATCGATTGATGAAAGAGTGATGAAATATTTTCCCCCTCAAATTGTGGCAAAAAAGGCAAATTTGTACTAAAGTCTCCTGCAAAATAAATGCACACACATGCTTTTAGACACATAGGCTCATTGCAAAGAGAATGACTCATTCCCTTACTGGTCAGCCACTGTATGAGCGCGGTAATGTGCTGAAATTATTGATCTGAAAAAAGGACCTGACAACCCCGACTGGTCTGAAACAAAAAGGAAATCAATAGTTATTTTACCCACTGGACCACACACAACAGCATTAATACAGACACACACACCCACACACATTTTTCACAATACAGAACCACACCTGCTGCGCTTCACACATACATCACATCACATGCACGTGCACACATGTTCTACCAGATGAACACGCTATTACAGCAAGTAGAAAGTCTGGTTTAGAAAGACAGAAATCTAGTATCCGTGGATGACAATTATTATTTAAGTCATCTTTGGTGTCTCAAGAAACACAAAAGTCAAGAGGAAAAACAACTTCAGAGGATTATTCAATGAATCATTTAGCCTACAAATGCTTTTCCACCCTCTTTCTTTGCAGTTACACTCTAAAAAGTTTGTTTTTTAACTGAAGTGTGTGTCCTCTTATTATTTTTCCTCCTCACAATTGTAAACGCAGATGAGAAGTTAATCACTCCTTGAGTTTTAACAATCAATTCAGTCTGCCTTGGGTTTTTTTTTCTTTTTCAATCATACATTCTTCCTTTATTGCATCTCATTTTATGCAGCACGCCAGAGAACGAGCGTGTTATTTTTTTCCCTTGTGGTTTTCTTCATAATATTCTCTTTGTGTTTTATTCTTCTTCCTTCCAAAGCCTTTATATTCCAGAGATTATGAATGTGACACAATGCACAAATACAATTTTAAAAAAGCACACAGAAGGACATTATCTGCACATTGTCTGACAGTATCTGCACATACATGCATTGTTTTGTGACGGAGAAGTGAATAGATGTCATCTGACAAACAGAGACAGCCTCATGTGGCATGCAGTAATGTGAAGACACACATATGCCTGCAGGAATATAATATTAGCATTTGCACACATACACATGTAGGTTTGGATGTTGTGCACAAGCAAGCACACACACACACACACACACACACACAAACACTCAAGGGATGGTTGCATCCTGATAATTGGCAACATGTTTCAGTGGACTTATTTTATCTACAAGTGTATTGAATTTCTCTCCTTCCCTTATTAAGACAGGGGATTGAAACCAGCTCAGATATCAAGGCAGACACAGACTCTCTGATTGTCTCTGCCACTTAATAGGAGCTTTACTCCCCCTTTCTCTTTAAATGATTTTTTCTCCTTGTGAGAGAGGAAAGAAGTCTGTGGTCCGAGGCTGTGATGAGAACTGATGAAAAAGTGTTACTGAAAATCTGCTTTAATCATTTTCACGTATGTTTACAACCAAAACTTTAAACTTTTTTGTGTGTTTTGGGTGAAAACCAAAGTAAAGCGTTTTGCCACTTGAGGAAGAATTCATCATTTAAAGGGGCTTTATTCAATCAAACACTGTGGCTAGGTAAAGAGTGTCCCTTCTTTTTCATCATGAGGATAATAAGAGATGTTTCCAGCTCATCTGTTGAGAATAATGTAAAGATTAAATAACGAGTTTAGGATTTTTTGAAGCCAATCTTATTTAAAATGGGACTTCTAGTGAGAAAATAGTAATGTTTCTAAAAGGTTTATTTTGGAAC
The DNA here is from genome assembly GCA_033000465.1 of Sciaenops ocellatus. NCBI lineage: Eukaryota > Metazoa > Chordata > Actinopteri > Sciaenidae > Sciaenops > Sciaenops ocellatus. Next base: position 11,311,117 of record CP136889.1, read on the forward strand.
ACACAGTAATAATGTTGTGGGTGTCTAAATTATTTCATCTAGACAGCCTGTACGTGTGTGCACGTGTGTGTCTGTGTGTGTGTGTGTGTGTGCATGGCCCCCAGCCACTAATAATTTCTCTTGTTCTTTAAATGTCATATGGTCGCAAGACTGCAACGTGATAGGGTAACACCTTTCTTTCGTCCTTGTCTCACAGGCGCACACACGTTAGAAGACTTTGAAAATTGTAATGGAAAACCACGGCAGTTAATTTTTTTGTTTGAGGTAATCACAGATGATCTAACTGACATCTTCATCATGATACTAAATGTTAACACCTCCAATCTCAAAAAATTATGTAATCCAGCACCAGTATGCAATAAGTTAATGAGTCAGTGTGACCTGCATGTGAACTCGTAGGAGCTCGAGGAAAAACCAAGCGGCAACCTCAGTGGCTGTGAAGTGAAGCCAGCATGGAAGTGCCAAAAACTGCAGTTCCTCAAACACTCTTGAGTCACTCCATAAAGCCCTAAATGAAAATGCCAACTTCACAGCAGAAATACACACAGCCTGATGCAAAAAAACAGTTTTTTCATGACAGCTGTACTGAGAATGACTAAAACTCACCTGTTCAAATTATATTAAGGCTTAATGTTATGCATAATTGGTGTCTGTGTCCACTTTTATTGACAGGTGGGTGCCGTCACAGGTGGCATGTTAGAGCAAGCTTTATTCAGCCTGCCTCAGCTCCCATGTGTTCACCCGTGTTTTTCAGAAACCTGTGGGTGATGTCACGGATATGACGTCCATGTTTTATACAGTCTAAGATGTCAAAGGTCGGAGTAGCTGAGGCAGTAACATGGGGTGGGGAAAATATAATTAGGTCATGACACCAAACATATACCTTATACTTGAATGAAGAGTTCAACATTTAGGGAAACATTTGTTTTCTTGCCAGTGAAATATGCTGCTAACAGTAGCAGATGGTCCTTGTGCTAAGCTAAGCTAACTGGCTGTTGGCACTATTTCATATTTACAGTGCAGATGTGACAGTGGCATCAATCTTCTTATCCAACTCTGTGCAAGACAATGAACAATTTCCAAAATGTTGAACTTCTGTGTTTATAATTCAACATCCAAACTGTCATTTCTAAACTCATCAAAAAAACATAAGCCATCTTTAATATCAAAACATAACCTGAACTCTAAATAACATAAAGTTAGTTTTCTGTCTCAGTTATTGCAGGAGCACGCCTACATACCAATCCCAGCTTTTCCACAGTTGTACACAAACAGGCAGAGGGTTGCACAATGTGGCTGATTTATCCAATATTGTAAAACTGCCTAATACAAACACACAGTCAACTTTGCAGCGTTCAGGAGGCATGCTGCTGGCAGCAGCTCCAGCCTCGCCACAGGGGAGACTAATAGCCTTAAGCAGTAATTACCAGTAGACAATATGCTGCCCATCAGCCCCCACCCCAATGATCAAGATGTATCCTACAGCTGTATTAGATCAACACATCTAATGTAATGTGGCCTAAATAGATTTAATGTGTGCCAGCAACTAACCAGCAACGACATAGAGAAACTGCTGCATTTTCCAGCACGTCAAACTTTTGCTGAAAATCACTGTAATGGCAATATGTGCTGTCCAATGGCACATCCGTTTAACACCGCATAATTACCGCTTAGAATTAAATAGCCTTTGGCAGACGCACAACCAGGCTGGGAATGAGGTTAATACAGCCAATCACATTGAACCCAGTGCCACTCATCGCATCTCATGGAGCCACTGAGACAAATGGCATTGATTTTTAAAGCCTGTGACACACACAAGTCATCGCATGCCATTGTGATAATGACACCACCTGTAATGGTAAACCCTGTAAATATTACTAAAAGTTGATTATAGTTAACGTATAATATGACACTTTCTGGAAAGTGATACAGGTTCAGATTGGTGTATGAGACGCCTCTAACAAGCAGAAAGACAGACAGGTAAACTGGATGAAGGAGGCTGCACTTAACATAATGATCAGTACTTAATTATCATGCAGGCGTTCTGCACACACACACACACACACACACACACACACAATGTGAATGTGTTTAATTCAGTCAATGATATCAGTGTCAACACTTGTGATATCTACTTGATGAGCCATTTCCAAAGGGGACGCAAATGCCACACACAAAGACCGCCGTGTGTCATCTCTGTAATGACTCCTCCTTTTTCAGGTAAGAGGCAGAGCTGCAGAGAGAGGATGAACATTCAGTGTGACGACTACTTAGACGCTATTTGCATACATCACACTCACATGCAGCCACACTCTCAAGAGGATTGGAGCCAGTCGCACCGTTGGCAACACCCCCCCGCCCGCCTTACATCTATTGTGAAGCCTTAGTGAAGGATGACAAATGGTGATGTGTGATAAAAGTCATCTGCTCATTTATGTGACATTGTTCCACCGTCATCTGTGGCAGTGCAGGGTTAAATGTCGGATTACAAACGCCTCTAATGCGCCTGAAGGCAGCAAAGACCTGAACTAGCACTACCCCACTTATCCCTAAATGCCCTACCACGAATCTGACCTTTTAGAAAACCATTTCACGAGCAGCACCAGATGTTACGAGCTGCTCTCACATTTTATCAATGTCTTGTCTTGTTCCTCACTCTAATTCCACTCCAGTTTCATGTCTTTATCATCGCCTGTGTCCCGTTTGTTGTTCTGAGACTCATTTGGTTCCCTCTTTTACCCTTTTTTTCTTCTCGTGTTGTCTCCCCTTCACCTCACTTTTATATTTTTTGTGGTCTCCCCTCTTTCTCTCTCATTCTAGTGCCTCAGGCATTTCACTGGCATTCGATTGTCAGCCGAGGACTTGTTCAAAACAGCCAATTTGACCTTATTTTGGTGTGAGGAAAAAATTGCTTACTCTGTTACTACGCTCTTTCTCTTACCCATGTTATTTTAACTTCTGTAAGTCTTCTGTTCTCACTTTCCGCGTGTGGGTATGCATCACTCTGCAAATCGACGCAGAAATCTTTAACATATTTTTGCACTCAAATGCCAGCAGAGGTGACAGAGGATCTCGTGTCCATCTTCACGAGTCACATTATTTGATCTTGACTTTGTTGATCTATTAAAGTAAAAGTCTACAATGGTGGAGCATGGATGTAAGCACCAATCATGGAGTTTTATGTTATTCCACCATGCATATGAGATCCAGGATCCAGTATAAGATTTATAAGATGTTACAAATGTTTCTATGTCATAAATTCATGTCTTCTTGTAATGTTTTTGAATTCAAATAAATGTAAGTCAATATCGAAAAACTATGTTACTTTTTGCTTGACACTTACACCCGACCTTTGATCCATTTCAGATGTTCGTTCGGTTAAAGCTACAAAGCCTTCACCTCTACTTCTCTTTTCATCTCATGACCCTCAATCCTGACCTCTGCGATGGATGAAATATATGTTAACATCATGTGGCCATGAAAGCTCTTCACTTCTATCCTTCCTCCCCCTTGTCTCTTCCTCTCTCTTTTGAAGATGTTCTTTTCATGTTCAGACCTGAAAACCTGACCTCTGCTCAGGTATGTACTGGCCATCAGGCAAACAGGGTAAAATCCTAGTGTTGCATCTGTGGGCTGGTCGATTGTAAATATATTTATTTATTTATTTTTAGCATTGCCGCCAGCCCTGTTATGGTGAAAGAAAAGCGGGAACTGTTCAGCCCCCCCCCCCCATGTTGCTACCAAGTCTGCAGACAGTTCAACATGTTTACAGATGTCTACCATTTTGCCTACAAATTCCTTCTCAGTCTCGCCTAGATCCAGGGTGCCTGACATTTTCAGTCTTGAAGTTTTTCAAAAACAGACATGGTTGGAGGATTTCACAGGACCAATTGACAGCCTTCATGTTGGATAGCGAAAGAGCGGGACGTCTTCCTGTCTCTGGACTCTGATGTCAACAGAGTTGCACAAAAAAAGTCCCTTACTACACAAGCATCTGTGTACAAAGTTGTTGTTGAATGCAGTTGCACATTTGGTTTCTGTTTCTCTGACGTTTTTATAGTAGCACTAGCCTGACATTATTTCTAAGAGACATCCTAATGTTCACATTCAGTTACTTGCGAGTTCATTTTAAGAAAAAACACCGGTCATTACATGAGACTCCCTGTTTTTCAAGGACAAAGTATGTAAGCTACATGGAGGAGGAGAGGGGGTATTACAGTTGTTGTGCTAATATTGTGTATTTGCAGAACACATTATGCAATAGTATTCAAGAAAAAAAAAAATCATGGGCCAGAATGTGGGCTGGTGCTAATTTTTTGTCCCAGTACATCCACGCCTCTACTTCATTTTTAACGTACACGGTATATTTCTCATAGTGAAAACAGATTCCTGACTTCTCTTTCCTCTCTCTCATCTTTTTTACTTCCCACCTCCTCTCATTTCTTTGCTGTGCATGTCACGCTGCGTTTCTTCACGTACCCTTCACCCCCTCCGTCTTCTTTTTGAATGTACTCTTTATATTTCCTGACCTCAGAATGTGACCCCTGCATTTCTGTCAGTCAAGGCTCCACACCTCTGCTTCTACAATATTTATCTCAACAAAATAATTTCTCTCTGCATGGAGACACACACACACACACAAGTACTATTTCCTTCTGCCTTCCAGCAGCCTCTGCAATGCAGTAACAGATGTTTCACAGAGGAGTGAAGGTTACCTAGAGCTGAAGCACATTCGTTTATTCAGACTATTGTGTGTTTGCATGTGTGTGTGTTGGCTGTAGTGGGGATTAACAGAGTGACAAAGCGCCTGGTGTCTTGTCGTACTAAATATTTGAACAGCCGCAGAGTGTTTACTCCACACTGTTTTTTGGGGACATTCTTTAAGAGTGGAAGTTGTTTTTTTTCTCTACTTGTTTTCCGACGTATTTTTGTTCATTTACCTTTTTATAACTCTCTTCCTTTGAATCTTGGTGTTATTTATTGTGCGTCTCCATGATCTTTTCAGTCATGCGAACGGTATTGTTTTATGGATAAAAATGTCAGTTTGTCTTGGTATTAGATAAAGTGTCATGACAATTTGCTACAGACATTCATGTTTCCTCCTTAAAGATCCAGTGGGTGAGATTTAGGAGTATTTATTGGCAGGCTACAATATTCATTAGTATGTTTCTATTAGTGTATAGTCACCTGAAAATAAGAATCGTTCTATTGTTGTCTTAAAATGAGCCTTCTATAGCTACAGTGAGAGCGTGTCCTCTTCCATGAAGTCTACCATGTTGAGACTTTTTGCTTTTAATGTGAATATAGCAGCCAGAGTTTTTCTTACAAGCTTGGAAGGAGAGGGTGAGACGTGGGAGAGTATGCATTTGGTTGCAATCTGCAACATTACCGCTAGGTGCGCCGCTGGATTTCATGGAGTATACTGCCCCCTTTAGTCTTGTTTTCTACTGTGTGCGTGTGGCACACAACCTGACAGATCTGCTAGCATGTGCTGTAGACTGTTGCTGTTACTTCAATACAGCTGCGGGCGGCGAGAATAGCTGTGGACAAATTCCACATATACACAGTAGGTAACAAGATGGTGACCTCATCACAGCAGAAGAAGAGCTCCTTTTGTTTGTTGTCCTTGGTTGAGCAACAAGAAAAGCGTGGGCAATTGCTTTACGAGAACGGGATCAAGGATGGGGAATACAGTAGACAAGCAGCACCAATTGACCTCAGACAAATGACAAAGCATCGTCATGCTGATCCATGCGGCCAACATGGATGGTGTGTTTTATGTCTCCATGAGTGTGTCTTTGATTTTGTCTCTCATTAGACGTAGAGTGTGGTTTACCACCTGATGAAGATTTTGCAGACAACTTGAACGGGCAGTATCTATGGTGCAGCTGAAAACAAATATACTTCCGTACTTCTTACACTCTAGATGCGAGTAGATATAATGTAAACATTTTTCTACATGGCTTTGTGTGCAAAACCTCTGTCTCAGTTCATCATTGAATTATTCCAAACTGTCAAAGCTGTCCTTGAGCTACAATTCAAGTTCAACCAGAAATGATGTGTGTTTTGTTTAACATGTTTTTTTTTGTTGTTGTTGTTTTGTTAAATCAGTGTCAAGCTCTGGAAGGAAGCTGCTTCACCAGATGCCGATTTCCTCAGGCTTCAGCACAGAGAGATCAGTGATCTGAGAGAGAAAGAAGGCCAAACAGGACTGCAGCCAAAAGCAAAGGGAGATAGATCGAGGGAGATAGAGGGAGATAATGAGAGAAGTTGGAGAAAGCCCATAGATACTGGAAAAAGATGAAAAGAAAAGGGAAGAGAGGGGACGATAGATAACAATAAAGAGGAACAAAGACAAAGGCAGAGAAACAAAACATTAATGGAGCAAGAAAGGGAGAATGGAGCCAGGTGGACAAAAGACAGAAGACGTGGACTGCTTTTAACCATCTTGCATATTTCCAGATCATTTTACTGTGTGGGAAGTCTTTGTCAAGTCAAGTGATTCATTTACATCATGGAACAGTATTTAAACGTCTACTGTACCTCTGCACTTGGACAGCGGCACTGGCATCAGTTGCTGTTCTGCATCATGATTGTCCCACATGGCTCAGAGGTTGTACTCGTGTGGCTGGGCTGAGGTTGTTGTTGGCTCTAAAGGAGCTACGTCTGCTGGTGGCTCACATCCAATAATGCTGACTCTTGTAAACATATCCACTGTGGCTTGAGCATAGCTTGAGTGGATGGAAAACCTGGCTATTGGCAGCCATGAAAAAGCACCTTTTGGCTAGAAAGTCAGGATTTACAAGTCTCAAGAAGTAAAAATCATTAGGGCATCATCAAGTCTCATTTTGTCACCTAATTTCATAAACATGTCAATATTTTTAATCATTCAAATTTGGCTGTGTGGTTAATTTTTTCACTTTTTTCTTTGGTCTGACAAACTCAGAACATATATATTCTTACTTTACACAGACTTGAACTGTTTAGGGACTTATAGTAGATACAAGTATTTTGTCTTTAAACAAGAGTTATTCCAAAGTTCTCCCGCCTGCTGTTCTTATGTAGTAATCTGTAGTTGTTGTTTTTGCTCTCGGATATTGACACCTACGTCTTAAAAATCCTCCAATGGTTTGTTTTTTAAAAGAACTTCACTTTTCAAGAAAGACAAGATTAGATAGGGAACCAAAGATGTAAAAGATAGACATGTGTAACAGACATTTCTTGGCAGACAGTTGTGAAATAGCAAAAGATAAAGCAACCACAGCAGTGCTGGGATCTGTTTGGATATGGTTGAGGAAAAAAAATCGACACTGTTTTGTCTGCAAGTCTCACGAGGGTACATCTCCTCCGTTTCTCCAACTTTGAAAACTGCCAAAAGAGCATAAAATCATCTGGAGAGACGTTGACAGGTTAAAGCTGTGTTTGTGTGAGTTAACAGCCTGCGTTGAACATTTTGTAGCAAATAATTGGGCTTTCACCCTGGGAATTTGGATGCCAATATATCTTTTGAATTCTTGTCATAGCCTGTTTGTGCGTACGTTTTTGTGTGGGTTTTTAAGAGCATGGCTTTGTCAGAATATCCAAATGTATGTCTATGCATTTGCACTTTTAAGCTGCGTGTGTGCCGTCTTAAAATGCACTCGTATGAAGAGTTTAATCTCCTTTATGATGTGAATATGGCGGTGCTTTTGCTTCTTAATAAGAAAAAAGATGTTTACTAATCACACCTTTTAAGCCGATGTGTCTGTGTGCATACTTTCATATAATGCTAGCATGTGTCATTTTTGTAGTGTGTGTTCTTGTTTGACAGACTTTGTGCATGTTTCTGTTCGTGTATATACACTTTCAGTTACTTGCTTGCCCAATTCTGGTGTGTTCATGTGTGTCTTGACTCCTACATTAAGCCCTTTTTTGTCTGTTTCATGTCAAATGGAGATGGTGATTTGTGTCTTGGCTGGGTTTTTTTTTTGTTGTTGTTTTTTTCTCCCTCATTCCATTCAAACACTTTGAAAAATTCTATCCATTCTTCAGAGCCGCATGTTGACATCTTTGGTGCTGGCAAAAATTGCTTTCTTACTGTGTCGCTCAGAAGGATTCTGTTGTGACAAATCTGACAGTCTGACTGAGCAGCTGAGTGGTTTGCTGACGATTTGTCTGTTATTTGACTAGGTGACTGACTGATTTGCGGACAGTTGAATGGCTGGCTAGTTTTCAGAGTGGGTGACTGATTGATTTACTGTCTGCTTTGTTGACAGAGTGGTTGACAAGATGTAAATCTGACTGACTCTCTATCTGTAGGTTAAGAATCATTGACTGACTGTCTAGCAGACCAGGTGATTGGTTACCTTGTTATTTCTTTGTAGGCTAACCAGCTTTCGCTTTCTCCCAGTTGGGAATGATTGGGCATGGACACTGTAGCCAAGTGATTAGGTTGCAAACTTGCTATTATTTTGTCAGTTTGGTTGGTTGCATAACATGGACTGACCAAGCTGTTAAGGCTCAAAGGCTGTATTTGGCCATGTTGCATTTTGGAGGAGCAATCTTGGGGATTTTGGAGAAGCAATCTTCAGCTTCTGTCTTGCAGACAGAAGCTGAAGATTGCTTCTTCAAACAAGCTGTCTATCTTCTTATCGCAGTAATAGCTCCCCTCCCTGGATATTGCTCATCTCCTCAACTAGAGTTTCATGAAATTATAAGAGTATTAGTAATTTATGTCTGGGTCAACTGCAGTCCACATTTGATATACAAGCAGTCGGCAAAACTGCTTATAATTTTTGTGAGTGTGAAGTATTAGCAACCATTCAGCCCAACAAAAAATAGCTTTATATCTTAAGTATTTCTCTTAAGATATATACAGTAATTGATTTTTTTTTTTTTTTTTTTTCAGAGCAATTCAAAGCAGCAGAAACGAGCTGTAAACACTACACTACTGACATATTACCATCTTGGAAGCTGATGGGGTGATTCAGTCGCCTATTTATACATCTGGCAGAGTCATGTTTGTTTCCACCAACTCCTGAGGGAAATATCAGACTCTTAAGCTGCTAAAATCATCACTAACTGTGTCTGTGTGTCGATTGGTGCTGGGCAGGTAATGTACCATGGGTATTTACAGTTTTTCGATGAAAACAGCTGCTTGCTATGGGCAAAAAATGACACAGACGAGAGAGGTGAGAATGAACCGAAATAAACTGCGGGTCAGAAAACCAAAATACTGAGCTGAAAAGAGTTAAAGTGCTCCATAAAGTTGAGGAGTACTGCAGAGTACTGGGTGAGAAGTCATGTGGCCCATTGTTAATGTAAAAATATTGACACCTTTACATATAATTTATGAAGAGTTTAACAGTCAAAAACAAGTAAATAGCGTGTTTATGTATCCCATCAGAAGCTGGCTGAGAAAAAACGGCCCTTGAAATGTGTGTTCGGACTGTATCCGCTGTTTGTGGTACAGTATGTGTGTTCGCCCAGGTCAAAGCAGAGAGAGTGATACTTTCACTTAAGCCAAAGAAAGATAGCAATCAACTTCATCATCTCCTCTCACCTCTACAGTCAAAGTCAAGGTGCTCCCTCAGCGTCCCATCTCTTTATCCCTCCCCCCATCTGCTCTCATTCTCCTCTGCTTCTATCCTTGAAAGCCCCATCTTACTGACTCTCATTACAGTATTCCCGCTCGCTACCCCTTATTTATTTTTGTCTACGCTTTGCCTTCTTTTACCCCACTCTATCTCTAATACACACAACAGTCTATGCTCTTTCTCTATTTTTATCTTTCCTCCTCACTTTTGCATTCACATGCTCTTTTTTGTAGCCATCTTCTACCTTTTCTTTCACTCTCTTACTCTTTCGTCAGACTGTTGGTTTTAGCAGAGGAGTGGGAGAGGTGTAGAAGGTCACTTTAGAGATGAATGGAGCTTGTATCAGTCTGGGATCTCCTCCCCACCAGATTAGTTTCCTCCTGCCCTCTAGTCACACCAATGCATAATTCATTTCTCCCTCACTCGTTGTCTTTAATTGTTGTTACCCTCTTTCCTCTTTCTCCATCCTTTTGTCTTTCTTTCTTGGTTGTCTCTTCTTCTTCTTCTTCTTCTTCTTCTTACTATCTGCTTGTCGTCTCTCTAAATTACTGTTGTCGCTCTGTCTTCTTTTCTTTCTTTTTATGTTATGCTCCCCTATCTCCTTCTGTCTCCCTTGACTTCCGTTCTTCCATTTTTCCGCTCGATCCTCATGTCCAGTTGTTCAGATAACAAGTGAGGCTGAGAGTATGCAAAGCTGCTGTAAAGAGATGGAGCATGAAAGTTACAATGTGTCTGTGTGTGTGTTGGAATTTCTCCCCTAATATCTGTCTGCCTGCAAACTGTGTGTGTATTTGCATCCATCACTGTGATTGCACCACGTCTTTGTGAATGTGTGTTTGCCTGAGGATTGTGTTATTATAACATGACACCTGCTAAACATCAGCATGTTAAAATAGCCATTGCGAGCATGTTGACTTGGTGATGTCAACACCACGATGCCAAAGTACAGCCCATGGGCGTGTTCCAACTTCTGATAGTATAAACAATGGATAGCGTATGCGTGACATCACCCATAGATTTCTGAAGAGCCATTTTAGAGGTCAAAATCTGTGTCCATATTAGTTGTCCTGCCTCTTCCGCCTCCTGGTGAATCTAAAAACCAGCAAAATCATGGATCATCGGTTGACCTGAGGCAGGCTGAATGATGCATGGGTGCCAATCCCAGTACTGCAATAAAGCAGTCACCCCCGCACTCCACTCCAAAAACCATGTTACTCATAGAGATATTATAATTTTTTAAACCATTGTGGTTCTACATTTGTCAAACCTTTCCAGAGCCCAGAAAAGCTATAGAGCAGAGCTGAGGAGGGGTCGGGGAGATAAATATTAACATGCATGTGCAGAAGTAAACCAGGAAGCTCCAAAATTTTATTACCTTGTCAGCCAGGTGAGTGACCTTGGGGTTCGGTATCCAATGCTTAATATCCATCCATCCATCCATTTTCTTCCACTTATCCGGGGTCAGGTCGCGGTGGCATCAGGTTTAACAGGGGCATCCCAGACGTTCTTCTTTACAGCAATGCATTCCAGCTCCTACTGGTGAATCCTGAGGCGCTCAAGGGCTATATGGGTTGTGTACTTCCTCCAGCGGGTTCTGGGTTCTCTCCTCCCAGTTGGACATGCCCGGAACACCTCCAAAGGAAGGCACCCAGGGGTGCATCCTAATCAGATGCCCAAACCAACTCAGCTGGATCCTTTCAATGCAAACAAGCAGCAGCTTTACTCCAAGCTCCCTCCGGATGTCCAAGCTCCTAACTCTATCGCTAAGGCTGAGTCCGTCCACCCTGCAGAGGAAGCTCATTTTGACCGCTTGTATCCGTGATATCATTCTTTCGGTTACTACCCAAAGCTCATGACCATAGGTAAGGGTTGGAACGTAGATGGAGTGGAAAATCAAGAGCTTTGCCTTCCGGCTCAGCTCCCTCTTCCCCACAGCAGTCCGGTACAGCGTCTGCAGTACCGACAAACTGGTCCATCTCACAGTCCATGTTCCCATCACTCCTGAACAAGAAAATACTTGAAAGACAAGAAATACTTGAACTCTCTCGCTTAGGGCAGCAACTCGCTCCCAACCTGGAGGAAGCATTCCAGTGTTTTCCGGCAGAGAACCATGGCCTCAAAACTGAAGGTGCTGACTCTCATCCCAACTGCTTCACATTGGGCTTCACAAATGGCCCCAGTGCATGCTTAATATCCGGGGCTTATAATATGTCCATGCTTCAGGTTCACAGAGCCGCTAGTGTGGCTGTAGATTCCTTGTCTTGTTTTCTTCTGTGTTCTTCTGTGGGTGGCCTGTCCCCAGATTTATTCTTTGTTGCAACATCATCATTACTCTCTACTACCCAGTGTTAGCACCCTAATTTCGAGCTGGACTTTATTGCAACCTAATGTTTGGATTTGTCATAAAAAATGACAGAAGCACTTTCCCATCAGCAGAAGAAACAGTGTCTATGTAGCCGTGCAGTACACTACACACTTTACACACACACAGACTACAAAACTAAGTGTTTCACCTCCCGAACTGCTCCCAACAAATGAGTGTAAATAAGGCCATTTAGGTGTAAGTGTGGTGCTTCATCATTTTCCCACAGCAATAATTATTGGACTCCTGTTTTTTTGCTCATTTCCACTCAATGTGTAACCGTCTGGCTGGTTGAATTATGCATGTTTGTTTGTTGGTTTCATTACAGAAGCAGATGTCTCAGCTAGAATAATGGAGAATTTTAGAGTGTTATTATGTTGTTGGAGTTTTTTCCTCATGCTCTCTGGTTGGAGAGATGATGAGCACCTTGGGGTCTTTCAGCTCAGCATGAATGAAATCTTCAGACACCGCTGCATATATTTGATTATAGGTCTCAAATCTACCAAGCAGTAGTGACGGGGTCAGTGATGGGTTTGTTGTGCTACTGATATGAATACAGCCTCAATTCCGTGTTTCTGCTCTCTATTTCTCAGTGTCATGTCATCCCTGAGCTTTCAGCCATAATGTTGCTTCATTCAGAGTTCAATATCTGAATTGTAGTCTTTATTTCTCTACACCAGTACATAATTTAACAATAGGATGGAAGCTGAAACACAGATGAAACACAACTACTGTACATCAGGCATCTCTGAATCACACACTATTTCCCGTCAAAGGCAGACATTACAAAAACAAACTACACTCACATGCAAAATTGCACAAGTACTTCTATACTCTGCAGCAGAAATGAACATCAATACACGCTGTATCAGTCTATTTCAGAGAGAAATGTTGGCAGCTACAAGCCAATACTTTCTAATAATGTAATTAGATAGTTTGCTTCGCCTGTGGGCATTTTTTTCACTTCTGTCAAACTGATGCAATAAGGCATTGGTGACCTTTTAAACTCTGCTCTTACTCCTTCAAACCTTGTATAACAGTAATTGTATATTTGTCATCCAGACCCAGGCTATGAGGATGATTTGCATGCTAAAGTACAAACAAATGGACACTTCACTGAATGTACAAAATCTGCCTTATGTTGAGTTGCAGCCCTGCTTGCATACTCCACATCCCAACTAGCTGAAAACATAAAAACACATTGACTATCTCCACTGCACTTTGGTAATGTTGTTCTCCCATTTTCTCTGAGTTGCCTCAAGGCTTAAAAGATCTTCTTCAACCCACTACTTTATCATAGTTTCCCTCAGCTCAAACTGAATCTTTAAAATGTGTTTGAATTTTGCGTTATGCTTTATAATGTTACAAGGCATGTGAAACAAATTTCTCTAATGGGCGACATTTTGCTTTAGGTTGTATTTTTACAGATACGAGACACGTCAAAAGTTCCGACACACCTTCTCATTCAGTGATTTTTATCTATTTTTATTATTTTCTACGCTGTAGTTTAACACTGAAGATGCTGAAATTATTAATTATTTATGAATTATGTGGTAAACAAAGTTAAAAATGTGTTTTGAGTCATTGTCCTGTTGGAAAAAAAAAAAACATTAATGGTTCCACTAAGCCGGGATGGGATGACGTGTCATTGCAGGATGCTATGCTAGTCAAGTGTACTTTGAACTTTGATAAAGCATCCCCATACTATCACACCTCGGTGGAAACCACACATGCAGATACCATCTGTTCACTTTGTGAATGCACAGTTGGTTGAAATCAAAAATCTCATATTTGGACTCAACAAACCAAAGTATAGATTTCTACTGGTCTAATGTATGCTCTTTGTGTTTCTTGGCCAAAGTAGTTCTCTTCTTCTTTTTCTTCTTCTTCTTCTTGGTCTTCCTCAGTTGTGGTTTTTTGCAGCAAATCGACCATGAAGGCCTGATTCACACAGTATCCGCCGAACAGTTAATGTAGACATGTGTCTGCTATTTGAACTCTTTGAAGCATTTATGTGGGCTCTAATCTGAGGTGCTGTTAACTGCTGATTTTTCTAAGGCTAGTAACTGTAATCCTCTGCAGCAGAGGTAACTCTTGGTCTTCTTTACCTGGGGTAGAGCCAGTTTTATCATATCATTTGATGACACATTCAAAGTTCTGGATACTTTCTGGATTGTCTGACCTTCATGTCTTAAAGTAATGAAGGACCGTTGATCCTCTGTACTTAGTTGAGTAGTTAGTCATAATATGAATTATTACAGTAGTTGAATGGAGCTATTTAGTGTATGCCAACAGTACATTTATATTGTTTATTTTGTTTATATTTCTTTTTTTTGCTTTGTTTACACTTTGGTGTGTCATTTCATAGTTTTGATGTCTTGTGTTAATCTACAATGTAGAAAATAATAAAAATAAAGAAAAAACACTGAATGAGAAGATGTGTCCAAACGTTTGACTGGTACGGTACATATACTTTATATTTCAATTTTATGCAACTGAATACTACTGAATATGAGAACTTATTTTGCCACTGTAAAAACAATCATTTATAATGAGGGAATGGGTGAAAATAAGTATTTTGCTTATTTTAAGTAATTTCTAAAAGATGTATTGTCATTCAATAAAGCTAGAGTATGCAAGCAATATTCAAAATGTATGATAGCTATTTCCCTTAAAGCCATTCCTATATGAACACAAAGTATGGCAGAAATGCAGGGTTAGCTGTTTGAGGCTTCTCAAAACTTAGCTTCTCAGTCTTCATTCATGTCTGGGTCACAGACTTCTCCTCTTCCTCCTCACTAGTTGGAGGCCACAGGACTCCCTGGTGGTCAGTAATGAGCTGCGGAGTCAGCACCATGTGGATACACTTTGACATGTCTAAAGACAGATGTACAGTACTGAAGCTACAGTGCGACGAGGCACACAAATGCGATGTGTAAGCATTATGCCGAACAAACAGACACATACACAGGTGTCCGTACCTATAAAACAGCATGCTGGCACACTGTGTTTGTGCACACAGTCGTGAAGGAAGAGCAGCCCTTTGGAGACAGGATTAATGAAGCAGCAAACAAGGCCACACTGAGCCACAGTCTCCTTAAGTTCTCCTGTTCCTTTGCTCTCCTTCCTCCTCTCTCTACATTTGTCTGACTCTACATACAACATACACATACAAAAGTACTTAATATTTTACAGTATTTTGGAATCTGTTTTAGATTGTTTGTCCCCTGCTAATAGTAACGGTAAAAGGAAATAAGAACAGTCTCCTGATGTGCCATTTTACATCCCTCCCTAGAAATTAGCTGCTAATTTAGTTAAACAGGTAGCTATATAGATGTGTAGCAAGATACCTGGTACCTAGTTAGCTTGTTTAACTTACAGCAGGAGGACTGTTGCAAACTTATCGTGAAAAAGTGCTTCATATTTTACAGTATTTTGTCATCTATTTTGGATTTGTTTGTCCTGTAGTGACAATTATTGTAACAGAAAATGAGAATAGACTTGTGATGAGTAATTTTCCATCAGTCCCTAAATATTAGCACTTAATTTAGCTAGAAGGCTAGCAAGATACCTAGCTACCTAGCGATAGATAGATAGATAGATACATAGATAGATAGATAGATAGATAGATAGATAGATAGATAGATAGACAGACTGACTTTCTATTTCTTGCACATATACAAGTACAGTATGAGTGCTAGTATTCAGTGTGGGTGCCTATTAGCAGATCCCCTATGGCCAAGCGGAAACTCAGGGATATTAGGTAATGATGAAACACACAGATACACACAGTCATTTGAGTGTAAAGGTGTTTTCTCCCTGCAGTCAAGACTGCATTTTCTGTCTCTGCACAGGGAGGGCAGTAAATGTGGATATCAGCGTTAATAAAATACCTATCAGTGTACACACCCTGTGCAGCTACATTTAGCAATGATTTTGGAGAAAACAGATGAACAAGCTGTTATATATAAGCACTGTGTTAAATGTTTTAATCCAAAGCTTATTCATACCTTCACCTCTCTGTCTCTCTTTTAGTGACATAGTGACACCTGCTGACCAGCTGAGGAACTACATGCAGGTAGTTAAAATAAAAAATTATCATGCAGCAGGCAACATTCCAGCTCACACATATATACATACACTGCAAATGTGTGTACACACTGCACACAACATTAAAAAGACAAAAAACAAATGTATCTATTCAAAAACTTCCACAAAAGAAAATATGTTGAAAACTTGAAATGCATTGCAGTTGTATTTGTTGTTTACGTTCTCCACTTGAGCAAGAAAATAGGTATTCCCTCTGTGTTTAAATAGGCAGCATGAGAAATCGCCACCATCTGTGCTTTGCTGAATTATACCAGAAACTGTGCTGTGCTTCCTTCAGTGTCAGGCAGACCTGTGGGTGACAGAGCAGAGAGGATGAAAAGACAAAAGAAGAGCATCAGTGCCTCGGTGACCTGAAATGTCACCTCTGAAAAAAACTTCAATGCTTAGAATAATAATGGGATTCATAGGCAGTAGAAAAAGTTACAGTTTGGGTGAAAGGCTTTTCGCTTCAAAGCAGATACGAGGTCATTTTAGGTTACATGAGAAAAAAACAACAGGAGCAACATCATTATCATCAAGGCGATAGAGATGGATTACAAGAGTTGTGACACTGTTGAGGATTTGATTTGAACAACACTTTTTTAACATGCGCACGCATGACTGTGATCTAACAGAGGATGCTGCTGATCTCATATGTAAGAAAATAATCTGTGCTGCTGTGTTGTAAACGGTTCATCTCTTTATCTCTCTTGTGATTGCTATAAATGTAAGGAACATTAACACAACACAAGGATTTTAAATGTTAAAATGACATTATTTATGTTTCAAACCATAAACATCAGTTCATGATTCTGGAAAAATTAACTTAATTAACTCTTCAGTCCAGTGCTCAGTATCTCACCTCACCTCTCACCAAACTACCCCATGCACATATTGTTTTGATGTGTTTGATTTTCATGCCACTGTCACACTCCAAGCCTTTTAGCTCAAGGCTTTTTACACTAAATGAATATAGGTCTGTTGGGCACAGGTGTCCGAATAAAATCCATTTGCACGTATCGGTCTGTTTTGACTTTTGGTAAGTGCTAAACACTCACGCCCAAAGAAAGAGGAAGAATAACAATTAAGATGAAATAATGTTCATAACAAGCATACTGAATGCCATTTAAATACTTAATAACCATGCACTGCCCCCCAAACTGCTTCAGTGACAACAACAAAACACAATGCTGTGGTTGTTCTGGGTAGCTCAAAGGATTTGCGGAAAGGTTACAACATTGTACATAATATAAATTTCAATAGATAATAAAGAGAACATCTCAGCTGATGTGGAACTCCTGGAAACCCTCCAGTTTACTCACAGGAAAGCAACACTGTAACAGACCATTTCCATTGATTTCTGCTCAGCTTTCAATGCCATCCAGTGGCATCAGATGATAAGGAAGCTCCTTAAAGCACTTTAAAGTTCTCTCCTTCGTTAAAGTAGCACATCTCAAGCAGTAAAGGTTGATAACACGCCATTACCCAGGACTCTGTGCTCAGCCCATTTCTTTTTACTCTCCATACAAAAGACTGTCAGAACTCATCACCTGCTACACCCAACACTCCCCATCACAGCAGCACCTATCAACAGTCAATATCTGACTTCACAAAAGGTGTTTCCAAATCACCTCCTTCATCTGTACAGTATAGATCTGCTATAACGATATGAAGCTCAGCAGAATTTAAATTACAGACTGTTTTATTGCTTCTTCTCTTCTCCCTGCCATGCATTGAGTTTAAAAATCCTATCAACCCAATTACTCACTCCTAGTATAAAACTACCTCACTCTTACCCAGATGGGAACCAGTCATTAAAAAACATTCTCCTTATTAATCCGATCAGATGCAGTTTCCAGCTCCTCATTCTGATGCAAACTCACAACCTCTACCCTCCTGCTGGCACCAACATCAGTACTCCACCAAGTGGTGCCAAGAGTGTTATGTTGCTAACCACTTTTGGGCCTCCATCCTTCATAACTGTGCATCAAAGAACATTTTGGGGAAATATGTTTTTTATCCCAACTCAGACAAGATCGATGTCAAATTGTTTGTCAAGGATCTGTGACTGGAGGCGGAGAGCATAACAGCAAGCTAATATCTGTCAAAAGTTATAAGAAATACTCAATTCTTTCCCCAGCTTTCAACCTAACCTTCAATTTTAACTCAAGGAAAAATGTGTCTTTCAAGAAAAAACACACACACAGAAACTTGAATAGACATAAACATACTTTGGTTATCTATCTGTCTATCTATCTATCTGTCTATCGGTATCTGGCTAGCTAGCTTGTTATACACTAGCTAGTTAGCTAGCTGTAGTGCGAATTTTTAGGGAGGATTGTAAAATGACATATCAGGAGGCTATTCTTATTTTCTGTTACAGTTACTATCACTAGAGGACAACCAAATCAAAATATGAAGTACTTTTGTACGATAAGTTTTCAACAGTCCCCCTGCTGTAAGTTAAACAAGCTTACTAGGTATCTGGCTATCTAGCTACCTATTTAGCCAAATTAGGTTCTAATTTTGAGGGAGAGGGATGTAAAATGACACATAAGGCTATTCTTATTTTTTGTTGCCATTACCAGTGGACAAACATAAATCCAGAATAGATTACAAAATACTGTGAAACAGAGCTAGGTATCGTGCTAGCCATCTAGCTATTTAGCTAAATTAGGTGCTTATTTGTAGTAAGGGATGAATAAAATGACACATCATGAGACTGTTATTATTATTCTCATACTTGTTCCTCCTTTAGGATGTATTGTTAGTGAATTAAACGCCAGGTTCAAGAACTCAAGTGTTGAGACTTCGTTCATCCACTTAAAGTGGTATACCAGGATCACCAGTGAGATGAGACAATTTACTGTAATTGCATCTCTTTAAGGGTCATTTACTGCAATCATATAGCAGAGTCTTTAGCTAATGTTGCAGTCTCTGCAAACACCAACAGAGTATCCTGCAGTGAAAAGAGAACAGCCACTTTGCAGTCGTCTTTCTCATTCAACATCTGATGGCCTCTTTTTAATTTTTAGAAGTGAGATGTTTCATTTAGAAACCTTCAATGTCATCTCTCCCTCTGCTCCATCTTCTTTTTCACTGGTAAAATATCACTTTGAATGCAAAATAAGATCGCCTTTCCGCCTTTAATGGAAGAATAATTATGCTTTCAATCACAGGCGGGATGAGGTGGAAGGGGCAGTGGCAGAGTAATCAAAAAGGGGTGAAAGACAGGACGAAGGGAGAGCCAGCAACAAAGAGAAAAAAGACATAGATTTGGGGGAAATGGTAAAGTATCTCTGACAAAAGCTATGTGCAGGAGATGAAGAAGGGAGGAAGACAAGGCAAGATAACCAATGAAAGAGACTCTTAGGGACAAAAAAATCAGAGAGAAAAGAGAAGGGATACTAAAAATGAAGTCTGAGACAGGAAATTACATTTAAAGAGGCAAAGAAGAGACAGAAAAATGACAGGGTGTCCAACAAAATGTGTTCAAATGAGTAACTTTTCAGTCTCCGTTTATACATCCTCTTATATTTAAACTTGGATAAAGAAATACATGGACAGGAGGTTACTGCTCCTTCAAATATCACCAGATGGCAGCATTGGGCTACGTTAGGCTGTGCTCAGCCACTCTGAGTCATCCAGCATGTTTATCATGCCTAGAGCCTGGTGGAAATTATCACAGAGAGCCTCCTGGAGATGTGCTGATATTATTGGAAGATAATCATAAAGGGATTAAGCCGAAAGAATAGCAATGACTCCGGTGAAAAGCTCTTTGAACAACAGACCATCGTGTTGGATTGTGAGCTGTGTGATAAAAGCCTCACCGTGCCCTGGAGCAAATTAAACCAATACTGGACAGAAAGAAGGAGAGACATAGATATAGACGTTTCATTGATATGCCTGAGATGTCAAATGCTGAAAAAACAGCTTAATGGCTGTGAAATTATTTTTTTCTTGGCTGCAATTTCAGTAAGACTCTCTTTACTCTCCCACTCTGTGGAGGCAATTCTTACGAATCACAGCAACAGGCTGGTTGATGAATAAAAATGTCCGTGCTTCTGGTTGATTTATTTAGAAAAATAACTTTTACAGACAAGACCACTGGGAGGTGAAGGTGTAAATAATTTAGACGAGTAAAAGTATGAAAACACTGTGATCAAATGGAATTAAACTGAATGTTTCTGCATGTATAATTCATTGAGGCCTCTATGCACTGCTGTGTTTGTGTTTCTTTAACCTGTGTGAATGCATGAGTCGTGGGGTGCCTCTTATTATTACTCTTTTTCCTGTATTTCTCTGTGTATATTTTATTTTAGCACATATTCAGTGAGATCTGTGAAGTATTCCTGGTCCGAAGCGTGTTCTTCTTGCCGCCTGCGTGCCCTCCCAACCTCAAGCCTCTTCACTGTGAGTGCGCGCGCCCCGCTGCGCCTGTGTGCACTTACTCACTTATTTGTGTTTCATGTGTGTACACGCATGCTGTGTGCCCTTGATGTCCCTCTGTATCTGAACCCTTGAATGTTTCCATGCATGAGTGCATCTGCGAGAGAACCTCTCCTCTTTATCTCCACCCACACGCCAACTGGCAGTCTCCATAGACCTCGCATACACACACACACACACACACACACACAGCAGACATGATAATTACATGTGAAGTGTTGCCCTGTGCCTTCGAGCTGATTAAAGTGGTGCAGTAAGTTGCTGTGGTGGTACTTTCAAGGTCAGATACACAGCGTAATTTGAAGAATTTAACCTGTGAAGCCCAATGGATGTTGCACATTTACTGACTGATAAGCTGCACCAGGATTGGCTCCACACTTAAAGGGAGAAATCAAATGTTTCCCATTACTTCAAATATAACTGTGCATGGCTCATTGGACACTCTGCAAAGAAAAGTTTTAAAAAGCGAATAAGAAATCTTCACCTTCAGCGTGCCACGGTCTATCTCTGAGCAAACCGTGAGCCTATCGCTCCGATACTGTATATTATCTGACTCACTTTGGCCACAGGGATCATTAAACTTGCATGGAATCCAATACACCCGAAGACTCTGCGCAACTTTACATGTAGAACTTCTTTCTTTTAAGTCAGATCCAGGTCAGATGGAGATATTGGCAGGAGCAACTCGAGTCATCTATCTTCAGTATTCTACCCCCCTAGTGAAACTTGGCTGTGTTGGGAATGTGTGGTGAGTGTGCATGTGTGTGTGTGTGTGTGTGTGTGCTTTCCTGGTTGGAATTGGCTCCGATCAGCTATTTGATGTAGAAGGTCATCAGCTAGATGTCTGCCAATTCACTCGCCCTCCCTCTTTTCTTTCTGTTGCTTTCAGTACCTGCACACCTTTTTAAGTAAGTATGAAAATATATTAAAAAGTATTTGTACGTGTTTAGAAGTAGAACATGTGCACACACTTTCTAAAATCTCTAAATGTAGTCTGCAGACTCTTCTCTTTTCACCACATGGTTAAGACTGCAGTACATTGTCTGAGACTCCAGCAGTGTGAAAGGTTCACTTACACTACTTAGAGCACTTGAGACATAATGTGCTCATTTCATTTACTCCTGAGAGTCTCTTGAATTATTGACAGGGCTATTGGACATACAGTAGCCACAGGCTGTGGGCTGTGTTTGTGTGTGTGTGTGTTAGAGAGCCACTGCAGTATTAAAGTATACGAGGCTACAGTTATCAGACATCAACATACCCCCACAGACGTGTCACATGATCTTACAGACAACACTTCCATTTAGTTTAGTTGATATTATCATTATATATAATATGAATTATATATTTTTATTTTGTTTTTCTTCTATTACTTGAGCTAACTCACTCCCCCGGGGTACAAGTACAGCACCTCTGCTTGCTCTGTTTAACTTTTTACTGGTTTGAGTCGTTACCCCAAACTGAAGCGATTTGGAAGAAAAAATATGTTTATACTGAGACAGACAGATCATTACAGTAAAGTTTAAAGTGCATTATCACAGCAAGGCGTCACAACACACTTAATGATACTTCAACCCTGTTTCCTCTCCTTATACTCCAAAAACCAATGGAGTGTGCTCCACATAGCCTCTTAATAAAGCCTATTTAGGTTATAGATTGTTTAGCCTGTAAAATGACTCATCGTGAAAGAGCAAACTTCATTGATGGAGATATGATGCAGTTATTGATGCACACAACTGTAGATTCAAGCTGCAATCAATGCCCGTACCCCCTATAGTTTAGGTTAGATCAGTCCAGAAAACGGATGAAGATCACTTGCAGAAATGGTGCTGCTTCTTGCTGGGGCACCCCCGAGGATGTTGGAGGCTGTACATGAATGATTCAGGGGATCCATAGCTGGACAGAGACACTGGGATAAGACAGAGATTATAAATATATCTGTTGGTTGGTGAGTTGTTTTCAGATTTCTAGTGGTACCATGAGTAATGAATCTAGACATGTTAGTCTGAAATAATGCCTATATGCACAAGATCACATTAAGATAATTATCTTAGAGTTTCCTTGCTTTTAATTTGAAGTGAAGTGCAACTACCCCTCCTTACTGTCCTGTTAGCTTTTAAACTAGATTAAAAGGCATCTGATTAAATGTTCTTCAAGTGCGTCGATATCACAGCACTGTGCGTAAAGATTAAAAGCTGGGTAATATTATTTATTAGCACGTCTGTCGGGCGTGGCTGATTTTTCTCCCCGGGGCGGGAGGGTTGAGGTGGGGGGGGGGGGGGGGGGGAGAGACTGTAGCCGTAGTCTGCTCCGGAGCTGCTGGATGCTCCGTGATGGATGAGGAGTGACAGATCGGGGTTAGCCGCCAGGGGAGTCCATTTTCTTCCAGCACACAGGAGAAAGCCGAGGAGGTGGTGAGACAGTGGACGCAGAGGAGGAAGGGGACGAGAAACAGAGCGATTTCCACTCCTCCTCCCTCTCTCCCTCCCTCTCTCTCTCTCTCCCTCCCTCTCTCTCTCTCTCTCTCTACTCCTGTGCATCACAACCTAGTGGGCTCTACCCGGACTGCACCGCATTGACGCTGCTGCTGCTGCTGCTGCCAGCCGACCCAACCCACTAAACTAACGCACTGACATACACAGAGAGAATCGGTCTTTTTTTTTTTTGGATGCTGTTGCGCACAGCTGGAACTTGGATGCTGTGCGGATTGTCTTCGTGGATATGCAGCATTTCCCTCTCTCCCTCTCTTTGCTTCTTTCTCTCTGGATCCGGACTCTGATTTGCTGTCCTGCTCGGTAATGCCAAGACTTTGGAAACGGGAGTGACTCGCACAGGAGGAGGAGGAGGCGGTGATTTGGAGATTGCTGCATAGTGCACGACAAGAAAATTGGGATATAACTTACAAGTTTGCAGAGCTTTGCATCATGAATGTATGGCTGTCTACTTGAGACCGTGAGCTCCCCTCCCTGTGCTGTCTCCAACATGGGTGTTGACTGAACACTGGAGGAGTATCCCCGCGCTGCCACAGAGGTAAGAGGATGCACTTGTGAGGATTAAAACTGCGCCCAATAATTCCTGGACCATGCAGATTCTGCCGCCTAGGGCGTTATTCGTGTTGTTGGCCCATGCGCATGTGTTAGTATCTGTAAGAAATGATGGAGATGTACGAACTCATGAGGACAGTGCCCGGACTTTCCATGGGTCACTCCGGGAGAGTCATCAAAACAAAGCCCGGGACCGTGCGCTCCCGCCGGGGTACGCCACAGGTGCGTCTTCGGCTGAGCTGCAGGCGCAGCGGGCAATTATCAGAGGGACCCTTAACTCCACTCACCCCTGGAAAAGGGTAATTGCAGAAGAAACGTGGCGAATCGGACACAACAAACGAGACTTCAGTAGGACTGTGACACCCATGGTGGATCCCAACGCTGTCTCACATTGGGGCCCGACGCGCCACCACAATAAGAGGATAAAGTTGAATGGCGGTTTTAGTAGTACGGGGACGCCAGCAGGTGGACACTACAATGCGGCTAAGCCCTCTTCAATGGGACGGGGAGACGGAGGAGGGGGACTCGAGGAGGGCGACAGGCACAAGAGAGGCACAAAAGACGAGCAGAAGAAAGCGTCGAAGAGGGGGAGAAACCGGCTGAACAAAAGCTCTGTGGTTTTGGCTCAGACTCACGCGTCGCCGTGGGAACCCATCCCCAAGCCGGTGGCCCTCACCTCCACCGACCTGCCCTTTGACCTCTTCACCAGGAGGACCGAGTTCTTCACTTTCAGAGAGGAGAACCCCTGGGACGCCACTCCGATCACACCTCCCAGCTCGCAGGATTTCGGGGATGAGATCAAGAACCCCTTTTATCCGGTGACAAGCGAGACCTACGGCGCCTACGCGATCACCTGCGTCTCCGGGGTTATTTTCCTGGTGGGGATAGCGGGAAACATTGCCATCCTGTGCATCGTGTGCCAGAACTACTACATGAAGAGCATCTCCAACTCACTGCTGGCCAATTTGGCTGTCTGGGATTTTGTGCTCATCTTCTTCTGCCTGCCCATGGTGGTGTTTCATGAACTGACAAAGTCCTGGCTGCTGGGCGAATTCACCTGCAAAGTGGTGCCCTATGTGGAGGTAAATTTATTGCATTCTTTCTTGTATTTTTAGTCTGCTCTGATTGTGTCAGGGACAATTACTTCGTATTGTCGTGGAGTTTGAAGCAATGCCTACAAGCTGTGTTGCCTTTTGCAAGGATGACAGATGGTAAATGAGGCTCATCCAGAGTCATTTACATGTCATCCAACCTTGTCTGAATGTGATGACACCTCTGTGGTGACAATAGACATAATCTGTTGCACTTCAGGGTGTGAACATAAAGATTGAACACTCTCCCTGCCTGAGTAAATGGACATAGAGTTGAGTTTCAGTTTTTTAAGCCCTGACTAGCTAGAAAGTACACAGACAGGGCTATAGGATGTCACCTCGGCACATAACAAGGAGGCTCTGTTTGTCACTAGTACACCTGCTGCTGGAGAGAGAGAGAGCCTCACCTAGTCCTCAAGGCATGTATAAGAATACACAACAGTGTGTAAGATAATAGCTCACTATCTCCCTATTCACTCTGCCTTATAATAATGCTCTCTCCTCTGTTGCTGTCACGGCACATAATGTTGATAAAAACACGTTACAGGTAATCTATATTCCTGACCACACACTCAAGTCTCTCCTTGGTTTTCTGTTCATGTGTAGTTGATGGTGGACAGGTTGTTTACAGCGTGTTGATACCTTCCTTTTTGTGTGCTCACTGCAATCACACCAGTGTCAGATCCACCCGCAAGGTGGATGTCTTTCGAATGAAACAGGTTTCCAGCTCGGGGGTCTTAAACTTGTTTTGGACGGCCATTGTCACAAGCTGGCTTAAGGAAGGACAAAGACGGGAAACAGCACACATGATTTTAAAGGTTTATCTAACAAAACTGATTAACTTATGGGAGGCGCCTGAGCAGCAGTAGTAGAGATGCAGCAAAAAGATGAAAGCAAATGTAATTAAACCCTGAAATAAAGATGTCAGGAGAGAGGAAGAGAGTCTGACTTGCTTCAGTTTCTACAGCCAGAACAGGTGACCAGAATCAGACTCCGCCCTCCAGAGCCTGCAGACAGGGAGGGCTGTCACATCATGATGTGATAATATGAGCAGGTGAACAGTATGTTATTATCCTCACATTGCCTTCGTTGATAGATGAATCTGAAACGACATTTTTTATCATCTAATGACAGATCAGATCAGTTTCTACAGCTGCATCATGCAAGTTAATATTTACAGTCTGGTATTTTGAAATGCAGGTGCGCTGTAGAGCCTCCCAGTTAAAGAATGACACCACTTATAACTGTAAGGAGATCACAACTAGGGAAATATGAATATGCTTCATGAGTCACGAACTACAAATCTTACCATAATCATCCTAAAATTGGGACACAAGTAGAGATCAGTGCCATCATCTCTTTTCTGCAATCTTGCTTGCCAGCCTCTCTCCTCACTGACCACACACTGTAACATAAATATCTCATTTCATTTGCACACACCCTGTGAGTGCATACAGTATTAATTACTGTTGGATCAGAGGGAGAAAGAGCCTCACCCTGTGTTATTGCATATGAGCCACCCAAAGACCACAGGATATTATTTAATAACTTCAACAACACTCATACAGCAGGCAGACCAAATGGCTATTCTTAATGCAGAGTATGTGTTTATGGAAGGGCGGTATTCACTTGTCTCTGTGCATTTATTGCTGCATGTGAATATGTGTTTTATGGTGCATATCTATCTGGACATGTGCACTGGGGCCTTCAACGTGTGTGTGTGTGTGTGTGTGTGTGTGTGTGTGTGTGTGTGTGTGTGTGTGTGTGTGTGTGTGTCTGTGCGTGTGTGTGTGTACGTGTGTGTCAAAACAGGCCGTGAGTAATGCAGCCTTGGGCTCACTCTCCCCCTGTAGAACATTCAGTGAAACAAACACACATTCACCCTATGGAGTGACTTCATTCTTCACTTAACCCAAATTCAGTCACAGAGGATATCAACATTTGGCCTGAAATATAAGACACACATACTCAGTCACACATGTTTTAATCTACATATATAACACACTCACACACCCACACACACACACACAGGGGCACATTCACGCAAACATGAAACCCAACTTCACATGTGCATGCATGCATAATCAGACCGTGGTATAGATAATGCATCACAGTCCCCTGAGCGAGGAGCCTCCCATGGTGCCGCCTTCAGTAAACCTTGTTTTATTTAATGTTTAGTTGAGGATGGAATTTTCCAAACCTCTAAGAGAAAACAATTTTCTGTGTGAGATGTACGAACACATGCCAGGAAAATTGTGAGAACGCTGCGTAAAATAAAGATGTGGGCTGCACAAGCCAGCCTGCATCATTTCAGGCACGTTCCTGTTTCGTGCTGCTGTCATTGCAGACGACCCCTCTAGGTAGTGATGCACAGAGCAGCAAATTCAGGCAAAACTAATGGGCAATAATTGGGTTTTTGCACCTGGCGGATGATTAGGATAAGACTTGAAAGTAGGGTAAAACAACAAATAAACAGCGCAGTGAGCATTTTATAAGCCAGCGGGGGAAATGAGTCATTTGTCAAGGTTCATTCAGAATTATGCTGCTGTAACGCAGTGATTTAAAAAACTTTTTGTCTCATTACCCCGAAATAAAGAGATGCTCACGAATCACCATCTGACAGGGTATAATTGTGAATTCTAGAAGTAATAACAATTGTGCGTATTTTTAATGCAACATTGATTTAGTGGATGCCTATTGGCTAAGATTATTGTTTAGCAGCATAAAAATACTGTTTATTTTAAGGCTATTGTGATGATGCCAGTATACAACTGGAACATCCGTCTAAATATGTATAGAATGTGTAGATGTGTCTAAAAGCATCTCTATGTAATGCAATAAGAATATTTAAATCTTGATGAATTTGTCATTTTGCCCTTTTCATATGCTTATCGTGCCTCACAGTCTCACATCTGCAACAGCCTAATGACCACTCCCACTGGTCGACAGATATAGCTGTGTTCACACCTTCTTTTTAAACCTGATTTACAGCTAATTGCCAATCTCCATCATGGGACATAAATCCAGCAACTCTCTAAAGGCTCATTCTGTCCTCTGTGGTTCATTGGCAATTCCACTAACAGTCCTGCTGTATCACTGTTCCCATACGCTGAGCCATAATGGCTTGTATTGATTCATAGCACAAGTGCAAAAAATTGTGTTGTTTTCTAATTTCAAAATATTGTGCAGCTTTGGTGATAATATCTGACCCTGAATATGTTTTTTCACACATTTAAGGGACAAGTGTCACTTTAAAGTCTGTGTAAAGGCAATTCTGAGATTTCTTTCAAAACACAGTAAATATGTTGGAAAATAGTTGCTGAAAACATGTGAAAAGACTTTGAACGATATTACTGAAATGTGGAGTTAGGTCAAAACAGTTTTTCACCAGTTTTCAGTCCAGGATTTTGTGGGCAGTCCTAAAGGGTGGCTCGATGACACACTGAGGCCACCCTGAGCGTACCCCTGCACCCCTCGCAGAGAGATAGAGATTAATTCATCTCACTCAGTGTTTCAAAGTTAATCATGTCATTTTCTGAACTCATCTGACACGTTTCAGTCGCTTCAAAATTGCTGCTTGACTGCTCCCACGAGTGGGCGTGGCTTCAGCACATTTAGTGGACACGCCCCCACAGTCCTGAAACTGAGAATACTGCTCATTTTTACCTGATTTTGACACCTAATTTCATAAACCTGATACTTTTAATCATTCAAATTTGGCTGGGTGGTCGTCTTTGGTCTTACAAACTCAGAACACATATTTATTCTTACTTTACACAGACTTTAAGGACTCGAAAGGCTACAAGGATGTATTGAGGCTCCTCATTTCCTCTCTTTTGCATTGTTCTCCTTTGTAATATTTGACCCTATTGCACTCAACTGTGTGGTGAATCCTTTAGTTTGTGTGCCCCATTTATACATCTGGCTTCTACTGTGCTGCACAATACCCTGTAGTCAGAAACTGTAGGCTGTCTTAGCTATGGTACAGTGGGCTTCAGCATGCAGAGAGAGAGAACGAGAGAAACAGACTATTGAAGCAGAGCAAGAGAGAGGCTGTGGAAAGTAAGGGAGCAATAGAATGAGAAAGGGGGAGAGAGGGCCAGAGGTAGACCCATGTATTGTGCTGAAATTGGCGGTAATGGCAGGACATACATCAGCTTGACACTTTCGCATTCAGTGTTCCAGCTCGCATGCGCACACGCACACTTTCAAGTAACGAAATCAGAATTACAAATTTGGTTTCTCTGCATGGCCGAGAATATGTGGCCATTGGAGATTTTTACCACCTACTTATATAAAGAAAGTCAATGGCTCCCTTCCATCCACATGTTTATCTGTCTGATTGTCTAACTATCTAGCCTGTACACACACATGCACACACACACACACATGCACAAAGTCAGTAGGGTGTGTTGATCCTCCAGATGGGTGGGATGGCCTTCACTCCACTGATCACTGCCCACGGCTGTTCTCCCTCCCTCTACCCATCTCTCTCTGCATCAGCTATCTGTGATTAGAAACGAGCCTCAGGGGGAAGACACTCTGTCTCTCTCTCTCACACACACACACACACACACACCCTTACATACAGTATGAAAGCATTTGGTCACACACACACACACACGCAGACACATTTGTGTGTTGTACGCTGAATTAACACATACAGTTACAGTACAGACTGTAGCAACACAAACACAAATTAGTGCACAAACACGCACTCGACCTCGTGCCATCTCCGTTTCTCAGCTTGTCTATTAGGCACGCGAATGATGGTTAATTGGAATATATGTAAATTATTCAGGGTATATAATTAGTGGCTCTACATAATGCATGATGGTGAGTTCATTCAGTCAGCTCTTTGTCCGTGGATGAGTAGATACTGTGTTTTTGTATTATAAGACAAGACCACACAACAGCGTGAAGATTAGGCTTGCTGTTGGATGTGATTAACCAAATTGATAATTATCCATGTAAATATGAAATATTCATTGGATGGATAACATTATGAATTAAGTATGTTGGTAAAATGAGCAGCATATCAGTTTCAGATCAACACGTAACAGGCCGGCCTGCAGCCAGCCTTCACAGAATGGAGGAGAACAGAATATTACATCTTGAATCGCCTCCAACATAACACTCTTAGGCAGGGATCAATGATCTGGAACTGGACTTTTTCAGCAGTTACTGCAGACTTAATGTCCAGGGGAAATCTGCCACAGGCCAGGATATAATTTAATAGAAGAGAAATGTGTTGACACTTCCTGTAACACTGTATAAGACAGAAAACGACAGAATAGAATGGATTAAAATGCTATAATGGATTGTTGCTACCAATTGGAGAAAAGCAGCAAGAAAGATGAGTGTTCGCCCTACTTGTTCATGAATTCTATAGATCTCTGTTCATGGCTGGTAGAGACTGTTCCTTTTGTTCATAGAAAAATAGAAGAGACTGAAAGTTCATTCAGTAGACAATCTTAGCACAAGGTCCATCACGGAGCTTTCAGTCGCATCAATCTTCCTCAGCTGGTTGCCTAACAGCCTCACAAAGACCCCAGGAAGTTACTTCACCCGGCAAAGAATACTCCACCACATAACCCTCCTAAAACTCAACAACTTGTTGTTTATACACTTCTTTTCATATTGAACAGATACAGTGTGTTGTTGAGCTTTAGAGGTGCTGATAGGTGGATTTTGCAGCCTTTGGACAGAGCCAGGCTAGGTTTCCCCTCTGTTATCAGTCTTTGTGCTAAGCTAAGCTAACCAGCTACTGGCTCCAGCTTCATAGTCACTGCACGGACATGAGAGTGGTGTCAATCTTCTCATCTAATTCAAGTAAATGAATAAGTGTATTCCCCACAATGGCGAACTATTAAATGTTAAAAGTGGTCAGAAAAAGACTGGGCAACTCCATTTGCTGAGGAAGATCATGTGATATGATTGAAAGCACCCAAACAGCTATTAAATGAACCTTGTGGTGAGGATGAAGGCTCATTTTTGACCTTGGAAACAGTAGCTCTGCAAAACAATTCCCAACACAAGGTCCACTTACTTTGTGTTTCCGAAGCTTTTAACCGCATCTCATGGTCATCATGATGATGAATTCCCTGCTTATGTTATTGGATATTGATATCTCCATGACAGCTGAGCAACAGAACAGAACACAATACAATACAAGACAATACAAGACAACAAAGATATGAAGCTATGGCCCAAGGCCCTGTGCTCTAACATCATCAGAGAAGAATCTTTATCAACCCACAAGGATGGATTCAGTCATGTGTCTGCCAGAATCCCACACACTCATGTATGCACCATCCACACTTGTGCTCACATACAAACGTGCACAAACACGTACACACAAATCTGCCACGTTCATGCTCACATGCATCAGTTTTCTGTCTCTCCCAGACACACAGTCCAGCTGTGAGACGGATGGTAGCTGTCACTGGCAGGGTCTCTCTGGTTAGAGTTATGGTCCGCTGCAGCCTGCACTGGGTCACACAGTCAACCTAGAAAGAGGACTGCAGCTGGAACAACCCTTTGTCTCCCTGTCTCATTACTATAAGACTGTATGTGTGTGTGTGTTGTTGTTATGTCTCCACAATAGCCCATTCATCACCTGATAACACCCATTACCCCTGACAGTGGCTGTAGTCGCAGTATGGCTGCACAGGCTCCACCAGTCCTTGTTAGGACCCAATTAATAACACGAGACCTTTGTGCCACCAGCTCACAGGACCTTTAATCAGGAAGTTAATGGGCCGTTATTAAAAACAGCACCGGGGAAAATGTCTTTGTCACCTGCTGAGCGGATAGACGGCCAGAACCCGAAAAACATGTTGAAGATGAAAAGCCTCTTTATGTAAATTTGAGCCCTTGAAGTTCAATGTAGAGAGAAAATACATGATATGAAGTGGAATAATGGCTGCATATCATCAGTTCATGACAAGTGACTTTAAAACATTTGTTGGAAAATTAAGCTTAAGGGAAATAGTTGTAATGATAACAAGTTTACAGAAATACACACATTTGTTCTTTGAGTGTTAGATGAGAAGATTGATACCTGTGTCCATGTAGTAAAGCTTAGCTTAGCTTAGCAGTAGCTCATGTATTAGCATGTTATATCCTGCTTTTGAATTGTGGTTTTAAGAGGGGCTATGTGGCAGACTATTTCTCAGCTGGACACATAACCTGCATGAAACCACAACTCGAAAACGAGATTTATAACATGCTAATGAGTGAGCTACTGCTAAGCTAAGCTAAGCTAAGCGGCTGCTGTGCTGTAGCCTTTTGTGTGGTATCAATCTTCTTATCTGACCCTCAGCAAGAAAACAAATAAGGATATGACCCAAAATGTTGAAGCATTCTTTTAAAGGCAAACAAATATCGTGTTTAAATGATAATATTTTACGATAGGGTGACCATATTTTGAGTTCCAAAAAAGAGGACACTCGGCCCGGCCTTGAGACACAAATTCAGACAGGCTTCTCAGAGGTTAATGAACAAAGTACCGTAGTATTCTGTGCAAAGCGCCAGTCAATCTAAGTACACGCTTAATGGTCCCATGAAAAACAGTGAAGACAGGAATTTTTATGAATTTATAAAAAAAAAAAACAGACGCCCCGGACAGGACATAAAAAGTGGACATGTCCGGGCAAAAGAGGATGTTTGGTCACCCTATTTTACGAGCACCATTTCCAGGAACGAGGTGAGCAGGCCTGTTATCCTGCCAGCAGGTGAAATGAACATGACAGGGTCAAGGCTGCTCTTCTGGAGGAAATGCCACATTTACATTATTAATCATTCTGAAGATGTCGTGGGTTATGTCCCTCTTCCTGTCACTTTGAACTGTCTCTAACTCACTGACGTGTCCCCCTGTTATTGTCTTCTGTTCCCTCTCTCCCTCTTTCTTTCAGTTTCTCCCACTGTTTTTCCCTTTTCCATTCTTCTGCCCCTGTTTCTCAGTCCCTCATTTACATAACCCCCTTCCACAAACACACACAGCTTCATCACCCCACTAGGCCTGACTCTTGGACTCTCTCTCTCTCTCTCATCTCCCCTGTAGTACAAAGCTATGCTTGTTCATCCAGCCCTTGCTCTCCGCCCCAACAATCGCTGATCAAAGCTGGGTTTCCTGGTCCTCCATGACAGCCTTTAAAGCTGTTCCAGCCCCGTTGTTCAAGCCATGAAATATTCACCATGTGCATGCACCTGTCCATGTTTGCTGGATGGGCATTTGTCAACGTGTGTGTGTGTGTGTGTGTGTCACCACATATGGGAATACAGGTGTGCTTGGTGTGCATGTTTACAGAGGAAGAAGTGGGTCGAGCTTGGAGTGATGCTTTTTAAAAGAAAAAGCAACTTTATTTTCTAATGAGGCCAAACTACAGAGGCCAGTTAAGACATTTCTAACTGATAATATTGGCGATATAAATCCTGAACCAGCAATTGTCAGAAACACAACATGGTTCTCCATGATACATTAAAATCTATCCCTAATACACAACGATGTAGTGTGTAAACGGTGGAGTGGGAAATAAAGAGAAATAAATAGCAGACAGCAATTTCAGTGAATGTTATCCACACTGACAGGTGAGGCTGACAATGAAGCGAACAGAGTTGCTGTGTGTCTATCAGCAACCTGTTGCAGGAGAAATATTCTATTTTATTCTATTTTATTTATTTACTTTGTATTTTCTTCAGAGTGGAGATGAG
Organism: Sciaenops ocellatus; assembly: GCA_033000465.1. Taxonomy (NCBI): domain Eukaryota; kingdom Metazoa; phylum Chordata; class Actinopteri; family Sciaenidae; genus Sciaenops; species Sciaenops ocellatus. The sequence continues at coordinate 11,344,442 of CP136889.1, forward strand.
GAGGAGCTGTCAAAATCATATTTAGTACCGTAACAGTTCTAGACTGATCTACTCATGGATATTAGACAAAACACTTCATCTCTATATATTGTGAAAATACAATACACTATGTTTACATGTCAGTGTTTATTGTGATGCTAACATACATTAATACCTTTATTAATGTATGTTTTGCTGCTTAGTTACAGTGCAAGCACACACTTGGCTGTTTTTTTTTTTTTAGTTTTTTGAGATTCAAGTGTAACTGGTGCAATCTAAACAAATGTTGACTTTTCTGAGCTCTTTATAATTCATCTTTTTTGCTGTTTGCACCAGTTAGCAACACCTGTAGACAGTGATGAAAATAAGCTTAGCTCAAGACTGCTGCCCTCTCTCTCTCTCTCTCTCTCTCTCTCCCTCTCTCTCTCTCCCTCTCTCTCTCTGTGTTTATTAGATTTTTTTTCTTAGCTTTCCGAGCGCGGGTAACTAACTCGTAAGATGACAGCATCATCCAAGTGCACTCAAATTCTGACACCTGCCTAAATCACCTTAAGGATTAATCTGTCCAGAGTGTGAATAAACCACTCACGTAAACATGCTTAAATGTACCCCAAGATGCTCTGAAATGCATCACTTAAGTACCTTAAAAATGACTACTCATTGCTCTGCTTTGGCTGAATTTCAAAAGAATTCATTACAATCACTGTACAGTGACAAGACTGTGGCATGACAGCAGGTAATAAACCGCCCTGGTCCGAAACGCAGTCACATTGATCATAGTTACTGCTCACAGTGCTGCAGCCTGTTGGTGGTTTGTCTGCCCCACTTACCCCTTGCTGTTTCATGTGGTCGCCCTTCATTACTCTGGTTAGGACATTCATGTGTGTCAGAGGGTCAGTGTGTGTGTGTATCAGTGTGTGTGTGTGTGTGTGTCAGGCCTAGATACACAGAACATCTTGCAGTGTGTGTGTGTGTGTGCATCTATATCTGTCCAGGAAGTATGTGTTTAGAGCACTAAAGCCGTGGCTCACAGAGGCCATCTGGGAAGCTGGCTGTTGTAATTAAATTTGATATGAAGGGAGGGATGGAGGGAAGGAAGGAAGGAAGGATGTATGAAGGGGAATAGAAGCTGAGGACACTAAAAAAGAGGAGAGTAAGACTCAGAGGGGAAAGAGGTAAAAGAAGGTGAGACGGGGGAGGATCAGTGGCTGTTCTGGCAGATATGATGCTGGAAGCAGAATAATAGAAGGTTCTGGTTCATGTAAGGACTGCACACACACACACACACACACACACACACACACACACACACACACACACACACACACTCCAGCTGCAGAGTAATGTTTTGCAGGGTGGGCACACTCTGCCAAAATGATTGTTAATCCAACAGATGCTTTTACATGCTGAGGAAATTTGTGAGCTCTCTGACAATTTGCAATTTTTTTTTTTTTTACATAGAGCACGTGGAAGCAAAGTGAGGTAATTAGCTCTTACATGGAAGTTTCAGAGTGAAACATTAATAGGAGAAACAGTGGAAGTTTGTTAATTAGTATGACTGTCAGTGAAGAGGAGGTGTGAAAAATACATTTCAATGAATGAATGCAGTGACGACAGCTTTTAATCCACCATGGTACTCGTTAGCTGTGTGTGTGTGTGTGTGTGTGTGGTCTTAGTATTTCTGTCTAATTTTTATTCTAGCACACATTCAGGGATGCTACACAGTGTTAATAGCAGCTTACAGCCTTCCATTGTTGCTCCATTGCATGCAATTACACCAGTGGCAGGTGCACCTAAAGGCCAATACTATTACTGTGTGTCCTGTTTATTTATGTGCTGGTGGCTGACTCTTCAACTGATAGAGGGGCCTTTTCTATGTGTGTGAGGCGAGGGAATCCATTTGTTTACTGTGCCAACAGCCCCTTCTTTAAGATTCTGCAAGATAATGTCAGACATTTTCTACACTGGAGATAATCTTGTCAGCTCCTTGTTTTTCTTTTATTCATTAAAGACTGGCAACCTGACAGGCTTGACTACAACTTGCACAGGTGTCACATCAGTATTGTACTCAGCTCAGCCCATCTGTCAGATGAAATGATGGGAGATTATCACAAGTATGAAGCTACTGTTAGCGTTGCTCTGAGGCTCACTTTTCTCTCTGTTATTCTCCCCAGCGGTTGTCTGCAGAGTTCCAAGATGTAAATAGCATTCTTTAGGCACCATGATTCATGCAAGAAACTCCTCAGCCAGCAAGATTCCTGATAATTCATTGTACATGATTCTGATGATATTGTAAGAACTTGTCTTTGTTTCCTCAGGTGGCCTCTCTCGGTGTGACCACCTTCACCCTGTGCGCTCTCTGCATCGACCGCTTCCGTGCGGCCACCAATGTCCAGATGTACTACGAGATGATCGAGAACTGCACCTCCACTACCGCTAAGCTAGCTGTCATCTGGATTGGTGCTCTCCTATTGGCCCTCCCAGAGCTCCTCATCAGACAGCTGGTGGCGGAGGACACAGGGATCCCAGACGAGCCTCCTGTCGAACGCTGCATCATCAGGATATCCACCTCGCTCCCTGACATGCTCTACGTGCTGGGCTTGACCTACGAGGGCGCTCGGTTGTGGTGGTGCTTCGGCTGCTACTTTTGCCTCCCCACCCTCTTCACCATCGGGTGCTCATTGGTGACGGCGCGTAAGATCCGGCGTGCGGAGCAAGCCAGCGTGCGCAGCAACAAGAAGCAGATCCGGCTGGAGAGCCAGATGAACTGCACCGTTGTGGCGCTGGCAATCGTCTACGGTGCATGCGTGGTGCCTGAGAACATCTGCAACATCGTGTCTGCCTACATGGCGGCTGGCGTCCCTGAGCACACCATGTCTGTCCTGCATCTTCTCTCCCAGCTGCTGCTCTTCTGTCGGGCCGCCGTGACGCCGGCGCTGCTGCTTCTCCTGTGTCGCCCGCTGGGCAGGGCCTTCCTGGACTGCTGCTGTTGCTGCTGCTGCTGTAACCACGCTCCCTCCTCGGCCACGGCCAGTGACGATAACGAACACGAGTGTACCACCGAGCTGGAGCTGTCGCCGTTCAGCACCATCCGCAGGGAGCTGAGTAACTACACACCTGCCGGCTCCAACTGCTAAACTGACATTCCTCATCAGGGATGATGCTTTCACTAGCCTGCTATTAGCCTTTGGCTAGTGTTTCTCAGACTCGGCTAGGAGAGATTTGCCTTACCTAGTCTAGTTACATTTTTAAATGGGTGCATGAATAAAATGGGACGCTGAATAATCACATTCAGCCGGTGTCCTACATCCTCAACTTTCATTTCTTACAATAATAATGTGCATTTACATTAACTCTATAACCCTCATTTTCCAGGAAAACTAACAGAAAGCAAGTTCCTCTTTTCACTCATGCCCTGGGGTGCTCTGAAAACAGGGTCAGTACATATTTTTAGCAATCCTGCCTGAAACCTTTAAAACTTACAAACCTCCCTGCTGTAGACCTTGTATGCCTAAATGTCTTCGGACAGTTGGCCTCCTAACCTGTCTGAGGTCTGGTTCCTCACATGAGGTCTGAATCAGGTTAATTTCTTTTAATTACCTTGTTCTGAAGCAGAAAAACTGAGCAGAAAAAAATGAACTTCTGTTGTTTCCCACAGGCCTTGTGCTATTAGTGACAGGGAAAGGTAGTAATATTTATACTGTACAATGTACATAGGGAAATGATTGTACAGAATATGTCACAAGAGACAGTTTGTGGTAATAAATGGCCACCATAAATAATATTTATGTATGGGGAAGTCTGCACTGTATATCTTAAGGGGTATAATGCCAATCACCTTCCAAATGTGTTGCTGTTAAAATTATGAGGACTCCTTAATCTTAGAGTGCAACCTTGTATAATAACTCAGCATCCAGCTAAACATATAGGCTGACACTGCCTATTTAAATACAGGACTCAGTTTACGAACAACATCAGCTGTAAATGTACAGTTCATATAATGCTGCAGAGATGGGAACAAGGCTTACGTTAATTAAACTAGCGCAGGGCGTCTCTGCAGTGATGGCAAAACACAGAGAGGAGAATCCAGATGTACACACCATTTACACTGTATATTGAAAAATATCCAGTTGACTCATGCATAACTGGGCTGGTCTCAGAGATACACAAACACGGACGTGAGTGGAATTAAGAAAGGTTTGCGATGGACTAATTGAAATCTAATTAACGCTGAACGGAGTGGGATCGAATTAAACAACTGCAGATTCAGTTGAATGGAGTGAATATGAATAGAGTGGAAAGTCATGGGACATAACACCGTGGAATACAATGTAAAGGGATGAACTCAGCGTGGACTGGACTGAAAATAAGTATCTGCACTACACTGTTGTATCATGTTACGCCTTACACTTTGGGCTGTATATATTCTGTACACTTTCTTTGGTGCTCTTATGATGAATGCGCTGTAAACAACAAATCAATCGGTTCGACTTGGAATCGCAAGTAATTGATCTGCTCTCTATGTTTTTTGGTCAAGAAGACAGATTACAGTTATATGTGACTCTGGATATAATACAATACACAATACAATGAAATATACAATACAGCAGTGAGGTAAAAGGAGACGAAAATCAATGCGGAGTTTCACTGAGCTGCTGTAGACACAATTTATCTCATCTTTGAGTATAAATACTGCCTTTGTTGAGAGTGACACCTAAAGTACAAGTATGGTGGCACTTTATTTTACGGTACATTAATTACTCAGTGCCAATACTGCATGATTACATTATAAATGCAGTGCTGTACTGTAATCATAAGGGAAATTGTATATCTGTACCATCATTGCAATGTTTATACTAAGTATAAAGTAGCTGTTTCATTTTTCTAGTAAGTGTGTAAATGAAACCACTCCAGTGAAAAGTGATCGTCCAATCATAGCTCACCAACCAAAACTGGGAAGGTCTGTCAAGATTTGGATTTCTCATTCCAAAGTGGTGTCACGACAGATGAGTGGGCTCCAGCGAGAGTGACACTAAAAAGAAACCAAAAAGACAACATCAAAAGTGCTTGCAGGGTGGATGCTATCAGAGATTAGGGTAAAGTTAGCGTCTCTGCTCTTTGATATTAGATTTTGAGGATTTACACTCCAGCAACCCCAGTTATTGTAACATTGCTAAGATGTGTTTAGACAGCTGCTTTAAAAATATAAACAAATACGTAACACGTAAACATAATTATGTTAGTCTACAACAAAATGATGGTTCCATTTTAACCCAACACAAGAACATTCTTTATGTCCCCTAAATGGATCTTCAGTTGGTGAGAATGCTAATTTTATGCTTGTGAGCTGTTAGCTTTGTCTTTCAGCACATTAAAATTATGTAGCCATCAAGTGCATACATAAGACCCCTTTTACAGGATTCTTGTTTTAAAAGGAGTCAGAGAGAAGGATTAAAAGTCACCCTTTCCAGCCGACTAAAACCGTCTGAAATGAAGGACCCACTGTATCAATAATTACTCAGAATTTTGAGTGGTAAATCTGCAGCTGATATCTTAGTATACCGAGAATAGAAAGCTAGCAACAGTAACTAAGTTATCAGCGGCTTCTTGACCATTAATACCGTTGGCAGTTTAATTACTTTATTTTTTAAGAAGAACCAATGAAATGTTTTTCAGTGTATAAATTTACAAGTGTATTGTACTGTAAATCTGTTTTCTTAATTCTACCAATCAGACCTGGGTCAAAACAAGGTTCAAACCACAATTACAACTTCTTACAAAGCAGTTAATTGAAGTTATACTAAAAACTGTACAGCCCAAACATTTGGTACATACGCTAATATGACAAAGATTTGTAGAGGGCTTCTGCGGATGACCAAACCGACTCTTAAGAGCCTTTATATTGTTTGCTAAACTCAATTTCTTCAAATATTTCTAAGATGAATGGTGGTGAACTGTGGATGTGATGACCCAGGTGTGATGTTCATTGGTATACTGTATATTGCGATGAATCTTTTGCATACGATTCTGCACTGCCAAACACCTTCTCTCTCGTCTGTCTCTTGTGCTCTTGTGGTAGTAGCACACTATCTCTGGGTGTCTCTCTTAGCGTGGAGGTCAGTTTGTCCTCAGCTCCATCAAACAGGAAGAAGAATATTACTGCAAAACATAAATCACAAAATGTTTGACAGCATCCAAGGCCAGTCATACACAGAAAATACTCATTCACTATAGTAAAAAACTGTGGATAAAGAGTATTTCTTTTCCTGCCATGGATCCCTTTGGCTGTAATGAACTCCAGTTTATGAGCTCCAAGAGATCCAGGTGGATATAGCCTCTGGTTGGCACTGCCTGCAAGCTAATAGAGAAAATGGGCAGGAGCGCAGTAGCACTGCAACACAATGCCCTGCAGCCTGTTTGACAACTCTTTTTATTACCACCACTATCAGGGTATTGTGGGCCAATGTGTAAACCTGTCCAGGGAGTTTATATGCCCTTGCACCAGCCCATTTTCTACCATTAAATCACTTCAAGAGTTTGGGATGAACCCAGCTCAGTGAGTTTGGATTTCCTGCCTGTTTTCTGATGGGACATGTAAGCATAAACTGACCTCCTGAATCTGAATTCTCTTTTTTCTGCATATTTCCGGGAGTATAGCTCATTCTAAATGGCTCAGTGTGTAGTAACGTGGTTCAAACTATTGATGAAGTGATTCTTGTAAAATCAGTCAGTGAGACGTTTATTCTGAGTTTTGTGAGTATCCTCTTCACTCTGAGCAAGTTGTGTCTGTATTTGATACCTGAAAATGTAAGCACACGACCACTGTTGTCTCTAAGTCTAGTCACTGGTTTCTAAATAGCTTTTTATATAGCCAAAAAACTGTCCCTTTGTTTATCAAAGAAATTTATCTTGAAAACTGTATATTAAAATCCTAAATGTATTATTACTGTTGCATTGACTTGTTGTGTTTATGGAGGTCATTGGCTAGCTGTGAGATATCTGCAAAATTAATTATTTCTATTAATATAATAATTTTTAATCTTTTATTGTTTTACTTGACTAAAACCACTCTTCATAATCCGAAGATCTCCTCCAGCGTATTCAAAGCGAAGAAATAATCCAGCCTCCATGTCCAAAGGTTTTTGCCATGGGTATAATTGATTTAGAGAGGCCTTTTAGGGCGCTTTCACACCAGAGCTGTTTGGTCCGCTTTAAACGGACCACAGTTTGTTTTCCTCGGATAGTCTGCTTCGTTTGGGCAGGTGTGGAAGCTCATCCGGACTCTGGTGCGGACCATACAAGCAAACTCTGGTCCACCTGAAAACATGGGTCTCAGTTCGCTTACAGTGGGAAATGCAAACAGACTATCCACTGAAACAAAGTGTGTAACCACAGCAGCACGTCGTAGTCTCTCGCTCTCCGCCATCTTTTTCAGTACTGCTGCATTCGTCTCATGTACAGAGCAACATGCTGGATAGCTGACTGCCTCACCTGCTGCTCATACTGGACAGCTTCTTGTGAAAAACAATTAGGTATGAACACCAAAGTAAAAACAGAAACCCCAGTACTGCATAAATTTCTGTTTTTTGGTCCCGGCCAATCGATGAGCCGGGTTTTCTTCTTCCTCGTGATTTCTTCCTGGTCAGTGCTGATTTCGGGCAATACTGCCCCCAAACGAGCAGCTGTTGTAACTGCATGACATTGTCCAGGCAGTTTGGTCCGCTTTCTAAAGTGCAGTGTGAAAGTGAATCAAACCAAATGAAGGTGTGAAAACTGGAGTCCAAATTTCCCAGACTATCCTGGTGTGAAAGCGCCCTTAGTCTCTAATTTGAATTCCAAATTGTCCTTCTCCAGCTCTATTTTTGATAGAGACAGATGAAGAGTGACAGGAATGTGGGGAGAGAGAGAGATGGGGAACGACATGCAGCAAAGGGCCGCAGGTCGGATTCGAACCCTGGGCCGCTGCTGAGCCTTCGTACATGGGGCGGATGCTCTACCAACTGAGCTAATCAACGCCCCACAATTCCCATGTTTAACTGGTCACTGAGACGTATTAAAAATACATTTCCCAATCCACCCTGCACAGGTGGCCACACAAGCAAACAGAAATTAAAGTGAAAATTTCTTCTGAAACATGGAGGGAAACACTCTGCACCTTCATGGGAATGAGTCGCAGTGTCCTCATGTCCTGATTTCCTTAACATCCTCCTGAGTCTTCATTTCTCTTCCTCTTCACATAACAGTGGACCATTTAAAATATTCATCAGCGATGTATCACTGTGCTCTCTGTGCTCCCAACACATCCTACACACCCTCTCTCTCTCTCTCTCTCCTCTCGGTTGCCTCTTCTTTGTCTTTTGCATCCAAAGTGTTATACAACGGTGACGATAGCGGCCGACGTCCCGAGTCTGTGTTTGCGATAAGGACGCGGAGCAGAACTGTTTATACCTCCTGTAACAGAATTAGCTGTCGAATTGGAACACTAAGCAACCAACCACCAAAGACGTCTTTCTGGGTCCCCCAGAGGACCCCGCTCACTCCCACTGTTGTGAGGAGGTGGTCTCTTTCATTTTCTCTCTATTTCCTACTCACGTCAGAGCGAAAAGTGACAGTTGGTGAGATGTGGAAAAAGGAGATCTTAGAAAATGTCTCTAAAAACAGCATGTTTTTAATGTTGTGACATTAAATGACATTCAGAGGAAACAGAGCTGACTAAAATATTTTCAAACACACATTCGAATATGCTCTACTTCAGGTGAACGTGGTTTATCTTCTTTAACACCCTGATAGTGCACACAAACGATTCAAATGACACATCAATCATTTATTCGGTATAGCATGATTTGTCTGCAAGTCTGAAAATGCTTATTTTTAGTCCATTATTGTTAAATCAACTGCTCATTTTGCTCTCTAAATCAAATACACCGACTATCAGTTACTATTTATCTCTCAGACATAACGAGGAAGCCCAATTATGAAATGTCTCATGAAAACTGAGGAACTGTTCACTTTGAAATGCATCCATAATTCAGGCTTTTATCTGTTCTCTTCCCTATCTCCTCCCTCCTGTCACAGAAGAAACACTGCATGTGTGTGTTTGTGTGTGCATTACGGGGCATCTCGTCCCAAAAAAAAGCTGACAGGCGATGTGCCACTCATCTTCGTAATTTCCCCCAAAACTGTTGGCCTCCTGCCAGCGCACTCGCTCGCACTCAATCAGCTTTAATCAGCAACATACTTGCTATAAAGTGTATGCAGCTCCGACTGTGTGGTGTGTGGTGTGTGTGTGGCTGTCTTTCTGTTGTTTCATTTAGTGATGTGTCTTCAAAAGCCTTTTTTTCACCAATTCAGTCGTTTCATGATCAAACACTGAGAAGTTCTGATCCACTTTTTGTACTGTCACTTTGTAATCTCTTTCATGGTGCTTCTATTTTTGGCACTCTGTGGGACCAATTCTGGGCTTCTTGGTTGTAGTTATCCAACAACATAGAGCTGTGTGGCTGCATTGTTCACATCGCAGTGTAGACATGTTTGATTGACACCTGATTTCTATAGCAGACAAAGAATTTTGACAAGCGTCCAGGAAACAAGAAGAGAATGGGTTTGTTGGTTATATATCAGTCCATTTTTTCATATTAAATTAAGTAATGAAATGAGTCAGTAGATAAAGTTTCAGTGAAGATGACAGAATTAAAGCGCTGTCAGCATCAGCTGCTGCCAAGCAATATGGGGTAATGGGTGGATAGGGTTACTTTAATGATGTGGCAGGTGACTGTGTGTATTAAATCTGTAACTGACCACTTTTCTTCCAGTAAGTAAAACACACAGTTTATTTCTGGCTGTGGATAACGTCAGAAATCATCTGATCTGAGCCAGCAGAGGAGATTGTTTTTCTAAGAAATGTGTATCTTTGTGAAGCTAAGGTAAGCAGCGTTATCTTGGAATTAAAATAATCCTGGGTTCAGTATCTACATTAGAGTAATTTCTGCTTCTCAGTGCATCAAAAGGGGACAAACTGTGGCTGGTGCTAAGGGAAAACACACAGGAAAGATGGCTACCACAGTTGCTGACAACGTGTGTTTACCTTTCAGATTTCGTAGTGCATGTAGTATTTTTGGTTGTACACAACCTCAAACCACATCGGAACTCTTGTTTTTCCCCAGTCCCACTAAATATCCGTGTTTAGCTTGTGTAATCTGGTGTATATTTGTTGTTGGACTTGGAATCCATCGAGGGAAAAGTATACTATTTTGAGATTGCTATTCAGAGATTCTTCTTCTCGCTGCAGGTCATACTGTTTGTTCAGACACACTCCCACCTTTCTGTTTTTCCAAGCGTAACTGGGCATTCATTAAAAAACAGGAAGTTCCAGCCAAGCAATCTGGCCAAGCTAAGGTTTTTTCTGGCTGCGCTTTATGAATGGTTGCTAGGTAACCAGGGAGTTAAGTTACCATCGCTCTAACTTTCTCCTATTTTTCCTTTTCGGCTGTGTATCTTGTATTCAGGAACTGATGTGGGAATGTTTGCTAGCTTTTAGACTGTTATGGGTGCAAGTTACAAACCACAGATGTGTTACTCTGCAGTGTTACAGTGCAGTGGTATAGCTGCACTAATCAATAACTACAGTATGTGTTATGTTAAAGGACCTGCTCAAAGTGACAATCCAGAAATAATTATCACCAAATTCTGCAGTTTCCCTCAGCTCTATGAGTGTTTTAGCACCTTTCAGCTCATTGTTTTGGTTTTCATAGCATAGCATAATTTGAACAAATCTGTTGTGGGGCATCATTTGTGTTCTTCAGAGTTTTTCTTGTGCTCTGTACTTGAATGCTGTGTACGGTTAACTAATTTAAACATATTTAAATCTGACAAAAATAGTTTTTCGCCTTAAATCCGCTGATGATTTATGTCTTTGCCCATTTTTAGATTAGCCGGGAGGCAGAAAAGGCACGACTAGCAACATGGCGTTGGCCAGCGCCACAGATTTTGAGCTTTATTACAGCTCTTCAGAAACCTGTGGGTGACGTCACTCATGTGTTGTCCATTGTTTATACAGTTATATGAGTTTTGAAGATGCAATCCATTAATAATGATGAAACAAGAAATTCTCATAGTTTTGGGGTCGTGTATGTCTTGCATACATTAGTAACTTTTAACTTGAAAGGTATAAATTCAAATTTTTGAATATGATGATTCACAAGTTACTAACTAACATTTTATATTACTGCTCATCCTACTGTTCTGTTTATAGAAATCCTAATAACACAGTGAAGTACTTGCAGGCATGTATGCATGCAATGGCAAGCAGATGGAAAACAGACAGGCACATATGGACATACACACACCAAATATTACATTTCAGTATTTACTAAGTCTGACTTTTCATTTTGAAGATTGTGTTATACTGCAAAGATATATTGAGACTGTCCATTGGGAACTGTTCAATAATATCCCTCACTTCTTACTCCTCTCTCGTCCTCCCTCTCTTTCTATACCTTTCTGTCTCCTGCCTCTCCATCCATTCATGTCTGCTCTCCTCTGGGCTCTATCCTGCTCCCTCATACATTTTAATGGCAGAGGTTTGATCCGCTGGTCAGAAAAACATTCAAATGTGTCCGCCTGTGTTGAATAAATACATAATTTAGCAACACGAGTCAACTACTGTTCAGTGTTCTGGAAAAGACAAGATAAATATTTCAATTTCTGAAGAGTGTGTAGAATGGGATTTAGTCCGAGATGAGATGCTGAGGTCTAGCTGCTGACTCTTCATAGACGCTTGGTCTCACCAGTGTAACCAGTGTTAGATTCATCACAGGTCTCATGCATACAATTTCACCTACAAGAAAACAGTATGATGGCATGGTGAAAATTGTGCTCTTTAGTTTAGTAAATGCACCATCGAGATGTCTGAAAATGACAGGAGATCTCCCGATCAGATACCCAGACCACCTTAAAAAGCTCTTTTCAAAGCAGAGGAGCAGCATTTTTATTCAAAGTCCCTTCAAGATCTCTCAGCCATTCTCTCAGTGCATCAGTCTGTCTATTCATCACTTTGGCCACAACTGAAATGTCTCCAACTAACTAACTATCGATTGGATAATCTCTATAAACAGATATCTGCATATGAATGCAGAATCTTTGGGCGGGGGACTGAGATTTTGGCTTTTGGTTGCCATCTGTAGTCTGAGTAGTATTGACCGCTGGCCACGTTTGAGTGGCTTTTGGTTGCAACAGTTGCATGGATAGCAAAGGAGGCCGAACACATTGACTGTAATGAAATCTCAGAGCAGGTCTTGGCTTGGATAACCATTATCTATTTTCTGGATATGTACTGGCTACACTGGTAGCCCAGAAACACAGTCCTTTAGCCCCAGAGGTTAATCACTGTCAGACGATAGCCGATGGGTTCCAGGATTAAGAATCCCCCTCATGATAACCCTGGTAATCCCTTTACTTTTTTCTTACTACCATCATCAGGTGCTAATTATCAAAAGTTAGTGAAGCTAATGTTGTTTCTGTAAGCATGTTAGTATGCTAACATTAGCATATAGCTCAAAGCACGAAAAAGCGTTTTGCTGTGGACTTTTCTTGATCTGAGAGGTAACAAAAGCGAACAGTCCAGTCCCACACCCACATACCTGAGGACACACCAATATCAAATTCCAACATCACCTCATTCAATAATAAGACCAAAGGACATCTGACCTCCTTCATTTTGTTAAGAGTGACAATGTAATGTGAAAGAAATGTCTACAAACACCAGAAATAAGTATAATTAATAAGGTAATTCATGTTTAATTACCATTGATCAAAGAACAGCATAATTTTTTGACATATTTGGTCAAAGGCGGGTTGCTAAAACAATGCTCAGAAGAAAAGTACTGTTTTGTGTGTGTGTGTTTTCACACTTTAGTTGATAAGGTTTAATGTAAAATGTATGATTGTCAGGTCTATTAAACACTACATTTTCCATACGTATACTGCATAATTGCCCCATTTCATGAAATGCACAACATTCAGTTTCACACTTGCTCATTTAGTCTCGATCTATAAACACGTTTCATGGTAAACAAGCATTCAAGACACCTTGAAAGTCTTCATTCTTCACTGTGCAGTGCAGAAATACCCTGACACAGATGAGCGCATGCACATAGGCGGATTAGGTCACACACACACACACTTTCTGCTGGTCATGTTTATGTATAAGACAGGACCAGTTGAGATGTGACTCGGTGGGTCGAAACCTAATCTCCTGCTCATTTCCAGTCTCTGTGAGACGACATGTCAGTTGGATGGAAGTTAACGCGGGTGAGAGCGAGGGCATGCTGTGTCACTCTGCGCAGTGTGTCTTTTGATTGTCTCTTTTGTTCAGCTAAAGACAATCTTCCTGTCCTTTCAGTCTGGTCCTGCACCGAAAAATGCTCTTCAAAAGAGCAATATTAGACCGTCCTCTTTACTTTTGTTGTATTTGTCATTTATACTTAGTAAGAATTTAATGTCCTTGGGAGGTTATGGGATGTTTTTTTTAACACTGTTTTGTGCATTTTTCAGATGGATGTTTTTAGTGAGAGAGGGAGTGTTGTGCTTGCAACATATTCATAATGTATCTGTACGAGAATTTAAATTTTAACCTTGTTTCATTAATGATTTATAAATGAACAGACTGCGTGTGTCATGTCAGAAGAGCACCAGCTAAAAAGGAAACATATAACAGAAGCCTGTGCTACACTCATTAAAAGAAAGTAGTATAGATGGGTCATAATCACCATACCTTTGTGTGCACAGCTACTTAGTTTTCCAGGGCACCTGATTACTCCTGTTGCTATGGATACCATTCAGCAGTATAACCACCACATCTCATGACTATTAAGGATATGCTGAAGTTACTTTGAGTCAAAGCAGGCTGAAAGCTCAATTCAGTATCTACGGTTTGACATATTATATATACATATTTGACATAGGTACAGAAGAAAATATTTGATTTTAATGAAAATGTCCATTCAATCCTTATTGTTTCATAAGCTACATGACATTTTTCAAGGATCCAAAGGTTTATTTTTTGCATACGCCAAGATCTGACAGCATATAGCCCACTTAGGTACCTAAAATCTTCTCTCAAACAGCTACAGCTTCTTCTCCTGTCTCTATCATTCCCTTTCTTTAAGTGCGTGTGAAGGAGGGCAGGGAGGAGTGACAGCCATTAGCAAAATATTAAAATTAGAAATGAGTCAAGTTAGTGGATGCATTTGAAGCAGGAACTTTCACATCTAATTAAAGTAATGCTGTTAACAAATAAATGAAACAATTCACAGACAGTTTAGTGATATCCCTGCATTTGTGTTCCTGGTCGGCCTTGAAATAAAATCCAGTGTCAAGGCAGGAAATACAAGACGAAGTAAAACTTTGGTCGATTCCAAGACAAGACTAAAACCTTCATATAGAGACCGGTCTCAAGACCAAGACTGATCTCGAGTGCTATAACACTGGTAAAATGTAAATACAGTACACATGTGTCACAAGTGCCAGGCAGTGCAAAGGTTTGTTGAAGACACTGTGCTAGACCACGTCCATACTTCATAGAGTTCAGAGGACAGAATCATTCTGATGATCAGAGGAACGATGATTAGTCTCTCCTTGTTTGACTTGTGGATATACAGAAAGTGTTTGGTTGAGTGTAGAAGCTGGATAGTCTATTGCTGGGGTGTTAAGCATCCTTCATAATACTACTAGCTCTGGCTCTGCACCTTCTGGTGTATAAGTCTAGCACAGTGGGAAGTATAGATCTGACAGTAAGCTCAGCAGTGTGAAACCACTCTCTGTAGGGCTCTGTGGTCCCGAGCAGAGCAGTTCCCATACTAGTTTGTGATGCCCCCTTCTTAGGATGCTTTCCACAATACCAGAGTGTAAACTCTGTAGGACCCCCAGAGAGGCTGACTGAATTGCTTGTCAGACTGTGGTAAAGGCGTTCCCTCACCTCCTTGCCAAGATGTGTGCGTGTGTGTGTGTAGACCATGTCAGATTTTTGGTGATGTGTGTAGTTTCTCTGCTGCTCTCTCCACAACCAGCTCCTTGGTTTTGCTGACGTTTAGTAAGAGGTTGTTGACTGCAGGCCTTGATAAGTGACAGATGCATCAGTGCAGTAAAACCACCTGCACACTTTCGTGCTCACTGGTTATATATATATATATTTCAAGTATACAGTATATGTGTGACCATCACCAGAGTATACCCAGTGGAGGATATTTAGATCAAAACACGAAGTAAAATTCATATGAAATAATCCAGTAGCAGTCAATATATAATTTATTGGCTGGAGCACAATAGGTCAATGATTTCAGCTTTAAAGTCTGTGTAAAGGCAGATTTATTTCAAACTACATTAAATCTGTTGGAAAATTGTTGCTGAAAACATGTGAAAAGATATATTACTGAAATGTGTAGCTAGAGGTTAAAACAGTTTTTCACCAGTGTTCAGTCCAGGATTTTTTGGGCGGTCCTAAAGGGTGGCTCGATGACACGCTGAGGCCACCCTGAGCATACCCCTGCACCCCTTGCAGAGAGATCAGTGTTTCAAAGTTAGTCATGTCATTTTCTGAACTCATCTGACACGTTTCAGTTGCTTCAAAATTGCTGCTTGACTGCTCCCACAGTCCTGGAGCTGAGAATACTGCTCATTTTTACCCATTTTGACACCTAATTCCATGAACTTGTTGATATTTTTAATCATCATGGCTGGGTGGCTAATAACACTTCCTCTTTGATCTGACAAATTCAGAACACACTTATTCATACTTGACACAGACTTTAAACTATTACTGTTTGAGCAGTAGACGTATTAAAAACTGGTAACTGCATAGTGAATATTTTCTTTTGACTGAAATGTCTTCACTTGGTTCCATGACATGAGCTTTTTTAAATGAAGCGTCAGTGTGAATACAATATTACTCAATATTCTTCTCAGAGCACCAGGACCTGTCTCTTACAGATACACACTCGTTGCTTGATGACAGAATTCATGAAGCTTGGAGAAAAGAGTGGGCTTTTGTTTGCCTTGCCATTTCTAGGTCACTGGGAGAGCTGAATGCTTGACTGAGCTTGAGACGTGCTCAATGAAGGATCTCCGCATCACCATTCCCATGTGCGTGTGGATGTATGTCCATGCATGTGTGTGTGCAGCGAAGCAAAGCACCTTCACCCCAAACCCAAAAGGCACACACACTCGCACATAAATCTCTCCGATACACATTCGACCTGTCAGCTTTCATGTCTCACTGCGCTCATGCCCACACACACACACACACTAACACACACACACACCACCACCTATCAGCCTTTGGTGCAATAAAAAGTCGTCTTTCTTTACCTGCCGTCTCTTTCCATCTCAGAGCTTTGAGCTGCTGCTTTGTTAAAGCACTGAGGCAGAGATCTGTTTCACTTCAAAAGTCTTTTCTCTTCCCTCCTCCACCAGGGCTGAGTCTGAACTGCAGGTCAGCACATCAGGGACGGCCTGTTAGAGAAAGGGCATGGTGGAGGTTGACTGAAAGAGTCACGGTCAAATGAAATGTAAACATATGCCAACATTGCATTTCATTGCTTATACACTGCAAACATACATGATCATATTAACTCTTTCTCACACTACTCGTTGCTGTGAGTTTGCACAGCCACTTGCCGTCACAGCAAGAGGCACTTAGCTCTAGC
Source organism: Sciaenops ocellatus (assembly GCA_033000465.1). Lineage (NCBI taxonomy): Eukaryota > Metazoa > Chordata > Actinopteri > Sciaenidae > Sciaenops > Sciaenops ocellatus. Next base: position 11,361,121 of record CP136889.1, read on the forward strand.
TAGCGACCTGGGAGCTGCCAATGACTCAGCAGTCGTTGAAATAACATGAAGGAAAAGTAACATCTAGTGAAAACTTGGGATAATGTTTCGCAAGCTAAGCTAAGCAGCATCCATTTTGCAAGCAAAACACAAACTTAACAGCACAATGGGTCCTCCCAAATGTAGCATGTCAAGGAACAGATGGCTAAAAATTGCTAATGGCACATAACAAATTGCTATATGGACTACATGGGGGGAAATGTTGTATCAAAGGATCTATGACATACTCCAGTCAGTAATGCACCAGTCTACAGTGTTTCTCTAAGCAACATGTCTCCAAGTAATCCATAAATATGCAGAAAAGCTGCAGTATCATTGCAGTTTATATTTCAAAAAGGGAGGAGAATTCAAATTTAAACTTATTAGACTTTAAAAGGGTTTATTCCCTTGTATAAGGTTAGCACATTGTAACATTTGTGCAAGCAATGTAACTCCAGAGGAAAGGACTAAATGCACACGCTACAAGAGGCACAGCTTGTGCAGTCATAAAATAACACAAAACCTATAGGGTGGTGAGGCTGGCAAGGGTCAATAAAACCATATTAAAGGGTCAAGAAAAGCAAGGATCCAAAAACACAAGGACTGAATGCTTGACCCATAGTACGACAACAAACTGACACTAAAACCAAGGAGCACATGGACTAAATACACAAGTGAAGGCAGGATAACAGGACACAGGTGAAAACTAATCAGGGTGGAACAGACAATCAAAACTGGTGGGAGATGCAACAAAGGCAGGAGTAAAGTTACAGACACAAGGAGAGAGGAGAAGTACAAATTAAAATAGGAAACACTAGCTCCTGAGGAGAGCAGTTCCCTTACTGCCCCCCTCGTTGGATACTTTCCACAGCACCAGAGTAAAAGATATGAAGAACCTCCAGAGAGACTCTGAATTTCTTAAACTTTCTGAAGTGGGGGAGGCATTCCCTCACCTTCTTTGCAAACATGTAGGTGTGTCTTGACAATGTCAGATTGTTGGTGATGTGTTTAGTTCTTCTGCTGCTCCCCCCTAAAAGCCACAACCAGCTCCTTGGTTTTGCTGACATTCAGTGGGAGGTTGTTGGTTTTGCACTATAGTGACAGGTCCACTAGCTATTCTAGGTAGTCCTTCTCATTGTTGGCGATTCACTCTATCACTACTGTGTCATCACCAAACTTGACAATGAAGTCATTCATCTGTGTTTCCTGAGTCCTAAGTTCTCTAACCCTATCCTTAGTACTGGGAACATAGGACAGGGCTATAAATTTAGGAATGACCCTGTTCATACCAACACTCATTCTTGCATACTATATTGTTGAGTTTGTGTTTTGTTGTACATACAGTAAACTGCATCAATTTTAACAATGTGAACCCTAAAATCGTATTTTCTTGAAATAAGAAAAGTACTTAAGAGTTTCAAACAAGTAACAATATAATTTTACAGGTTTTTTTAAGTGTTTATATGCATTATTTATAGAAAGAACATTTACCTACTTCAATTTAAGATGTTTAAATATGTCTCAGTCCTCCAGCAAGGCGCAATAACACAATAATAAATTCTGGCTGCAAATGATGGAAGGCCATTAAACAAGTTAAATATGCAACCCTTCAGCAGACAGTAATGACTTGGCTCACAGTAAAGACAATATGAAATATTTCTACTCAGCCAAGATTTGACTGATTCTTATGATGGAGCTTCAAAAAAAGGGGAAGCCTCAGTCCAAAATGAGACATCTACTGAATAACAAAACACTTCCTCTAAATGATTGATAGAACAAACTTAAAATAGACCCTCAGCAAATCATTGCAAATCATCATTCAAGGAAGTCATTAGTACGTTGATGTTTAGTTTTATTGTGTTTGGTTTAACACCCAGAAAATCTGGATTAGATTTTTGTAAAAAAAAAAAAAGATTGAAGAAGAAGAAAAAAATTTCACAGCTAGTTTACATGAAATATGGTCATTTTGTGATGAGCACAGTTCAGAAATTACTTTCAGTTTTATAAAGAGAAGAGGAAAATGCAAATGGGCTGCTGATTATGCACCACAGTTGCTCAAAATAAGTTTATTTTTCACCTGTATTTAAAATGTTTCTTTTCTGTTATGGCTGTTTTCTATGAGATTTGAATTCAATTAAATAAATAAAACAATGACATGAATTTGACCCCATTCAAATTATTGCTCGCAAGAATAGAGCAAGCAGAACTAAAGTAAACTACCTTGAAATCTTCATTCCTACAGCAGATTATCCTTGTTTGGCTCAGAGGGTAGGTACTATGAGAGCTTTGTCTGGTTTAGCTCCAATTAGGCTGGCCTGTTTGAGATTAGGAGATCAGAGGAGAAACTCCCCCAGTATCCGCAGGTTTTATGTCAAGGGCTCACCAGGTTGTGCACGAAGCATCTCAAGACAAAGGGGAATGATTCTCGGAAAGCCTCTTGGACGTATGTTACAATGAAGTTTTGTTTTGACTGTAAAAACCCTGAGTCATGGTTTAGTGGCAAATCTTAGTGAAGCTGAGCCATTGTTAATATAATGAGTTACATTAGCTCACTTGTGCTTTCCTTGCTATGACAACTCCCAACGCTGTGAAACAGGCATTTTGGCAGCATGGCTGTACCTGATGAGACGGCAGCACACCACCTGCCACTGTTTGATAATCTAATTATTTATGAGCCAGTAACCACTTCGTCTTGAACATAAAACTGATTACAGCAATCAGCTAGAATTTTTTTTTTTGCCAGAACAGAATCAGTAAGACAAAAAGAGGGCTTTGTTCAGACTGCAGGCAAATTAGATTTTGTTTTTCAAATTGAATCTTTCAGAAAGACTGTTATTTGCAAGTGCTCAGATTTCAGATTTGTGTCCAGACATAAAGACCAATCTGGATGGGCTGCTGTGCAGACTGCTGGGGCTTTGTCTGTTTGTGCTAAACTTAATTGCTGTAAAACAATCTGGAAACTTTAATTTTGTTGATTAACCAGCTTTCTCGATGCCAGCGCTCCCTCACACTCAATCACTGTCTATGTCTCTCGACCAGTGCTAGCTCTCTCTCAAACCATCGGACACAAGCCAAAGAAGACTTCTTTGTGTCACTATTTTGCAGCATAAATTGTGAGCCAGGCACAGAGATAGTAGCTGGGTATTAGAAAGAGAAAAAAACTTCACCGGGACAGCCTGATAGGTCCGGTCGTGTAATTGGCGGCTGCATCGCGGTGTCAGTTGTGTTTTTATAAATTGGATCTGACTCACCACTCCCACTCAAATGAATGGAAAAACCTGCGTCTTTGCCCCAGTGCTGGATTATGTCTGAATGTGGGCTTAGGCTGGTGATGCTTCTGTCATTTCCGTCACTCTAGATTTGACGTCATCATTGAGTATCGGGTTGTGGGTGACACAAAAGACGCTTTTGAAATCTGATTTGAGCTTCCGGACTGCGGCGCATCTGTAGACTCGAATTTCAAACCACCTCTAAATGTGGCTTGGATCCTATTGACTCCATAATCAATCTGGATATGCCCAAAAAATGGATTAGGGCTGGCAAACTGAACAAGGCTAAATCGTTAGACTCTCTGATAGTGGAAACCAAAGAGGCAACCTAACTGTGTCAGAGTACCACAGGGAGCTACAGTATCATATCAGCAAAAGACCAAAATGAACCGTCAGAGAGACTCCAAAAGTTCAGTGTTTACCTCATTTGCTCTACATTTAAATGCTTCACACCAACAGGCACATTAGCAGCTAGCAGCTGCTGCCTTCCAGAGCTGTCAGACAAGTTCTCTTGCTTCACCATTAGAGGAAATTCTCTGGGGAAATCAATGGCTGTGTTAAACATGCTTAAAGATAAATAAGAAGCAGTGCGTGGAGGGGATCTTATAGAGTGGGTGGGAGGGAGGCTGCATTAGAATGGCAAGAGTTGTCTATACTGTCAGTCAATGCCATCAGCATCAGCTTATCAGGCACTGACTGCAGTATGGACCACTTGATTGCATAGAATAAAAAGCTCAGCACTCGGAGATGAAAAAGATATACTGGGATACAGTTATACTGACAGCTTTGTCGTTGCTGTCTTGCTGAGTATTTTTCAATGTCTGGACTTCAGTACTGATGTTTGCTCCAACTGTTCTGTTGTTCTGACACACTGATTACTTTCTGCAGCATCCACTGTGTACCATAACTGTGTTGCTGACAAGGAGGGGGAAAACTCAGTTTCCACGCATGCATAAAAGCACAGTGAGATTACAAAGCACACATGCACAGGCAACCAGACATGTGCACACACACACACACACACACACACACAATCCCCAAGAGTCCCAGGAATTACAACTACACTGTCAGACACGTACTCATCTCTGAGAGGTAATTACTTCACACACCACAGCCATCTTAGCCTTTGAGCCTTAATATTAAACTTCACACTGTGACAAACTACTGTATTTATTGTTTAAGGCATCCCAGCTCTGTCACGTACAGAGTTATATATGTGGGAGGTTTGAAATTATGTACGGCCCATGCAATCATACTGTGTTGCAAACTGATAAATCGACTTAATGTTCTCGTATGGAGATGCTTTATCATCCCTGAAGACTTGCATGTATGCTATTCTGTCACTATTAAATCAATGCAGTGTCATTTCAGAGAAAACAGCAGCTCTACTGTTTGAACTATAGCTGATTTAACATATATTATACAATATTACAGAAGGACAAAAGGGACAAAACAAAGCATATATACACAGTATGTGTACTCCTCCTCTGTAATAAGTCCCTCACACGATTATTTTTGTTCCTCTGTTGACTTTGCAGTATTATTTTGAAAAATGGAGCCAACATTTGTTTCGTTCCAGCAAAATTTCCATTGTTTTTTTTTTTTTTGTTATTTCCTATTATATCATTTTTCTTTACGGTATTTCTATGCTGCAAATTGAAAAGAAAACACATTTGGCTGGTGTTTTGTGCCTTTTCTATCCATTCTCTTGGTAAAGTTCGTGTCTCCAATATTTGTTTATTTGAAAAGTGATGGATGTACTTTTCTGTGGCGCCTGGGAATAATACATTATCTCACAGTGAAAACCAAGTTTGTTGTGGTGTATAGGCCTCAGAATGGGTTGATTACATCTCTGGTGCATTGTGCCCTTAAATGAATTCGACGCACCTGAGGAATTTATGGACTGCTGTGAAAGCAGCATGTGACACTGTACAAGTCTATAAGGGCTTGTAAGATTTGTAGCATCTTTAATTGGCTGTGTAGTTTGTACAGCTGCTGTTATTACACACAGTTTGATATTGCCTGTTTTTTTTAATAGTTCTCTCCAGCAAGAGCTCAAGTCTGAGAATTAGATATCTTATTGTTATGTGGTTAGATCAAATAAAACTGAGGCTGCTTGGATGATAGGTGTTACTGCAATAAAAAGACAACTCTTCTTTTAATCGACACTATAACACACTGCAAAACAACCTGGGAGGTATTTCACAGTTGAGAGGGAGAGTAGAGTCAAATAACAAGGCCAGTCTGATGCCGCCTGATAAGGGCAGTTTAAAGCAAATAACTAGTCCACCAAAATAACAGGATGCGTAGAGAAAAAAGAAATAAGAGGTATTTCAGTGTCAATCTGCTTCAAATGAAGTGAAAAATGAAGTAACAACAAAACAGACTCACGGTTTCAGTTTAAATTGTGGTGAGTGCCACAGTTTGTTTGACTCCTGCCCTATTTACCATTACTTGTAGGATATAGCTTCACATGTTTTTTAATGCAAGCCCGATCAAGAACTTTGCAAGAGTGAACACACAGGCAAGAATACTAAAACTCCTACAAAGCGGGCCTCATACTGCACAATAATTAAAATGTGTCTCCAGACTGCTGGCATTACAAGCAAACATCAAAAGTTTCTCAGTTCCTCCAAACAACAAGCATTACCATTAACGAAACATGTTGATATTGCACAGTGCTGCAAAACTTTAATTTTATATGTAATTACTCAAAACTTTTTTTAACATAAAAGCTTTAACTGTTAATTTCTACAACATTCATACATGATAACTACAGAAAGGTTAATGTAAAGGTCAGGCAAACAAACATTATGGTTAAAGTTTGGTGATAGAAACACCAGAAGAAGACTGAAGAAAGATCCTGGCTAAAAATAGAAAACATTAATTTTAGTCTGAGATAAGACACAATCTCCAGACTCAGACCTTACAATCAGATAGATATATCTCCATCCACCGCCAAGTTCTCGGGTCTTGTTTACAAGCAGCAGGTTTGAAGTCCTGCTGATGCACACTGCAGCTAAAGGTGGCACTTTATTTTGTTGTAACAGTTCTTCTTCCACAGTATACTGGTGACCAAATTCAGTGCATGAGACACAATCAAGCCTGTTCAAGGAGGCGGCGTCAGCAGTCTCGAGTCTGTTCACACCGCAGGATATCTGCACTAACCACTGTGCAGCCACACCATCAAGCCTTACAGTAAGTCTCACTCAAATCGAACAATACAAATTTTGGTCCAACATTTTTTCAATGTATTTATTGATACGGACAGTATTGATGCACAGGCTGCAATACAAGTATGGTTCTTTCATTGATCCCACGAGTTTCATTTGATTTGGCTGAAGATCTGACACACACACACACACACACACACACACACACACACCTACCTAGTCCTGTTCCGGCTCAGTTGTCCCTGTCTGCAATGACAGAGGGGATTTAGGGAGAGTGTGCAATGATGTCTTTCATAAACACACACATGCACACACACACCAATGCAGAGGATTCACACTGTGATCCTCTCTCACTGATATGGGCTCTGTGTACTGAGAGTCTAGATGATTTCAAAAGGAGTGCGTGCGTGTGCGTGTGCCTGTAGGTGTGCGTGCGTGTGTCTACAAATGCTTTTCTTTCTTTTCATTATTGCTTCACCTCCATTGATTTACAGGAAACAGACCAGCACAGGTAACGTTAATAACACTTATGTGACCAATTACAGATTGACTGATGGATATTTGTGTGTGTGTGTGTGTGTGTGTGTGTGTGTGTGTAGGATGGCCACAGACGGACACCTGCTGCCGACTACTTGATGGACCCTCTCTAACGAGCTGCACTTATTGCCATGGTAACCCCCTTACACACACACACACACACACACACAGTTAAGCCTGCAGACTGATCATTAGAGTCTAGTGATCTTTCTCCTCTGTGTCCTCTTCTACCCCCATTGGCCTTCCTTTGAGATCCAAGCAAATTACACCCCTCCCTCTTATAACGCCCTTCCTTGTCTTCCTCCCCCTCCGTCCTCCCATCCTTACATCAGCCCTCCCCCGTTTGTCCGTAATGGTCCTTTTATCCCCTCCCTTCCACTTCTCATTTTATCTACATTTGTATCTTTCGCACCTCCATTCCTCATATCCATTTTTAAGTAGCTTTCTCCTTCATCTGTCCATCACTTTCTCATTTTATGCTACTACCTCAATCCATCCATTCATCACATTCCCTACCTCCCCCTGTAGTCCATCCATCCATCCCTTCATGTGGCTCTTTTCCCCCCTCCATCTCCTCGTCTCTTCCAATAATTACCCAGTTGGAGGTTTTAATTAGAGAGAGAGAAGGAGGAGCCGTCTGGTGCTGCAGAGCCCTAATTGAAACTCCAATTAGTCTCCTCTGGTTGTCAGTATGCTGAGGGAGTCGCCACTCTGCCGAAATCAGATTTTCATCAAGAGGTGAATTTTCTGAAGTGATTACTTTGTATGTTAATAAAATGTATTAAGGTGGTAAATCAAAAATGCAGGCAACAAACTGCCTCCCTTATTGCTAACGTTCATAATTGCTTCAAGCAATCTGCCAGTCTGCTCTGGAAATTAACAGCAGGAAGCTGTGGCAATTGGACGAGACAAACACAACAACAAAAAAGTCACTTCGGTAACTTGTTGCCTTGGTGATTACCATAGTGATGGCGAAGTCACAGGAGAAGCAGCTGCTTTAATTTCGGGGAGGAGGGAAGTGTTGTACAATGCAGGGACTGAAAATGGTTGCATGTGTGCTTGTGTGTGTTTGTGTTTGCGTATGTGTGTATAAGGACCCTAACCTAACCTAATGCACTCATTATGGTCTGGATTTACAATTAGCTAGCTGGCTCAATGCCTAAGTGGAACAATTACATACACATTGGCTCATTCATTCTCTCCCTCGTCCAAACACAAAAATCACTACATCCCTTTTTTTTTTTTTTTTTTTTTTTTTGCATGTGCACACCCAACTGACTGTTCACTAAATGCCTCCCTCGAATGGTGATTGTCACAATCATAGCTTAGCAACTGTAACCAGGCACAGCAGCAAGGAATATAAAGGGTTTGAAGAGTGGTGTCTTTTTTTTTATTTTTGGCATCTCGTAAACCAAAAACGGCGACAGCAAAAGTGTTAAGGAGGCATTAAACAATGTAGACCGGTCAGGGATGATACTGTATCAGAATTTAGTCTAACTTTTGTGGCTCTATCTTGCCAAACTCGTTATCTGAAATACGGTATGTTCACTAAATCAATTAGTCCTTCAGCTTTTTCTTATACTTAAGACTAACTAGCTCTACACAGCAATATAAGATCAATGCTTTTACTTCATTTTCATGTCTTCATTAGCTGACTTTATGCTAAGGACATGTAGCTCTAGCCTCAGTCTTTTAGCATGAGGTAATTTTTGCAGGCATGTAAGCATCAAATGCATGTCTGAGACCTCTGACAGGGTTCTCTTTTTGAAACGAGTCAGCTCGAAACATTATAAAGTCAGGCAAAGAGCTTTCAACCAACTTTCAGAGCTAACATTAGCATAATTTGTTGGCTAGCAGACTGTCTGAAGTCAAGAATCCATTGTTTGAAAATAATTCATATTTTTAGTGATAAATCTCCAGTGTTATGTGTTTAGTGTCAAGTCTCCATCCTCACTGTAAACTGCGTGTGTCCTGTACAAGAATGATGAGCTTAACAGGCGTAGCAGCAGTGATGTTCACTGTGATTTTACACTAGGGATGAAATGTTTAGTCAATTCATCAAATAATTGATATTTGGATCATTGATGATGAAAAAGGCCAATCTATCTGATGGTTCCAGCTTCTCAAACGTGACACTATTCCCCTTTTTCCTAGTCTTAACTTACAGTAAGATAAATATCATTGGGTTTTGGACCTAACTAAACTTCAAACTCAATTTTCTGGTGTTTTATAGACCAAACATTTGGTGATTATTTGGAGTTGCAACCCTGACACACCATCTATCTCAGTCTCAGTCAGAAACAAACACACCTGCTATAGATCATCAGATTCTCCACACACGTCCGCCTGACTGACACACACTTTCCCCTCTATCGTTCTTTGTGACATCCAACATTCGCATGAGAGCTCCCATACACACACTTGTTAAGCCTTCCCTCTTCCACCCCCTGTTGAGTCCAGCCCAGACAGACTCTGCTCAGTCCTATCTGCCTCTGGATTCAGGCTGCAGACAGCCGCAGAGCACAGAACAGCACATCCTGATAAGCTCCCATTGATTGGCTTCAGACTGGCTGAAAGGCTGAACACATTGTCGCCTCTTTCTTTCTCACACACACACTAACGTAAGAGAAGAGAGAGAGAGAGAGAGGGAGAGATGAGGGGAGATGGGTGATAAAACGGGGCAAAATTCACACTGACAAAAGCAAGACGAATCAAGACAAAGGGGGAGAGTGACTTGTTTGGGCAGATAGTGCTGCTGGAGAGCAAAAGAAAGTGAGAGAAAGGAAAAGGTAAGCAGGTTAAAAAGGAGCTGAGGATAAGATTATTTTATAGCAACAGAAAGAACAAACAAACAGGCTGATGGACGGCACATCACGCAGACAGACAGTTAAGAATAGGAATTGAAAAACCTATTAAACAGTAACAGAATCAAATGAAACCCATGTCGAGACTTACTAATAATGCAGGTAAACCACAGGGAAATTAATGATGCGTCTTCAATTCAAATTTAAAATCTGACAGATTGATGAAGCATGACATTTAAAATTTTCAGTTTTGACCAGTAATTATAGCTCCTCTTTCAAACAAATCAGTGTAACACAAGAACTTGTCATCCCTTTCATCATTCGCACCATTTATGTCTGCAATATCACTTAAAAATAAACATCAATTAACGTGTTCCCAGGCAGGCCAGTGTCATTTTTTAAAAAAATATTAACGAAAATGAATCATCTCTTTGGATTTCACCAAATGTTGCTTTAATGGTCTTTCAGTACAAGAGAGGGGACAAATCAAACGAGACAAGGCCAGATTCAAATCCCCAATCTTGTGAAAATGCATTCACTGCTGGAACCCACTGTGTCACAAGGACGCCTCCGAATGGAAAGATGGGTTCATAACAGAGGGTGTAAGGCCCCTTCTGTTCCTGAGGTGTGACTGCATGATTGTTCCACTCGGCTGCAAGCTGTGGCAGACAGAGTCCTCCTGGGGAGACGGCAGCTGATGGAGGGACTAACTGCATTGTTGCGCCGACGGGAGAGGACAAGGGAAAGATGGTGGAAAAGGGGGTATAATCCAGTATTTGATAGGTGTCTGCAGATTTTTTTTGTTGCACAGGTGGATGCATTTCCTTGCATCTCAAGCAGTTCAAGCAGTTCTTGTAATTACAATCAACTCAGATCACAAGAGGACAGCAAGTTTACATGCACACTACTATTGCGTCCTGATTTTAATGCGGCTATAATCAATGTTTTTATATTGACAATGGAACAAATGACTGGGTGTGTAACGGGATAGAGGTCAGTCATTGTGACAACCACAGGCTCTGCAGTTTCTCTCAGCTCTTTTAGTTTTGGTTTTACTGCACGTAACTTTACTGTTTTGATTCATTTTCACTGGTTAAATAGAAGCTGGTGAACATAGTGGATAGTAAATATTGGACACAAACACAAATGATTCCCAATATATTGATCACAGGCTTGCATGTTAACCATATAAACTGTAAAGGTCCAGTGTGTAGGACGCAGTGACATCTGGTGGTGAGGCTGCAGATTGCAACCAAATGAAAACAGCTCACCTCACCCTCCCATTCCAAGCATGTAGGAGGCTGTGAAAAACATGAAAGGCCCTATCTAGAGCTAGTGTTTGATTTATTAGAAACATAGCAGCAGTGCAACATGGCAGACTCAGTTTAAGAGGATGTGCTCTCTTTTTAGATATAAAGGACTCATTCTAAGGTAAAAACACAATGATCCTTATTTCCAGGTGACTATACACCAATGAAAACACATTTTGAAATATTATATTTCATTATTATTATATTTTCATGTTTAACTACACCTATATAATCTATAGATTGTTGCGCAGCAACCAACTGGCTATTGATGCAGGTTTATGACCTGTAGTTTTTATCCCAGGTTTGATCATTTTAAGGATATGACGTCTACATTAAGCATCATTATTATATTGTTATCAATCGGCCTGTCCACATAAAGATAACATTACCCAGGTTTAGGTCGTTTAGTTGGAATGTCTTTGACACCACATCCTGCCCATCTTTGCCATTTCCTACTGAAGTACCTCAGCAGTTGAGTATGAACCTACTTTGGTTTCCACCTGCCTACAACTGACATTACATTTTATCTTCCAGTGTCTGACTTTCTGTATCTAAGTACAATTTTCCTCACTTTACCCACTAAACAAGTTGAAGACACACTGGCACATGTCAGACACGGATCAAAACCCTGCATAAGAAGTTTACAGTCCACAGTGTGTCGGCTTTGAGAGTACTCCAGCGAGCATATTTCTCACTTTTCAGAAACACAAACAAGCAATGTTTACCTGCACAAACACATATGTGGCATACTCCATAAACATGACATGTGAATTACAACTACTAGTGTGTGCTCACTCTTTTCTGTCCTGACCTTCACTTCAGTTACAGTATGAAAACTCAGTCCTGTTTCTCCATTGTGTACGTTTACAGTCAATAATTCAGGTTCCTGTGGCTTACAGGGAACCAATGTTCAAAGCCTGTGCGCGCGTGTGTGTGTGTGTGTGTGTGTGTGTGTGTGTGTGTGTGTGTATGTATGTGTGTGTGTTTAGGTGCACATGTGTGTGTGTGATAAAAGGAATCATACAGAGAGGAAGTGCTGTGCCCTCTAGTCAGAGAGAAAACAGCAGGGTACCTTGGCATCATTTCTTTTCCTTGCTTTCTCTCTCCTCCCCATAAGACTTCTTCTTCTTCTTCCATATCATCCTAACCTCCCTACTCTTGCTCTTTCTCTCCGATGCACACACACAGGCACACACACGTTCTTGTTGTTTTTCCTGGCACACTGTATCTCACGCACAAGAAAGGCTAACCTGCCAAAAGGTATGAAGGAGAAAAAAAAAATCCCGTCGATACAACTGACAGACTCCACTGCTGTTTCATTGCAATGCAATCCTCTGCTGCACTGTACATTGTTGTTTCTGGGGGCGATGGGGGGAGTTCACCGTCACTTTGTGTACCAGTCATGGTCGGAGGGTTACATTGGATTGTCCTTGACTGTCCTACTCATCTCTGTTTTGGTTCCAGCACAGCTGACAGGTTTTTAACACTCTTCTATTCATTGTATTTCATTGGTTTCTCCCATATTACTATAGACATACATTAGTGTTGTCACTCAAATACTTTTGTCAGGTTATAGCAGAACATTACCTTGAGGCTTTTCAGACTGCAGGTGTTGGAGTGAAAAAAAACTACCTATTGTGTGCAGATACATCCCAGAATACCTTGCGGCACCCCTGCAGCACTATACTCTATTGTAATGTGCTATATGCAGTGTCATGCATCATAGGACATGAAGTAATGCTCAACCTCAATTTGGATAAGTGCTTTTTAATCCACTAAAACACATAAATGCATCATAAAACTCGATATTTTGAGCTGTTCCTTCGACTAGAACGCATTTTTGCATCATATGTCTGCATGTAATTTCTATAGGACGACGATTGTGACCCTCTTGCTCTTGTTGGGGTGTTTTCTTACATGTCTCACAGTCTGAGGGTGATTCATCCAAGGCGATATCGATGTCCTCTGTCTTGCATTGTCACAACTCTCCAGACATAATCTTTACAGACATCTGCTGGCGTCGTTACAGAAGTGATGGTGCATTGATAATGCTAATGGCAGTTATTTTTATTGGTCAGACTGAATGGCGGTCAATATTACAAGTAGTGCCTAGAGACTGGATTTCTATTTTTATTCACAACAGGGTGCCACAGTCTTGGAGACAGTCTGATCAAAAGTGTCCCAGATTTTATCCCAAACTGTTTTGATGAACAGTCTCAAGAGATTTTAGTTGTATTACTTTATTCTAGTACCAAAGTGTTACTCACATTTCTCAGTTTATCATTTTATAATAAGTCTACTGAAAATAGTAATATGAATTGTTTTGTACAGTATGTACATAAACTGAGGGTTGAATAATGCCTGAAACTCGCTGTCACTGGACGAATGCTTCTGGATTTTCTACCATTTTTTTATTGTTGGATTTTGTTAGAGAAAATTACAACTCTGGAGTGACAAAGAGCACTCACAATAAAATGTATGAAGGGAGCAAAAATAGTTGTACTGGCTGCAATAATGAGTTTTTGGGTTCAGATGATGGTTTTGGTATGTTGTTTAAAAAGATATTTTAGTTTCAACACTGCCGGTTGCTTGGCAACCTCACGCCGATGACCAGACTCTAAGACGTCACTGCTCCAGTCCTGCATGCAACTCCCCATGAAACTTGTTCTTACACATTGATTTTTTTTCTTTTTTATGAACTAAACGAAGTCCAAAGTGAGCTTTAGAGCCCGGCTAGTTGTTTCCCCCTGCTTCCAGTCATTATTCTATGCTAGGCTAACCAGCTGTTGGTGGTAGCTTCATATTTAATGGACAGACATGAGAGCAACACGGATCTCAAACTCTTTGCAAGAAGTTTACCAAGTTGAACTATTTCTTTAAATTTCAGTCTGAGTACACTGATCTGAGACAAATCAAGGGAGCCTGGGAGAAATCAAGAGTCACGTGACAAATGAGGAGACAATAAAGAGGAAAGAAACATTTCTGTATCGCAAAATCATATCAATGTGTTTTTAATTTTATTTTTTCAATCATCTACAACTACATTGATCTACCCTACATTACTGAGAAGATATACTAGTCCCACTAATAATGCCTGGGTTTCCAAATAGTCAGTGGACCATGAAGATGGAAAGTAAGCTCTTAAATTGTCCAGTACACGTACGTGGGACTATAGCTACATCTTACAGACAGCAGGATGTTTATGCCTTAAATCTAGTCCTTGCTCTTTCTTCCTCATTGCTCCCAGGCTTGTGTCTCACACAACTGTCTTCACTTGTGCACAACCACAAGGACACACACATACACACACTCCTCTAGCACAAATGTCAGCCAATATTTCACATTCTCTTCCCCAAAATGTCAGTGCCTCGGACAAAGCACGTCTGCCTTCCTGCCTTGCTGGCTGTCAGCCCGCCTGCGTCCCACCTAAGTCTGTTGTCACTGCCTGACATTTCACATGCACAGGGTCACGGGACGGACTCACCGGCTGAATATTCCTAAGGTGCGTCACAAGAGGTTAGCTTGGGCGGACTACGGAATGAAAGTAAAATTCACTGCATGCATAAAATATACAGACCGTACCGACAGTTTCAAGATGTCAAACTGATGCGGTGAATCCCTGATTCTTGACTGATGTCTCTTTACCAAATCCATAGCAGGCAAAAATGTGGAAAGACAGTTATTGACAAGCAGAGGTGTTAGATTTTCAACTGAGGTGTGGATGATTTGAAGTGGTTACATTTTATTTCATTATATTTCAAGACTTTCCTCAACACAGAAAACATGCTGACGACTAGCTGATCTGGGCCAGAATCTACCTGTGAGGACAAGAAAATTACACTTGGCTCTGGGCTATGCAGGTTTTAGTGCCATTGTTACAGCTCAGTTTCTCTGGGGATTATATTTGATGAATCTGCAGTGCACTATTTAAATAGAGCCAACATTCAGCGCATACTCAGGATGTCGTGTGTTATTTATATAGTGTGGCGATAAGTAAGGGGAAGGCAATGTTCTTGCACTCCAGAGGGAGTCAGGTGCTCTGTGGAGCTTTCTCGGCAACAGTTATCTTTACATTGAGAGTTACTCACCCAAACACTTTATGAAGCCTGACAAACTCCCTCCTCATAAAACATCTGCAACATTTTAAACTGTGCATTGTCTTCATCTTCACTTCTTCACATCTTAAAACAATACCAACACGCCTTTATACATTAAAAAGGTTATTCCTGGCTGCAATCGTTCCTCTTATCCTCCTCCATACTGACTGCAAAGAATGTTTGTGTGCCCTTGCTTTGTGTAAAAATGTATGATAAAGTCGAGCTGAAGCTAATATGAGGCTCTGCAGTTTGTTGTTCACAAATGAACTGGGTATCTTCCAAAGTTACAATTCTTTTGGTGTTAAATTCCCTCTTTGTGCCTCCACACTGTTAGCTTGCTGAGCTGCGGCAGAGAGACAGTGACACACAGTGGGAATTTGATACTAATAATAGGGTAAGTATTGAAGATACCTATTCGGTTTGTCTAACTCAGACTGCTAAAGCCTCATATTAGCTGTGGTTAAACTTTGGACTGTGCATTGTGCCTCACCTACTGTACACTGAAATCTTTTAGGCCTTTAGACATTGTCACTTTGTCACTTTGTCTATAATGTCCTTTAGACATTATAGACAACTGTCTATAAGATTAATGGCTACATTTCATGTAGGTGTGCCAGTTTCAGAGCCTAGATATTGTGCAGGACGTGAATGTTTAACTCATTAACTAAGATAAATGAACCTGAACAATCATTAATATTATTAGTAATACCTCTGTTTTTCCTGTTATGCAGGTCAAAATATCTGCAGTGAAAAGAAAACTTCTTTTGTAAAATGGAGCTTTAGAGTGTGTGTGTGCCATTTCTTTATTTTTATGTTTCCCCATAAAACAGAAAGCAATATATTGTGTTAACTAGTACACTTTCTTCTGCATTGCTCTCTGTGAGACAAAAATACAAAATGCTTACAAAGCTCCAAACTTTAATCTATTATGTTTTGTTCTGTTGTCAACAGTTTATCTATCCGTATAAAAGGTCAAACTTTTCTTTTTTTTAACGAACGAAAGCGATGGTACTTCCCATAAGCCTGCATTTTTTTTTTGAAAGTTTTGAGCGATTGTCTCATCATCCGCCTGATTGATTTTTCTTTCAGATCATGATGATGAATGGTTATTTTTGTTCAGAGTGCAGTCATAAGATTTCACAAAGGTCTAGATGCATCGAAATTGTTATGACAGAGAGAAATCCATCTTCTCTCTATTTCTCTGCCTTGCTCTTTTTGGTTTGTTTTTTTCAGCCTCTCCACACTTAACGCCCACATCCTTTCAGTGCAGCGTGTGTGCTGCAGCTTTTCGTCCTGATTTGGACACTGATTTCATACATCTCTTGAGGTTTTTTTTTAGCTGAGAGATGCATGACCCTGCTGCTGCCTGCAGACACTGTTTGGCCTGGACTACGATTTTACTGGTATGTTTTTACTATGTGTCTCTCTACTCACATCTTGCTCATTTTTTTCTCTCTTTACTTGCTTTTTCTTCCTTCTGATTTGTTTTTAAGATGTGTTTGCTCTTTTAGGCGGTAGGAAAGACGATGATGACTTGTGAGGAAATGTGAATGAGCGAGATTTATTGGTGATTTGATGTGTTTGCGCTGTATTTATTAAATAACAGTTTGGGCCAGAGCATCAGGGAGAGCAAACACAAACCATCATAGCTTAAAATAAAATCATTTATTTTGTTATTTATTTCAAGACACACAACAGGATACTGTTTTTAAGTCCTGTGGCCAAAAATGATTGATGGATACAGAAGGAAATACAAACAACGCACATTAAAAAGCACCATGGAGGGCCAATTAAAAGTCTGATCATAATTCTTATGCTAATTACAAAATCATGGATTTTTTAAATTATTTTTTTTATGTGTGGTCACAGTCTGAAATAATTTGGATAATCAGAAACATTAAAGCTACTTGAAGAAAGAAAACACCCCCTCTGTTCAGTGCCAGATGCACTGAGGAGAAATCTGTGCAACTGAGAAGAACATGCACGGTTGGCACTAGAACAAATGAAACCTGGGGGTAATGTGTGAGTACAATACAAATAAAATCCACAATATTCTTTGTTTACAGCAGCTACGTTTAAGAGTGTTTAGCACACAGCTCTATGCAAATGATAAGAATAAACAGGATGTACAAACTGCTTTGTAATACCTACTGACATGCAAACAAAATCCAAAATGACATAAAAATCTGTGGCGAGGTTGCCAAGTGAAGGGGCTTTACCCCCTTGGACCACAGCCATGAGGCATCTTGCTTTTAAAAGCATTCTGATAATCAAAATATTTTTATTACACACCATAATGATGAAGAAGCAGTTCACTATCCCATTGGTACACGTAACACGGTTTAATTAAGACAGCAAAGGCTTCCTTGGCTTCTCTTCTCTTAATGTCCACTGGCTACCCGTACCAGCCGGCATGAAATTCAAATCGCAAATGCTTTCCTGCAAAGTAGTCGCCACTTCTGCACCTACTTACTTGAACGCCCTCATACAGGCATATATTGCCTCCTCCAATGAATGACGTCTGGCTCTGCCACTTGTACACTCAGGCTTGTACCTCCTCTCCTAGCACTACCAACAACTGCACATGCTAAATCTATCCCCCTCTATAACTGTCACTTGATTCTATGTGAGTAGTACTTATTGCTGCACTAACACGTCCTTGTCGCACTGTACCTTGATTCTTTCCCTTTTTTGTAAGTCACTTTGGATAAGTGTCAACTAAATGACTAAATGTAAATGTAAATGTAATGTTTATTGACATCTCATGGCACTTTGTTACAGTATACGGAGGGTATTGTAAGCATTGCATCACAGCATTAAAACCTGCCTAGTTCCTCTACATTCTCCTTTTTTTCTTTTTCATTTGAAAAGGCTCTATTGAACTGATGGAGATGGGTTTATTTATTTATTTTAAAAATGAGAAAAGGAAGGTATACACTTATTTATTCTTACCTCTTCTCCGCCTCATATAAATTAATTCATAGACTTTATCTCCTCTAAATATATCGGTGGTATGGTTACAGTCACTGCTCATCCTCATCCTCAGGTTTCCTTCCACCTCTACCTTTTAAATCACTGTTTGAACAGATTAGTCTAATACACACACACACACACACACACTCTCTCTCTCTCTTCAAAGCATCATCATGTGCGCAAACATACACATATGTTCACTCACACCCACGCATTAGTCTGATCTCCTGTTCATACCTGCCAATGACTCACCCAAAATGGATCAGGGAATGAGGGACTTTCTTATTTCCTCAGTGGCAGGCCAATAAAAAACACTTTATAGCAACACACACACGCACAAACACACACCATACCAAACGGTTATCCATTTTTAATGACGCCTGACCTAGTATTGCTGGGCTCTGTGTGTGGTTCGCGTGTGCTGTTTTGTGGCAGTAAAGGCCAGTCTGAGGATACACAAGTGAATGTGAATGTGTGGTCCTGCAAAGTGTGTGTGTGCATGTGCATCCTAAATAGCATGTGCGGTTTGCAAAAGCCACACTAAAATGAGTCATTTCCTGTCAGCCAACACACAGATGATATGAAACGCACTCCAGTGGACAAAAATATGCACGAATAACTCCACCTGAGCATATTTTTTATGTTTTCCATCATCCCCACCTTCGCTTGTTAGCCAGATAGCTAGCTACCTAACCATCTGCAACATGTCCAGGTAGAGGTCATACTGTCATTCCGTGTCTGACTTTCATAATATTATGCATTCACCCATGCACTCTCTCTCTCTCACACACACACACGTAACACACTTTTCTTTCTGTACCCTCTGTATGACCTCAGAGTCTGTCCTCCCGCTGGGCCAGCGTTCGTCTGTCTCGCTATTTTTCTGTAGTCTACAACCGTGCCAGCTGTTACAGTGGCAGAAAAGGTCTGCCATGATTACAGATATGCTTCGATATTTTAATTTATGATTTTTGATTACATGTTTGAAGTCAGTAGTGTAGTGTAGTGCACAATATAATCATTTTCAGGCGTGTATTTTATTTTAATCTAACCTTTACTTAGACAGGTAATCTCATTTCTCAACAATGGCTCAACTGTTGCACCACATACTGCAGCTTTCTGAGCTGCTGAAGATGTCCAATATGTATCTGGCTTGCATCAGCATTGCAGGAGCAGCTGTATACAGTATATTATACACGTTGGTGATATGCATTGTAATATGAATTTTATTGCCAGTGTGTCTAGGCTTTTCGTTGGAGACCCAATGATCATAAATATATCAGAGTTTTTAATTATAATATCCAAGCATGGCGTTAAACCTGTGGGTTGTCGTTAAATCTTGAAATAACGCAGTCATGATTTCAAACTCATGATGGCAGTGTTTAAGGGAAACAATCCACCCCAATCTGTGCAGCATAAAGGCTTCAGTATGCTTGAAACAAAGTCTGACAGCGTCTAGATCTAGTTTACGACAGTGGAATTTGGGGGTTGTGTTCAAAACTTTCTGAAAAAGGTAATCCCGCATCTTTGCAGAGATTGGATAGATATATAGACATGTGAAGGTAAAGTACAGCTTGAACCACTCTTTAAAGCACACAACTCTTTCTTCACACAACTACGTTCTTCATTTTTAGCCATGAGTGTCTGAAAATGATGGACTGAAAATGTGCACCATTATCCTGTAGTACAATTCACCGAGCCGAGACAACAAAGAGAAAAGAGAGGACACAAAGTTCATGGAGAGAGATCGTCTAACCACATCTTCACATTTTGCTGCACAAAATGACACCCTGCATTGCATACGATGTTGAGTTCACATTGGTCTGGATCTATCCACAAAATTTGGATTAGCATAAACTAACCACAGTATTGTTTAATACTTTTGTGCAAAAACAATGTGAGTGCCATTTGAGCAAACTGAAGCCTTTGAATAAAACCACTGCAAAAACCTCAAAAGTAAAGCCGGCTCCTACAGTAGTTAGGTGTGATTGTCGAAAGAGCCATGTTAAGCTTTTGAAGTTGGAGTTCTGTGGATAATTTTAATACAGCGATATTGTACATTTAGATGATTCTGACAGGGCTGTCAGATTTCACTTACTGTATTCTTGTTCTCAGCAGGTAAAATAATGAATTAAAATTCTCTTTTGAACGAGACCCCTTTGGAATATATTCATATCCTGACACACACACATGCGTGCACAACCTTGTGAAATCCATCTAGATCTTAGATGTGCGAAGAGAAAAATGTAGCATTTAAATTTTGTGTCCCGGTACAAGGTTATTTGGTTGTTCAACCTCCTACAGTATGTACATAAAAAGACTGTTTACAAAAGGACTGTCGTCATGCACGTGCGTGTGCACGTGCTTGTGCATGTGTGTGTGTGTGTGTGTGTGTGTGTGTGTGTGTGTGTGTGTGTGTGTGTGTGTCTATAAGCCACAGGAAAAATGACTCACTGTTGTCATGGGGAAGGCTGAGCAGTGAGACTGGAGGGAATTACTGAACCATGTAAAACACACAGTCAGACGTGTGTGCACAATCACACATAACCTGGTGCATTACTTAAACTACATTACCTTTATTAAAGTCCTTCTATCTACCGTAGTGCTGTAGCAAGATAAATGTGCAATCTGCAAACATACTGTATATGCATGAATTTACAAACCTGTAAATAACACACACACACACACACACACACACACACACTGAGCACCTGTGCCAGATTGTTTGTGAGTAGATCACAAACTAAAATAACACACTCACAAGAGCATTGAGACATTCATAAAATCATTTTCCCCTCTGCCTCTTGCTTTCTGTCTGTCTCACATGCATGAGCACACACAGTGATTTCAAAAAGTCTCTTCACATGGTGCTTTATAAAAACCTACATGCAGTATGGAGGAAATGGATACCTCATTAGCCCGAGCTGCCAGTCACAGACGCTGCAGAAAATGTGCAGAAATACCACTTTAGTGGTTCTATTCAACGTCTTATGAGCTAAAATGATATGTGGTGATTACATCTGCTAAATGGACTGTACTCATAAAGTGCCTTTCTAGTCCTCCGACGACTCAAGGCGCTTTCTCATTCACCCATTCATACGCTGCCATGCAAGGTGCCAACTACTCATCACTTTGGCAGCTAATCATTCACACACATTCACACACCAACGGCGCAGTCTGCGGGCGCAGCCTTCAGGGGCAATTTGGGGTTCAGTATCTTGCCCAAGGACACTTCAACATGCAGACTGGAGGAACCAGGGACCGAACGGCTGATCATATGATTAGTGGACGACCGGCTCTACCTCCTAAGCCACACCAGCCCCGTTTAATCACTCAATACCTTGTGAAACAGCAGCATTTATTAACACAAATTAAAAATATTGTCCTTTTGTCTCTTGGTTGTTAAATATCAGCACTAAACACTTGTTGTAATCTATCAATTATCATGTGTTAAACAGTCGATCAAAGTCATTTATCACATTATTTAATAACTGTTCGTTATTTCCTTGTTAGTTGCCCCAAGGATGGAGAGAGACAGATGGATAGATGGAGACAGACAGGGCAGGCAACAGAGAGCATGTGTAGTCATGTGATTTGATGTGAACATTGATTCAGCGTGGTAGATAACAAACACACAGAGAAGAAAGAGGGGGAAGATGGAGGGAAAGAAAGAGTTCATTGTCAGCCATTTCGATGTGAACATAGATATCAGAAGGAGAGGTGGATGACAAAGGAAGGAGAGGAATGACGCAAAAAGGGCAGCTCATTGTGATTTGCTGCGACGTGAACTCAGTCTGAACCAAAAACACACATTGTAAAAGTTCTAACAGAACTTTTAAAACTCTGGGCATGATTTTACGACGTGTATGCTTTCTTTATTCCCTCATCATCCTGCAGAAATAATGCACACTCTCTTTTTGTGCACAATTTCAGCAAATGAACTGAGTTTCAACATCATAACTCTCCAGATATAGGACCCTGGGGACTGAGACACTCCTCGCCTGGAGCCTACAGTGTAGCAGGAGGGTGGAGGGTTTAGAGCCACACAGAGAGATGGAGAGAGAGAAAGATGTGTGATGATGGTCAAAGACAAAGCACCGCAGTACAATGCAGACATAGGCTTCCCTTCATCACAGAGCGCTCATTGTACAACTCTGTGTAAAGTGTTTGTGCTGCAGGACTAACTGAGGAAAGAGAAAGGGATGGAGAGAATGTGTGTGTGTGGTAGAGGCAGAAAATGGGAGGGTCACTATTCACTGTCATCTCCCTGCTGTTTGTGTTAAGCAGAGTTGGGTGGGTTTGTGTGTGTGTTGTGTGTGTGTGCACCACTCAGCAGCATGTGTGAATGAGCTGCTGGATGGAAGGAATAAAAAGGGTGTGGCCATGTTATGTGTGAGTGTGTGTTGGGGGGAGGAGTGAGAAGGATAGGTCACTTTGGGTGTCATCATTCATGTGTGTGTGTGTGTGTGTGTGTGTGTGTGTGAGAGAGAGAAAGAGAGAGATACTCTAATTCAGTCCAAGGCTACTGTTCTAACGTCCCTATAGTACAAAATCAGGACATTGTGTCTCCTCCATTTAGTCCTGTCTTCACACAAAAACTGACACTGAAGCTAACAGGCATTGAGAAATGAAATAGTTTGTTCTGAAGCAGAAAATTGGATTAAAAAAAAAAATCAAATAGTATCCAGACCAAAGATAAATAAATAATGAATAGAAGTGAAGTTGTGATGGAAAACCCTTAAAAAATAATTGAACAGTTGTATGATAGAAACAGGAAAATAGAACACAAATTGATTGATGAACTGAGTGAATGAATTTGACAATTTAGATTGTGGCAAAACAATGTCAAACAGAAAGTCAATATATTAGGATAAAAAAGTAAGAACTGAAGAGAGTTTTGAAGTTAGACGCAGCAGTGCTTTGCTTTACATGCTGAAGTTAGCACACTAACATGTTTACAATGTCAGTGCAAGCATGCTGATGCTAAAAGTCCACTGGGTACGATTTAGGGGGTCTTTATAGGACAAACTGGCTCTAGAGAGGGCTTTCTGTATTTTTCGTGCACTTTGTGGCCACCGCAATGTCTCCTTCATGCTAGGAAGGAGAGGGTGAAGGGGCTAGATGACAGCTAGATGTCACTAATCCTACACACTGGTCCTTTCAGCAGGTATAATGTTTATCATCTTATCATCTTATGATGCCTAAAAAGTAGCAGAGACATTTCACTCAAAACTACAAATGTCAATGGATTCAATCATCTGGAAACTAATGAATGTGTGTACAAAACTGTGCCAATCCATCCAGTAGATCACTAGTTCTCAAACTATGGTATGTGTACCCTGGTGGAGGAATTTAAAATATGTTTAAATGAAATAAATTAATTTTAAAAAATTAAATTATACTATCAAAATAGTACAAAATCTTGAATGAAAATAAACATGAGCTCACTAGAATGTAATTTAAAATAATGTTTGCATTTCCTGTAATATTTTGTTTCAGTGTCAGCCTGCTATGTGGTTGCATTCATGCAGGTAGTGCGCATACATCCGTGATTTGTTATGAGCTAAAATGTGACAGCAAGGTAGTAAGCAGAGGTTAAATGACGCTGTAATCATGGCTCCAAATAGGAAATATTAGGACATGCAGATCAGGAGTACCCTTTTCCACCAAATTAGCTCTGGTCCTTGAACCGGTTTCGTTCAGGCGTGAACTCAGTCAACAGTCAACCATAAATAATTTTCATATTAGGAATGAGCTGCCTCCTGCGTGAACTGTCCATAGCTGAATAGAGTCAGCCAACAATACTGTATTTTAAAGTCTGTCATAATGATGGTACTTGCAGTGTCAAATATTCAATAAATAATATGTTACATACTCCAGGAACCTTCAATATCTGTATCTAATTTGGGGTACAGATGTCATATTGTGTACTGAGTCTGTGATGCTGGTCTCACACAGATGGAGGACAGAGCTCGGACGTGATGCAGAATCAGATGCTCTTCTAATAAGAGACAAATATCACATATTTCCTGCCCCTTATGCAAACGCAACACGTCCTGCACATTCACTGGCATTTAAAAAGGATCAATCATCAAACATAGGAGCCACATTAAAGCCTCATTCTGGGATGCCACACATGCAACCACACATATGATGCATGCACCAGCCATGATTGTGAGTGTTATAATTATCATACTGTGGCGTTTAAATATCATGTTAATACTGTCTCTCATATTCTATAAGAGACTGTGAGCAAGACCCCTTTAAGTGGCTCTCAGTATGAATTCACACGCTGTAGCTGTTTCTTAAGGTGGAAGAAAAAGGCGTCGTTTCCACAGTCACGTGGGCAAGTTGGAACAATAGTTGCAGTGTGTGTGTGTGTGTGTGTGTGTTTGCGTTGCCTCGGTGGTGTGATGGTGTGTGGGAGTGATCCGAATGGACCAGTCGGGTCCGTGTCACAACATCCATACAGACTTCTGTTCGACAAACTCGCCCACTTACACACACAAGCATGTGAACACATACACACACACACATGCAGGTATTCAGATTGCACACTGTGTGTTTGCAGTAGACACACACACAGAAAAAGACAAACAAAAACAGGAAGGAAGTGAGGAAAGTTGCAGCATTCAATTCAGCCTTGGCCACCAGACAACAGTTTCTCTTTAGTGGTTGTGGCATGTATTGTCCTGTGTGTGTGCATGAGTGTGTGTGTGTGCTGCCTTGTGTCTTGTGTGTACGTCAGTGTGAATGGGTGAATGGAGGAGGTGCGACCAAGGTCAAAGTGGGCGGCGTCTGACACACTACAGCCTTGCTTTCTGTCTCCCTGTGTGTCACAACGCTTCCCCTCTCTCCCCCTCTCCATCATTGTGTGTCTGCCTCTCCCGCTTTTATATCTCTATTTCCCGTCTTTGGCTTGTTCTTTTACCTCTTTTGTTCTTGTTCTTGCTCTCTTGTTCAGAGAGCTCGGTCGTCACACTGTTTCAGTCGGGATTTTTACTCCCACTGGGACTACAAATGGCCAAAGTATATTCCAGCAGTCCACCAGTCATCCAAAGAAATGCCTGGAGCATACAAGTACCGCCAGCAGACACACACAAAGGCTTTTCTGGGGGACTGTGTTGAGTGTTTTGTAGCTCCTAGTTTCATACAGAGATGAATAATCATCTAAATATATCTGTATATCTGTTGGACTAAGTGTTGGTGAGTAATCCTGATCTATAAAACTGGTGACCTCCATTTATATAATCGTCTTGCATTATGAACCTACTATAGTCATATATGTTTTACATACACTTTTGTATGTATGTACAAACACACTGAAACAAATACAAATTAAAGCCTCATCGTGTAACTTTTCTGCCATTATTTTAAATCATGTTGATGCTACACTAACTTGTAATCAGGTGAATGAGTATGATCTTCCGCAAGAAGTATGTAAAGCTTTATGGCACCAAGTCATACACCACCATATTTTGTGAAGAAAATGTTTTCTGGGTTCCTCTCTGATCCTCCAGCTGCTACGCATCAACTATCTGTGAACTATAGCTGCTGTTAGCTAATATTAGCTCAATTTGTTAGCCAGGATGCCCAGACTGTGAGCTCAGAGCACCGTTTAGTGTTTGTACCACAAATTTTTTGGACCGGCAGGAAGAAGTTGTCACGCCCTTGGTTCAGGGGAATGCTGACGAGGAAGGATGTCTTGGCGGGTGTCATGCCAGAACAGGATCTGGGCAAAAAATCAACCAGACAAGAGTAAATCTGGGACTGACTTAAGTTGTTGGCAAGCGCTTTGTGAAATAAAAGGCTAAAAGACGGACGTCAAGCTGGACTTCATGCTGTTGGACTAGTAAGTAATATTAGGTGGCTGTTTTAGGGTGTTGTAATTGCTCCCTGTTTGGCTGTTAGCAAAGTTGTTGAGTTGCTAGGTTTTCATCATAAGTAATATAATCATAACAAATAGCTGTCCATATTTATGACAGTGGTATTACACTCTGGAACTGAGGGTGCTAAATTGCAGAAGTACCAATTTCTACAAAATGTTACTTTAAAAGCTTACACTCAGGGTCCTTTCTGTCAGTACCAAACTGCTGACGAATGTGAAACGTCCAGCAGATGTTGTTCTGTATACATGTAACCAGATGTAATCAAGCGTGCTTGTGCATGTAAAACTCAACAGTGTGCACGCACAAACCCACACAGGCCGTTCTTTGTGCACAGTGATGCTAATTGGCCTACAGTACCTTTAGATTCCTTTCTCATTAGACTAATGGAAGCGTGAAGACATATGGTCTTCACAGATGGCCCCTCAGGCTAACTCTTCAAGGTGAAAGACAAATACGTCTAACACTCATGTGGGCAGCCAATTTAATCAATTGAAAATCATTCCTTCTTTAACTATTCAGGATTCAGAATTGCTAAAACTTTACACTTTACTCACAACAAAATGTATCTAGAAGTTACACCAAGTATGAACACAGCTCTGTACAGCTGTACACTGATAACATGCTCAACGGCGCTTCACTAGTAGCATTACAGAGATTACAAATACATTTCTGTGTCTTCTTTATGTAATCCTGCATCTCTTTATATCTGAAGGGTTAAATTCATCACCTTCCTTCAAGACTGATTATGTCCAGGGGCCTCACATTGAGTGCACTTCACCCAAGGGATGTAGCCAGAGACAAAACGCTGTTTTGACTCAGTTCATCTCATTCTGAAGTTAATTACAGGGATGCTTTTCAAGATGGATGACATCCCATCTCAAGCACCCTCCAATCAGACATCGGGCATTTTGTTCCATAGAGAGGCTCCTCAAGGTAAACAAAAGTTCTTCAGACGTGAAGCACTTTAAATGATACTGCCCTGACTGAATGATTCCTGGCATGAAAATGAAGCAAATTATGAGCTGCTGATGAATTAATGGGTCATCTTATGACAAAACCATGCCAAGGAGAGGAGAGAAAGTGGGGGAGAATAATTCTGGTTTTTAAAATACAAACATTGAAGTTTGAAGGTTGAAGGTTGAAGGTTTCCAACATAAATCTAGCCATGTTTATTCCTGATATTTTCCTGTCTTTCCGATGAAACCGTAGCATTTTATCATTTGGATCACATGTTCAACATGTCTAAGGCTGGCTCTAAAGGTTTCACTGTCTGGTATTTGCCCTATTTGTGTTATATCCCACCTGGGGAGGAACCTATACACAACTCTCATCTTCAATATGTCACATCACAGTATGTCCTGTTGGAGAAAGGTTGAGTGCCACCAAAGATGAAAAGCAGCAGTGCTTGTAATAATAGTTACTGGATCTTTTCTAAGTCACCAGATTATGAGTGTCCAACCTAGCTATATTGGCAGATTGTTTTCACTGAAGCATTGTCCCTGTCTGCCCTTTGTTTGACAGACGTGTATGACTCAGTCATTGTGTCATTTTGTCAGTAAATTATTTAATCGTAGCTTGTTGATGGTCCTATGTATGTATGTATGTCAACAAGTATAAACCGTTATTAAGTCAAAACTAAATTAAATGATCAGTGTGCAGGATCTAGTGGCAACAGTGAAGGAGAAACTACAGTGGCAGTGCAAAAAACGTGAAGCAACTATCTAGAGCCGCCTAAATCTATTTACAGAATATGGCAGATAAGGCATCTAATATGTTTGCTGTGTTTTCATTAGTGTATAATCACACAAAAATAAGAAACGTTATATTTTTGTTACCTTAGAATGAGTCTTTTATATCTACAGAGGGGGGGTCATCTTCCACAGAGTCTGCCATGTTTCTGCAGTAGCTTAGAATAAACAAACCAAACACTGGCTCTAGATTAGGGCCTTCTGCCCTTTTCCTTTCTCCTTTATGCTTGGAAAAAGAGGGCAAGGCAAGGGGTATTCAGTTAGTTGAAATCTGCAACTTCACCTGTAGATGCCACTAAATCCTACACACTAGACCTTTACGCCAAAATATTTTGTGCACTACTGGGCTCTTGTCATCTATTTTCTACTTCCGGTTGTACTGATGGTTCGGTTTCAACGCATCTGTGATCCGATGGCCAGCAAATCCAATGGCCTCTATGAGGAACTAGTCTGTTACTCTCCGTCGTTCACCCTCTATTGGAATAAATGACTCTCAGTCTGTTTGTCTGAAAATGCATAAAAGAAAAGTTATAGTACTGCATTATAATCTGGTTTTAGTTCATTCAGGTAAATCACATTTTTCTTGAAGATACCCGGTTCTTGCACCAGCCTTCATCAAAGACATATTTAGAACAAATTCAAAAGAGGAGTGTGAAGAATTCCCTCAGTTCATAAATGCTGTAATGAGAAACATCTTTTACAGTTTTAATGGAATACACCACTGAACCCTAAAAAACCTTTGCAGTATTAGGCCTGGTGCCTGCTTTGAATTACCATTTTATATACATAAATAAATCAAAATAAAAACATCACCTGAGTGGCCGCTATTCCCTGTCTGAATTTAGATTCTGTCCCAGTTTATGCAAAATCTAGGCGGTGTCTGTGTGTGCATGTCAGATAAATATAATTTCATATTCACATAGCATGTGTAGGCATGTGTTTGTGTGTGTTTGAGAGATAGGAGAGAGAGAGAGAGAATGTGTAGGCTAATACAACATATTAAAACTAAAGGTCACTAGCCGTCCATATTCAGAGCAGTCTTTATTACGCTTACAATATAAACTCATATGAACATTTCCGTGGTGGTAATGGTGTGTGTGTGTGTTTCACAAAGCAGTATAACAGCAGAGAGAATGAGAGAGCCCAGAGAAGTATATGTGTGTTTTGAAGTGAGCTCTCAACCCAGGTATAATTACATGGAGATGTGCTCAATCTGACTGAATTCATGAGGAACCTGTCACATTCATATCACTGTCATTGCCATAGTAACCGAAAGGTCTCTTTTTGAATATCATCTTTTAGAAGCTTTCACGCAAACCGAAACCAACGTCATCAGATCTGCTTAAAGACCAGCAACACAGCAAGTGTGTGTGTGTGTGTCTGTTTGACTGTGCCAGTATACCTGCATGTGAGCATGTAAATTCATCTCCAGTATTCCCAGTCACAGCATGAAACAGGGAGGGAGGGTTAAAAGAGAGAGGGAATAAAGAAAAAAGAGGGAGAGTGTGCACTGTGCAGGCTGTTGCTAGGTGGAGCAGGGATGATGCTTTGAAGCAGAAATGTTTGCACTTGTTAAACACCAAATTTCTCCTTGTGCAAAAACATAAAACGTGGACAAAAATATGACAGAATAATCTATCAGCATATCCTCACTGTTAAATACAGCATCCATGCCGTCACATATGCATGACACACTGTGACCCTGTGACTCAAACAGCAGTGTTGAGACTGGAGACACAGGGAGCCAGAAAAGGAAGGCAAGGTTAGAATAAAAATAAAAAAAAGAAGTCAACGATAGAATATCTGAGGAAGCCAATAAAAGACTGGGAGACGGTAATAAGAAGAGATAGTGAGAGGGAGGTGAAGTAGATAAAGTGAGGGGATAGGAAAGGGAAAGAGATAGAGCCTCAGAGGAGAGGATGGGAGGAGATGGTGAGGAGAGAAGAAAAGTAAGATAGAGGAGGGTTGGAGAGAGGGATGAGCACAGGCTGTGAGAAAGTAACAGGGGAGGAAGAAGTAGAGAAGAAGACAGGAGAACCGTCTGACTAAAGTGGTAAAAGGAGAAGAGGAGAGAATCAAAATCAGGCAGTGAGAAAATAGAGGAGGTGAAAAAAGATAGATAGCTGTAAAAGCAGCTGAGATGACAGAGAGTTCATTCAGAAACCAGTCTGTGCAGAATTGTATAACTGCTCTGAGTCCATTATTGTCTTTTATCTCAAATTAAATATGTTGTAGTTCTGAACATTTGAGGAGAAAGTGAACTGTATTTATCAGCCTGGTTCAATGTAGATACAACTGCAGTGCTGCGACAAAAGGTTCAACAAAAGAATGTTTTTTTTTACATGTTTTTTTACCTTGTTTATTTTGCATATTTTAAGTCCAAATGAAGTAAAAAATATTCAGTATTTTACACAGAAAATAGTCTGAAAAACATGTTTTCATGTCGATCATCTTGTGACCTTTCGTGGGGGTCCCGAACCCCAGGTTGCAAACCTCTGTACTATAGTACTATATAGTATGTTACATAGTACAGCTTGTGAGATATTGTGACTACGGTACATATCACAAGCCAAAAAATTAACCCAAACCTTCATCATCATTTTCCTTCTCCATCAAATGGAGTTAAACTACAGTGGTGAAACATGCAGCAGTCTTTACTGTCAGTATAAAGGTCCTATTTTTTGCAGCACAGGTCTGTAATCTACCCTCCGTTCCTCAGAGACTCCGACTGTGACATCTACCCAAGTAACAGCTTGACTTGTGAGTACATACGAGTGTGGCTGAAGTGTTGATTCACACACATGCTGCAGTCACCTCTGCTTTTGGAAACAAGTGCAGCTCATCAGTTTGCTGCCCAGTTTCTCTGCCCTCAGTAACTACCAGTTTTTGGTGGGATTTCTGGTTTGAATATTCACTATAATGGTACACTCAATCTCGCTGTGACGATAACTGCATGGCTGCAATACTGTGATGTTGTTAGGATGGCCGTGAAGTTGACCTTCATCACAGATGTCTACTGCAGGTTTGAAGTCATCACCATCAGTTTGTGTTGTCGGGACAATCTCATGTTATTCCAATTTTCCCCTATTCTAGTATTTTCTGGCATTCAGTGAAGACTCACCCTTCTCCAACCACTGATTGGTCAACAGACAAAACCCAAGGCATTATGGGATTGACAGTGGAGGCTAACAACATGCTAGCAACAACGATAAATGTTTTCAACAGGGAAAAATGGACAAATAATCACAGAGGCGATTTAGTGTTGGATTGTGTATTTTCTTTAAATCTCCAAAAAAAACACTGCAGCTCAAGGCTGGATTACAAAGCTTCTGAAAGGGATGTGATTGCATTACGAGCTGACGTTGACTGGCACAACGGTATCCTTTCCTGCTCAGCTTCCAGATTGTTACTTTTGGGCTAACTTTCTTCAGTTTACCAGCAGTTGGAAAAGACTTTTCTTGGTCATTGGTCATGGAATACATTGCTTTTTCACCGCAGTAAGAAAAAATCTGCACCATACATGGCAGCAATCTGACATCCTGTTTGTAATAGCGCCTGTCTGATTGTTCAGACAAATGCGTTTGTCCAACATAATTGCCTATTGATTGTGTGGTGGATTAGTGAAACATCATTGAACTAGCGGTTTATTAAACTATGTTGTTGATACCATCAGCTTCTGTTCAAATCTGTGCTTTGTTACATGTAGGCATTGCTTTAATAATAAACTTTATTTATATATAGATAGATAATAATCATCAGTTTAGTATGTCATGCCATGGTTTCATAAGAGCCTGTGTAAAAAGAGAAATTATTTTAGGAGAGGTGAAAAAAAGAGCAAAGAGAGGGAGGAATCTGGACAACAAACAGCCTGACTAAAAGAGGACAAGGACCTCTTCCTCCCACCAGCTCTGAGTCATCACACCCCTGCTCCTACATCTGTCTCAATGCTTGATTGCAGAGGACACGTGCACACAATAAAACGCAGGCCGATAAAATGCTCACGCTGTGCACAAACACATGCGCATGCATAACGAACACATGAGCATACACACAAATGTACACATACATGCACACGTGCACACTGTATGAACATGCACGTGCGCAGATGCACACACATTTAAAGTGAAACATGATGTTGCACACTTGAAGAGACACACACACACACACACACAGAGAGAGAGACACACACCTATGCACTTGCTGTAGGCCAAAGGGAGTTCACCATGGCAACAGGAGAGTGGGGCAGCAGGATACAGTCTCTGGCTGACACAGGTGTGTGAACAGATAACACTTTGCATGCATAGACACACACATGCACGCACATGCACACACAAGTAAAAAAAAAAAAAAAGGAGGTCTAAACACAAACTCCAGCATCAGTGAATGTCTGAACAGTGAAAGCACGCCTCTCCTTTATTGTTTGTTTGTTTGTGTGTGCTATAGCAAGTGAGGTTGTTCAGATTGTGTCTTTTAAGAGTGAAGACTTTATATACAATAAATGTATATAAATGTCATGGCTATATGTAATGACTATATATAGTATAAAACATGAACGCAGTATCCGTGACCTCACCCATAGACTTCTGAAGAGCCATCATCATCTTGGCAGTCCTGCCTCCGCCAACTCCAGGCAAATCCAAAAATGGCCAAAGACATGGGGCGTGGGTGGAGATGAGGTGGGCTAAATGAAGCCTGGGTGCACAAATAAGTCACCTGTAATGGCACCCACCTGTCAATCAAAGTGGCCATGCTGTTAATTATGTATAACTTTAAGCCTTAATATAAATTGAACAGTCGAGTTCTATAAAAATTCAGACTCAGTACAGTTGTCATGAATGGGGAAATTGGCTAAAGAGACCAAAACCATTTTTTTGTACCAGGCTGTAAATATATTTATTTCTGCTGTGAAGTTGGACATTTTAACATGGGGGCTTATGGAGACTGACTCGTTCTTTAGCCGGCCTCAAGTGGCCGTTTGAGGAACAGCCACACAGGTTGCTGCTCGGTAATTACTAAATTAATGTAATTTTCAGGTTCACTCAGACCACACTGTCACATGCAATTTAATGCAGTACACCAATAAAGTGTCTGTTCATAAGTGTGAGCAACTAGAGAGACTATTGGAGACAAGAACGGATTCGTGACAGAGCAATATATGGGCTCCCATCCAAAATCATCCTGACTGCGTTGATTATGTTGTCACTCAGGGACTATCAATCTAAATGACAAAAGACGTCCCTGGATATCAGCCAGTTTTCTATGAGAGGGACAGAATGACAAGGATAGAAGGTGAACTCACAGTGTGGTGACATAAATATCTAAAATGAAGTGCCATCATTGGAAATATGGTGCTAGGACGCTTGGTTTATTAGCTGCAAGTGCAGAGCCCCGGTGACATCGAATCAAGAAAATGAAACTGTGCAGCCAATACACGGCTGTTACTTTTGGAAATGTTTCAAGAAAATTGTGTTTGCGGTGTAAAGGAGTAGTCTGTGAGAATTACACTGGACATGATGCTGACTACAGCTCCCCTTTTGGCTGACTCGCTTACTTCCTGCAGGCAGATAAGGAGGCAGTAGGGAGCAATATATCCTGTGAGCGGTATTTCTTCTGACGGGTGTTTTCAGCTATCTAATAAAAAATATGTATTTAAAAACTATTTATGATCTCACCATCACTGTAGAGCCCTTCGATTATGCTGCCACTTCAGCACAAAGAATTTGTCTTCCTAAGCTGCACAGAACAATCACTTTGTATTAAAGGAATTTATTTATTTGCTTTCTTTGCAAGAATTAGATGAGAAAGCCACTGTCATGTCTGTAAGATAAATATAAAGCTACCGCCAGCAGCCATTTAGCTTAGTCTAGCACAACATCTGAAAACAGCAAGAAACAGCAAGCCTGGCTCTCTCCAAAGATAACCAGCTAATAAGCAGAATGTCAAATTATTCTTGTAATGAACAATATTCAAACGAGAGAGCACAGTCTGTTTGACCCTGCATCTTTGAGGTCACACCAACCAATAGAGCAAAGCAGAAATTAATTGGAAAAGATAGTAAATGTGACCAATGAGGTAAACACAGGTACATGGTACAGGTTTCAGTCATTACTGCCACACTGTATGAGTAATGTTCGAGCATCTTTATGTTGTTTGAGAGAGGAAATTGAATGTAAAAGTGATGTTATAGATGGTGTGGAGATTGGAGATGAAATAGCCACAAAACTATCAGTGTCAGTGGAACAGCTTCAACTTGTAGCTCATGATAAAATCCCACATTTATGTCTCGCAAACTGTGAGCTTTAGAAAGGTGGAGGCGGTGCGACGGGAGGGGGGATTCAAGTCCACAGATATTGATTGAACTGTCCTTGGTAAGAGGAACGTCATGTGCGAGTTAAATTGAGTGGTGTTCCACTGTAATGCAGACAGAGAGATTGGATATGATGATAGAGCGAATCCATTACAACCACAGAATGACTCTGAGACAGCCAGAGAGAATTGGGTCAGTGGCTAATTGGACAGAAATACATCAGCCCGCCCTACGTGTACACACACACACACACACACACACACACACACTGCTGGCACACACACACGTTCAGAAATGCATGAATACACACGCATTTAACGGGCTTGCACAGACATATAGATTAGATACAGAGCAAACACGCTGATAACACCTGAACACACACACTGCAAGGCATTACTCTATAGATGGCATAATGGTAGATTAGCATATAATAACCATTTAATCAATTAAACTCCATCTCAGTGGGGTTGCCCAGACAAGACCCAGGGATTTTCATTATGCATCATCGAGTCTGGCACACAGAAACCCACCCACACACGTACAAGAGCACACACACACACATATATATACCATCACTCACATTGATTATAACCTCAGTACAGATTCCATGCACGAGCACGCACGCATGACGTTTCCACGCACCCAGATTTACAGTAGAGAAAGTGAAGTGAGGCTATAAATAGGCTTTAGCAGACACTATCATAATTCTGAATAAATGCAGGGGAATTGTTCACTGTTTCTCTGTTGCAGGGCAGAAAAGAATAGTGGGGAGGGGAGAGACGGAAATGAATGGAGATAGAGTAGAGCTAGAGAAAGTAGAGCAGACAAAAAGGAGGAGAAAGGAGGGATACGGGTTGGAATTTTGCCACTTTATTTGGCCTGACGTCATCGTGTGTCTGAGTTTCAGACGGAAGAAAAACAATAACAGCCATTTTATTAATTTAAGGGGTTTTGCATTTTGCTGTATCATGCTACAATCAGGCAGCTCAGTACCGAAGAAGAAGTAGGAGGAGGAGGAAGGAAGAGGGAGAAGAGAGGGGGTACACACGCCCAAACACACACACACACACACTAACACACACGCACGCACACAGACTAACACTTGAGAGTCGATCTGTTTCATCTCTGAGAGCTGAATAGCACCGAGGTTTGAGGGAGAGATACTTTGATCCATCAGATTTCTGAGGTTTGTAAGATTATAAGAATTGTTAGCTGGAGATACAGTGAAATGGGGATCACTAAAAATGACTGTGTCAGAGTGTGTGTGTGTGTGTGTGTGTGTGTGTGTGTGTGTGTGTGCCTCCATCTTTTTCTTTATCTTACATGTTTTGTCAGTTCACTATCTCCACTCTTACTGTACATTTTTTAAACCTCCTCTTTTCCATGTACATGCAGCATATTGTTTAATCTATACAGTCCAGAATAATATTCTTTGAAGCACTTGCATCATGGCAGCGAGCATTAATATTTACTGTTGTCAGAGTTAAATAAAGCATTATTTAATGATTGAATTATTGATGAATACATACACATACTGTAGGTTGTTATTTCTCTGTTCAAAGTAGCAAAGTGAGCACCAAAATCATGTGAATACTGTACCGTCATGCAGACTGCATAGTGTTTTGTGTGTTTTCAGTGAACATATATCCTGTATACTAACATTTTATCACTGATGTAACAGCATATTTACAGTCTGGTTATCCCAGCACAGCGAAAACAGTTTCTCAAAACACAACGAATTTCAATTCATTCCAGAGGAATCTCAGCAATTATCTGCAGGGAGTTGAAGTGTCGAGTCAGAAACAGTTAAGATGCCTCACTAAAGAGTCATTTTCTGTATCTGTGCCATGTGGGTTTAGCCAGTGCCGCTCCCCTTTATGAGACAAACAGCTAGTCCTGAGTCCATGGACTCTAATGGGTGAAGTGAATGTGAACTCAGACTATGAGAAATCTTTCACCCCGGAGTCACTCAAGTAAGTACTGGACTCTTTTTCTGCAGGCCACATATCTTCTGGTCATTTTGACAGACTACAAATGGTGTTTTTCAAACAATTCAGGAGAAAATTAACTTTGTTGGAGACCTGT
The DNA here is from genome assembly GCA_033000465.1 of Sciaenops ocellatus. NCBI lineage: Eukaryota > Metazoa > Chordata > Actinopteri > Sciaenidae > Sciaenops > Sciaenops ocellatus. The sequence continues at coordinate 11,397,331 of CP136889.1, forward strand.
CTCTGTCTCAAGAGCAACAAACTCTTATTTAGCAGCACAGATATCGCTTCTCGCTGTCAGTACTGAATTGTTGATATATGATCTAAAACAACTTAACTAAAACTTAACTTTCGGGTACAGCGTAATCTGTTTTCATCCATCTACATAACGTTCACAACATTTCCAATCGAGCTTTGGAAATCTGGGGTGAGGAACTATATACCATGTCATATCACCGTTTCATATCAATAATGGAGATGTCTTATCTTCTGTTATGGAGTATCTTTGTTCAACAGAGATCAACTTGGATGAACTCTGACCTACAAATCTGTGACGTTGACCAATAGGAAGCCAAATTGGCAGTGCTGCTGACCTTTGAGGGGACAGAGAACCAGAGACTCCAAAATGGAGGAAGCTAGTTAGCTTAGCTACATAGCTTAATTAGCTCTGATAGCTAGTGTTGCACTATTCCCTTTTTTTTTTAACCTCTTCTGTCAGAGTAGAAACTTTTCTTCAAAAGAGCAATGGTCTACATACAGTTATGAGACGGGAGAAAATGAGACAAATATGTCTGTTGAATAAACTGTGTGAAGGTGATTGTACCATTAACGACCAAGCTATGTTAACGAGCTAACAAGTTTGCTAACTGACTTTTGGTGTACCAAGGGGAACAAAGTCAGTGAGGAATAGACATTAGAGTAGAAAGAGTGTAGAGAAAACCTTTGGGAACTATTTCTGACTCATTAGCGCTAACCCAGCTGGTTAGTGTGTTAGCGGTTAACCTGCCAGCTACAACAGTTCATCAACTAGCCCTAAAAATAGTCACTAAGCTTCTACAACCAAATATTTCCCATAGATGCACAGATTCATTTCATCATACCACTTTTTGTTGTGACCACGGCATCATTCTTTGTTTCTCACTTCTCAATTATGCGTCTTTAAATGCTCAGAGCAGAAGTTTGAGAGTAATAAGATGTGTTTCTCTGCTTCTCATTTACTTATGCATGAGAGAGAGACAGAGAGGAGTCAGATGGCAGGCAGAAAGAGACCGAGTGGGTGAAAGATGTGGAGAAAGATGAAGCAGAAAAATTAGGAGAAAGGGAGAAATAAAGCTAAGAAGGGTCAAAGAGGCAGCAGGGAAAGAAGATGAGAGCTCATAATGCAGGGAAAAAAAGGCAGCAGAGAAATTTAGATTTTTTTTTTTTTTTCTCCTGCATGTCTGGTACAAATTAACAGCAGGGGTTGACAGCACACCCTCGGTGCCACTGGGATGGCAAAGTGTGTATGTGCGTGTGCATGAACAAGGCCGAATTATTCAGAGACAAGCTGGGACTCGCTGAGTAAACATTAAGTCGACATAGAGATGCAGCCTCACACACACATGCACACACTCCTGCTCCCCTGATGTTCGGCGGGGACTCTCGTCTCCTCTGGGTCCCACAGACAGATGGGACAGGAAATGTGTCACTGGGTCAAACTCAGACAGCGTCGGCCATCTTGGTACCACTGAGCCAACTGTCACCTCCATTAACCCTGGAGGAAAATGGGAGGCGTTTTTCTGTTCTGGAGACGATTAACTGCTGCCAAGGAAAGCAGTTTTTCCATATCCCTGCTAGACTGAGTGTTGACAACCTGGATGATTTGATAAAATGTGTGAAATAGAGGAGATTTCAGCAGTTGCTATCGAGGTTGATATGCATTTGAATGGTTTTTACTGGATTTATTTATAATTGATAATCAGAATCAAGGGGAAATGAAGTAATTTACTAAATGCATTAATACTACACAGTCTGTTGAATGTTAGTAAGATGTGTGTTGCTCTGCGGGAGCTTTGTCTGACAAAATTACGCGAGTGACATCATTTGAGTTATCTCAGCTTGGGCTCAGAGACTCCAAATTTTTACCGGAAAATAAATCTCACAGACAAAAGGATCAATACCACTCTTATGTCTGTGCATTAAGTAGGGAACAGAGCCAGGAGGCAATTATCTTAGCATAAAGGCCGAAAGCAGGGGGAAACCACTAGCCTGGATTTGTATTTGGATCTTTAAAATCTGCTAACCTTCCCCTCTAAAGCTCACTAGTTAACATGCTATATCTTGTTTGTTTAATACAAATAGAAATGTAAAAGCAACCCCACAGTGATGAGACTCGGGTCAATGTTGTCATTGCTATTTCGCTGAGGATTAAACAAACAAAATCTATCATGAGCTTTAGAGGTGCTGCTAGGTGTACAGAGTCTGTTTCCAGGATTTATGCTAAGATAATCATCGACTGTAGCTCCATGTACAAAAATGAAATCATTCGTCTCACCTTACACTTAATATAGCAAGTGATTACCAAAAGCTTGTGTTACAAACCCTGACAGTATAAAGACTGGTTCGTAGTCCTGCCTCTTCCGCCTCTAATGTAAAAATCTGCAAAGACATGGATCCTCACTGGACCTGAGGCGCGCCGAATGATGCCTGGGGGCTCAAACAAGCCATCTGTGGTAGCACCCACCTGTCAATCAAAGCAGCCATGCTGTTAATTATGCGTGATTTATGCCTTAATATAATTTGATCAGGTAAATTAAATAATAATTCAGATTCAGCACAGTTGTCATGAACAGGGAAATTAGCTATAGAGACCAAAACTGTTTTTTTTTGTACCAGGCTGTTTATTTCTGCTGTTGGAGTTGGACATTTTATCTGAGGACTTATGTAGCCAGCCTCTGCAACTTCTGCATTCGTTTCACTTCACAGCCACGGAGGTTGACGCTTGGTTTATCCCTGCTTATAGTCTTTATGCTGGGCTAGTCATCTCCTGGCTGTAGCTCCATGGTGAAACTACAAAAATGAGAGAAAAATCAATCTTCTCACCTTGATTTTGGCAAGGAATTATTATAATAAGTGTGTTTACCTAATGTTGAACTATTTCTTTATCATAAAGCTTGTGTTAGAAACGTAGTAGGAAGGGAGGATCTGAGGAAATTATTGGTGTTCTCTTTTAAGTTTGATATTAAACCACAATGATTAATTTTAACAATGTAGCTGGTATTAATATGACTGTTTAAAGGTTATCAATGTTTTCACGTAGTTCACAATGTTAGGCTCTCATACTGGAGATGTTTACACACACAAAATCCATGTGTGTCGAGGCAGTATTTGTCTAAAAGTGGCACTCTCATATCGCTGTGAGCTGATCATTTGAACAAAGCTTTACTCCTTAGTTTTTATTCTTCCTTTACGCACGAGTGACATCCAGTTTAACTTGCGGACTCGTTTAGATAAAGGAATATCTTGAGGTTCAAACTAATTAAAAATGAGTGATTTTGTCTTTTGTTGTGACGCTGTGAGCAAATGAACACTGCTTACCAATCCAGAAGTCATCTCTTTGTCTCTTTCACAATTTATTTCTCATTTATATCCCAATCCATTGGTAATTTCTTTTTATTAACAATAGTTTTAATTCTTTCCCATTTAATTTCCACATCATTTCCATTTAATTATTGACTTCACAGCTCCAATCGTCCTTCTAGGCTTTGTGTGTTTGACTCTTTGAGAATAAATCATCAACTATTCTTTGTCAAGTGTTCCTTGCACTCTTCTTCCCCCTGCGTGTTTGCTCGCTCCGGTCTGTTGGTGGAGCAGCGAAACATGGGATAGCTGTCTAACCCTCGTCACCTGTCGAGATAGGCTGGATGGATGCACCCTGTGGAAATTAACGCCAGGATTATGCAAATCCAAATTGAACTGTGAAGTTAAGAGGCTCGGCCCAGTGACCTCGTCATCTTACACAGGCAGGGGACGGGGGCGTACAGACAGATCGACGTACAGTGTTCAAATGCATGCACACACACTCACAGACACATCAGTGCATGTATACACACACATACACACACACACACACACACACACACACACACACACAGATATGTATGTGTGGAACAAACACACAGGCATGAACACAGAGGCTGCCACAAATCATTGCCTTTTCTTTGTGTGTGTGTGTGTGTGTGTGTGTGTTTGTGTACACTTGTGAGACCATGTGCCTCTCCTGCTTGTGTGCATGAGCTGAATTATAATTTGGTCATTAGTGTTGTGTCCCAAATTGCCACACAGACACACAAACACAGGCTCGGATACGTGTATGCACAGGCCACTGGTTTCTCCAGCTGTGACTGCAGCAAGAATTTGGCTTATTTATCAAAAAAACAACCATTTAATGAGGCAGTACGGCATACAGCCACTTACATTTAGGTATTTCCATCCTTCATGAGCCTTTATCCACAAGTACCCATGATCATAAAAGGATACAGGACAGAGGAATGTGCTAGCTCAGTAAGTAGAGCATGAGATTCTCAAGCCCCCTGTTGAACAATGTGAATTCTAACTCCTACTTGTGCATGAAGGCAGCGGTTTCCAAACTCTTTTCAAACACGGCACCGCTTTAAAGAAAATGTTTTGTCCTTGCAACCTGAGGCACACAACCCCCCATATGTGATTTGAGCAGCTTAGATTAAGGTAGTGGTGTGTTTCTGCAACTGTGAGTCCTCTTTAAAGTCTTCCTGCATACATACTGTTTTACAATATGCATATAGTATATCTATATCATTTGTATATAAAGTTTTTTTGGGTTTTTTTTGTAGACACATCTATTCCATGTCTGCCTATCCTGGGAGAGGGATTCCTCCTCTGTTGCTCTTCCAGTTGTTCCTGTAAAAGGTTTTTTGTGGGTTGAGTTTTTCCTTATCCAAACCAAGCGTGTTGTATGTTGTACAGATTGTAAAGGCCCCTGTGGTAAATTGTGATTTGTGGTATTGAGATATATAAATAAAACAGACTTGACTTGCTGTCAACGTGCAAATTAATTTTTCATCATCTTGTTGTGTGTAGTGTACTCGGGATTGCTGTATTGGTATGCTGATTGATTAGAAAACATTTCACTGTGACAGTTCGAGCAGGGTAACCAGAATCATGAGGAATAGGACCCAAATGCAGAATACAAAGACAGAACTGGTGCAGAACAATGGTTAAATATTGCAAAAGTGAATGCACTAAAGCTTACGGATTGTCAGGCAGGCACAGCTCAAAACCGGGAAAGGGAGTCCAAACAAGCAAACAAATCTGTAAAGGAGGAGGCTAAATCCAAAGTCCACGAAACAGGCAGGGTCCAAGAAAGCAAAGCAGAAGTCTGAACCAGACTGGAAAACAAAACACAAGGAATGGCTGTAATACTGCAACATAGAATAAAGACAAACTGACACTGATGAAAAGGGAACACACAAAACAAGAAGACATAGGTGAAAACTAACTTTATATATATATATATATATATATATATATATATATATATATATATATATATATATATATAAAACCAGGTTAGTTCCAAATTAGCACCATACTTTTAAAGAAATCAACAATATCATGTGAAATTTAGAATTATAGATCATGATAAAAGTCTAAATTATTGTACATATATGATCATTATTTTATATTATTTTATACTGGGTAACAGTTAAGATCACTACCTCAGTAATTCCTCAACATATACATTGTTTCACTCCAAAGCAGGACATCACCTGGAGAAACATCAAGCTCTAAAGGTGCTAAGTGGAAAGTGACGTCTGAGCAGAGAGGAACAAAAATAGAAATATGGGTTAAAGAGGATATATGGAACATGTCCTCCATTTTCCATCTCTTCATTCTAGATGCTGTCCTTCTGTCTGACCTCTGTGACAGATGATAGATGACAGATATTAATATACACATACCAACACATTCACTAATGTAACAGCACTCATATTCACACATTTGCTCACACACATCCTTATCATATTCAAGCTTATGTGCTCACACAGTCTGCCAGATTTTAAATGCTGGTAGATTCTAATGGTTGGCATTAGCTCAACGTTCCCCTGACATTTCACTGGAAAAGGGCTTCATCTGCTACGTGTGTGCGTGTGTGTGTGCTAACAGACAGGCAGACGGCTGTGGGTGTGGGTGGTGTGCAGGAAAAAGAGAGAGAGGAATGGAAGATGGAGACGACAAAAGGACGAGAAAGGGAGAGAGTTGCAGAGAGATATCAAAACAGAGAGGAAGAACTAAAAGAGCAGAGGTGAGTCATAGAAGTGGGGACAGGAGGAGAGAGAGAAGCTGTGAAAGAGAAATATCTGTCCATGCTCTCTCAGCTTGCGACCATCAAACCAAAGGCTTCATGTGCCAGCTTGCTAATGTCAAAGTGCTGTTCCATGTCTTAAATATTCAATTATCTTCCTTTGTGGCCCAGCTGTGTGGCATAGATTTTATTCTGAAGTTGCTCATGAAAGAATCCTTTATTCCAACTCGGGTCTTATTTTCAGAGTTGTGCCCTTTGAATCTTTCAGTTATGGTAACATAGTACCTGTTAGCGTGGCTTCTTCTATTCCTTAAATATGCTAAATTAAGCTACAGAGAGAACTATAGAGTCCACGTTTTTCATTTTTACTGAAAAACCGTCTTCTAAAAATACAAAAAGGTAAAATGATAACAAAATATTTTAAGCACAGTCAAAGACTAGTGTGCTCTGAAAGCTCCAGAGCTTCAATTAAATTGACTAACGAGCACAGTGTGTTTTACATTTTAACCAACCAGAAGCCAGAGCTGACTGTGGTCATTATTGGTCCTAATTAAACATACAGCAGTGAAACTGTATAAGTGCTTAGCATTAGTTATTTAGAACGATTAACTTATTCTTTATTGTATAAATGGCTCCAACAGTACCATCTGGGGATATCTGATGTACTGTGACATAACTAGAAAGAAGTGAGATGGGGTATTCACACATTTAGCCGGGTTATCTAAACCGCTTTATTTGGAGGTATTAAGAAAAATACAGTATGTGCACCGCTACTATGACTACTATGTACTGTTAGTCAAAGTTAAAAGGTCCAGTGTGTAAGATTTAGGGGGGTCTATTTACAGAATATGGCAGAAATTGAATATAATATGCACAACTATGCTTTTATTAGTGTTCATTAATGGTTTTGTTACCTTAGAATGAACACTTTATATCTACAGAGTGTGGGAGTCCACCCACTTGAATTACACTGAACCATTGAACCACCACGTTTCAACAGTAGCCCATTTTGGACAAACTAATCACTGGCTCTCGAGACGGCCTTTTGCATAGCTTCTCACTCACACTAGGAAGGAGAGGGTGAGGCGACAGAGTTGCAATCAGCAACTACACACTCGTCCTTCATACCAGGAAGTTAGTCAGTAAACCATGATATATATCAAGCAGACAGTGTGTCGGAAATCACTCCCTATTTACTACATACAGTATAGTAGTGTGCAGCAACATCTTTTATTTACTGTTCTACACCTGTCAGTGATATCAGTGCATAATGACAAAGATTTATTGCAGTTTAAAATCTCTATTTACTGCTCACTATAGAGTGAACTACTGGTTTGGGTAATAATTTTACAGTTCGTCTTCTCTTCCAAAAAAGTTTCAAACCTGCATAATCGTCTTAATGTTTGTGTTTCTTGCACTGTCAGACTTTTTTTTATTGATTCCCTGATCTCAATAATCAATTTGCTGAGTAAAGAGTTTCTATTATTAGCAAAAAAAAGCCAAACAAAAAAAAGGTTGTAACAAACCGGAGTCATCCTTTGACTATGTTTTCTTATCACTGTCTCGACACTCTGACATGGATTAAAGTTTGGGGGTTTGACTCTACATGTGAGCATCAGTCTTCCCTTCATCCTCTCCAGGATTTACTCATGTGCTGTGACACTCACTCTCTGTCAACCGTAACATGCTGCCTTTCCCTCTCGCTGTCTCCCTTCTTCCCTCTTTCTCCCCCCACCTCCCATCTCTTTGCCACCCCTCCTCCTCCGCTACTTCCGTTCAGCTTTCATTTTCCAATGACAGAGGATCATATCCTCTCTCAGGGGAATACGATGTAACTTAATGCAGGTCAGTGATACACAGAGAAATGCCCTACCCCACCCTTAACCCAGTTAGTCACTGACACTGTAGTGAGCATGGAGCTTGGGGTGTGCCTTTGTATGGATATACTGAATGCATGCATGAGTGTGTGCAGCTATATGTACTGCATATATATACGTCGCCTGCTGCCAACCCCCAGCATTAGTCATGGACAGTGGATACTTTACCACGGCATGCTAAAAGGGTCATTATGACCTTAACTCACTTTCTGACCTCTGTAACGCTTCATTAAATGCTCACCGGCTGATGTATGATAAAAATAATTTTGCTAATGATGATGATAATGACGGCTTCCCAGTTCTCTTACATTTGCAGATGATTACGGCCAAAAAAAAAGGAATTTTCAAGTTCATTATGTCAACAAAAACAGCACGTCCTCGCCTCTGTCCTTCACAAGGTTCAGAGGCTTTGTACTGTACATGCAGTAATAACTGAGTGGGATGATGGGTTGTACTATTAAAACATATTCCACTTTACTGAAGGTCCATCATTCATTATGTGAACTTTGAGTTATATGTTTTTTTCCTTGTACGGATGTCTCATTCTATGCTAGCAGCAGTGTTTTCCACCATGCGACTAGATGCTGAGTGATCCCGGACTCCTGGGGTTAGCAAGTATCATGATGACCTTGATTGGAACTGAACAGCATCAATACTACATGTCAATCGACCAGTCACAATTTATGCTGCGACTTTCTCTCCACCAGCAAAGGCAAATAAACAAAAACGGAAAGATTGTTTCCCTCCCCCGGTCTGAATTCAGTTTGTATCTGTGTCTAAACATTTATTCAGGTCATTGAACTTCAGCAGTTATACGGAAACATTTGCTTATTACTGTTTTGCCTCAGCTGCAGCCACCACAGGCCAAGACCAGGCCGGAGGTTGACTCACCATCTGTCATACTCTGAGTTTCCTCAGGCTGGTCAGGCAACATTAGTGCAATTTCTGTGTCAAAAAGTGTTGAGCAGTTGATGACTGTCTTGCGCAGTGGCTCTAAGTTTGTCTTTTCTCCTTCAAGAACTTCATTTTGATATTTGGTATTGGTGTGTCGTCGCTTCCACACACAGCAAACAATGATAAAATTAGTTTCTTGTGGAGAAATATTCGTAACTGAGTCATCCAAACCACTTGAATGTTGTAGTGTGTTGTCAGAAGTATGAGAACAATGAGTGTAATGTGCATGAACACAAATGTCAAGTATCTGTGGGTTGGTTGTGATTTACAGATTGTTAGGAGATTTTAAATGCACAACACGCATAGTAATGTTTCATATTTCAAGCTGTTGCATTGGTCACATTCACAGATAAAACAGGTGGGAGCAACTGAGCACAAGCACTCTGCTAATCTCATTGTTTACCAAAGCTATTGAGATGATGGGTCGATTATCACACGGAAAAATCAGCATAAGATGTTTTGATTTTGTGAGTTTAAGTGTAAGCTTCATCACATGATGAAAATAAATGAGCAGTGTCTGCAGTCTGTATCCCTCAAGTGTAGCCTGCAGTTACACCTACAGTCTCACAGCAACGATACTTTAGCTAGATGAAATTTTAATGGTGAGGAAAAAATGTCTCTTTATTTGTTCATGCAACATCTTTTGCCCTTTGGAAACATATCTACGTGTCCCCTGTAGCCAGGAGTAATGGTTCAGCACAAGAGTCAGTCATTGTTCGGCTGAAATGTTATTCTGCTTATTTGGAACGAGGCCATGCAGGATCAAACGTATATACACAGGTAGATTCTTAACAGGTGAGGTTGGAGGAGAGATTTTTATTATGGTGTGTCGACCCATGTCCATCACAGGAAAGTCAAAGGTCACTAAGTAAGTCCTCTAAGTAAGAAAAACTGCATTGTTAATATGCGTGATATAAAGAAGCAGATTATAAACACTCCATGCTGTTTTCTCAATGTTGTATGTTTGTTCATTTGCCACTGACCCCTGATGTCAACAACAATATACAAACCTTCAAAAAGCAACCCTCTATAAATAATGTAAAACTGAGATTCGCTGAAAGAAAACGTGTGCATGAAAGAAAATGCATGAAAGTGACCACCTCCATACAAATTGTATGCAAATACAACGAGAGCATGCAGCATCTGCATCCTCTTAAACATTCAGCAGCAACAGCAGCAGCAGCAGCACTGCAGGGAGCAGTGACTGAGGAGGAGTTGAATTTCATAGCTGACCCCGAAATATAAAGCTGAGACACAGTGGCAGAGGAGCAAGAGGAAATAGACAGAGATGGAGAGAGGAAAAGATTGAAGGAAAGAAAGAGTTATTAGGAGTAAAGCTTAATTGAAAGGGAAGAGAGAATGAATGACTGGGGGCATATGCAAAGAAAGACAAATAAGGAAGCGGGTCTAATAAGGAGATACAAGGCGTAAACATGAGTTCCTTGGGGATGGTAATGTTGGAGACGTGTCACGCTGATTATTCATAGTGACAGAAGCCTTCAGGAAATCACCTGTAAGGAAACACATAAGAGTGCAGCTTGCACGATTCATTCTGTTTTACCGGAAGTAATGATCTGTGATTCATGTAGAAGAGATTGAAAAAGTCACTTGGTCAATTGTGAATAATGTGAATGCAATGAGGCTCTGTTGGAGGCTCGCCTATGCTCACACATTACTAAAAATCAGACAAGAAGTCAATTTTAATGAACAGGAAACCAACAGGAAAAAAAACTACAACTATGATTCTCATTTTTAGATCCCAGGAAGAGTGTTTTGGTGATTAATAATTGTTTAGTCATTTAGGAATACTAAATTAGACAGAAAGAGCAGCACACAGACATTTAACCGGTTTGATATATAAATATATATAAAAAACTTTAATTACAATGAACAGGTCTTATGTTAAGTCATTCACATCTATAGCAGCGTGACCTCTTCCTGACCCACCTCAGAGCTTTTCCTGTAGAACAAATAAAAAGAGCAAAACATCCAAGTTTCAACCTCAAACATTCAAGACTATCCACGGGAGAGTTTCTTTTGTTAACCCGTGTAGGCAGGCCGCCATGGGACCTCATTAGGCGAAAGGTTTTGTTTTGTTTTGTTTTGAATTTTTCCATCAAGAATAAGCAAGTCACATCTTGACATCCATATATTTACTGTAGCAACTTTATTTCAGGGCCGTGAGGCATTTTGACATCATGAAGTTGAACATGGTGTCTTATTTCCATATCCAAGCAGCTGTTATGTTCATGAAACACACAAGAAGAGGCCAGAGCAAGGGCAGAGGTACCTTTTTACTTTGAGTGATACCTAATGATAAAATGGGTTTATCTTTAAAGGGACCGAGTGCATTGGTGCTATTTCTTATGAGAACATGATCAAATAAAATATGAAATATTTTTAAATGTTTAACTAGGTATGATAATAATGTAATAAAACCAACTTCTGCAGAAACAAAGGTTGAATTTATTTCTGTATTTATCACTTTTTAATCAAATGAAAGGTCACATTAATTAAGTTTATGCTGTTTTCCATATTCTTTTACTGTAACTGACATTATACCTGCACAAAATATTAGATTGACATGAAAATGTTACAGGCTATCACATAAACTAGATCACTTCAACCAAACATCTTTTTTGTGAAACCTTTAAATCATGTTCCAGGTTGTGAGTCTATCCCAGCATTCACTGGGTAGGAGACAGGAAACTCCCAGACAGGTTGTCAGTCTTGCAGTTTCCAATTCACCTAACCTGCCACTGGAAACTAGAGCACAGACGATGGATGTGCATGCAAATGTCACAAAGAAAGCCTCACAGCATCACTAAAATATTCATAGAGTCCCGCAGGTCAGAGGTCAGGTAAAGCAAAGGTCTAACAGTCAACCCACCTGCTGCTTTTTCCTGTTTACCTCCCGGCGCCACAGTTAATAGACAACATCCTACGCTCTGCTTTCACTGCTTGTCTACACATCCACACATGGCGCTGACCCATCACACTGATAACTCTCAATCTCCTGCTTCTCCTCGTCTCTTTGTCTCTGCCTGTCTCTCTCTCTCTCTCTCTCTCTAACTGTCTGTGAGTGGACAAAGAAAAAGACAGACGGGAATTGTGCTGTTCAAAAACACAGCAAAAAAGAGAGGAGAACAGGCTGAGGGGAATAAACAGACAGACAAAAGAGAGAGAGAGACAAGGAGCATCATCAATGATCCATATCCATATCACCACAGGTCTAATACATGCCCCAGCCGGTGGCAGGCTAAACCAATCAGAGTATGACACACATTCATAGAGTGTCGGTATCCCATGGCTACAATCTCCCAGAACCCCCCCTTGGGGCGTACAGAGGATGGTAAACAAAATGGACGGGATGCACAAAGGCTCACAATACATAGCATAGTAGTGTCTGTGTCTCTGCCCTCTTTTCTTTCATCCCTGCAAATAACCACAGAAGTAGTCCCGTCATGAAACAGACACTTTTTTGTCTCACCAGAGTACCAAACCCAGGCAAGTGAAATTAAATCATGACATCCTCTCCTGCTGCTGCTGCTGCTGCTGCTGCTGCTGCTGCTGCCCTGACTGTCTAGACTGAGAGAGAGAGAGAGAGAGAGAGAGGGAGGAGTGCATAGAGAGAGATGGAGAGGTCCACATACAAAGCCTGAGGCAGCAGAGGACAGAGACTGTCTGGAAACAGGTACATAGAGGGCATCTGGAGCGCTGGACTGGAGTTAACTAACTGGGTTTGCACTACAGTTGATTACACATGCAGAGGAGAGAAGAGGAGAGGGGAGGCAGAAAATCAAGGGAGGGGGATTGAAGGGAAGTAAAGGTCAAAGGGGGATAAAAAACTCGTTATTGTCAGAGTAAGTTGACAAGACAGTAAAAGAGGAGGTTACTCAGGGGTGGAGGATTAAGATGGGAGAAAGTATCTGACACAAGAGGAAGCCACAATTTAAAATGGGGTTAGGACAAATGGAATAAGATGACACATGAGACTTTATATGAAAGGTGTATTTCCAAATTGTAGAAGCATTTCTGATAAGTGATCACGATCAGTGCTAACTTTGGTGACACATCTCCTGTTACTGCTTCACAATAAAACGTCATATTGCATTAATGCATTTCCTGTGAATCCCCTGTACATGTAAAGGCAATTTGAACCCAGCACAAGAATGGCGGACACTGCCACTAACAGTGAAAACTACCATACAGAGAGGTGATTACATAATTTAAATACCTTGAATGGTTATTTTTGAAACAATGCAGGCATAAATATTGTCAAAGAAAAGGTTTCACATCATGAAAAACTTTAATGCACAGCACTTGAGGACAAAGTTTTAGTTCAACAAGTTTTAAGGGAACTTGAAAATTGTCACAAATAGTTGTAAGTGAAATATATGAAAAATGCTCAACGCCATTTCTTTTTCCACCTTAAATATACAAAATATATGGAAATTTTCCATTTGTATGCAGCCTAAAGTATCCTAAAGTATCATTAAAAACACTACAATTAAAACCAAGGACTTGTGCCAGCTTCAAGCAGAGGAAGAAAAAGATTTGAAGAGCGTGAGGAGGGATGGAAGAAGAGCAAGTGGGGGCATGAGAGGTTACAACAATGCGGTGTGAAGAACAGAATAGATTCTACAAAAGAGGGGCAAAAGATTTTTTTTACTGAAAGATAAAAGAAGCTATGCTGTGGGTGGTAAAAGGTGAAGAAAGGAGGAAAGAAAGGTTAGAGTGAGGCTGAAGAGATAGAAAGGAGAGGAGGAGGTGGTGAGAGGGTTATTTAAGATGACAAGGTTAAAAGGAGGGTCGCTAAGGTTACTGCAGAGAGGAGAGCTGAAACGAGAGAGGAGGAGAGGATAAGCAGGAGAATGAGATGGGTGAAGAGGGGTGTCGAAGGCACAGATTAATTATACTAGTAGATCCACTGGGACTTACGCAGGAGAGTATAAGAGAGAAGCGAAGAGAAGTTAGGATGTGAAAAAATAAATGCGAGGAGACAGAAATGGTCGGGACAGCTGAAAGACTCCAACAATAGCATTATCTGAGTGGTATTAAATGAATATATTTTAAAAAATATATTGCCATCAGACTTGGAAAAGATGTGGTTCATAAAATTATAGTTGGGGAGAGGCTGTGACTGAATACAAAGTGGGAGAGTGTGAGTTTGAGTGAGACATAAATGAATCACAATATCTGGGAGAGAGGAGAGGTGAGGAGAGGGTGTTTAGAGGAGAGACAAGAGTGGAGAGTGGAGAAGGGTAAGTCTGTACAGTAGGTGAGGCGGGGGGAAGTCAAGGTGTTGTGTTGCCGTGTGACTGGGTGAGGCTCAGAGGGTCTCGGGGTTGCACAGAATTCCTAATAAGGGAGAAACTGCAAACAAAAGCCTGAACTACTCCTGGGAATAGTGCAAACCTCCTATCAAGAGGACCTGATCTTTATCCTCTCTTCATCCTGCTCGTCTTCCTCCTCCTGTCTCTGGAGAGCACACTGACTCTGTCATATAAGCAACAGGCACAAAAATCTCCAGATCAAATATGTATAAAATGAAAACAAACAAGTTACATGGGAAAAGGACACAGAGACACAAGCTTACACGCTGAGCACACAAACACACTGAGAGCACACACACACATACACAAACACATTACCCAACCTGACCATATGAGACAATGCGAGAGCATGGGGCCAGCGGTCCATTCAATAATGGCTCAAATTGGAGGAAATGGGTTCTGAAATTACATTTTCAGAGGTTCTCATTTTAAGTGCACGACTGCAGATTCACATTCATTTCCTGCGGGACTCGGTCAAGCGTCACATCAATCAAACATCACATAGCTTCATCTTACAGCCCCACGAACGACGATAATGAGCCTAACAGGACGCATCTGATGAGAAAATGTTTTTCTGTGCAATTGAAGAGAGGCTACCGAGCGCCTAATATGATATGTCTGTTTTGTACATTTACAAGAGCCCTTTGTAAATGTCTGAAGACGCCTGAGGTATACACTCCACAACCCTTCAGGAACTAAATGAACATGTTCAGGTTTGAAATGAATGTTATACAATGACACTAGCTGTAGAATAAGTTTCAATCCTGCATTGTTAACATTTCAATCAGCACAAGGTGATGAGAATAGAGGAGAAAACCAGATACAAGACTATGCATTAAAATGCAATTCATGCAAAACTGTATATTGTTTTGTTTCTGTGAATGAAATCTGGGCCCACCCAAACCGTGACACACTGTGTCACATTGCTGCCATCTAGTGTTTAAACCTGAGGAAACAATGTTTTGAAGCAGCACAAACTGGATTTTTGGGAGAAAAAAAATGGATTTCTGGATGAATATTTAAATTCAAATTTATTCTACAAAGCGTAAATGGGATGATGTACTTTTATGATCTGATCTAACACAAATATTCCAGGAATTATAGTACCTCTTATGTTATTTCCACCAGTGTCACTCCCTAATATCTTCCACTTGGCTGACTAGGATCCACCGAAACACATTAAAATGCACAAAACATATCCAGGGAGAGAAAGAGAACAGACCAGCTGTCTGTGAGACATAAACTCAAGGTCTGCAGCATTTTATCTGATGAACATGGAGACTCAAACTCACTGACTAGCAGATGTTTCACTGAAGGACAGACTTCAAATGAAAGGAAATGTAGTAATGATTGCATGAAATATATCGAGATCACAATCAACTCCCAAACAAAAGTCTTTTAAATCCACAGCATTTGTTTTGGAGACGCTGACACACATCAGTACAAAGGACAGACAATGACATCAGGCACACAGGGAAAATGAGCAGGTTTCATTGTTTGACTTCCATTCAGTCAATATTCCAGTTTGCGTGCTTCATAAGAACTGTGTCATTGTACAACATCGAGCCTGGAAGCCATCTGAGTAAAACACACAAGGAAAGGATTAGCTTGTGTTGGGACCACCCAAAGGGGTTGCCAAATAACTTTGAGACATCGTAAGATAATTTACAGCTCTGCAAAAACATTTTCTCATCCGAACTACAAATGGAATCACATGGATTTTTCTCATTTTACTCATTTTTTCTTTTGGATATTATAGTTAGGTTCTCTGTGTTCTCTGATAAATGAAATTAAACTGTAAAACAGCACACAGTGGTACAAAGGAATCCAATATATGAGGAGGCACTGACCTCTTCTATTTCAGACTAGGTGGCTTCACTGCACAGAATGTTATTAAAAACTCAAAAGATTACTAATGAGAAAACTAATTGTTCTGTCTGATTCATCTTTGTCAGGTCTGTCTTAATGCTTATAAGTGCCTTGCCTTTAACTCACATCCAACATTGATACATGTACTTTAGATTAATGAAACTAGTTGTTTTAAATAAACATGTATATGTGAAATAAACAGTTAATCATGCAGTAGTATATGATAGTAGTATATAGGCTACCTACAGTATGTGGCAGTGCAAAATCAACATCTAATGAGCTTTCAGTTCAAAATATCTTGATATGATGATATATCAGTAAGCGGATTTTATCGGCCGATATTGATCCAAAGATATATTTAAACAGAAACCTAAAAAGTGTGCCCATGCTTAAAAGGAATATATTTTCCTTTGCTCTTTGGAAACAAACTAACAGCTGCTGACTTCACATTGCTAACAACCTGCTACTCTGCAGCTTCAACGCTCCACACTGACCAGCTAGAGCAACCTCAAAGAGTCCAAACGCAGAATTTTAGTTTAAAAATATAGCCACCACTAAGTGGAGACACTGCATGCCAAGGGGCACGGACATACTATATATATATATATACATATATATATATCTTTCTATTTTCTATTTTATTTATTATTCTTAAAGCACTAGTTTGATGAGTAGGAACAGCTAAATGTTGCAGTTTACTTCAAAAGTAGTCTATTTGCAACTTTTAGATGCAGTAGAGTAATGATGCTGCTGAAATAAAACCCAAAAACTAAATGTCATGTGATGTGCATTGGTTTTGGAAATATGACTCATGATATACAGACGCTAGAAGTCTATGATTCATCTTTTTCCCATGGTCAAGTGTTTAAAAAGGAAACAGAAGCCTGAATAAATCAGAATATCGAATCACAAGATTTGTAGAATGATAATTGCAATATATATTAACGTTTACTGTTTCAGTGCACTTGCGTCATCTGTAACAATATCCAATATCCGCATCTCCTCCAAAAAACAGTATCAGTCAGCCTCTACTTCTTGTGTTTACTATGTTGAGACCTTATGTCGAGGTCATTTTTGTCCATTTACAACAGGGAACCATTACTGAGCTTCACTTTGCTAGTATCATAAATGTAGATTCACTGTTGTAATAACAATACAGTTAATGCCAGTGTGCCCTTTTAGTCAGGAACAATCTGAATCCTTCCTACAGGTTTATTTGGACTTCATTGATGTATTCTTGATAGCGATTAACAGAAAACACTAGTAAGAAGAGAGATAAAGTACAATGCCTTAATATGAGCTAAAAGCCAGAACTGAACACACAGAACTCACCCTTTCCTCTTATACAACACTGCTGCTGAATCTCAAGCACAACAAACTCTGACTCCTCCAGCCAGAGATGCTTAACTTTTTTACCTCTAAAATAGCTTTATTATTTGATAGTCGAGGAGATTTAGATGTTCCGAGTGTTCTGTTTACATCAGTGATAAGCTCATTTGTTTACAGTAACCGCATTATGTCGCACAATAATCGCTGTAATAACTTATTGATGTTCAAAGGCTACTGTCAACATGCTACACATGAAGAATAACGGCTGCTATTATCTGTAGCAGTGCACTTAGAGGAAGTAAAGCAATATTAGAGGTGTGTATGTGTATGTGTGTGTTAAAGAGCGGGTCATATCTTATCTATAAGCTGTATATGACACAAACGATTTGAACGTTGGTCCTGCATCCTGTGCCGGTTTTGCATCACGACTGAGCGGGCTCATTCTGTGCTGAAGTGATTCTGATAGTTTTAAACCATGCAGAGACACGCTGTTATCTATGTGGCCCAGAAAGACCACTGATATCTCTGTTCCTCTGAGTGCACCCACACACACTATGCATTCACACACAGAGACATACATGGACAGCACACAGAAACAGTTTGAGCATACAAAACTGCATCCAACTGAGACGGGCTGCCACTCACAACGTGCAAACACATACTGTTAAATATACACACTGTGAAACCGCGAAAGACTGCCAAAAGATAGAGCACAAACACACACACGTACACTCTCAGTGGCAGTGGTGGGAGGAGTGCTCAGATATTTTACAGAAGCAAAAGAAGATACCACGGTCCAAAAATACTGCATTACAAGTAAAATCTGTGAGTTACTTAAAGGTCCAGTGTGTCAGATTTAGGGGGCTCTCAATAGAATTTGGCAGAAATGGAATATTATATTAACAACTGTGTTTTCCACCTGACAATAACAGTTACTGTTACTTTAGAATGAGCCTTTTTATATCTACAGATGCTGCAGGTTCTTTTCAGGTATCTACAGTAGCCTAGAAGGGACAAACTCAGCGCTGGCTCTAGATAGAGTTTCGCATTTTTCGTGCATATCGTGGTTACCAAAGTTCCTCCTTTTTTTCCTCCTTCATACATAGAAGAGTAGTATGTGAGTAGAGGGGTTTGATACCAAGTGACAACCTCCGTAGCTGTGAAGTGAAGCCAATGTGGAAGTGCCAAAAACTGCAGTTCCTCGAACAGCCACTTGAGGCTGGCGACAGAACAAGTCATCTCCATATTAAAATGCCCAACTTCACAGCAGAAATAAACATGTTTACAGCCTCGTACGAAAGACAGTTTTGGTCTCTTTAGCTAATTTCTCCATTCATGACAGCTATACTAGGGGTGTTTATATATATATATATATATATATATATATATATATATATATATATATATATATATATATATATAATTCACCTGTTCAAATTATATTAATGCTTAAAGTTATGCATTATGCACACCAAACTAACATTAATGCGTGCATTCAGCACAAACTGACACATCCTCTTCACAAAGTACACCAGCCAGACACTCAGTCAGAGCTGAACCACTGAGACGCATTTCAATAAGAGAAGAGTGAGCACCATGTCTCTCACATACACACACACACACTTCACAGTCTGACGAGAATGCACTCAGTTCCCTTCGGTGAAAATGAGCCTTATCTCCAGTATCTCTCTCTATTTTGGTCACAAACACTCAGTAGCGCCCCTCTGTGGTCATCCTAGTGTGCTTGCAAGCCTTAGCACCTGTACATGAACACACTGTATATGACTGCAGGGGGTTAGGATTTACATCTGGTTCATTTAAAATCAGAGTAAGTTTAAAGTGATCATGTCCTCCTAAATCACAGTCAGCTCTGCATGTTGCATCAAAGTACAGTGAAGTATATCACAAATTCAAACTGTATTCCTTCTTTTGTTTGAACTGCTGTTCAGTATCTGTTCAGCTTTAATGTAATTAATGTCCACATTAAAACTGTGTGGCCTCATATTGAGATTTACAGGGCCTATACGTGCTTACCAAACATTGTTCATGAAAGCAAACAGTTGTTTAGTGAAGGAAACCACAAGGAGGAAGTGGTGAGAGACTGAGCTGCATCATCCAGACGACATGCATGAATTTCTTCACCCAGACTACTTTAAACCTGTTACAGTACCATATGACATTATGATGAATGAACATATCTATCTATCTATCTATCTATCTATCTATCACACTGGTCTATGTACCCATGATGACTCGTTAATTTTGATGAAAGATGATGGATTAGTTTACTACATTTCAATTTTAAAAATGAGTTTGGTGAGGACAGATATTAGTCTATCATAACAGCAGAGTAATCTGCTGTAATTATCATTAATGGCTCGTAATTAAACGGCGTCAGGACGTCGCAGGGGGACGTGAGCTCAATTAATAACCGCGTCAGAGCCAAAACGTCCTGTCTCCACCACAGCAATACAGCTACACCGCCTCCTCCATCAGGTTCTCTCTCTCTCTCATGCTGCCTTCAGGTGCTGTTGGCAATTTCGAAAACATTGCAA
Organism: Sciaenops ocellatus; assembly: GCA_033000465.1. Lineage (NCBI taxonomy): Eukaryota > Metazoa > Chordata > Actinopteri > Sciaenidae > Sciaenops > Sciaenops ocellatus. The sequence goes on from CP136889.1 coordinate 11,417,332, forward strand.
ATGATGAGCCAGAGGAGCGACTGCATGTATTATGCAGACTTGTAACTGCAAATACTGTTGAATCTATCACATTTACGTTAGATCAGGAAGTTGTTTTTTTTTTTTTTATTATTATTATATCCAAGCTGTTGAGGAGAGGCAGTGAGCACTCTGTATTATTTGTTAAAGATTATGCTTAACATGTTGTTTTGACTATCCTCTGTCAATCAATTACTCGGCCTAATCAGTTCCACTGACAGTATAAAGAATGGACCGCTTATGCGTGAAGTCACCTCAGGTTTCCAAAGCTCATAATCTGTAGCTCTGGCTGCTGCCATGTTTGTAGCTCTGGCTCCTATGCCTCTAATCTAAAAATGGTCAAAGGCATGGATCATCGACAGACCTGAGGCAGGCCGAATGACGCCTGGATGCTCAAACAAGCCACTTGTAAACAGCACCTACCTGGCAATCAAAGTGGCCATGCTTTAATATCATTTGAACAGGTGACTTAAAAAGAATTCAGACACAGTACAGCTGTTATGAACAGGGAAATTAGCTATAGAGACCAAAACTGTTTTTGTACCAGGCTGTAAACATGTTTATTTCTGATGTGAAGTTGGACATTTTAACATATGGAGACTGACTCATTCTGTAGCCAGCCTCAAGTGGCCGTTTGAGGAACTGCAATTTTTGGCACTTCCTCATTGGCTTCATTTCACAGCTATGGAGGTTGCTGCTGGATCAGTTCACATACACCTGTGCCAATTTTAGTCTATTCATCTATCGAGCATTTGACAAGCATTAACATGTTTCTGTAGCCTTATTATTTCCAGTTGAGTGAATCTAAAGCTATCATGTGGAGTCTTTGAACACTAGCGGCACCACGGAGCTATGTTTTTATAAGTCCTGTTTTGTTTGTGTACAAGAAAACACATGCAGATGCTGCCATGGGTTGACCATGCCGTGTTGACTCTAACATGCCAACAAGCATGGCAATGTCCAGATAGATGCAAGGAAGACAAATACTGGTAGCTAGTCAGCATGTATATGAAAAATGTACAATTTAAAATAAACTTTGCAAATGTTTTATGAGGAAATAAATGCGCCACATGTGTTATACCCTGAGGACAATCTGTTTTTGGTGAGAGACATAACACAACAAGACTCCCAAGCTATTGGGATCCACAAACACTGTTTTTTCCAAGGGGTACGTGAATGCAGCAGTCACTCTGTACAGTGCGGGAGATGCTTGCAGCCGCAGCTCGCAGCACCGTGCGGCCACAGCGGAACATAACAGACAACAATGTGCAGGAAGAGGACAACTGAATCCCTCCTGACACAGTGACTGACTGATCATGGCCAGCCGGTGTCGAGACGGACCTCGCGGCCGTTCGGGAGACTCAGATGGTGGCCTAAAAGCGGCCCGAATGCCCCGCCAGCAAGAACCGTCCGGAAAGACCGAGGACGCGTCGGAGTCTCTGAGGGAGCTACCGCGATGGATGCGGCTTTACTTCTACGGGATGCACGGCGTGACTCTGGATGTCCTGCTCTCATCGTTGCAGGGGGTTTTGAATTATCGGGACCCTAAACTGGTGGGCTTCTCCTCTCCGTATCTTTGCATTATGCATTCACTGACCCACTTTGCGCTGGAGAAGATCTACTCACAAAAGAGGTGTTTCCGAGGTCGGCCTGTCGTGTTTCATCTTGTTTTCTATCCGTCTGTCTACATCGGGCTGCAGATCCTGATCGGGAACATAAACACTTTGACGGAGCAGGTGAGGGTGGTATCTGGCACGCAGCTGGCAGTGCATTACCTCCTGGCTCTCTATTTCGCTCAGGTGTTTCACAGAGGGCTGTCAAGGCTGCAGTATCACCCCTCCTGCCCCCCCGACCCATCGCGTAAACCCAGTCCGGAGGACAGCGCTCCTGATGGGGGGCCTCTTCGCGGTCTCCCGGGCTTTGTGCGCTTCTTGTTCTTCGGGATGCACGGCTTTCTGGATGAGGTGCTTTTCACCTCTGTGTTCAACCTGGTGGAGAAGTCTGACCGGACCCTCAGCGGCCACACGTCCCTGTGGTCTTTCCTGATGTACGGCAGCTGCAGCTTCGTGGTGGAGAAGCTCTACCTTCACCTGCACTTCAGCAGAGGCTGGGGGACATGCCGGAGGCTCCCCATCTACATCTGCTTCATCTACACCTGGGAGTTCTCCTGGGGTCTGGTCCTGAGGCAGTTTGACGCCTGCTCCTGGGACTACTCTCATTATCCCCACAACTTCATGGGACTCATCACCCTTCTCTACTTGCCAGGCTGGGTCTGCCTCAGTCTGTATCAGGACGTGCTGTCCAACATCCTGCTGAGAATTAAGTGCACCAAAGAAGTGAATGGTTTGAGTGGGGAGAATGGGGAGGTCAATGGACAGCTGGAGTCAAAGAAAAAACGACTTTAATTCTTCTTTTTAAGGTTTAACTTCTAGGGAAAGTCTGGCTCACATTAGACTAATGAAGAAACAACCAGGCGTTATTGAATTAACTAATTAACAAATGATGTAATTATTAAAAAAAGACATAAAAGTTTGATTTTCAAGAAGAAGTTTAAGGTAAAGATATATAACGAGGGACCAGTTTGGCCTTTTAACTTGTCTAACATATCAAAGTATTTAAGATAATAATTACTTTGAGTCTTTGGGCAGCAATGCATTGCCATGACAACGGATGTTGAGCTATTGAATAAAACATTCAGTGCAGTTGATATTTTCAGCAAAGTTAGAGTCCGGTTTACTTTGGAGTCTGGACGTTTGTTACCAGCTGATATTTCTGGGTCCAGTAATAAAGATTAAAAACACACACACAAACTAAGGACCCTGAATTGTTTACTTAACCTGTTTAAATTAAGACTACTGCCATTTTTATCTATCTGATATAAAATACAGTTGTAATATTATAATATTTTACAAGTAATCATGACTTTGGAAGTGTGAATATTACATTTTTTTTTAAAGGACTTCAGTGGCAGGATTGCCACAGTATACATTACACACATTGTCGCAGGTCTAGTTTGAGTTGGACTGACTGTGTCATTTATGCATCGGCATGCTTTAACTGTAGCTCATATCTGCATGCTACGACGTACAAATAAAATAACATCTGGGAGGTTTTGTTTCAAAAGGTGTATGGATTAGTTCATGTATTGACCCCCAATATTCAACAAAGTTGAAGGGACATTGTTCTATCTAAATGTTAATCTTTTATTATTTATTTAATTTTTAAGTGTTGCAGCTCATCTTGTTAATATGACCCCAGAGTAATGCATGGCAACTAGAGTAGAGATAAACCCAGTAATATATGTAGCAAGAAAACCTGTAGCTGAACGGACACGAGGAGCCGAGTGAGATTTTACTGTGAATCTTTCATGAACCAAACGTTGCTGGAGTGCCTTCCTGTGCAAACAGAGTTAACCCGACTCTGACAAACAAGGCTTGGTGTCCACGGTGGCTCCTCTTTTTTTTTATATTCGATCACAGTCAGTGAGGTTTATATTTGTTCCAGTATCAGAACAGGTGTTAAAACTTCAACTGTATCCAGCACAAACAACATAAAACAGCATAGCTTTCAGCATCATTGCAGGTTTCATTTTGGACGCATTGAACAACCTAAAACAAGTTATGTTATGCAATGTTGTGCATAATGTGCAAGTTATGCAATGTTATTTTCATTTTGTGTAACTGCTGAGAAAATAGTTATGGTTGAACAGTTATGAAACACCACAGAACTTCCTGTTAAGGACAAGTTTTTTTTAATCCTAAGTTATAAATATTGTTAAGCCCCGTGCAGCAAGTCTAGTCAAGTCAAATTCATTTCTAAAGTACTTTTACTGAGCTTGTTTACCCCAAACTGATGGACATTTCATGTAAAATGCATTTCTTGACAGACAGGCAGCCCAAAGCTGACCTAGAAATCTGTCTTAAATAAAACATACTGAATTGAATCAACTTCACTTGAAGTGAATTTAGTAATTTAGTGTAGAGCATATTCTGACGCCAAATTTGCTTTGGAGTGGTGTCTTGCCTTATTAACAAACTAGTATGAGTACCTTGCACTGTGACTAAACAAATGGTGGTAGATTTTTAGCAAAACTACTCCAGAATTCAGAATTAAGTGGCTGATAAACTGATGGATTTGCCAGTATTTGAAGCCGTTTCACTCCCACGGTAGCATTTGAACTTGGTGCTGGAATTAATCCTGTCATTAATAAGCTGCCCTTTATAATTAGGAAATATTTTCTTCTAATCACAACTCCAAATTTGGATTATTTGTATTAAGTGAATAAAGGAATTAATAGGATTTTCTGAATTTTTAAATAAGTTTGTGATTTGCTGGAATAAAGCTTGAATGAATTTGAAATCTAAAGCTCGATTTCAGTCTGTTTTGATGAATCCTAGTATCATACTTCAATACAAGGAAAAACTAATGATTATATTCCCATGTATGGTGTGGGGAGGGACACTGAAAATTGTTGCACGTCATTAAATGTATTGGAATCACTAACTTTGGAAACCAGATTTTCTTCTTGTCTGTGTGTTTTATCAAAGAACCAAGCGTCTTGTCTGCTCATATTTTGAATTGTAATTTGCAAAAAATATTCAGTCTTATAATTTACTATCAACAAAAATACATCTCAAAACCTGTTTTAAAAACATGTTGACAGGGCCCTACCTTTGGCTGGTGTGTTTTGGCGTTTTTATTTGTTTAACTGGGCAGCTATATTGAGATTCTCAAACGTTTGCATTCACTGAACCACAGCCACACGAGTGTGTGACTTTGTACTTTGTACATTTTGGAGATTTTCCATGGCCGAATAACTGTATTTTAATCACACTTTACTTTGTGCTGTGGTATTCACCAGTTTTTAAAAAGACCAAACTTGCTTTGAGAAAAGATCCGAGAAGTTGGAATAAAATGCAATTTAAAGTGAGAAATGGTGACTGACTTGCAATGGCATGCACTGTACAACTTACAATTTTAATTAAATCTGGAATTTTCCTGTGACACGACTGGCATTCCTTCATTTCTTTACTTTAACATTGGGAAACACAATTATTCTTCAGAGTTTTATTTCTGCAGTTAATATTACTTGCTCTCATCATAAAATAGACCCGGAGAGTTCAGCTAAAAGCTATAGTCGCTTTAGTGTAAAGAAAATTAAGTGAAGCAGGCGAGCAAACCTTGCAAAAGAGATTGTGTAATAAGGACAGAGGTTATTTTCCTTTTTGTCTTGTCTTTTATATGGTGCCCAAGGTGTTTTGGCTCCGTTGAAACATTCACTATCATAGGCTACCAACTAAAAAAAAAAAAAAGGGAAGGTCTGCAACCTATTTTCAGTCTGACTCATAACACTGACATGGGCTTATGAACTGTAGGCAGCAGTTTCTTGTTTGTGTTTGTCAGTATTATCTTTGGCATGAAAACAGATCCACAGACACAAGCAACAGATTATTTTATAGGGAATGTTAGCATTTTTCCTGGAAGGTACTTTTTAATACTAGAACACTGACACTGGTTCCTTGTACGTAAAAACTGTTGTGTTGTCTCTGCTTCTTTGTGAGATATTGTGATAAATTCAACAAATGAAACTCAATAGGCAGGAACCAAGAACATTCTTTTAACTTTTAGTTGATGTCTGTCTTTGTCCTGAACTTTTAGTTTTCTGAGTTTTGTATGACCTTGTGTGTGTACAAGCGTGTGTGTGTGTGTGTGTGTGTTATCATAGCAAATCATAACCAACCATACAATAATAACTGAATTTTAATTAATAAGTAGGCAGTGAGTGGTTAAACTAGGGTGCAAAACCAACTATGCATCAAGCTGTCTTTCTCTCTTACTTTAAACTACCTTGGAGATCATTGTGACATAAGCAAACATACATATGTAGAGACACCTCACGCACTTACCACCCAGAGGACTCAGTTAATACACCAATGACCCACAGTATCTGCTGACAACACCACAATGGGAATTGCATACACTAACTTCCATAATGAGTAATTAGCGCTCTAAATCAGAAGTATACAACTGCTGTGTACAAACACAAAAACTTGGTTTCATGCAGATGAAAACAGGAAGTGAGATATAACTTGACGGTTGACTGTTAATTAGCATCACCATTAGCCATCCATTCACTGATACAACACCTTGAAAATGAACTTTGTAAGATTGTTTCACCAGTACGTTAACTTGTAAGGTTCAATATTTCTGATATCAACACTGAATTAAATGACGAACAAACACTCAGAAACTTAGCTAACACTAAACTCTGCTGCGCTTGTAGCATTTTCAAGATTATTGTTTGAGTTTTACAGCACATTTACGATACATTTATGTATCCCAGCTCTGTTTCCAGTAACTAGCACTAACTAGCAGCAAATGAAAATTCCAACACCTGCTAAATACCAAAGACGCAGCAAAGTTAGCTATTAGTTAACTAGCTAAACTAATGACCAAGTTATTCCTCCCAGGAGTTGAAAACACAGAGAAAAAGAGGATAAAATACTGGGCTTACATTCTCCCAGTGGCCAAAAACACATCCCCAAATGAAACCTGAAGTTGCTTCACGTCTGCTGTGTTGTGGAGAAACCCCAAGATAACACCACAAATACTATACACACAGAATTAGCCAAAGAGAATGTAGGTATTATTATCAGCATATTCTAGTCTGAAGACACTGTTGTCTGTTTATGCAGATTGGAACGTCAATGGCAAGCTATCTATTATGTCTAGGAAAGCAGCAATAGGTCTCTTCGACCCTGGCCACCACAGTGTTGAGATAGACTGGCACCTACTGTTCCCAATCAAAGCCAAACAATTAATACTGCTGAGGACCTCAAGGCCCACATGTGACCTCGTGTAACCTAAAGATAGAAAATTCCATAACATGCTGGATGTGTAAATAGGTAACTTGCTAACAGCTAAATTAGCCTAAACATCCTGTAAAGGTGATTAAAGCGCTGCATTTGTATGGAGTTCTTCTGCCCTGTAGTGGCATAAAAATCAAGCGAAGCAGATTTTTAGTCCCTGTGCATCACAGAGGTGTTTACATTTAGCTGATTAGACATCTAATCATGTTGAAGTTGGGTATAGTAAAGGTGGGAATTTACAGTATCTGAGGTCAACAAAGTCCGTGTGCAAATAGAAACTGCAAAGGTATAAACTGTTCTGCTCTAACTCATACAATAAAACTATAAATCTCCCTGTGTCAAGGATATCAGTGGGCCTGTTTCACAGAAGCTATCTTGACATGTCAAACGAAAAGCACAGCTATAAAAAATAAAATGAATGATGGCTGAATTTGCTACTTTGGTTGTGCATGCTGGCACCTGATCACACCATCGTTAATATCTTTAGCAGCAGCTGTGCTTTTCATATGTGAAATCACCGGTCTTTGTGTGAAAGACCGACTTTTTCATTTCTTAATGTGCTGACAACAGCATACTTTTTTTAAAATAAAAATGTAGTCGAATCATTTAAAGCAAATGAAATCAAGTAATTTATGTGTTTAATCACATTTTGAGACTGAATTGTTAACGCAACTCTTTATGCACTCAATACAGAGTCTTTCAACACAGAGCCAACAACATGTTGCTCCCTGTCCCTTTTTATTTGTTTACATATACAGTCAAATGATATACAAATACCCAGTGTAATGTACGTGATATAGTGATAGCATTTGTTTATAAGTTTGAGTCATGCTTCCTGGCAAGTCCTGTAAATCTTGCTGATCATTGTGTCAGACGCTCAAAGCAGCAACATATATTTGTGTAAGTTATAAACTCAACTAAGCCAGTAGCTCCAGGTTTTCTAAAAGGATACATCATGACAGCATTCTGCTTTTGTGTTCCAGCAGTGCAAAGCCTGCAGACTCAAACACTAAAAATGCAAATCAAGCTGTGGGACAAACATGTAAAGTGTCCAGTACTGGACTTTGACAGGGTTGGGTAGTTCCCAGGCCTGAATGTACAGTAGGTTTAAGTGGTGTGTTTCAGGACAGAAAAAAAGAACTATGACCAAACATTTTGATCACAAGCTAAACTTTCATGTTCTTTTTAACGGTATCCTTAGTAATACTGTCTTGTTGCCTATTATCCAACATGGCTTTATTCAGAGTGTGAGCCTTTTGGTACAGCCCTTGCTTCACACTAAACATCAGGGCCTTAGCTAGCCCTCTCTGTGTCCTGGGAGAGCAGCTCAGTCCTTTGTAGCACTGACAGGTGAACCTCCTGCTGAACGTCTTCAGGTCTGCGAGGGTAGGTCTCCCTAAGACAAGGTAGCGGTTCTGAACATGCAGGATCCTAAAGTTCTCTGGGTTTAGGTGGAGATAGTGATTGGTGTTGTAGTTTTTTCGGACACAGCGGCCGTTGCCTTGACACAGGAAGGTGCTGCAGAGCCGGGCGGCTACGGTGACATTGGTGATGTAAGGGTTGAGGGTGGAGAGGAGGTAGGATGAGAGGGCTTCACAAGAAGTCTAGGAAGCAAAGGAAAGAGAGTAGAGGAAGGAACAGGAAGAGCAACATTAAACATACTCTCTATATACTGTATGTAATACTGTATGTCTGAAACAGCAAGTCAGTAACTCTGAAATATGTTAGCACGTTTTAGGAAATACTCTCATTGGCGTAGATGAGAAGATCACTACCATTGTCCTATTTGTCTGTTCAATATGAAGCTAAAGCCTGTTATGCTTAGCTTAGCATAAAGAATGTAAACAGCTTCCCAGGCTTTATCCAACATGTTTATATCACATTACTGCGGTCAATTAGTTGCCAAACTATTTTTTCAAGAAGTCATTGCTCCCAGCCAAGAAATACTCCAGCACAAAGTTAATTTCAGTGAAAGTACAATTTTTTGTACAGCTAAAACAAAGGACCTATAACTTGTATAACTGAGCTTATAGTTGTAGTTTGTTACCTTTAGCCAAAGCTAGGCTAGCTGTTCCCCCCCTGCTTTCAGTTTTATGCTAAGCTAAGGTAACTGTCTGCTGGCTCACCTGGAACATTTTATATTGAATGGACAGACACGAGAGTCATGTGAGGTAAATTACATCTATCACACTTATTGCAAGTGTATTTGTAATCTCTGCTCGAGTGAACTTTAGTGTTTACCAAAGCATCATAAATGTGACAGAAGGGATCACGAGATATGCGTTGACAATGGAAGGTCTGTTTTCAGTTTATCATTGGAACACTTGTGAAACAGTTCTGATCGCTGGTTCAGATTTCAATTGTTTTATTTCAGGTCACAGGAAACTGTTAACTATTTAACCATGTAGACCTTATTTTCTCTACTGGAAAGGCATCATGTTTTATCTAACATAGGGGCATTCAAAAGGGCATTTTGCTGCACTTTTTCAAACTTGGGGGCACCTTTCCCAAAATCTTTTATGTATTTATTAAAATAACATTCTTTTTACAGGTTGTCATGTGTTAAGTAGATATAGAAGTTCATTAACTGAAGTTAAGAAAGGTTTAGGAAGGACTAATGAACAATATTTTATCATAAAGACACTGAATAATGCACAATAAATATCTCTAAATGTAAGAACATTTATTTACTTGAATTTACATGGTGCGGTCTCTTCAGTGAAAGTCACTATCATCAAGCTGATCTTGGCTTCATTGCCATGGATTAACTAATACTGTTGCACAACCAACCAATCCATCAATACCTGTGCCACTGAGGTATTGTCAGTCAGTCTCAGCTCAGGAGACTCTCATATCATCTAACTGAACACATTGTCTCTGGTCTGACTACCTGCCGTCAGTACTGTCTGTCATGTCTTTCAGCAGTCCACTTTCTGGAGGTCTGCGGTGTGATGTTACCTGATCATCGTAGTCAGCACTGGCCCCCCACACAACAGCACCAGACGCGCCGACTGCTGCACTCTCGCCAATGGTGCTGACCAAGTCTCCCTGCACACAAATGGTTAAATGTGTTAATTATTGTCTTTGCACAGAAACCACATTCACAAATGAGACAAATGATAATCATGCATGCAAGCATGCATGCAAACGTTTACGCTGTTCTTATTCCCCAAAAAGGTGAGAAGAGAGTATAAGGATTACAGGTGAGGGTTACCACCTGATCAGGGTGTTGTTACACCAAGAAACCAAACTCCTCTTAAAATTGGACCTCAGGCTGGAAACGCCTCACTGCTGGGATGAAGAAGTAACCTAAGATGTATCTAATCTAGTCAAGTGTGTGGTCACTCACTGATGAGCCATTTTAAAACTGTTATCTGTTTGAATGGCGGATTTAATTATTCATTTATTAAGTAAGATCAGAGAGTGGTTGTCCCAGTGACGTCTCATGCTGCATGACGTCAAATAGTATTTGTAAGGAGGCAGCATATCAAAACAAATCAACATTTGAATGACTCATTTACCTGGCTGAGGAAGCGTTTGTTCTGATCGACAAAGACAGGTCGCATGTAAACAAACACGGGTGCGGTGCCACTCCGCCTGGGTAGAGCAGATACTCTCAAAGCTTCCTGCACACGGTTTCTTACCATCAGGGTGGCTCTGGGATTGTCTGCCAGGGAGATCTGAAACAGTGGGAGGGTGCAGGAGAGAAAACATCTGAGGAATTTAAATTCAGGAAATAATATTAGGGGTAACTATCTAACCAACCTGCAGGTAGACAGATGGGAAGAGAGCCGTGCTGGACTCCCACAGCCAGAGCAGCTCATCATTCTGCCTCCTCACCTCCTTGGAGCACTGCCCTGTGTAGTCTGGCCTCTCCCAGCCATAATTATAGCAGTTAGGAAACAGGTAGAAGCCCCAGAGATAATTTGGTCTCATAGTTCTACCCATTGCCAACATCCCTGACATGAAACTCCTAGCTGCAACCTAAAATGGAAGAAGCAAGAAGAGGAGATTTATTCATCAATGTTTAATAGCTGTTCAGAATAATATAATTTGATTTATTAATCTTCAATTACGTCTGACCTGGAACTGTTGTTTGGCTTTCTCTGTGGCCTGCTCCACTGTGAGGGAGCGGTTTGTATGCATAACATGGGCCAAAGATAAAGTCTGGTAGATTTTCTTAGTGCCCCAGTTTCTGTCCCATAGGGGGCGCCATTCCTCCCAGTCAATCACAGCCAGGCCTCGGCTTGTTCTGGAGGGTAAGACACAAGGTTGAGGTTAAAGATCAGCATTACATGTGCCAAACAACAAAAGGTGGGTTTGTTTTAATGTTAGGGAGGCTTACTTGGATGGGATGTAGTAGTTGATATCGGCTCTGGCTTTGTTTATACTGGCTTTCAGGTTACCTTTCTGAGGGATGCCACCATTGAATTGTTTCTGACTTGTGAGGTCTACATGTGGGTAAAGACCTAATCGGTCTGTGTAGAACAGAGACAGGAACTGGCCTGGGACCTGCAGTAAAAGCATGACGAAGTATTACATAACATTTTCAAGAAGAACAGCTTTATAACCTCCAACAAAAGAGGCCTCCTTGGACATTAATCTGCAAATATTCATGTTGGCATCATGTAGAAACAAGCTCCAGAATCAATCTGCAGTTTAAAACATTCAATTGCTTGTCTCCTTACCTTAGCAGGTGTGGCCACTCCTTTAAAGGGTGAGGTGTCCAGTGAGATATTGTACCTGTTACACACCAGATCAGGAATGTTCCAACTAACAATGAAAGGCTGGTGCTCAAACAGCGGACCTGTGGTGTGGGGGAGAGACGGAGGTGGAAGTGGTCCAGGCTGACGAGAGGCCGCTGCTTCTGGAGGAGATGTCGAGATTTTGGGCAGTGGGATGGGTGAAGCTTTGGCCAGAGGTGGTGGCGACCTATTAGAGGTTAAAGGCGAGAACGCTGTGGAAAAGGATGACGTTGAAACAGGAGTGGGAAGCTCCTGTGAAGCAGTCTGAGGTGGAGAGGAAGATGGCAAAGTTTTTGAAAGTAAAGTTGAGTTGAAGGGAGGAAATAGTTTAGCAGTGTGAAGAGGAAGTTTTTCAGAAGACACGTTAAATAGAGTCATTTTGGACAAATGATATGGTAGGTTTTCGTGTGGAGGTGGTCCTATATTTTTGAGGGATAATGTCTGACATTTGCAGGGGTGAGCTAGAAACTTAGAGATATTACAGAAATGTTGTTTTAGGGTTTTAAGAGGGAGGTGAGATACGGGGTGACAATGGACTGGATCGGCTTTTTTGCCAAACTGAGGGGTATTTGTTGCAGCTGAGGGTGAGGATAACAGGACGTCTCTGGAAGACGTTTGGTCGAAGAGTGACATTGACATTGTCGACTTAGCTGGCATTGATTTTGCGGAATACAGAGTTGTCGCAAGGGCTTTTGATGAAGACGTTGTGTCAGTGGTAGGGATGGATGATTTTAGGATTGCAGGAGCGGTAAACGCATTGTAAGTGGTTAATATGTTTGTGTTACCAACAGGAGAGGTCAGGACAGATAATGAAAGAACAGGCCAGAGCGAGATGGTGAGAGCAGAGGGGGTAGAGATGGGCAAAGAGGGAAAGATTGATGGTGTGAGCGAGAGAAGCAGCAGCACACAGCTACTGCTCTTCTGTGTGACAGAAACCATCCTTTCCTCTGGCTGAAGAAAAACAAAATCAAACTTGATATTACAGGCTAATATACTAATAATGTGCACATATTGGCAGCCAATGTTGCTATAATAAAACAAGACAATGTTCCCTTTTTATGTTTGCAAAGAACGTCTAGTACAATCTAATGCCAACAAACTATGCATATGATATATGACTTATCTACTTGTCCAATTGGCTAGTATCATTTCTTTAGTTGCTTTATATGTACATTTAAATTAAATGCATAACCTAATACCAAAGTATCTAAAGTTCTCTTCATGCTGCTCAGCTATCAAATCTGAGTTTCCTCCCCAAAATTCGAATCAACTTTTCCAAACCTGGCAAACACAAATCTATCCCATCTAAGCATCCCAAAATCAAGATGAGGCCAAGTTGACAATCATAGCATGCCAGTTCAAAACTATGTAAAAAAGAGACACAATACCTGAACATGCCTTCAGTGGAATCGTCTCACCATTAGATGTGTTGACTGGAGCGCAGCGAGCGAAACTATCCTTACGAAAATAACTCTGTCTGATATAGGTAGGGGAGGAGAGCTATAAGCTTGGTACAAGGACGAACTCTGCTCGCTGTTGTTTGTCTCTTAAAAAAAAAAAAAAAAAAAAGTCTTGTTTTGATCGCTCAGTGCCAAGTTTGACTTTTGGAGCAGAGGAGGGAGGCACACCTAGGCGTGAGGTTGTGGAGCGTGTACTGTCCTCATAGCGACGCCCACTGTGTTGGGCATCTGCGTGGAGCTCACACTGTTATTGCGTTAATTACAACAATAGAGGCCATGGAAGGAAATTTCAAATTTCTTTATGAGTTGCCCCTCAATATTTCAAAACTACATGCACAGTTGATGTCATTCTCTTTGGGTTCAAAGGAACTTGTACATGTCGAGAATGAAAAATAGGTCACATCTAGGACCACTTTCCACTTTTTTTGATGCAATATTTATTAAGTAATACTATATGCAGCACATTTCTGGCTGCTTTTATTCATCCATCATAGCTTCAAGCAAATGGGAATTATTCAAGATTGGTTTAGTTGGAAAAATAATTGCATAATATACTACATGCTATCAATCAGCAGACAGAGTCTGCATTCTCCCCCAGCAGTTAGGAGACAGGAAAGTTTCTCACCTAGGTGGCAAGAGAGGAGTTGTATACAGATTGTGTACAGATGGCACTAATAACACCACCTCTACTTTCTGTGAGAGTGTGACATCTGACACACACGGTGAAGTTTACGGACAAAAATAACTAAAATATAACTAATAATAGCCCTTTTCACCTCTACGTTACAAGTAATTGTACACTGTGGTCAACAACAATGTGTCTGGTCAGGGACACGTAATACAAATGGTGGTGGATATCTCACAAGCTAGTGACACAGTGTGAACAGTGGGACAGTAAACTTTGACCCTACTGGTTGTTTTTAAGGAAAGTTGTGTGCGTACCTGTGTCTGTTTCTGTAATGGTAACAGGTAATAATATGTAATACTACAAGAAAACTTAAGTTAATAAATAAGTTATGTCTCAAAAAATTGTTTTCTCATCACAACAGTATGAGAATGTTCCTCTCTCTCCTCTGATATGAGCAATAATGCCACTATGATGATGATCAAATGTAATGTTCAGGACCAGTCACAAGATGGCAGTTTTGATATTCTTTACACATAGTTCAAATGTAAAAAAAGGTTTCCTTTCATAACTTTTACATAATACAAACCTTTTACGACACTATAATAAAATACCTACACATACTGTACACTAGATTAGATTAGATTGATTAGATTAGATTAGATTAGATTAGATTAGATTATTAGGGTAATACTATCAACTGCTCAAAAGGCTCAGTAGGTTTGGTAGCAAAGACTTTAATAGTTTTATGTTAAAGATCCATGGTGTAAGATTTAAGGGCCTGTATGTCTAAATAGAATATGATATTAATAACTATGTTTTCATTTGTGTATAATCACCTGAAAATGAAATTTTCAAGAGAGTTTTTCAAGCATTTCACATCTGTCATAGTTTCTCCTTCATGCTAGGGAGGGGAGGGTCAGCTGAGGTGGTTGCAATAAGCAACTATACCTCTAGATGGCACTAAATCCTACACACCGCTCCTTTAACCATGGATTTGGATGTTTTTTGTTGGGACAAATAAGTATATATTTATGCACCATGGTATAATGGTGCCACTGGCCACTCAAAAGGTAGGGCATCATGCCTGCGCTGATGCATCATCAAGGCATCAAAACCTTGTCCTGGCTGCTGCTCCTGCAGTTGGCTGATGAGCACCCCGCGTTCCTCCAAGAAGTCATCCTTGGTAGATTGGCACTCTGCAGTTAGCTGATCAAATCGCAAGTTGATCAGGTGTGGTTTACACACTGACAACAGATACATGAGGGTCCCTTATACCTAGGCACGCATAACTGGTCATTGTTCAGAATTTACCACAGTAAACAGCTCTGCTCATTTCCTGCAAGAGCCACATTGTTTTCTTCTGCAACCCTGCAACCTCTATTGTTAAGCCGGTGAAACACTTTGCTAATTGCTCCAGCAGATGGGCTGTAACTCTTCACCCCAAATTCATCATTCTCCTCGCTTGATGATAATGTATGCAGGCAGCATTATGCACAATAGCACAGGATGGGTAGTGTGCTTTGGCATAGACTTTGGGCAAATGTAATTTGATACAGTAACCAATGTGCTGAGTGCACCATCGAGCATCAGTGATGCACTACCTAGTGTAATACTGCCATCTTGTGGTTAACGTACAAGTTTTAGCAAATGTTTTATTCATCTCTACCTCTCAGATTCTACTGTGTTCTATTAATACACATATTTATCCAAATAAGGAGTACACTTATGAAAATATCATAATATGACTGTGGTTCCCTTTTTGGCTTGTGACCACTTAAAGGAAAGTAAAGTTTAGTCATGTCCCCTTCTCACAGGTTGTATATGATTATAAATGGTAAGTGGTGAAGCTTGATGTTCCCTGTTTCATTTGAATAGTCTTTAGAGGTCTGAAGAGCATCCAGTGTAATGTAATAAAAAAAAATACAGCAAGCAGGAATGTTTTTATACTTTATGTCTCATTGATCATCATCAGATTTATCTTATAACTCTTTTGGGGGTTTTGACCCAGGTTGGGAACCACCACCAGTCTCATTACTATCATCTCTGTATTTGTAATAAACCTAGGCTGTTTATGACTGTGTGTCAGCCTGTGATGCTAGTGCTAACTGTGGCAATAACTCCCTAAATCATTTCCAGACGTATGATGTCCCTATTCATGAAGCAAAATGCCACCCATGTCACACCACGATACTTCCCTTTTTGAATATATTTCTGTTAAGTTGACCCTTTCGTGATGTTTCCAAAAAATCCACATTGTAGAACATGATGAGGAGATATGGAAAGGCCATCTTCATTAAATATTCATATAGCAGCCTGTAGGGGATGCCTTCCTCCAGAATTCAAAATATAATATTCATGTTGTAGTCTTCCCTCCTTCTCCTATAACCTCAATTTTCTTTTGTTGTGGAAAGTGGGTCAAACGAATGTTTCATAAGGTTAGCCCCAGAGGGTGTGTGTCCTCTGGTACAAATAAACCCCTAAACCATATACAGCATTAACACCTAGATAAGATTAGGCAGAGTACATTCAGATGCATCGAAAAGCCTTCCCCGCTCGTGGTCACACCTCACACATTCTTGTTGTCATTGCTCAGAAATGTCAGTTTGGTATCTTACACCAGCAGCAGTATCTGTTCTCAGCTATTTTCTCTTGTTATTGTGTGAGTTAAGTGCATACCGAGCAGTATTAGCTGTCAGTATCATCCAATTTCTGTGAATAGAACAATTGAACAATTTTACTTCCTTACTAATATAACTGGTTACTTATGTTATGACAGTTTTGGGGAAATTTTGGTTTTATGCACTTGACTGAAAGTGCCCACAACAACAGTTAACTTCCCTTTATTCACTGGAAAGTTTGTTGGCATTTTGGGTTTTATACCTTTCTAATCAAAAGGAGAAAGTAAGCAGCATTGCTTACTTATTACATTAGTAGTAACTTAAGTCAAGTAAGTAACTCACTCTCTGTCCATCTGCTTTTTTCTCTCACCCGCCCTTTTTTCTACTCCAAAATGCCATTTTATTTTTCATGTTTCTGCATGACGTGTTTTTATAACGCCTTATTCGGGGTGAGTCATCTCTAACACCTCACTAAACCAAGGCTAGGTGGGGTAGTGCGGTGAGTTTCCCGAGGTGTTTCTCTGCCTGTCGGTCAGGTTTTTCAAGTTTGACGAAAACACTGTTGAATGAAATTAGGTTGAACCAAGTGGAAGTAAATGGAAGTAAGTGTCAAAGAGCATGTATAGCATAGATTTTAAAGATTTAAAATCTAAGACACTTTTGCAGCATGACTGAAGGTACCCTAAGCTGATTTAGAATTAATTCTAGGCGTAGTGAGGAAATCTTTACTTGATGATCACAGGGATGTGTTCAGTGTGTTTTCAGAGTATGTCAACAACAAAGGAAGGAACTACGCCATTCATAGATTTAAAAGCAACAAAGTGTTTTGAATTAAATTCGTAGTCTTGCTGGGAGCCTAACAAACTAGGAGTGTTGTTGGTTTTATGAGTTTATGTAACACCTGCTTTGTCAGTGCAGCAAAAAGTGAATTGAATTAATCAAGTTTACTGGAAGCAGCTTTTCAGTCTGACAGTGACAGGAAGCATCTAACTTAAGATATATTTAACCAAAAACAGCAAGAGTCCTCAGTCAGTACTATTTTTCTACATGTCCACATGATTTTCACTTAAAGGTACAGTGTGTAGAATTTAGTTGCATTTAGTGGTCCAATCACTGCATTGTAATCTCCTCACATCACCCTCATCTTCCTAATGTAAAGGAGAAACAACACTTTAAGGACCCTGTTTAGAGTCAGTATTTAGTTTGTCTGTTCTGGACTACTGTATAAATAAGGTGTTTCAAGATGGCGGCCTCCATGAAAGGGGACCCTCTCCCACTGTAGATATTAAAGGATATTTTTTAAGTAACAGAAATAAAAAGATTCTTATTTTCAGGTGATTATACATGCATCAAAACATAGTTATGAATATTATATTCCATGTTTGCCTTATTCTGAAAATAGAGGCCCCAAATCTTACACACTGTACCTTTAAATATGAAAAAAACGGTCTCTCAGCTTTGTTCTGATGTATTGGATTGAATACATATTTTTCATTCTTGAATGTATTATAAAACACGGTCTGGCATCCATATTCATCCTAATCTGTCCATAAATAAATAAATAAGCATGTAAAGACTGCGTTTTCATCATGAAAAACTGCATTTGGTTAATGCACAGTGTCATTCACAACAGGTGTTACTAGTGACATTTGAGGCTGTCATTTCAGTCAGCTCCACAGGGACTTTCTCTGCCCCCATACCGACCCACTGAGAGACGATAAATGGCTTAAGTTTCTTGCACACTTGCACGATACATACAGTCGCCCATAGCCACATGATCACATACATATGTTCATGTTAATATGCATACAAACACATACAGACATATACGATTTTTTTTTTTTCAATGAAAGTCCAGAAGAAACCTCTCTATTACAAGTTGACTGACAGCTTGGCTGCAATTTTAATGAAATTTGTGCTTGAATAATTTAGCACCAGGTGACATTTCACACCTTCTGATGGGTTTGAGGATTGTTTGGCAGATGACAACATCTACAGTGATATAAACATATGCAATGATTAGAAATGCACCCACAAAAGTGGCATTTAAATATGAAGGCATGGAATATGAAAATGTTTGTTTGCATACTGTGCCTAAACAGGGCTTGTAATTTGGGTCATGAAGATTATGGAAGAGCTTATTTAGAGTCAAGCTCTGCATGAATATATGCAAATCAGAATCCCTTCATTCATCAGCTACATAAATAATATGACAAGACATTTTACTTTATGAAGTCGGCTTATATAATTTACACTTGCCCTTACTCATTGCAGTTGTACATGGCTCAGTTGGCACCAATAAAGCCATGTCAAATTTCTGTTTCTGATAACAAACAATCCACATCACACCCAGCAAGTAAAGTGACAAACTAGCTTCTACAAGCTGCACCAATGTTGGCAATGGCAGGATCACTTCTGAAGTGTTTTTTATCACAGGGGAAAGTCTTTTCTTTGTATCACTTCCTGCAAACAACACCCATTTATGAGCCTGACTGAGCATGTTGCACAGAATTACAAACACCCTTAGGCATTTTATTAAAATAAATATGAGCCATGTATTCTGCCGTTGTTCAAGGCAGCCTCTAAATCAGGCTGATTAATGTAAAGAGTAAACGTCTAATGTGAAAAGGCTTGTAATATTTTGGGCACTGATCAACACATAAAATAGGGGTGTTTCAGTTTGTGGTCTCTGCATTCTGGAGAAACATACTGAAATGTATACTTTGAAGCATATGTGTAACCCCTCAGGCTAAGTATAGTAACTGGAGCAGTCTTAATTCTACTCCACTTTATTTATAGGCTATTTATAGTTTATTGCAATGAAAGGAAGAGACCTAGAAGCATTTCTGTTCAGGGTGGCACATCACTTTATGTCATGTTTATCCTGTAGGAAATCGGCCCAGATACCAGCTCTGTAGCTGAACCATGACCTGACCCTCTGTGACTTCAATAAAATTATCACAATAAGGGGGGAATTATAATTTCTATGGCTCTTTTACGAACTTCTAAAAGTATTCATGGCCTTATCTCTGTATTAATTCTTCTCACAAGGACCATTGTATGCTATTATCTTGGCAACTTGCACCTTATTACTTATCTCCTCCCATTCTGCACTCGCACACATTCCTGTCATAAAAGCCACGGGCGGACTGGACCAAACCACCTCCGTGGGCAGTGCGCTGAGAATTATTATTTTATCAAGCAGAAATCCCTCACTGAATTTTTCCCAGAATATATTTAAATGTTATAAAAAATCTCATATATTAACTTCTTGCCGTTTGCCGTGTTGAAATCTTCTCTTGGTGATTATGTGGGACACAGCTGAGGAAAGTGAGCACCCCCATTCCCAGATAATAGACTCGTCCTAACACTGCCATGTTGGATGGAGCTGGCTCCGGGCTCTCTGGCGGCCGGACTTCCCAGGAAAGTTTTTACCGTTTTGCGTCTTCGCCCTGCCGCTGCAGTCCTGACCTTATTTTAAAGGGGAGCGGGACGTCGCAGTGCATACCGACACAGCATACATTTTGTGGCAGTCCACCCGTGAGGACCCCCTGGGATAAACCGAACCGGTGTGAGGTTGAGGGGGGTCGGAGGAAGGCCACGGATGACCGAGGGATTGTTTATGTATCTTTCTGGGTCTCACATAACGAGTTACAGTCGGTGCATACTTTATAAATTGAACACCAATAATGAGTGGACATCCGCCGCAACGGCGGCAAACAAATGTCGGGTCCATACTACTGTCACAGCAGGAAAATGATTGCCTTTTCAACCACCTTGGCAGGAAATGCATCGTAAGTTTTTCCCATCAAATTGTTGTATCATAGCTGGCTAAAAAAAAAAGCTAATACAGCTAACTTGTGTCTCCTGTCCCGGGGACGGGAGATAAGGCTTTTTAGCTGAAGAGGTGTAACGGTGATTGTGGCCTACAGTTTTATGTTGTGATTTCCTTGGTTGGCGTATGTTATCTCTTTTTTTTCTCGACTTCTTCTAACTGAAAACAGGTCGGTTTGTTTTGACAGCAAGAGGTGGACGAGGGAGGGCTTGAGGGGGCTTCAGCAAAGCGAGCCAGCGAGCGAGCGAGGGACCGTGTCGGTGCGTCCCCGTTTGGGACGTTGACATTCGGGCAACAGCAAGTTTCATTCCAGCCTCTTAGGCCTCCGCTTGGTACGCCTTTAACTTCCAGGCTTGACACACCTGAAATCGTCCAGGGAAGCCTGAAATGTCACTTAGCTTAAAGGCACCGGGTGGAGTGAATAGTCGTTTTTAGATATATTATTTTTTTTTTTTTTGAAGGTGGAGCTGCTAAATCCATCAACGGAAAGCAATGATTTTTGTGCACTGGCATTACATAACATAGCTGAACCTTTTGGTTGTTTTCGAGAAGTGTGTGTGTGTCCACTGAGAAGAATGTGCCCGACCAGACGTGGCTTGGCTTACTAGCTCAAAAAAGTCCTCCTCCTATTATTATTATTATTATTATTGATGATAATAATAATAATAATAATAATGATAATAATGCAAGACTTGCCAGTGCCTTAAAAATCTGACGGGAAACCAGTGGGAGTAGCCTGCTGTTAGCAAGCTGTGTGACTGCAGTCAAGATCACTAGTGCAATGTCACGACTCGATATTGTGAGATAGTCTGATATTACGTAACACGTTTAGCATTCAGCTGACTCATTTTTTTTTTTATGTGTCCTCCTTGTGCACCGTGTCTGTAGCTAACCCCATACTCAACAGATTGCAAACTGTAATTTTAAATAAGACATTTGCAGCTGCTTATTGTCATATTTCTGATCTTGCAGGACAGGTTTCTCCCCTTTATTAGTCAACCTTCCCCTTTAGCTTGCACATCTTAATATTAATCAATCATTTATTTACAGAGGCGATCCTCAAGAGCATGAGAGCTTTCCAAAGTGGCTCACCACAGTCAAATATTGCTATGGTGGTTAGATTATGGTTCATATGAAATGATAATATACGTTGGACTAGAAAAAGACCATATATAAGCTTAATATAGTACCGCACACTCTTGATCGGCCCTATGGCATATGTAGTTGTGTCTGCTGTCTCTTGCGGCCAACGATTGTGAGCCTTAATGATTGCTGTGGTCCATAAAAGTTGTGTGCATCACCACCACTTTTAAAAGTCCACTTTGTAGGATTCAGTGGCACCTAGCAGTGAAGTTGCAGATTGCCCCCAAATGAATACTCTCCCATACCTCAGCCTCTCCTTCCAAGCATGTAGGAAAAACTCTGGCTGCCAAATTGACATATCTAGATCAGTGTTTAGTTTGTCTGTTCTGGGCTACTGTAGAAAAATGGCAGTTCAACATGGCGGACTCCGTGCAGGAGGACCCACTTTCTCTGTAGATATAAAGAGCTTATTTTAGGACAATAAAAACACAACGATTCTTATGTTCAGGTGATTACACACTAATGGAAATGAATATTGTATTCCCTTGCTGCCAATAAATACTCCTAAATCTTACACACTGGACCTTTAAGACAGTACTGCACTAGCAAGACGTCACTGTAAAGTTGGGTGAAATTGCTCTCAGCATCAAGGGGTGTTCCTAAATCAGCCCATTTCCTCAACAAGGTGCTTTCAGATTTCCTCTTTCCTGTCTTATTTTAAAAGCCACATCATACCCTTGACCATAGTTACTTAGTAGCTTAGCAGAAACTCTGTCGCCCAATGATATCAGCAAGAAAGAATGTCGCCCCTTCACCATGTTGTCGATAGACTAAACAGATAAGCCGTGTTTTAACGTCAAGGTGTCAGGGTTCAAGTGTGTCGTGTTTTTGGTGTGACATAATCGAGCTTGCTCTATAAATACTGGTCAGTTTAACATAAGGATGAGACAAAGCGTACAAATCCGTGTTGCGCTTACATAGTGCAGACTTTCACGTACCGTGTTCTCAGGTTACTTCCTCATAGTGATCATAGTTTCCTTTAATTGTGTGTCGTAAAGGTTGAGCGCTTGATTGACAGAGAAATGCCTCTTCCTCTATGTGCTCACCTCATACCAGTAAACCAGTAATACCCTCTGTGTGTGAGGTGCCCGGTGTGTGTTTGCATGTTTGCTTTGGACAGGCCACATTTCCTGTCCCATGACACAGCATGTCAGGCCCGTACTGTGGTCACATGTTGGGATGTCCCGCCTCCTTTTTTACATGAACATACATGATTTTAAGGCGTGTCTCCCTACACCTATGTGACCTGTTTTTTTTTTTGTTTTTAAAAATCCAATGACGACGCTCCTCCGGCATTTTAGCAATCGTGTCACTCGGCATGTGACAGAGATGTGGAATCAGGAACATTCTTCGCAGTCCTACGCTCTTGTGTGTCTGTACACGTCTTTGCATGCAGGGAGAGTTTGGGAGAGACAAGAGTGTGTGTGTGTGTGTGTGTGTGTGTGTGTGTGTGTGTGTGTGTGTGTGTGTGTGTGTGTGTGTGTGTGTGTGTGTGTGTGTGTCTGTGCGTGAGAGAGAAAGAGACAGACATTGTGTGTCTCGCTCACCAATCTAATTAGAATGCACACCACTGATTTGGTGGCTGACTGAGTGATTGTGCGCTATGTCATGTACTTATTATGCAGAAAATGTCAGAGCCACAGCCACCTTTTTTACCTTGCCACTTCTTTTTAAGATGCACAGCTTTTAGTTGGCTCCTGAACCAAACTTGATTTATTCTCGCTGCAAAAGGCTTGTTTGTATACTGACTAATTCTTTGAAAGCAGCAGAGCTCTCCAAGCCTGTAGTCTTGGCAGTATGAAGGGAGATTTTGTGACTCAAAAGGCAACTTTGCCTTTAGTATTGTTGCTCTAATATAGAAATAAAATTGCCCACACATGTTTTTTTTTTTTTTACTCTGTGGCTATCTTTTCTTGCCTGTTGCTTGGATAGAGGCTGCCTGCTGCCAAAAAAAAAAGTTTCCACAGCCATGTGAGGCAAGTCATTCAAATCAATAAGATATGAACTGACTATAATTCTTTATATTTTGTTTATTTGTGAGATCAGATATCTTTTGAATGTTGGATTTCTCGTGTCGTAGGAAGCGTTATTTCGTAAACCACATGACAAGTAGGACTTGCAAGATATCCATGAATCCATATTTTCATATTTTAGGAATTGCATGCAAGTATTTCAATTTTGATTCAGCTTATCTGGGTAACGCAGCCACGAACATACGCATACATACACAGTGATCTTAGTCATTGGTATTCCTTCTGCTGTTTTCACCATAAGCAACACTGTCTGACTGGGCAAAAGGTGGAAAGGGTCCAATTCACACTGTGTGTGTGTGTGTGTGTGTGTGTGTGTGTGTGTGTGTGTGTGTGTGTGTGTGTGTGTGTGTGTGTGTGTGTACAGACTGCCTGATCAGCAGTCCTGTCCTACAGGAAGTCCCGTGGTCGGCCTCCTCTGGTGATTTGTGCTGGAGAAGTGGAACATGACCCCTCTTTTCCGCCATGTTATCCCCCTCTTCTAATTTTCTCTCCTTCCTTTCCTTTTTTGTTTTTTAGTCTCACCTTTTCCTTTTTATGATCCGCTCCTATCCCCCCTTGTCATATTTCTTCAAGCCTGTTTCTTGCCTGCATCTCTTCCTTCGTTTCTTTTCTCTTACTGTGCATCACTTTCACCTCCTCTTCTCACATCTACGCTCTCCTTTTCTTGGCCGCTCATCCCGGCTTCTGTTTCTTCCCACTCCTTTCCATCTTTTTCGCCACCTTTCACTCGCTCCCCTCCCTCTCTGGAAGATCTTGTGAAGAGGTGTAATGGTGCCTAATATGTGCCAGTACGGAACAGCTTGACCGAACGGGCCGATGGATGCCATTCAAATGAGAGCGATGGTTTGCTTCTGCAGAAAGGATGAAGCACAGAAGTGAGGAGGTTCTGCAAACAGAACCTTTAATGTCTTTACTCTTTTTAATGCGATCATAGTAAAACTTGTTCAATGTCGTTTCTAAATCATTTCATATAAAGTAAGACTGCACAGAGACAGAAAAGACAAAGTTTTTGTTCACAATCAATCAATCAAGGTCTGATTTGTCGTGTGAACCTACAGTACATTTCATTTATGAGTCTGGACACAGCTACCGCTCCTTAGACAAAGAGTTAATGATTCACTTCCATAAACTAAAATAATATTTTCACATTCGAACACATGATGACATTTGGTCAGTTCAGTTTTTTTCAAGTTGTAAAGACGGCTTATGTGACACCGCTTTCGACCTGCCTGCGTCTCTGCCTTCAGTCTCGTGATCGAGGTGAAAGCACTTTATACTGCACACCGTGACTTTGAGGGGAACTGAAAACATGGCATCCAAATATCACTGAGGTGCATATTAGTGTTGACTTCCTTCTGTGAATGTAAAGTACGGTTTGGATGTCTCCATGAGTCATGGAGGCCTTAAAATAGAGAGCGGTTAAGATACGTTGCTGGTCAGTCCAGCAGAGTGTGGCGCTGTCTCATCTCCATGTTCTCTGTGTGGACAAGACCAGTTGTGTATGTGAGTGCTGGACAGGTGATAAGGTTCATCGTTGTGGCAGAAAAAACATAAAACAGATGATTTTTTTGAGACGGGAGAAAGATAATTTATTCGTGTGTGATGTAAGAGTCGTGTTTTGATGACTTCATAGACAGAGCTTCACTTCCTGCAGCCTGTGGCCCTGTCAGGAGTAATCAGCACTTCATAGGCTGATGAACGCCCCCCGCGGCCTCAGAGCCTGGACATCATTACAGTCGCTGTTTAAAGGAAGCTGATTTCATAATATCCGTTTGATCTTTTTTTATTTCTGATCCATATCCAAACATTCGAGCTGCAGTGCTGCCAACAAACTCAATGTTTGTATAAATATGAATAAAAATATCTTGTACATGCAGTGCTCTCTCTGACATTGGAGTTTTAAAGTTGGGCACAGAGCTGGAAGACAAATAAAACCTACTTTAAACCTACTTGGATTATACAAACTGTATTGTTGGAGCAACAGATGAACCAAACAAATCAAACAGATGTTTTTTGTCGTAGGATTGGGCTATAAATCCGTTGAAATACGTATCATACTGTTGATGCATGCAAGAGCTAGAGTTGTGGGAGAGCACGCCGTTCTGCAGAGTCATTCACACTGAGGTTATACTCTGATTCACAAACCATCACTGTGATGTAAGTGTCCCTTTGCATGTACACGTGTTCTGTTATCTCGTGCTGGCTGTGTTGCGTGCAGTTAAATCATGTAATGTGGCCACTAAGATGAGCCTTCCAGGCGTTCTCTTAAAGCCCAGAGGCAATTTAGCAATTTAATATAAGAAGAACTGTGTTGCGTTGAGTCCTTCACCTGCATCCACACTGCAGCAGTGGCTGTGCATGTTAAAAACACAGTGGCTAACTCCATTTTAGTCCCACAGAGAAAGCATAGCAGTGTTTGGAAGTCCTCTCTGGGAGTCAGCTCTTTGGACTCAGACACAGGCAAGTCGTACCTCTCAGCTCAAGGAAATTTTCCAGAAACCTTTTGTAGCTTCTCAGGAACCTGCAATTTGACCGCAGGAACGCAGGCGTTTCAGTTTTTGTTCCTGGATTATACTTCTTTGACTCTACCTGCTCTTGAGGTACTTTCAGATGCTCCAGGAACTGTGAGGCCATGGGTTATTTTACTGAAGTTTACTGTCTGGTCAGACACAAGCTGTGACACTGCCACAAGTTGTTGTTTTCATTCATACTGTAGGCGAACACTGTTTGTTGCTAGTATCAATATTAGGACTAGGGACAGGAATTTCTCTTGTTGTTATAGCTCTACTGTCGCTGACTCCTTGATTTTTAATAATCCTTTTTTGCCGTGTAATTTAACATCACATTCAAACAACACTAACTTATAAAGAACAATACAAGTGCTCTGTATGTTGTCATCAAGTGGGGATTACTTCCTGGAACTACTGAGTTGTAAAACCCCCGAATATCACCAGGCATTTCCCCTGTTGGTCGCGCTGGCTTTCATCTCCGTGGTAACGACTGTGAACCTGGACCCCTCAATGTGAGAAAATCCCTGCAGCAACCTGTAAAACCTGTGGGAGTCTGATCTGGTCTTATGATCATGGCTGTGTCTTTGTGTGTGTGCGCTACAGGTGTGCTCCTTTACTGTGTATGTGATGACGCAGTTTAGTCTCAGACTGACAGCTTTTTCTTTTAACCCCGCTGCTTCCACACCAAGAACACATAAAAATGTATCTCAATGTTACGTTTAAAGTAGAGTCTCAAACTTTAAAGATCATAAAATAAAAGATGACACAGGGATAGACCAAGTGTTAACCTATCATGACCTTTGTTGTGTTGTTGTTCAAGTTTGGCATTATAGACGTTGCCGTCTTGTTTTTTTTTTTTTGCGGAGGCTCATGACACTTTTGACGCTTTTGACACTGTTTTCAAGCAGAAAAAAATGCCAGTGTCCCCGGTCACGGACTTTCTCGTATTACAGCTAAAGAGTAACTAAAATATGTTCCTGAAAACATTTGATCCGAGAAATAGGCAACGCAGTTACACAATAATGATTTATTTTTTATTAGCACTGCCGAATTTGAGCCTAGTATGTTGAATCACCGAGAATGTCAGTCACAAGGTAGCCTTGCCCTAAAGCATACCCTGCTTTATCATCTGTTTTACTCTAAATGGGACCGTCATTTTCAAAATGAACGTCACACTCTGTGGAAGAAGACTTGAAACAAGCAATAGAGATAATAAACTTCAAAACAATTGGACATTCGAACTTTTGTCCCTGATGGCCATGAGAACGCAGGTCTAAGACACTAATGTATTGGCTTCACGTCACAGACCCAGATGTTCTGTCCACTAATTAAACACAAATTCATAAGAATGTAAATGTAATTTGTAAGAAAATGCATTCAGTAACAATAGAAATTTTGGTAAATGACTTGGTATGTTCTTAATATTGGTACGTAGCTTGGAAGATGCTGCATGAGAGAAGTGTTGCGATGCTGCTCATACTAAAATTTATCATCGTTAGTCATTGTGTGTGTGTGTGTGTGTGTGTGTGTGTGTGTGTGTGTGTGTGTGTGTGTGTGTGTGTGTGTGTGTGTGTGTGTGTGTGTGTGTGTGCTCAGTCTTAATATAGTGTGGGACCTTCAGGGATTTTAGACTTCAGGAGATGTTCAAACGTCTGCAGTGTTCTTAATATAAAACTAGAGTAAACCCAGCTTCCCAGCATCCATAGTTCAGGGTTGTATGTATCCTTGGTGCTCACTTGCCTTGACCAGTGTCACCAGTGGATGTGTCATTTCTCATAATCACATCTCTGCGCTGCTTGTCAGGCGTTTGGCATTGATGGACAACTGCAGGGCAGAGCGAGTTGACCCCCACACCGTGATCGACTGTCACCCTGTCACTCACTCATTCACCGTCATTCTACTTTCAAGCTGCCTGTCAAACATTAGCATTGAAAATAATTGAATCACCAGTGAAGTACGTTTTTATTCAGCAAAAAATCTGGCATATTATTTGATGCCATATTTTCTGTACTATTTAGATGTTTTTTTTGTACGTGTATTTAGGCCTAAATAATAAAAAAAGACTCAAGCTCATGCAGTTTAGTTAGAGAACATGTGGACAGCTGTATTCAAGCCAGAGCAACACAAAGATTGAAGAATGATTGTTCTGATGGAATGATAACTTAGTGCTGCGTGTCAACATCCTCAAAACTGCAAAGTTGATCTCTTCTCCTGACATATCTCGCAGTGCCTGCAGCTGGAAAGCACACAGCATGTTGCTGCAACCATCTTTTGTCACTGCAGGAATGTTGTTGGGTGCATGATGAGTCCAGTTTCTTCAAGACCTCAAGTTCTGTTATTGCAAAACCAGCTGCTCATAGGCCGGCCGATTATGAGCTACTTGGTTGATTTATAAGGCATGCTTCGTCCTAAAATATGTACAATATATCTCAAATTTGCCAGATGTGCGTAGCATGAACTTCACTCTGGACTTTTCTTTGCTAATTTTACCATTTGATGTCGATAAAGATGCCAGGCTTCACTTTAATGTTTGAGTTATTGAGTTTGGGGACATAGCACTGAGGAGGCAAGGTTCCATAAGTTTATTTTCAAATTGGGAGGCTGCTGTGGTGTTTTAAAGCTTTGGAGTAAGTGCTGTACTTTACTGTTCTGTACACACAGAGTGACAAAGTGCTGCTTTATTTCAAACATTGCAGGCTTTGTGGATTTAAATAGTCGACGACATTGTCACCTGTAAAACATGTACATGGATCACAATGACAGGATAACTGTGACTCTCCTTCTCTCTCCAGACATTGTCTTCAGCAGTGGTCCAGGTGTTCACAGCTGATAGGAACTCCAGCTGGAACAAGAGATGCTGCGGCGTGGCCTGTTTGGTCAAAGACAACCCCCAACGATCCTACTACATCAGGGTCTTTGACCTCAGGGTGAGTGAATACAAAGTGCTTCTGCTTTGATTACATCGTTGTGGTTCATGAGTGTAGTAGCTGGCAGATGATGGTGCTCACCACAGTGAATGTCCAGTGGTGGCGTTACAACCATTTTGATATTCATGGTGATATTTTTATAGCCACACAGAGGAATCTGTGGACTTCCTGTAGCATTAACCTGTCTGTCAGATACCTAACTCATATCCTTCATTCAGCCTGGTGTTTGTTTTTGTCCACAGGATGGTAAGATTACGTTTGAACAGGAGCTGTACAGCAACTTTACCATCTACCTCCCCAGATCTTACTTCATTACATTTGCTGGCGATGTAAGTTTCTTGTCTTATTTCTGATGCTCAGCAGACAAGCACTTTTTAATCTTCATTTTTTATTTGTTGGTAATTTAAAATGTATTTATGAAAATGCAACTGGAGCAGGGAGAGAGGGAAATAACCCTCTGAAGCAATCAAAGACCCTTTTGCTCATTACATTTGAGTCATCGCAAAAGGGCACTCGAGTCCTCAAAGAAAACCAATGCTTGTGGTTCTTTCTAAATTTTAAACAGACTTGAATTCAGAACCAGTTCACAAAACCCAACCCCTGTGTTGAGTTTGCTTAACAAAGCAGGTATACACGCTGTAAGTTCTGTTTGCTGGAAAACCGCCATGAGAAACGCATGCGAGGCCAACTTCCAGGTTTGCATTCCCGTCATGTAGAACAACACTGTTTGCACAAGTCCTACCTTTAACACGCATCCAGTGTCACATCCAGTTCACATGATGTGACAGGACGTTGTTCATTGTGGGGCAAATATCTTAGCGGGTGGGTACAGTGGCTCAGACTCCAGCAGACCATGAGGTATGTGGGATTGCTGATTGTGGTGCGATAAGGCTGGGGCTGTTCACTGCAGGCACATCATGGAAGCAGGTTTGGAAATTCAATCATGGAAGTTAGGTAGACATTTGGCACTTTACAAATATTTTTTTTACACATTTCTGTTATGTGTGTGTGTGTGTGTGTGTGTGTGTGTGTGTGTGTGTGTGTGTGTGTGTGTGTGTGTGTGTGTGTGTGTGTGTGTTTGCAGACATGTCAAGTGGGTCTGAACTTTGCCAGCGAGGAGGAGTCGAAGCGTTTCCGTATCCAAGTTGGAGAGCTTATCGGGAGAAGACAGAGGAAAACTGGTACCAACTTACTGCCGCTGCTGCCAACTTACCTACAAACTGACTGACCTAACTCGCTGGAAAAAATGACACGTCTAACAAATTTTGATCTTGTGTTCAAAGTAATTCAGCTTTACAGTGTAGTGAAACAAGCAGTCGATCTGTCGTCACTTTGGTTTAGTGTGTACTAAAGTGAGCACAAGATCAAGTTAATTTTTAAACTTGTCATTTTTTACAGCGCTCATCCACACAGAGCTGGGCAAGAAAGATCTTAATTTCAATACATGAACAAAATGAATTCAGAGGCATTAAACTGATGCTTTCATGTATTGACAGTGGTTAAGATTTTTTTTTTTTGCCTGAGTCTGTTTAACTATATCATCCAGTCTTCTTCTGATCTACTGCAAACTCTTCCACTGACAACACTTTTTCAAACTCATCATTAAGGTGCTCGAATCGCGAAAGTGAACAGAAAGATTTGACAGTTCTTCCCTGCGATGACAGATCGTATAATAATCCCATCTTTCTGTTCACTTTTCAAGTTACCTTTACAAAATTCTCTCGATTTTGGTGCTGTAAGAAAACCTTTCAGACATTTTTGAAAGTGCTTCTAGTGGAGGGGATTACTTTTCTATAAAAATGTTCATAAAACCTCACAGATGCAGCACAACAACAGCCTACTTAGGGGTTTGAACAAATATGCTCACTGGCCCAAGGGGGGCACTACTGTTTCAGTTTAAAATGAGCAAAAGAATTGGATGATCAGCTTTGGGAAGGACCTCATGGGCATAATATGTCAGCATGATTTGTATGAGGGGACCTTTACGATTTGAAGCCCTTCAAATGTTAAAGCTAAAATAATATATAAATAGCAGGAAATGTATTTTGTTCGAGTAGCGTGCTTATTTATTATATTCACATGGTTTTCATCCAGCACCAACAATTAAACTTTGGAACTGTTAAACTGAATGGCACTTTTACAAAATGCTGTTGTGCATCATAACCTCTATCTTATCTTATCTATCTGTAAAAGGAAATGAGCTGTGAATGTCTCGAACGGACTCACATGCTGAGGAGCAAATTGACAACACATTGTTTATGCAAAGCCGTACAGATGCATTCTTAAACTCATTACTGACGCTCGGTCCTTAACTCTTCTCATCACTCGCTTGATTAAGACCGTCCGTCTTCCTGCTTCTCTTCTGCGGGTCATTTCCTGACCCTTCAGATGGATCAGTCTTTCATGTTCACCCCTTCAGCCCTTCTGCGTCGGATGCCTAATCCTATCTTCAAGGCTTCTTCTGTTTGACCTTCAGCCGCTGGAAAACTCAAGTCATCAGTCTTTTGAAGTGTGTGTGTGTGTGTGTCAGTCAATGTCATTAAAGTAATAATATTTATATTCTTTGTAGTCTTATGAGAGAGAAAAAGAGACATGCATTGTCCTCTGCAGACCCAGATTTATCTGTTGATATGAAATTAGCTGTTGTGTGTGTCTGCGTGAGTGTGTGTCTGATTTACGTCTCCTAAAAACGCTAACAAAACACTTTGCTTGGCATCTTTTCCAAACAGCCCTTTCCATTCTGTGCAGTCGTGTGCAAAATCCCGCCGAGCCCTCCTCTTAAAAACCAATAAACTCTCTCTCTTAACTCTTTATACGTCTGCGCTCTGACACTCTCACACACATTCGCTTCTCACTAACACAAGCCCGACTACTCAGCGCAGGATTGTAATGATTTGATTTGTCTGTGTTCACAGAGAAGAGACGCGAGCCTCCAAATGGTATGTCTTCTACTGTCTTCCTGTCGATAACTCAATGAACAGAAGAGAGATGTAAAAGCATAGTCAGACCTGTGTCTGACGGTGTCTGTTCAGTGTGTCAGATTGGTGGCGTTTCAGGTTTTTGTGTTACTTGGCACCAATTCCAGGATGTATTTCTTTGCCCTAACAATGTGGAAACTATGTGGCACACAAAACCTTCTTATTCTATGTAGGAACAATCTGGCATTGATGAACAGTAAACTGAACACCGGCAAGACTGATCATCTAAATAAAGATCAGTTTGATTGTAACTGTTATCAACTAAAACAACAACGAACTATGTATTCACATTGTCTGCTGGATCATGTGAAAGGTTTCACTGTGCAAGCTGGGAGGCCTGTCCGGAGGGCGTAACTTACAGTAATCTGATCGCAAGATGACCACAGTTTTTTATCAGGAGTTGAGTAGCATGTTGAGTTAGGTAAGGCCTGATTTATCTTGTGTTAGGTGCGAAGCGGCATGACTGGGTGTTGGTCATAGCTGGAAGAAACTAATTGTAGATGGTGGTCGAACAGCTCAACAAAAGGTTATTATTATTTAATTCTTGGGAAAAAATTGGCTCTGTATTGGAGACTTGATGTGTGATCTACATGCCCTTCAAGGCCTGATCCTCACTCTCACTGAGCTGATGACTGAACAGATTTGTGAATGTTTGTTTTTTGACATGCGTCATAAGACACGCAGCCTAGTTTCACACAGGAGGGGAGCAGCTTTGGACTCGCAGACTGTCATGATTTGACCCATCTGGCTTATTAATATATCTGTGTGCGTGTGTGCAGCCGCGCAGAGGTCATTACCGTGCAAATGACACATTTACAGTTTTAGCTGATGCTCTGATTCAGAGCAGCTTAACAGCATCGGCCCTGTGGATGCTTTGGGGTCACATGTAGCCACCATGCAACAAGGCCATTTTGGGATCATGATTGATCTTGTTGTGATGTCTAAAAAGGGAGATGTGTTCATGTACCTGTGCCCAAATATGCTGCCATGCATAAGTGTTTCTGGCTTGGATCACTTTCCTAATAAGTGCATCATTTGTGTGAACTGGTTAATTTCCAAAAGTCATCCTCATCCTCCCACAGGAACGTCTTCTCTTCCATCTCCATCTGTCTCATTCTCACATCCCATGAAGGCATCATAGCCCTGTTACTGTCTGTCATCTCAAGTCTGGTTCTTGTTTTCTTTCTGTTCTGCCCTTTTTCTCCTGCTGCCCTTTCCAGCTCTCATCATTGTCCTCATCTGGCCTCTGCTCTCATTTAATAAATCTTCATTTTCCTCTTTTGTCTCTTTCTTCCCCTCTCTTGCTCAGCCTTTCTCGCGTTTTCTCTCACCCAGCAGATTCATCATGTTTTAGAAACCACTGAGATTAACGTGGGATTATGCACGGATGGGTTTTAATGGTTATGTAAAAGCCAGCGCTAAATCCAGAATGATTTGCTGGGATTAGATGTATTTGTGCGTTTTTGCAAGGAGAGGGAGGAGACGGTAGTGGAGGTGGGTGGGGAGACGATCACAGTGAGCCAATCCGAACATGATAATCCAGCAGTGCTGAGACGGAAAGTCAAGGGAATAGAAAATGATTGAAGGATAGATTTAAATATGCAGAGCTCGGACACATGGACAAAGCAAGGAGATGAAAATTTGGTAAACAATTCGCATAGAAGAAAACTGTTGCTGTGATGGAAGGAATGCAAGAGGAAGAGTAAAGTTTGGCTGCTGGCTGGCTAAATCTTGGCTGGCTCTTTTGCCTTCTGATGGCATTGCTGGACGTCTGCCTTCACAGCTCAGACAGTGTGCGTGTAAACTCCACCAGATGTCTGAGGATATTCATTCAATAAATACAGACTGCTGCACCCAGTCCGTCACAAGTTGGCTTCTTCTGCGCTGGTGTTTTGGTTGTGTTTTGGAAACCTTTGAGATCATCTTGGCTTTAGGGTTTCAGCGAAGAAGAAACCTTTTACATAAGAAGACTGGAAACAAGTGCAAGTGCTTCTTACCTGCTTACAAAGTCGGGTTAAAGAGGAAGTTGTTAGACTTCTTTCTTGACTGAGAAAGAACCGATCTGTCACAATCTTCCTTGGGGTCTCCATTGGCGCTTGTTTTCACCATATTGCTCATGCCCAGTCAGCTTTTATCATGATGTTCTGCACCACGTTCCTATCTGCTCCCTCCGAGGACCTTAATTGCGAGGGCAGTGGTGGAAGAGGAGGAGCAGTAGGAGGTGGAAGTTTGAGCCCAGGGAGCTGCCTCTCCACTTTACACTGCCTGGTTCTCCCGCAGGACGAACTGTACCCAACTCTGTCCGACCCGACCGCTCGGCTCTCCGTTTGCCCCCAAGAGCGAGCTCACAAGTTGGTCGGCAAAATGCTCCTTGATGTCAGTTTGACCACCTGCGGAGTAAGAGATCGCGGGTGCATCTGGGACAGGGTGACGAGGCGACGCAGTCGGTCGTGCTCACCTTCGCCATGCAAAACTCCCAAAAGTCCTTGTAGTGAGAGTGTTAAAGGTATGTGGTAGAGCTGAGGCACTGGGAGGAGTTGTTGTGGTGATGAAACTGACTTTTCATTGTTGAATTGAGATCCACGTTGTATGATGTCTGCTCATCGTGACAGCTTGTTGACATGTGGATATATCTGGGTTACCTGTGATCATCTATCATGTCGATATATAAACACGCAACGTGTTTTATATTGGAGTTAAAATGGAGTGGCGTCCATTTTGTGTTGTGGTTTGGTTACTCATTGTTATTTCTGCCCGTCATGGCCAGGCTTCATGGAGATTAACATCTCAATGAAGCTTTCCTGGTCAAATAAAAGAATATCTGTTTACATATTTGACAGTTTGAGTGAATGATTGAGGCATGGACCATCTGCAAAATGGACTCACTTGGAATAAATTGAGCGAAGAGCTCAGAACGAATGTCAATTCATTTGTCACCAAACTGACAGAACAAGTTTTACAGCAGATTTAAACCCCTATTTGTCAAAGACGTTATAAGCTTTGGTAATAATGTTTAGTTTAGTACCAGTTTTTAGTCTTAACCGGACATTTAGTTGTTTGTTTTGAGCTGTTGTCACATCCAAAAAACCCAAATAAAATTGCCACACCTCTCTTTGTCAAACTAAGTCTGTGAATAATGGAGATATGATTGAAGGAACACTGCTGGTTTGAATGTTTTTAAGGAACTTAAGATTTGACTATTGTCACAGTTATTAGTTTGTAGCCCTTTTATTGTCTGCAGCAGAAAACCCCACAACCAAATTTTGTCTCTGCATTCCACGTGATGCGTCTTATAAACTCTATTGTCTCTCTTTATTGTCACCTTTTTAAGGCCCGACGTTGCCCATGGCTACCGTCGACATCAAAAACCCCGAGATCAGCAGTCATCAGCGTTACCATAACAACTCTCAGGTGAACAACATCGTGCCCTCCTTCCCCAAGAGGGAGAAAAAGGCCAAGGGGAAGAAGAAGAAGTTGACCAAGGCGGACATCGGCACACCGAGCAACTTCCAGTGAGTCACCCGTAGGGCGGGGTTCAGTTCAGGTGGTGGATAAACATCATTGTTCCCTTTTTTTATATAGAGACCTTTGAATGTCAGGTTCCCTTCGCAACACTCTTCACCAAAATTTTTACAGCAGTACAACAGCGATCTGACTGCAGGTCTTTGAGTTTCACATATGACATACTGGCCCTATATCCGTCTTGCCCATGTAAGTGCTGGTGAATCTGGCATTAATCTAGGCTGTCTTTATTCCGATTGTAATCCTATACATTGAGTAGTGTGATTGGTAATCTGTGCTGTGCTCTCTGGAATAGTCAGCTGCAGCCTTTATAGTCTTTAATGAGATGCTGGAGGTTACCAGTGGGCCGCCTGGGTTAAAAAAACAGAGGTCATTGTAGATTTTGCAGCAGATTAATCGACCCGTTGACCCTTTGTGTCTCTTCTCTTTTTTTATTTGTTACTTCTCACATGCTCTCTGTTTTGCGTCTCACAGGCACATTGGGCATGTAGGATGGGATCCAAACACAGGCTTTGACGTAAGTGCGACACGAGAATGAAATGTTAATGCTTGTTTTGCGTGCGTGTCTCTGCACACGTCGGGGGGGGGGGGGCTTGTGACCTCTACATCTTCTTAAAACTTGTCCCCTGGTTTATCTGTTTGCCACTCAAACATCCCTCTTTCAGACAGATTTTTCAAAATTTTAATATCAGCTCCAAAATGTTAAGCCGAGCCGCGCAGCCAAGTTACGCAAGAAGATTTTGGATGGAAGAGAATCAACCTGCATCTGCATAATCCATGGACTCATTCTGCCCCCCCCCCCCCAAAAAAAAGCATCATCAGTAATTATGATGATGAGTATGAGATCGTGCAGGTCAGAGGACTTACTCTGTCTGTAGATGAAAAATCTGAAATTCTGATTGGTTTCGTAAGTTTAATGCTTTCAAGGACTCAGATTGATTTGCATGGGTGACGTCAGTTAAACAAAGCCTGCTCACCTCTCAAATCCTTGAGTCTGAAGCTGGAATACAAATGAGAAAAGGAATAGATGAAACACTTGATGAAGTCGAATTGATAATCCACCTAAAAAAAACATAAAGAGTTTGTAGTTTTCTTGAATTATGCTTGTTGCAGTAACCATAAACAGCGACCTGTTGTTGTGGTCAGAAATGAGTATTTAAAAGCTTCTAAGCTGTAACCGCACCAGGATACGTTACCATAGAAACAGACATAATGACACAATTAAATAAACAGTGTCCCGTATTATTTTTGGCTTGTTCTCAATCCTCTCTTCTGGCAGCACAACACAATAGGACAAACAGAAGCAGCTGAAGGGGAAATGTTCAAACTTGTATGCAAATCTCAGTTAATGAGTTTTATTTTCCACCCGGCTGCCACTCTTGTAGTCTTATGCCACACCACCAGATGGCAGCACAACAGCTGACATTGTGCTGCCTTAAAGGGAAGGAGAGCATAACATCACAAAAGTCACTTTTTAAACACTGATTTTTTTTTTTCCCCTAAATAAACCAGTCGACATGTTTTGTTTAGATTTCTAACAGCCAGTGTCAAACTGGGTAATCCTGCTTTTTCAAATGTCCCCTTTTTAATCCTGACTCAACACTTTACACGTCAGTCATAATGTGTGACTGAGCTGCAAAGCTCATAAATACAGATTAAAACTGGTGAAATCACATCACAGATCTTAACATATAGAGCACAGGATCATGCAGGAATGTGCTCATATGAGAGCAGCAGCAAAGTCGCTCTGTTGCAGGCAGAGGAGGCTGATATTGTTTCAAATTAAAGAGCCCTTAATGATACAGAATCAGTATGAGATTTAAGTTTTTCACTTGAAAAAAAGTAGAAAAAAGGTTTAGGAATTAGGATTACTTCTGTGGTAACCTTCATCCTCGACTGTTTTAAATAGATACACGTCTCATCTTCCTCTGTTTTCTTCCTGCAGTTGAATAACTTGGACCCAGAGCTGAAGAACCTGTTTGATTTGTGCGGCATCTCTGAGGCTCAGCTGAAGGACAAGGAGACCTCGAAGGTCATCTACGACTTCATCGAGAAGAAAGGAGGCGTAGAAGCTGTCAAAAATGAGCTACGGAGACAAGGTGAGGCAGATACACTGCTGGAAACATCGACTGTCTCCTGCCCTAAAAAAATGTGTTTACTGGTGTAGAAGTGAAAGTGATTTAACAGATTGTTTTCTTTGGTAGTAAACATTATTATATAGTGCTGTTAAATGTTATCTATGCACGTGTTTTGCAGCACCCTGATCATGTGACATACATTTAAAAGGGTGATTGGTTTTGTCCCCAGGTCCACCCAGGTGGAGTGGTAGGTTTCTATGCATGACCTGCTGTGACAGCTCATGACATGTGCATGTCAAGTTGGACTGTAATATGACCTAGGAACTGTGTGGGGTGTTTTTGCAGTTACTGAAGTTAGCTCAGAGTTTTTGCTGTGTTGTTTGGATGTTTTGACATTAGCAGACTCTGCAGCGTTATCACAACTGAAGCTGTTAAAGACTTAGAAATACAGGTTGCTTCATGTTTTTAGACATCCGTCCTATGTTATATAAAGATCTGTTAGCCAAACTTAGAAACTCCACAATATTGTAAATTAACACGAGCTCCATGCAAGAAGGCTGCACCCAGTGGCTTTTTTTATTTAACTGCATGATGCATTGAAACCAGCAAAAATTGGGGAAGCTGACATGCATTTTTGATTACATTATTACACTAATTAACTATTTGTTTTAATTTGACGATTATCTTTGGCTTTTTAATTTCTGTCGCAGCCAAACTTGTAAACTCTAGCTCTCAACTATGCACGTGCATTCACGCTTCTGTAACCAGCAGTTAAACCGAAGCAACAGGATGTTTCTAAACAGATACTTTCTTCTCACAAATTTGGAATTTGTTGCGAGATTTTTAATTTTTAGTTTAATCAGATCTTCATCTTTAGAAAAAAAAAAATGTGTAGACCAATATTTTGTCACGGTTTTAAAAACAAAATGAAGACTAGTTAAATGAGAGAAAGCTGCGCCCAGTGACTTTTTTATATGACTGCATGATGTGTTGACACAAGCAATCTGTTTTGATGATCCAAAACTAGATATCCGGTTATGAAATTTATAGATAAATCAGTTTATTCGTGTTCTTCAAAGCTGCACTGTGAACTCTGAATGATTGAAACTTACCAACCTTTTGATTTTTCTCTCCAGCTCCTCCGCCCCCTCCATCCAGAGGCGGCCCTCCTCCTCCGCCCCCCCACCACAGCTCAGCCCCTCCTCCCCCTCCTCCCGCCCGGGGCCGAGGTGCCCCACCACCTCCTCCCCCCTCCCGAGCTCCCATCTCTGCGCCCCCTCCTCCCCCTCCATCCCGACCGGGCATGTCCGCTCCGCCGCCTCCCCCTCCGAGCCGAGGCTCCCTCCCGCCTCCGCCTCCACCGGCCCACGCCTCAATTCCTGTGGCGCCACCCCCGCCGCCTCCTCCTCCCTCATCTTCAACTCCATCCAGTATGGGCGGGCCGCCTCCTCCACCTCCTCCTCCTCCACCCCCTGGCCCTCCACCCCCTGCTCCTCCGGTGCCCACTGAGGCTAACGGAGGGGACAGCGGTCTGCCTGTGAAGTCGGCACTGCTGAGTCAGATCAGAGAAGGCACCCAGCTGAAGAAGGTGGAGCAGAAGGAGAGGCCGGTGTCCAGCACCGGCAGAGACGCACTTCTGGACCAAATCAGACAAGGAATCCAACTTAAAACGGTCAGCAATCATTCGTCACACACGACACACCTCTCACTCAACCCTGTATTAATCTTCATGCTTCACTTTAACTGTGGCTGCTCATATTTGTACAGAGAGATGACAACAGCGATTCAACACCTTCCACCCCGGCCCCCTCGGCAGGCATCGTCGGGGCCCTGATGGAGGTGATGCAGAAACGGAGCAGGGCTATTCACTCTTCAGGTACAGAGCGAAACATTCACCATCTGCTCAACTAGCTTCTTCTTCAAGCTCTACGTTTGTTTATTTCAGTTAACCTGAGTGAATCCTGGTCACTTGAGTTATGCCGCACAAGTGCTTTGAAATCGTGAAAACCGTGGAGTAGCTGCTTGACACCAGTCACTCAGACATTACGTCATTTACTCTCTGTCAGATGACCGACTGTTGCCAAAGTATAAATTGGACTTTCACCACTTCCCCATTAGTCTTGAACAACCTTGTGATTCCTTTTTTCTATTTTAAGCCTCTCAGTGAAGGAAGTAGTGCTTAAAATAGATCAGAAAAGGTATGAAGTGAAGGTTTACGCTTCAACTTAGAAAAATATGAAAGTATACACTATAATATTTCTTGGCAAAACCTTACAGTGATCACATGGTATTTTCATGTCATTCATATAGCGAAACAGCGTTTCTTTTGATGAAAAAACTTATTTATACAGTGAAATATGGAATGAAACAACAACCTTAAACGTGAAATTCTCTCAGTACTAATATCTCTTTACCGTAATTATAGAAAAAGTTGTACTGTATTTGTTACAGTAAAATTCTGGCACCCATAGCTGCAGGTTTTTACAGTGATGGGACATTCACAAAGTCTTTGTTACCACAAAAACATACTCATACGTTGGAAAATGTCATTTTATTAGAACATTTTCAACGGTTGGATTCGACTTCACGTGAATGTCTTCTTCTCTTCCACAGATGAGGACGATGACGACGATGAAGACGAGGATTTCGAGGATGAAGATGAATGGGAGGACTAGTGATTTTTTTTTTTTTTTTTTTTTTCTCCCCTCACCCCCAAACCCCCGGATGATTCTGACACTACAATTGTTCTTGTCTTTCTAAAAAGAAATCTTTAATTTCAAAATTATAAATGTAAATGTTCTATCAATTTGCTGTATATTTTTGTTGCCTTTATGCTTTTTTTATTAATCTGTGCAATACCTCATTTAATCTGTACATGTTTGTCATTCTCACATCTTAGGTTGTTGTTTCTTCTTCTCCGTCACGTCTGTCTCCGTCGGCTCCATCTCTTGTCTCTCGATAGCAATATGTCACATGTGTCATTTTAACTATGTTCTGCTTTTTTCCGTCTCCGTGCATCTTTTTCTCCTTCCTCCCACGTCTATCACCTCCATCTGTCAGTCATCCTTCATATTTGCTGCCTCCCATCATCCCATCATCTCTGTCACTCTCCCGTGTTCCCACTCCCGAGATTGACATGTGCAATTTTACATCAAGTTGTCTCTTGAACTTTCAGAGTTGAATGTTTTTTTTTGTCTTTTCTTTTGGTCAGTGATTGAAGGGGGGAGGGCTTACGAAATAAGTTTCCACGAATCCTTCATCGGTCGTGTCGTCATTGTTCGTCAGCAGAAAAAAAAAAAAAGAACTATTTTCATACCCTATTGCTCTGTAGTTTATTTTTACTTATTCAAATGATCCTAGTTTAGCACTCATATTTTCTTAAAACGAAGAAGAAAAAAAGGAAAATCCTCTTTTTGGAATATTTAGCTTCATTTGCTGTCGACTGTAAATTTGCTCCAGAGTTTGAGTCTTGTTATATTTTTGCACAGATTGAAAGAGGAGACTCGCTGCATGAATACAGGACATTTTCAGGTCTGTATCATTATTGAACATACATATGCTTTAAGTGATGGGGCAAAATACACTCGGACATTACGCATTTTTTAACCGTTAACCCACCACACTACATACAGTGCATGCATGGAGGTAGCCCTCAGCGTTACGGCTGGCTATCTGTTGTGAATTTTAGTTCTCTTTTTTTCCGTCATTGTCACTCTGCAGATTCAGATGAAATTGTGTTTTTCTTCTTTCTTTTTTTTTTTTTTTTACAGTAGCAAGCAGAGTATTATTAAATGCCTGTTTGCTTCAATCAGGTCATTCATCATGTAAAGCTTAAACAATAAAGACATTTTAGTTTTACACACCTGTTTCTTATAATGGGTCCATATGCTTAGTTACTGTACAGAAACAGCGGGGCTGACGCAGTGTTCCTCCTGTTGTAGACACTAAGTGCTGACACAGTATAGGGAGAAACACTAGATTCATGGCA
This sequence comes from Sciaenops ocellatus, assembly GCA_033000465.1. NCBI lineage: Eukaryota > Metazoa > Chordata > Actinopteri > Sciaenidae > Sciaenops > Sciaenops ocellatus. The sequence continues at coordinate 11,458,684 of CP136889.1, forward strand.
TTATTCAAACAAGTATCGATATTTTCTTGACTAACTAGTAAATCATGAGGTGTAATATAGGAACTGCTTATTAAAAAAAGAACAGTGGTCAATTATTCCCTACAAAGACCAAACAGTCGGATGTCGACATGCAGTTTATCCCAATAATTCCTGCTATGTGTTCATTAAAAGGTGGATTTGTCACAAAGAACGACACTTTAATGCCAAATTGTTACATAAATGACAAAAAAAAAATCTGCTTTATTTTTAATAAAAGACACAGCAATGGCATGACTTGTCCCGATGTGGTAAATCCATCCAGTCTGGCTCAAAATAAAAGTTAATGTACTTTGCAGTGCTTGCTAACCAACCAGATGAGATGTTTTTCTTTTAAAGCTACTGTAACTTGCCAAGAAGCAGCTACTGCAGCCACAAATTCAGAAAGATGCTGCTTTGACAGTAGCACAAACTGAGAAAAATGTCTTTAAAAAAAGCAATATCTGTCTAAAGTTTTCTCACTTTAGCCAGTGTCTGGTCATATCAGACCAAAAAAGGCTGTAGCAGTGTGTTTCATTGCTAATGAATTCAACTTTTAATGTGTGACAGGAACAATATGTAATTTTTCTTTAGTCTTGCTTTAAATCTTTGCATTAAAGGGCGTCAGAGCTGCTAACTGCTAACCCTTTGTTCCTTTAAACGCCAGATAAAGCTTGGCCTTTCGGGTGGCCATGTTAGCTCTGCAGTAGCTGTTGAATAATTTTTGTGCATTTAGGAATCGTTAGCTGCTCATTTGGTTTTGGGGTAGTAAAAAAGTCTTGTATCAATCTTGTAACAACATTGTATGCCATACTTGGCTAGCTAATTAGCTGCCTAGCACTTGGTTAAGATTTTAGCATCCCAGAAAGAGGAACGCTAATTTTGCACATGCTAACAAGTAGCATGCTAACATGTTATGGGTTATAGAATACGATAGCTGATACAGAAACAACTGTCGCATCAAGATGTTTCAAAACATGTTTTTTTTTTTGTTTTTTTTGCTGTTTGCAAGAGAGGAATGTTGACGTCCTCTTTAAATTCTGTCTTTGAGAGACAAATTGCCACTTGTTTGATGTAAGAACTTGACCTCTGTTGTCGAATATCATGATACTTTTTGGGAAAAACCTAGCCATGTGTTCGCTGATGTTAGCTTCTGTAGGTAACTCGGTTAATAGGATGTTATGGACGCCAAGTCTTATCAATGAGGCTTGACAAATAAAGAACTCTTACATTGTACACTCCAATAAAAGGTTGATATTTACATACTTTGGTATTTGGGTTTCTTTTACCTTCACAGACGCACTTTTTTTATTGTTAACGTTGATTGAAGTTATACACACATTTTGTTGCACTTGTGTGTAAAAGAGCACAATCATGTCTGTCATGTATCTAATTTCAGTATCTACATCTGTTTGTCCATATGTGTGTGTGAGAGAGGTGATTAAAAAGTCAGACAGGGAGTTGGACAGATCTGGTAACAGCTGAGCAGAGGATTATCACAGCCTGTACTGCTACCAATTTCACCCCCTGAGCTGCCAGGTAGAAATGAAAACTTAATATAAAATTTCCATCCTTTCAAGTTTGAGGTTTGTGTGCGAGACAGACTGATGGCTTGAAACATGCCTATTTGTTTTTCTTATTAGTATCTGGGACATATTGTACACATGTAGAATCAGATATAAAGTCCTGCGTCAGGTTTTTTTTTTACTTTCCGTTGTGTGCATGTGAGCTGGAAAATACCTAAACTGTAAGAAAAGACGTAAGAACAGAAGATGATTCGAGTGACCGTCCTGTGGGGAAAAGGCGAGGAACTAAAAGCTGCCCTTTCGATTATATTTTTAGAAGTTACTGCGGGAACTGACCCTCTGATGAAGTGTGACCAACACAATAATGACCCGACAGTTCAATGGCTCTGCCATTTATTTTTAGTTGATTGCACACATCAGCTGACACGGACTGACCTGGTATCAGTTCTCTCTGCTGCAGAGCTTATGAGAAGGATTACAGCAGGTATGGCACTTTCCACGAGTTTGGCAGCACTACTTGAGCTTCCATAGAGATCCTGACAAACAGAGTACTATTTGTCTTCAGTAGTGTAAGCATAAAGGATATAATTTGTAAAGATTATGTCATCTGTGATGCAAAATGACAAGGAGTTTTAATGCACAGGGCACTCTAAATAATAATGTTTTACATGGCTGACTTGCTAAACACAGTCATGTTTCATGGAAAACATTTATTTATATGCATGGAAAACATTTATTTATATGCAATTTTGAGAGAATAAAGAATAAAGTAATATTTTATATAAGAGACTTAATTATACAGTAAAACACTATGTAATGACAAAACCTTTATTTTATACGGCATTCATATGGTATTTTCTTGTCAATTATATGGCAAAACAGCATTTCTTTTCATGAAAAAACTTAAATAAAATATGGAATAAAATAGCAGCCTTGAATGTGAAATCAACAGTACTAATATCCTTTTAATAAATACGGTATAACTTTTTCTACTTTTTCACAGCTAATAGTTTTTTACCATAAAAACAAGTTTTTTTACAGTGTTGAAATGCAGCCGGATGTCCAATAACCTGATTTTATCTAAATGGAACTAAGTAGAATATGTCAATTATTGGTGAACTTGCATTTTGTCTCACTTTTTTATCATTTAGAAATTCAGCAGCCTTAAATTAGCACTGTCAATCATCAGCGCATACATGCATATATCGGAAAGGCATGCGAAGGTCAAAGGACTTGAGTGTTGTGACTGAGAAGCTGAAAAATGTAGCTCTGTGTTCAAATGAATACACGCACTTAACAGTTTTGTTGCTGCGGCTCAGAGGCTGGTGTTAGATTTCCCTACGGTGCATGAAAACCTCGGCCCATCCTGAAAATAATCCTGAATACTATGTGCGGATAATGCAGTGACCACCCTGAGAGCTGAGACCTCATTGACAAGCAGGAAGTCGCTGCATTTTATGGATGAATTTTATGCAAAGGATCTCCCTATTGGCACGTTGACAGATATGACAAAGTGCTGTGCTTGAGTAGAGGAAGTTTTATTATTAGGACACTTAGCCTGAGGAATGCATTGTGCACACTGAGCCGCTGTACTCGGGAAGGCCATTGAGAAGATGAGGGTGCATACGATTTTAAATCAATTCTGGTATTTTCATGTAATATACCATCTTATTCATGGACTCTACAGTACTGCCCACCATTTTCTACTTAATTTTTAGACAAATTAATGTGTTTTAATTAAGCTTCCAGGTAGCCATTATAGCAAGTTAATGTTCTTTAATTCAGCTTTTATAAAGTTATGATATAATTGTATGTAACTGTAGATGAAAGGATGGGTTATTATTATTATATGGAGTCCTACAGGTGCTGTGTTTGAGTGTCTACAGCATGTACAGAAAACAACACTGCATTTCACAAACTATGTTGCTGATTCTTTAAATTTGGTATCTTCCTGTATCAAACAGGTTTCAGCCCAGCAGTCAATTCTCAGCTCTGCAGTGTCAAAACATCTGCAAGATAATCAATGCTTTCAGTTACACTACCATGCAATATAATTTAATAATTACACCAATCAACTTTATAACTGTCTCAGAGATGATTTTTCTTTGTGCATCGCTGACAGTCATGGCATGCCTTTGAAGCAGGAAGTAACTCTCTGGTTTACTTTGAGAAATGGTTCGCCACAATGTCATTTGTAGTTTTCTTGTTGTTGCCACCCCTGAGGCTCTGACCATGCAGTCTTTGAACAGCTGCACTGTGGATTTAGGAGTCAGGGAGCTCTTCCAAGACACATAAACAAATGCATGACCGGGATTAGGACGGCCGATACTAATAGCTCACATCTCTCAGTCTCTTGCTTTTTATTCTGTCATTTGTCATCCTCCCTCTCACACGCTCTTGGTCACTCCTACCCAACTGGCCACTTCTCTCTCTTTCTGTTTGATTCGTCATCTCTCTCACTCAGTCTCTCCCTCCCTTTCTATCATTTCAATATTCTTCAGTTCAATAAATCCTTCATTTCTTGGGTCATGTCCGTCTAATGTAATCCAACTGACCCTGAATAAGTCCAGAATAGTTTACTTACTGTACCTACAACTATTAACTTGAAATGGTTGTTTATTTTTTTGTTTTTGTTTTTTTGTTTTTGGTCATTTTGAAATGTTAATTTTGTATTTGAAACATGGAAATATGACAGATTACTTTTAAAATGAAAAATTAAATTTATCAGTTAGCCTATGGTGGCTAATTTTAGCTCAAAATCCATGGCTCTGGCCGCTGCTATGTTTATAGTCCTGCCTCTTCTCAGTTGATCTAAAGATCAGTGGACCTGAGGTGGGCCGAATGAGGTCTGAGTGCTCAAACGAGCCATCTGTAACGGCACCTACCTGTCAGTCAAAGCGGCCACGCTGTTAATTATGCATAACTCTAAGCCTTAATATAATTTGCACAGGTGAGTTCAATTATTTTTTTTGTACCAGGCTGTAAACATGTTTATTTCTACTGTGAAGTTGGACGTTTTAACATGGGGACTTATGGAGATTGATTGATTCTGTAGCCAGCCTCGAGTGGACGTTTGAGCAACTGCGGTCTGCATTCACAGCCACAGAGGTTGCCACTTGGTATTGCCCTAACAGATATTTTGCTCAGTTTTCTCTACTTGTTCTACTCTAACAGTGTTAGAGGTCTTTTAGTTAACTTCACTTAAAGCAAGCCTAAATGACAAACTGACTCAGTTTATCACTTACAAATAGGTTTGACAACAGTATCCACCCTAAGCTGCTGGTCATACCAGACCAAGTGAGGCTGTAACTGCAAGTCCCCTGAATGTATTGAACTGAGCAAATTATGATATAAACTTTCCATTTTTAAGAGGACGGATTGTTATTTCTCATTTCAAAAGCTACGTAGTCTGGCTTCAAAGGCATTGTGTAGTGCAGCTTTTCAAGTAGGCCACATCTTTTTATTTGATCTTTTGAAGTTGATGTCTGTTCTGTAGCGTCAGTGGCACTAGAAGCGAGCGTCTATTGTTTCCCTTCACTTGTCATGCATTGTGAATTGTTCAAACAAAGTATACGTACTGACTGGAGTGGGTGTATTGTGAGTGTGTTGGACTGGGAATATGCATCAGCGATGCTTGACCAGTAAGCTGACTCACTGATAAAAAAAAAACAGTGACTGTGTGCGCTTCCTACACTGCTGCAAAACAACATGACCCTTTTCTGTGAAATGGAAATCATCCAGTAACCAAAGAATAAGAAAACAGTCTACATAGTTAGACAAATCTTATTGTAAACACCAAAGGACTATATTTAGAGATCAACACATAATTCAACCAACAACAGATCATATTTACAATTTTACAAGAAAACAGAAAAATTAGAAAACTTATGTGTGAACAGTTAACTTATTTGAAATACAAATATCATTTTATCAGTTATGCATAAATACTTAAAAAAACAAAACTTAAACATTAGTCAAATGTAAAGCTTTAACTGCAGTGCAAATTTCCAGTAAATTTCCTTTTTCATGAGTAAGAATTCAGTTTTTGCCTCCTCCGGATTCCCAACACATTTTCATCTCATGCTTTCATCATTGTTGGTCACTCCATCGTCACCATGATGCAGACTCCCAAATTTTCTTGGCAACCAATCGACCTATTCTTAATTTTTTCATTTTTTGTCTGCTTGTATTATCGTAGATGATGTGGGACTGGCACCTGGAAAATGACAATGCTATGTCAGTTTTAAATGCTGACATTATAAGAAGGAGAATACAAATATTTTAAGGCATTTGTGCTTTTTAAGGAAATCTAATGGCGATGGCAAAGATGGGAATGACAGGAATGGACATGAGTCAGTGTTCATGACTGAGAAACATCAAAAAGTTAGTAATTATGACTTCTGAGGCATGTCAAAGAATGTCATTTTCAAACCACGCTTCCCATGTAATTGCCTCTTTTCATTATGAATAAAGCCAGTTTATTGTGGCTCATTTTTCTGGTTGCTGCCAATAGCCACTAGCCAGACTACAACTTTTATCGTCTGTAAAATATTCATGTTGCAACATTAGTCAAGCAAGTTAAAGAAACTGTTTTAGGAAATTCCCTTTCTTGACAAGAGTTGGATGAGAAGATCAACTCCACTCTTATGCCTGTATGATACACTGCTTAGTTTAGCTTGGCTTAACATAAAGACTGGAAACAGGCGGGGGAAACAGCTAACTAACATGTTAAATCTTGTTTATTTTATCCATATTCGTGTAAAACTAACAGGTTGTGGTTTTAATAGTTAGAACATGTTAATTAGGGAGCTTTAAATGAGCTACTCTACAGATTTTGTTACATTTGAACAGAGCTAGGCTAGCTCCCCCCCGTTTCCAGTCTTTATGCCGGCTGTTGACTATTTACACATTTCTTACTGCTGGATTTAAATATAATGATTAATTAATACCATGCAATTTCGCATAGAAATTATGAGTGTAGTAATATAATTATTTACACAAGCTACTTATTATAACTGTTTTTCTTGATACGCTTGTAAACTTGGACTGCATCAAATCCGTGCGTGATGTCCTCATTGGCGTTAACAGATGAAGTGTTAGCGGGCTGTTTTGTTGGACGCGTGCTGTTGGTGCGTGCTGCAGTAACGTGTCATATCTGTCTTTATCAAAGCTCCACTGAACAGTTTCTATAAATACCGGCATTAAGTGGCAGGAATTTCACAGCTAGGAGACCCCGCCATCTGAGGGCAGAGCTGATTTTCCACTCTAACAATGTAACAAGCTGTGCTAAAGCTTCAGCCAAGGTAATACTTGTCTTGCATAATAATAACACAAAAAGTGCAGATGCATTGATTTCCTGCAAAGTAACAGTAGCACACTGTTCTTCCTATTTGTTCCTCTCATTGTGCTCTGATCTGTCTCACAGGCTGTAAAAGCCTTGTGATCATACCTCTGTGCTGGCTGGTGGTGAGCAGCCTTTTGTCTGCCCACCCCAGTGTAGAGACAGAACATACCGTGTCAGCCACAGAGATGACTCAGACACCACTGACTCTGTGTCATCCTCATCTAAATTAGACTTCTTACTTGTCCAGTTTTCCTGTACAGGGACTCTGCAGTTTTGAATTAAGTACACTGCTTGAGGGCTTGCTTGTTTTTCTTGTGGAGGAGGAACGTCTTTTTTCCACTTTTCACTCAGTACTTTCCTGAATAATTCAATCTAATGTAGTATTTTGAGGACAATACCACTGAAAATGCTGATGTGAACACTGGAAATAAAAGCAATTAACAGCAAATGTTGACCATCACATAAAAAACATCACTATTGTTGCACAAATCCTTCCACTCACCCGTCTCAGGCTGCGCATGCTGCTGCTGCGGATGGACTCCATCAGCTGGTCGTGGGCTGACCTCATTGGCGTGGACGGCCTGCTGCCCTCCTCCCCTCTCCTCTCCACCGACAGAGGCCTGAGCGCGTTCTTGAGCTCCTTCAGGATGCTGCTCGTCTCGTCTTTCACCGTCTCTTTCGCCTTCGCCTTCTTGCTCTTCTTACCCTTTGTCACCTTTGTCGTCTTCTTGCTGCCCGCCTCGTGCGCCTTGATGACCTCCGCAATCATCCTGGTGGGCTTCTTCTCTCGCTGGGGGGGAGGCGGTGGCGGGGGAGGTGGGGGAGGAGGAGGTGGGGGAGGGGGTGGCGGAGGTGGAGCAGGAGGAGTCTGTTTTTTAGCCAGGTCGCTCCGGGGGAGTTTGGGTGAGGACCAAGGAGAGGCTCTGGGTGAGCTGTAAGGTGATGAACGAGGAGTTCCTTTCTGGAGACAGAGGCAGAAAAATGGATGATTACAACATACTAAAAGTTGCAGGTGTAAACACTAAGCAGGTCTTTAAATGTTGATTGTTTGTGTGTGAGATGTTGTGTGGCCTTTAAATTCAACTTCAGTTGAAGCAGAACTGAAAGGGTGTGCAGCATAATTTGAAGCGTAGGAATTTAAAAGAGCTGAGGAGTCATCTGAAGTGTCAGAGATGTTTTTTGAAGTTCAAGCTCTGTGGGTAGTTGTATTGTCGGTGTAAACACTGAAAGCAGGTGAACCAGCAGTTGAGAATAAGAACTGAAATGTTAGTCAATGTCTAAACACTGAAAGTAGTTGAAATATTATGTAGGAAGTAAGCAACGAATGCCGTTTAAATGTCCGTTACAAGATTAAAGCTGCTGAATTATCAGTTGAAGCGTTGCCTGTTGAATTGTAAATGGTAAAAGCTAAACTGAAGTTGAAGTTGAAGCAAAGTTTCAGTTTGTACATAGACAGTGAAAGCAGTTGAAATGTCACTTGTGAGTAGTTAAACAAACAGTTGAAGAGTAAGAGCTGAACGTAGGTGAAGTTGTATATCGTTAGCATATAGCTCGTTAGCTGAAGAGTTTGTCACTGTTTATAACAGAGATGGGTGCTTTGAAAATGGATATTCCCCATCTAGACTAATCAAAAATTTTATTAAACATGTCTCATAATGGAGCAAAAATTAAAAATGACATACCAGTGCAGTGGTTCTGGGGTTAACAGCTCCCTCCGGTGCCCCCTGTTGCTGCTGTCTCTGCTCCTGCAGCCGTTTCTGTCTCTGGCGGTCCTGGTTCCTGGTGAGGATCCCCGTCATGCTCATCCTGGGACCGGGTAGGTTGAACTGGTAGCCCAGCTTGATCAGCGTGTAGTTTTCCCTCAGAATCTTTACCATCTCCATCTCTACCTGTGGTGGGAAGTTTGAGGAAGGGAGACATTGTTATGTCGGTTATACTTTGCACATGCAGGCAGAGAAGAAGGAGCTGAACTAACCTGTCCTCCACACATGTGTCTCTGGTTGTGGAACCGAAGTTCAGTCAGGGTGTTGTTTCCTGGAAGTGCTTGAACCAGTGCCATCACACCCTTCCCGGTCACATAGTTGGACTCTATATTCAGGCTGACGATGGACGAGTTCTCTCTCAGCATCTTAGCAATGGCCAGGGCCGCAGGGTCGTCGGCTCGGGTGTTTGCGAGGCTAAAGACTCGCACGTGTGTGTTGGACCGCAATGCTTCAGCAAATCGGATGAGGGTTTCCTAAGGAGTAAATTAAGATGTTTATATTTCCCAGAACCTAAAGACCACCACCACTACAAAGAGGTCAAAACATCTCATTTAACACTTCAGTAAGGCAACTGTTCACCAAGTTGACACAAGGGCTTGCACCCAAGATGGGAGGCAGTCCTTCTCTTATAACCTTCTTAGCTACTACTTTCTATGAAGTAAACAAAATGATGATTTAAACTTGCCGAAAGTTTTTAAGATAAAGACCTGTTTCACCACTCATGTCAACTGTCTATATTTGTACCTGTGAGATGTCGTCAATGTTGTTGAGGTTAACTTCTGTGAGTTCAGAGTCGTTGCTAAGAACTCGTTGGAGAGCATCATCGACAACGGTAGGGTTCCCAGTCGTAGTTGGGTCGACAGGTGGAGGTGGAGGAGTCAGCCTCATAGGCTCCACCCTCTGCGGCTTCAGTAGCATTGGGGCGTCCCCCCGTGACGTCAGCACCCCAGAATCCTTTGAGGGTTCGGGTTTTAATTTATTATCTTCTTCCTCCTCTTCCTCCTCGTCCTCCTCCTCATCTTCCTCCTCCTCTGTTACTGCTTCTTCACTCTCTTCCTCTACTTCTTCTTCTTCTTCTTCTTCTTCTTCCTCCTCTTCCTCTTCCTCTTCTTCTTCCTCCTTTTGTTTTTCTTGTGCCTGTTCTTTCTCATTTTCAACATCTTTTTCATCCTCTGCTCCGCTGTTTTCTTCTGTCACACACTCCTCGTCTTGTTCTTCATCCTGTGTTTTAATAAAATGATTCAGTGATTGAAATGCAGTGTTGTAATTATGTGGATTTGTTTTCTTGATTATGAAAAATTAACACAGATGGTTTTATGGTTGTGAGAAAGTGCGGTTGGTCATGATTTTCCTTCCTTATTAGTACTTCAAATGACTTTTACTTGTAATCTGTCTTGAGTTCTATCTGATACAACTTCAAACAAGCTGACTTTGCCTCTGGCACATTGTATAAATGCCAAGTAAATCTAATTAAATGTCATCACTGACCGGTTTGGGACTTCCTCCACATATCTCGTCTTCCAGCAGTCTACGTGTCTCATTTTCCCAGTACTTCATGAGGGCCTCTCTGCTAAAGGTGCCCGTCGGGGTCTTGTCCGTCTGGTCTCTTTGTCTGAGTCCTATGGGCACGTTGGCGTCAGGATCAATGTCCACCAGCTCCTTTTCCAACTCAGCCAGCTCTTCAGGACTAAGGGAAGCCAAAAGTTCATCCTCGTCAATATCTTCGTACTTGCTCAGCTCTCGACGGTACCCGAAACAGCTCATGGCCAAAGCGTGATAAGTACAGATCGGTTAATTTTTGAGTTGCATGTGATTCAATCTGGACCCCTAAATGAAGACGCTGTGTCGGGATAGAGGTTCCAACAGAAGACAGGGTCCACCGTGAGGTTGCTGGAGATAAAAGTTCATCAGGCAAGGTGATCCTAAAGGTGTTTGGTCGTACTGGATCCAGTCAAATGGTGCCTCTGATGAGAGCCCACTCCAGTCTGAACCAGATCTATCCTGGCCAGTGTGTGAGAGTCTGTGTGTGTGTCGGTGTCCTCTCCTTTCTAATCTCCCCAGCTGCTGTTTAGGCCTTAAGAGAGGGATCAGAGGGGAACGTACCAAGTGTGGGCCCCGTGATGCAGCGTCTTTTTTGGGAGGCATGGCTCTGAGAGACAGAGCTACAAAAAGCATGTGAGCTCAGAGACTGTGGACTGTCAACGTAGCAGTCTGTCACCACAGCATGAGTGGCTTTGTTCATGGCCTAAAAAGACTAGCTGGACCAAACAGAACAGAACAAACAGACCAAGAAAGATAAACAGCGATGCCCAAAAAATGGCACAGCTCACTGCATGTCCATCAACGTCCTCCATTGTTATTGTCAGTTAATCTGGATGATTTTAAAACTCTTGTAAGAGATACGTAAGAAGATAGTTTAGCTTCAGCTGGTTAATAGATGTGGTATGATACTTTTTCAATGGATTAAGGTTATGTGACTTCAGGACTAAGGTATGACCCGACATCACTGACAGTATAAAGAATGGACAGCATATGCATGATGTCACCTGTAGGTTTCTGACTAATCTAAAAATTGGCAAAGTTGTGGATCGTCAGCAGACCTGAGACGGGCTGAATGACGCGGGCTGACTCAAACAAGCCACCTGTAATGGCATCCACCTGTCAATCAAAGCTGCCACGCTGTTACGCTAAGCCTTAATATAATTTGAACGGGTGAGTAAAAAAAAAAATCAGGCTCGGTACAGCTCCTCAGAATGGGCAAATTAGCTATAGAGGCAAAAACTATACTGTAAAACAGCTGCTGTGAAGTTGGACATTTTAACATGGGGGCTTATGGAGATTGAAATGTTATGTAGCCAGCCTCAAGTGGCCCTTTGAGGAACTGCAGTTGAGGAAACCAGCATAAGAAAATCCACAAAAATGTAATATCATGTGCACGACAATGCAATGCTTATTGGGTTTTTTAGCCATGCTAGTAGCTATAGAGATGGTAATGGTCTGTCAGTGTCTCACTACTTCCTTACAGACTGTAATGACCGAATATAAATTGTCCTGAAGTTTTGTAAAGATTTTCATGGCCCCCAGTGGATGAATCCCATTGTTTTTGGTGATCCCCTGATTTGACATTCCCATCAAACCTCAGCTGTACTTTGTGTTTAGTACTAATTAGCAACTTGGTGTGTTAGCATGCTAACACACCAAACTAAGATGTTGAACACGGTAAACATTACACCTGCTAAACAACAGCCTATTAGTGTGCTGCCCTTTAGCATTTAGCCTCACAAGTACAGCCTTACAAAGCTGCTAGCATGGCATACTCTTGTTTAAATGCTTTCCCCTTATTTGACCTTTCAAACAAATAACAAAGTGTAGGATTTAAATGAAGTACCGCAAATCAGGTTGCAGCATTCAGTCGTTTTGAGAAAAATTAGCCGTTACATCACAGGATTTGTGTTGTAAAGTTAGCTTGCCTCACTAAGAAGTCAATAATTTTGTGTGTGTTTACTCAACTGAAGTTATAGCTGCAAAGCTGCAGTGAGGTTACGTCTGCATCAGAGTATACACACTCCCACATATAAACAGATGAATAGTTCATCATCAGTGCGATCACTCCAAATCTTTCAGTCTGGCGCAGAGAACACAATGAAACAACAGGACTTATGCAGAGTTCATTAAGGGCTTTTAAACCGCTTATAGTTCTGTTTGTTCTAATCTGCTGCTGAGTGTTGAGTGACAAGTTGTGGTTATATTCAACCAGGCCCGGCACAGTGGTTATAATAACACAGAACACACTTACATTACATTGCTTTGGTGATTTCAACTTTGCATTTGGATCCAAAGGTTGCAAAAGTTTATTACAATATAAGAAAACACCAACAAATATATGTTATATTTAAGTAACATTACTATTAGTATACTAGTATATCATTTTCAAACCCCACATTGATCGCTGCCAGCACAATGTGAGAATGATGTCCACCCACACAGATGTTTTCACTTAACCTGCCTGATTAGACCTCTTCTCAGGCTGCAGTCTGTTGCGTCTGTTAGGACGGGACAACTTACACTTAAATGACTCTGACTGGTTGCTGTAGTTTGGTGACCTTGGAGACGTCTCCTTGAGCACAGGTCTAATTAGCAATAAGTGAAAACACCCGTGTGGGTGCTCAGGGAATTTAAGATTCGTGAGACATCTATTTCATATGTCATACATGCATTAGTGGTTTGCAATGGAATATAAAAGGTACATGAATAATATTGTGCTATTCTACTTTTCTCTGTGTCCTGATTTTTTCTTTTAGCATTTGTTTTTCACTGTTTCTGTCACTCACTTTCTTCCTGTCTGTCCCGCCCCCCACCCTCTCTCTCTGCTGTATGAGACAAAATAAGTAAACAGCATAAAGAAAAGTGGCATTTCAATTGTTCAAGCCTTCTTTTGTGACATATAAAGGAAGTGGTAGTCACTGCAAGGCACTCATAGTATATAAAACTATATAAAAAGAAAATATATTCCGATTTAGTGCTTGTCTAAACAACAAAAAAAATGTGTTCACGTCAAGGAGAGGTGACCATACAGGTCAAAGTCTCTGTAGGTCACGTAGTTCTTCAGTCTTGGAGGAAAAGGGACATCAGCCATAGCTTTAGGGTCATTCAGTGTCCTGAGCCTCATGTGATCTCTGATTACCAGCCGACACAAGTGCTGCAGAGGCCGTGGCTTGCCTGGGGACACACAACAAACGAATATATAGTCTCTAGTTGCTTAGAACATACTTTAACATATGGATCTGAAATTTTAAGTTTTTTTACGCAGTATGTCCGAAATTTCATCCCACTCGGGCGTCTTCTTCAGGATGCGTTTGAGGTTGGGACAGATGCTGATGTAGCTGACGTAGTCCAGGAACGTCCTTACAACACTGCCAACAAGATGTGTCAGCCATGACACTGATACAAACTCACAGAACTGAAAGATACAAAATCAGGGATGGGATTTAATATGTATGTTGGGTTACTGGGTCATTGATTGGTTGATTGGTGTAGTTGTATTTTCAGTATGTCTGCCTGAGCGGGCTCTTACTGTAATAATGTCAGGTTGACTATAAATCTGGTAGGCTTGATTATGGAGGTCAATCCAGGTACTATCTCTTTCTTCACCATTACCATGGAAACACTGGAAACACCTACCAGAGACGGTATTGCAGACATGAAATGTTAAAATGTGCAATTCTTATAAGTGTGTTTTACTTAAAATTCCCAAACACCTTGAGAGAGACGTACTTGTGAGCTTGATATCCGCTGTTGAGCAGCAGTCGCAGCATGACTTGGTCCTTCAGGCAGTACTGCAGAGCCGTGGGGAACACTGTGTTGGTGATCAGTCTGAAGTAACAATTCACCTCTGCTCCATAGGACAGCAACAGCTGCACCAGCTCATACCTAGGAATAGAAAGTCGTCATAGGTTGCTCCAACACAACCTCACTGACACCACATCATTTATAATGACTGATGAGAATACACACATATGTATGCTGCACACCTCTCAGCTCGTATAGCAACCAGGATGCATCGTAGCGGGTCCAGGTCAGTTCTCGCTCCGGCTTCCAGCAACATCTCGGCACAGGTCGTATAGCCGTTGGAAATGGCAAAGTACAGAGGAGACTTCCTGAGGTCGCCGTAGTTCTCTGCGACAGGATTTACATTCAGTGAGCGGACACGCTGCCTATGACCAGTTTAAAAGATGTAATATGACTAAAAGAAATCAAAGTTGATGTTGATGTTGCAGTGACTATTTGTGATTTTAGAGATGCTCTCAGACTTGTAGGTTAAAGATTCATATGTTTTTAAGCAAGTATGTACGTGAGAGAGTCTAGCATACCAGAGATGTGCGTGCCTAACAAGGCATTGACATCATGTCCTTTCTGGATAAGCAGCTCCAGACACTCAACCTGTCCCCCGTCAGCTGCGGAGTGGATGGGGTACTGACCTGAGAGCTGGATAGCTCTCTTTGTGGTGATGGGGATGAGAGTCCTCAGGACTCTACAGAGAGAGAGGGGGGGGGGCAAACAGGAAGAGAGTGATGGACAGAAACAGTGAAAAACAAATGCTAAAAGAAGAAAACAGGACATAGAGAAAAATGTTCATTAGATTGTGGTTTGAGCTACAGTGTTATTCAGTGACGGAGCTGAAAAACAGTGATAGACAGAAGGCTCTTTGTGGAAATGACTGCAGTGAAAACACTGCAGAGCTGTGAGGTGCAGAGAGAGAGAGCCATGTTTCAGTCTACAGTTTCATCAATTTGGTTGCAAAATAGGAGGAAAGGAATGTTAATTTGTCTCCAGTCATTTATTTCTTTCTGGAACTGGATTATTGTTTAAAACTCAGACTTTCTCAAGCTTTTAGCATGAGAATATTGCCACATCTAGTGATGATTGGACACTCTCTTTTGCATTGTCACACATGCTTCGGGACTTGAAGGTCAGCTCACAGTATGTGTCCCTCATATGCAGCCCTGTGGATGGGCAGCTGGCAGGCGTAGCTGGCCACATTCGGGTTGGCTCCGTGCTGCAGGAGCAGCTCGACACTGTCCAGGTTCCCAGATCCAGCTGCATCGTACAGGACTGTGTCTCCATTGCTGGCCTGGGCGTTCACGTCACCACCTAGTGGAGCACAGGGAAAATACAACGATGATGATGATGAGTGAGAAAGTGTGAGAATAAATTGTTGTGTTGTATTACTCAGCATACAAACATGACATGATGTCAAGCATTACTCAGCACTGAGTGTTTTACCATGCTGTATGAGTATATCCAAAGCTTCAGTGTTGCCATATTCAGCCGCGATCCCCAGAGGAGTCACCCCATGACCGTTTCTGGCGGTTACTTTGGCTCCATGTCGAAGCAGCAGCATCAGAATAGCTGGACAACCCACCTGGTGCGAGAGATAGGATGCAAGGACATAAAGAAGGAAGGAGAAAATGTTAAATCTCGCCTAGATGTTGACCTCTGGTCCTGTCATGTTTTAGTATCAGTGTGGCCTTGTTCACCTTTGCAGCTTCATGGGTGGCCGTCCACTTGGTGAGACACACCTGCTCCACAAAGGCCCCACCCATGATGAGGGATAAAACCATGTTGTACGATCCCTGTCTCACTGCTACAAAGTGTAGAACATACAAGGTGTTACAGTAAGCCAATGAGACTTCATGAGGCTAATGATTACAGCAGTTCATCATAACTACAGCCATGCTAGCGAGCTAAATGCTAATATGCTGAAAATGCTAATATGTAGGTATAATGTTTACCATGTTTACCATCTTAGTTTAGTGTGTTAGCATGCTAAATGCAAATAAATATACAACATGTTTAAAAAAATTACTTGCTAACATTTGTAACTGGCTCATTGTGAAGTGGAAACCTATCGGCAACGTATCAAAGAAGGCACACCAAGCCAAGAGATCTATCTTAATAAGTTTAATTTATGAATAACAGCAATTTAAAAGGATTTACCTATCATATACTGTATTAACATATAATAAAGTCATTTGTAAGAGTACGTTTTGTGGTAATCTGGTGTAGGAATATGCTGTTAACAAGGGTTAAGTAATTGACTGTGTGCATTGTGTTGACTTTGTGTGTGTGTGTGTGTGTGTGTGTGTGCTACCGATCAGCAGAGGAGACTCGTTCCTGCTGTTGGTGTTATGAGGTGAAGCTCCGTGCTGCAGCAGCATCTTAACGTTCTCCACCAGGCCGGCCTCTGTAGCCAGAGTCAGAGACGTGTCCCCATCCTCTGTCTGCTCCTCCAGGGTCAGCTCTGTGGACACAGACGCTGGTACAAAAACACCAATAAGAGTGTGTTAAAAGTTGCCTCTCCAGGTATGCTACATCTACTGCAGATGGTGGATGCTCTTTTCATTTAGTTGCACTGAGCTCTCACCCTGCAGCACCACATGCAGGATGTCTCGCTGTGGTTGCACAGCTGCTGCGTGCAGAGGCAGCCGGCCCCTGCTGTCGCTCTCTCTGAAGGCAGACGCACAACCTGACAGCTCCTGCAGTGCAAACACATCACCTGTGGAGACACAGTGAAGACACATTACAGGACACACAGGGAAACATTTGTAATATTCATGAAACAAATGGCACCTCCGCCTTATACAAGGTGCCTTTTACTGTTTAGTATGAATGCATTGTGCTAGGATCAGGATCCTTACCTTTGTGAATGGCTGCCATTATCTTCATGAAGTCTTCACTGTTTGGTTCTTTCCTAATCAACCAAATGAGAATAGCAGGTCAATATAACAATATCAGTTTTACTCAGAGCTAGTTCCTCTCCTCTTGTTTTCTACCCCATCAATAAATCAATATTAAATGTTACAGAAGTACTTTTGATAGGTATAGTCCCTCCCATAACCCTTTTAGTGAAATCATTTTGGACATGCAGACAATTTGGACTCTCTCAAACCTGTTTGTTTGTATTGAATGTGGCAGCTTGTAGGCATCTTGAATGCTCTCTCGAATGGCAAACTCAATAAGTTCATCATTTATGCCCTCCTGCTCAAAGTCATCCATTTCTATATGAAGGAACACAACAAACAGTACAAGATTACATGTTTCCCTGTACACGCCGAGCTTCTTTCACCTGAATCTTTTATTGTCATAGGAAAAACAACAAAAATAACATGTGTCGGCACTTTGTGCTTTGTCCTTGGCTGCACTCATGCAACTTGTTTATCAGTGAAGCTCTGCTGGCACAGCGTCACCCTTGCACATGCTTGAAATGGTGTTATATGTGAGCACATTAGTAGAAATCTGTCGTATCTGAGCTGACACAACAAAGACATTTTATCATGTTCAGTCACATCAGTCTCACTCACCTGTTGATCTGAATAGGCGCCCTCAAGCACTCCAGCTTTGAAGCTCGTGTGTTTTTTGTTTTGCGGGGTCCTCGGTTGTCTGGGATATATTTAGCTGTGACCTGCTTTAGACGACCTGACTCAGCTCACAGTGTCACGTTTTCATATCCAACTCCAGTGAACAAAGTACTCCTTCCCTGATTGCTGCGCTCTGACTTCATTCAAATGAGGTCAGAGGTAAACAAAATACATGTTACATGTTGGTTATACTTCATTATACACAAAATATTCAAAATATTTTTGATTTTACGCTCCCACATTTCACACAACAGTTATCTGAAAGGTTAATCAAAGAAGCATCTGCTTCTTCTTTTTTCCTGAATCTCCTCCTTTGTGACTGGTATTGACATGAGAATGGAAATCAATCATCAGTGTATGTGCTAAGACAATTATGCAACTGTATTTTCTGCACACTCACTCAAGCAAAAGTGTATTTGAGCAAATAAGCCAAAACTTGGGCGAAAAAAATGATAAAATAATAAATCTTTAAGCAAAGATCAGACTAAAGATGTCAGTATGGGGACCCCCAAACATTTCCAAATGAGCATCTTAATTTCACTTCTATACGACAGCTTGGAGAATAACCTTGACATATTCTAAGCGAAACATTAGCGAACAAGTGCCCACTTTCTCCTGACGAACAAACTGATATGTGGGAGTACATGGAAAAAGTCTCAGACGGCATCAGCGTGTGTGTGCGTGTGTGTGTGTGTGTGTGTGTGTGTGTGTGTGACACAGTGACTCAGCCTGTAGGCGGCCTCTCCACCACGTCAAAAGACTTCACCAATCTGTCTGGAGTGAAAGCAGACTGCCAGCCCATCCTCAAGTTTCACTATACGCTTGGACATCACACACATACACACAATGAGCTCTGTCTTTGAACTGGAAACACTTCATTTCATGCATTGGATTTGAGTAACCGCGGATTTTTGCTCCATATGAGGAAGAAAGTAAGTAGTAGAATTCTATTTTTTGTCAGTTTTTTACACAGATAGTTGGTCTAATTGTGTTTCAAACTGATAGAGTGATGCTGCTTCATCTTATAGCTTAATTTGCACGTGTTGTGCTTGTTTAATAACAGAATATTTGTATTTAGAGTAAGAATCTTTACCTTTTTTCTGTATTCTTACATTCTGTTTTCTTGCAGCACAATACAATTAAAAATGTTGTACACAGGGTGTCACTGTGTTTCCACTGTACTTTTGAGTGTAATGAAGTGCAGACAATTTGATAAGACTATCGGAGAACTGTCAATTATTATTCAGCAGTGTAAAAATTAACTAAAAACACTAAATTAAAATAGAGTGCAGTCTAAAAAATAAAAGTACTCATGATGGAGAATACTTCCTCTAACAGTTGCATTATCGTTGCATTAAGTAAGAGGTTTTTTTATGTGTTAAGAGGTCTGCAGTAACTGCTCCCTTTTAAAAGGGGGAGTAAAGTGAACGGATACATGGACACAGTTTGCTTTCAGTCAATATATTGAACAAGGATGATCAGCACGTGTTCTTCTGTGCTGCACATTTGCTTCATTCTGCCCATGCAAATATCTTTTTCACCAAAAATGAAAATTCCTTTGAAGCAAACACATTCCCGCCTGTCACACTGAGGTGTGACCGTTCATCATAAGTGAGCTCATTATGTGCTTTTTTTTTTTAATTCAAAATGTTAACACCTCATTTCAGCTGTCACATAAATGTTCTGCATTTGGTCCTGGACTGTGATAAAAGGTGTAAAAAAACATCCGCTGTGCAAACACTTTGCACTTTGGATGATGATTTATGTTAAAAAAAAAAAAAATGCCATTCATAATTTCAGTCCAGGCTTAGTCAGGGTGAGTTTAGGTTTTTGGTTTGCTTGATTTGTCTTACAAACAGTCCAAAACCTAAAGATTTACAAAACAGCAAAAGAGAAGCAGCAATTTCTAGTTACAAAACGTGACATCAAACCAATGTGAAGACTATTTGTGAACTAATATTCAGAAATGGTACACTCCACTATAAATTCTCTGTTTAAGTAATATATTTTACATTTTCTTAGAGATATATACCATTTCAGTTCTACATGCACAAAGATTATCAGAAGGGTAACTAGATAAAATGCTTTAAAGAAGGTTGAAATATTTGTCTGATTTATCATCCTTAACATGATACTTTATAAAATATTTTTATTAAACAGCATGCACGTATAGGGACGGCACCGGGAACACCGCCCCTGCCTGGTATCAGAAAATGGGGGTGGGGAAAGTGGTTGTGCTTCCTCTACAATATGATAGATATAGCCGTGGTACCCTTGAGCCACTGAGCAAGGCATTATAAGTGTCAGTGTAGTCAGCTTCCAGATGTGGACGTGCGACTGTATTCATGTAAAAACAGGTTATAAAATATCAGATAAATATCAGTTAAACAATTATCTTAAAATGTTTTATTATTATGTCAAATACAAACACAGTAGTATTTTATTGATGTGTTAAACAAATGTTTTTGTCCTGCAGATCTTGAAAGCACCTTGTCTCTTCTTGAGTCTGTTCACAAGTTTGAATCTCTGCTCTGGGAAATTTGGGACACCGATCACTGATGATGTGAGCAAGCTGTCGTTATTGGTGAGATTTCATATATGTTACATTCACATATCACCTTTATATTTTTGTCACACTATCTTCTAGTATGCCTCCAGTATATGCTGCGTATGTTGAGAATTTTTCTGTGTTATTATTTCCACTGCAGAAGCAGAATATCCCCTCTGATTATGAGATTCCTGTTAGTTACATTCCCAAAGAAGTGGTATGTATGAAGAAGTGAAACGTTCACATACATAAAGGTGGTTTAATACTTACGAGGGATGTTAATTATTCTTGTACCTGCATCTCCAGGCTGGCACGTGCTGGGTGGTGTTAAATATCTATCCTTTGGAGGAAAGTCTTTGTAAGCTCGCCAACATGTTTGGTGCCATCTCCTCCAACAAAGAAAACATAATTGTCTTCATTGCCATGCTGAAGAGTTTACGCTTCACCTTTGATCACGAGGAACTGGTAAGTAATCAGCAACTACGGGCACTGAATACTCTCTAGTATGGTTTGCCTTGCAGGCTGAGATATCCATGTTGTAACTGGTTTGGAAAATCAAGCACATATTACGTAATAAGCTCACCGCAGCATGCTTTGCAGAGCGAGTAACAGGACAAATATAAAACATGGGTTGTGTAAATAAGACTATAATATTTTGGACATTTTTGGACACAGTTTTGCACATTTAATCACATAAATGAGTTATTTCAGCATCATGGGTTGTTGTCTGATCCCCCAGGAAACGGCAATGCAAGTCTTCCAGTGTCACTATCAGGAAAAGAGCTTAATGTCTGGTCTTTACTTTGACTACATCAAAGACGTCTTACAAACTGCCTCTGAAGGAACATCCGGCTTCTCGTGCAAGCCGCCACCGTGCACTTCACAAACACCAGGTGTGTCATTCATTTGTATTTTTAAATTTTTAATGCAGCATAGTAACCTATTAGTGGGGAGATATTGATTTGGGGTCAAGGGCACACAGCTGTGGACAGGAATAAGATATGTAACCTTGAACACACAGACAAATCAGGTAATTATATGATTAAAAGCTGCATTAAGAGCAGCTAGCGCATGCCTGCTGTGTACATTTGACATCTCAAAGGGAGCCAAAGTATAAGTATGTTTGAGCAAAGAAACTGTAATCACTGTACATACGTCTGTAACTAAGCTGGAGTCAGAATCCTCCTCCTCTACTAGCTCAATAAATAAACATCAAGATGATTGGACTACCCACTATCAGGTTTCTGAGGTGTAACTGTAGTCAGTAAAATTTCCAATAATATTTCCTTCTTCCAGGGGGTCAGGAGGGTCGTGAATACAGCTGGTCGAGAGCTCCCTTGCTGCTGGCTCTCATCCCCTTCACAGCTTGTGTTATTATCCTAGTGTGGCTGGTAAGTCAGTGAGCCAACTCAATCTGGATTAACGACTACTGGTGAAACATGAAAACAAGTTTTCAAATAATCTATATGACACCGACAATACAAAGACATGCCGAGAGTATTTTTGTGTAACATGAAGAAGAAGTCATTGAACCGGCTGAACGGTCATAACTTTGGTGCTTCATTCCTTAACTTAGCTTTTTTTTAGCTTTAGCCTTAACGTTGGTTGACTGAATTCCCATCATTCTCAGTAGCTACTTTGTGTTTAATGCTAAATACCAAATATTAGCATGCTAATGTGCCAAAGTAAGATGCTAAACATCGTAAACGTATCTGCTAAGCGTCAGGATGTGGGCATGGCCAAGTGCAAGTTGACGTTAGCATATTAGCATTAGCTCCCCGCCTCACCCACATTATTCTTGTAAAATACACTTTGAGGTATTTTTCTGCCATTGTAAAAGCTACTGTACTGCATATATTGGAACACAGTTATCACACAATTCAGGCAGATAATTGCATGTATGTATAAAAGGTCAATAATGTCCTGAGGGGCATGAATAATTTCTATACAACAAGAGTTGCAATTTGCCCGTCATTTTCAGTGTGGTCGTCACGTTTCCGTGAAGAATTCTTCTGGGAGCCATTTCCCAATTAGTTATTCAGAGAGGAAGCTATCTTGGCCATATATTATAGACTGTATATATACCACAAATTCTAGTGGTTCTTTGTAATATTGACAATCTGAAAACAAAACTGTTTAGTTGTAAGTTCTCCATCAACTACACTCTTGTGCTTTTTCCTGTTTGTGGGTTAATCTAACAAAGCTCAGCTGATAATGTGCCTTTGTTTTCGTGAGCACTTCCAGGAAGGCAATTCTTGCAAAATTAACAACTGCTCATCAAATATTCAGGAGTACTTTGAGGCACAGTTATTACCTAATGTATTGGAGATTTATCATCTGTCATTTGTTCATCACAGAAAACAGGATATAAGAACACTGTTCATTCTCTGAGTGTGATTTTCTGTTTGTCTTTTTTTATTTGTAGGTGAAGTCTGGAAGGCGTTTACCACTTTGCAACACTGAAAATAACCAAATGGCACCTTCTGACATGATCCCAACTGTGTCTATCTCCATCCCGCTTCAAACGCTCACCCACGCTGCTGACACTCAGCCAGCGGGGGAGGCGATCCCTGAACACGAGAGTGGATGAAGCATGACTAATAGCAAAAAGGGAAATCTGGACAGCAGTACAACAACTCACTTTCCAGGTTGTTCCGTTATTTGGCAGGATCCTGCCAGATAAACGAGTGTGGACTGACACTCTTCCTCTGCTTTCACTCATCTGAGTGCATGGACCATGAGCTACGAGAGAAAAACTCACCTGCTTGTGAAGGCATCGCGAAATCCCCCCCCCCCCGGCACTTCTGGCGTTTTGCCATCCAACAAGGTTGTTTGGGACCAGAGGAAGAACACCCTACACAATGGTTGTTTATCTGCCAAAATGGCTGGTGAAGTACATTAATTGTGTCGTCTTGGCCAGTGTTTAACAGCATTTGGCTTTGGCCTTCTCCGAGCAGACCAAGTTGATTTTGTTACATTCCTGCCACTCTGAACTGTTTCCATTCAGGGTGTTGCCCTGCTCTAGTTATGTCCAAAATGTCCAAATGTTATCACACTGTTTGGAGGACGGCATTTCATTCTGACATGGGGCCCCTGTCTGCAATTTGTTGGCTGTGTCCCGGTGGTTACAGAGACTGTCCTTTCACTGCTGTAGAGTCAACTGACAACACACTGAATCCCAACATGCTCCTCTGACTTCTACTTAAATATGTTGTGGTATAATACGGACAAGTGCATTTCCATTACAACAACACCGGAGGTAAAAGGGGTTGATTGAAGAAACTACATTTGATCTACTGCAGCTTGTTGTTGACGTTATTCTGATCTGTGATCTGCCACAAATTGCCAACCTGCTAGTCGCAAACAACACGCCAAGCAGTTCAACAAGCGTCCTACTTTGTGTATCAAAGATCTGACCAGATGGCAGATAGCCATCGCCAGAGGCACTTTGAATCCCGTCATTGTGTTTCAAAGCTGTTGCCCAGTGATCTATAGCTGCTGCTCGGCTCCAGTGAGTGTGTTAGAGTTTTTAATGCCTTATTCACCGAGTCAATCACGTTCAGTCATGAGAACATGACTTCCCGAGTGTGAGCACTCTTGTACTGTATGTGTCAGAGAGAGGGAGCGAGGGACAGGACAGACAGGACGAGGGAAAGTGAGGGAGATAGGGATGGATAGATGGACGGACGGACGGATGAGCTCAGTGAGAAGCATAAGGAGGGCTTGTTCTCGTCACAAAAGAACTGGCCGTAGGCTGGAGGAAATACCAGTTACAAACACGACTGATGTCGGCAGATCCCTATGAATCAACAGGCGAAGAATCTTTCCAGACCGCAGGCTATGTAGCCTCATCTACAGAGGATTGTTAGCATTTCAATAACAGTTTTCTGTATTCTAATGATTTACTTCCAAAACACATCAATGAAATACAGAAAGACATAAATTTATTAGAATAAGGTCTACAACTTGCGTGTTTACTTGCTTTTCTGGTGAGCAGTTTGTATAATTTTCTTTGTTTTTTTTTTATTTTGTGAAAATGTAATTTGTGTATTTGTGAGATGTTTAAGTTATTGTTTACAAGATAAACCACTTACAAAATGTAATGATCTTTTTCTACAGTTGTAATTGTTAAAATTGAAGTCATGAATGTATGAGGGGTAGACAAAATACTGTGAAAACACATACATTTAAAGGAAGTAAACCATTATTGCAAAGCGCGCTACAGCACTGGGTCATGTAGTCAGATGCCAGTAGCTATATTTGTCATCCCCATATATGCATATATATTGTAAATCTGATCACTTGTCATGATTTACAAGACTTTGACTGAAGTTTATTTGACTGTTTGTCTCTTATCTGTCTCATATTGTTTTTTAATAATTCACATATAAAAGTGCTGATGTCTTTTATGTGTAGTTAACTGGCATTCAGATTCAGAATACCATGTGACCCACATATGTAGCACTTTATGACAGTGATTCGGTCAACGTACCTTTTTAACGAAATGTTTTATGAAGAGGAAACATTATTTTGTCCACCCCCTGCAAACGAGCAAAATCATGTTGTCAGTATTATATGTATAATGTGAGACTATTTGTCAGCAATGTAAAGAAATAGATATTGGTATATCCCCTTAATGTTGTAGTAACAAGTACTTATTGAACTTCAAAAAGATGCAACAAGGAGCCTGATAAAAGGTTTTTGAAGTGAGATCTTTGGTCTTACTCATAAGCATCTCAGATCAGATCATACATTCATGTATGTCACCTACTCAGGCCTCCCTGACCACTGACGTCATTTCAAAGAGACACAAATTCACTTACAGGGGTTTTGATGCATTTGTTTCATTTCCATGGTTATTGATAGCACAAATAACAATAGAACAAACAAAGTGTTTTTTGGTGATTAAACTTGTAATAAAACAGAATTTGTGGTTTTAATGTATCACATTGAGCTGGATCCTGTTTTACCCTAACTCCTTTGTTTTTATTGGACGTTTGACAGCAGTTTACTTTTTTTAGTAAAACAAAATTTAGATATGTAGAATGATGAATGAATAATCATCATAAAAAGGTCATAATTATCCAAATCTATATGCTTGGTTGCTTTCCTGTGTTTTTTGCTCCTTCTCAGCTACTTCAAAGTCCGTGCTTTTATTTTATATAGATATTTCCGCCGGAAACAGTCGGACTTTTGTTTTGGAAAGCCGCTACCCAGCGGCCGCCATTATTCTTCCTGGCTTGACGGTCGGAAAAAAGACGGTTAAATCGGTTTAAACATTATTTTTCGGGGTGAGGTGCTACATTGTCATCCTATCTGTGCAGTCGGTTGGTGAACTCATGAATTAGCGACGCGTTTTGGGGCACGACATGGAGAAACGGTCCGATACCACAGGTAAGTTGCTAAGCTAACGTTAGCAGGCTAACAGTAGCTGCCGCCGAGAACGATGGGGAGAAAATGAGACTTTAACCCATCCGCTGCTGCAAACTAACTGTTTGCTTCAGTCTCAGGACATCCTGCACATAGCAGAGCCCTTTCAGATATGCTGGTGATGTTTGATAGTTAGCTAGCTAACAGGATTTAGCGGGGCTGTCCACACCGCTTCATTTCAAATGAAACCATCCTTCCCTCCGGATGTCCCGCTCGGCCGCGATATCAGCTCTGATGACTCCCTAATATAACACAACTACACCACTCACACCGTGTACTTTGTTTCTGTAGTTTGAATCTAAACTCAGCTGCAGTTTGGCGCTCATTCTCTGCACGTCGTCTGCACATGCACACGCAAACGTGCACACGTCCAGCTTTTCTGCAGCTATCAAAGCGTGCTGTTACACACTGCAGCGCCCCCTACAACAGCTGCTGACTCCACATGCAAACCCAGTACTGCTGCTGGTAGTTTGTATCTGTGACACACACACAGGCGGGAAGATTAACACTGAAGACCAGCTTAATAAACACACGAGTAGAAATGAGTAAAAACAGTACACACAAGTTAAAAACAAATATAGGCATGTGTGCTCATGAGAACAACAGTTCTAACACCATGTTTCTGTTTGACAGAATAACTAACAATATAATATAAACACCAATGTGGTTTTTAATTTAGACAGGCTTTTCTTTTTTCTATGAAAGATGTATAACTATTTATATAGTTTTCTATTTGTATCTTTGCACAGGTTTAATTTAAATTCAGATTTATCTTTATAGATCTAATTTTAATGTATGTTTACTGTGTCTCATGCTGCTACTGGATCCCTGAATTTCCCTCGGGATCAATAAAGTATCTGTCTATCTACTGAAGGAGGGATGGAGGGAAGGGGATGAGGGTCGAGGGATTAGGGGTGGGTGGATGAGAGTTGAGGGATGGAGGATAAGGGGTGAGAGGGGAAATCGGGGTTGTTGATGGATGGAGGAGTTTGGAGATTGAGCGGTAACGGCTGGCAGTGGGAAGACGGAAGGGAACCAGGAGAGAGTACAGACTCTGACTGTGGAAGCCGTCTCTTCGTCGCTCTGCAGATGAGCCCCATGGTTCCTGTATTTGATATTTGATGAGAGAAGAGAAAAGAGGAGAAAAAAGGGGGTTTTTGGGGTGAGGGAGAAAACTGAGTCAAAAAGTGAGTGTAGTAACCACTATCAATTTAAAAAAGGCAGCTAAGAGCCTAAACGGGCTCTAACTGTGACTCGTTCAAACTAAAGAATCCACAGTCACGTCGGATGCGTTTTATGGTGTTAATTTAACAAAACAATAACTGAACTTGTCATAACACAACAAGACGGTCAACAGAAAATATTCACTCCTCTTTGTCTGAATCCCTCCACCAAGTGAATAGGTAAAATAGGGTGAAACCACACGGCCACACTACGTGCCAGTTGCCGGAAATGATAGTGATCTAGTAAATGTGTGCGATCTAAACACAAGATAAATATACAACACAAGATATATACACATTTAGGCTCCTACAGGGAGTTAACAGATGAGGTGTGCTAAAGTACTTGAGATTCGGAAAAGGCATGAACCTATTTCATTAAAAGAACAGTGAAGAACGAGACGACATGTCGACATGAAACTTACAGAAACATGCTGCTGGGTTTCTCGTGTGCTAATCCGAAACTTGCTATCTTTATGTTGTGTTCTACACAGGTGTTGGAGGTGCCCTCCCCCTGGCCTCCCTTCGCTTGATGGCCTCCCCTCTGCAGCTGACATACTCGTACATGTGGCAGGTCATACGGCAGAGAAACGTCAAGCTGTACGGGAAAGTGGAGGAGTTCGTCACCATGGTGACGCAGACTGTCCCCGAGCTCATGAGTTTCAAGCAGACTGCACAGCTCATCTTGGGATTGAGAGCAAGGGTGAGAGTTAATCATCTGTTTGCATCAAACAGCAGATTTCAAATCAGTATCAGTCAACTGGACAGAGATTAAACCAGTCAGGGATCCATACTCGCAAGGGTCAGGGCTCAGTCTTGTGTACAAAAACTGATTAACACTTTGGCTGCCGTCAGGTTAAAACCCTCCAGCTACCAGACAGTTTTAGTTGCCACATACCTCCATCACACTGAGCCTCTGTGATGTGCGCTCTCCAGGCTGCTAAAATGGCATCCATTCCTTAAGATTTGTTCCTTCAGGTTACTGGACATCAAAGTGGATGTTCACACGGCATGCGTTCATGAACTCCATATGTTTTCTGATACAAATAAAACACACATCAAGAACAAAAAGAGCATTTGAAGTCACAGTTTGTATCTCATCCCTGTATCTTTGAATGTAGTTGTCAGCCACATTCGCTTTGAGGAATTTGTGCTTTCAAGATTGACATTCTTTATATTTCTATAAAGAATATATATATATATATATATATATATATATATATATATATATATATATATATTTCTATAAAATATATTCTTAATAGTTAGAAGAAAAACGTCTTGTAAACTGTATCTTGTTTTAGATTTATGGTATGGTTTGTTTTGTCTACAGTCTGTCTACAGTCTCTGTATTTTCTTGTACTGTAGATCATTTTGGATTTACTTCACAAAGATGGCCCACCAGATTCCAGGGCTATTCAAACTCTCATAAATAAGTTGAAGGTCTCTGCATCTACAGGGGTAAGAATATGACCTTTTTGTCTAAGAACCATACAGTAGACTCAACTCTAGAATGTGTGAATTAAACCTGTGCTACATTTCCTGTGTTACAGAAGGACTCCGAAGTGGAGAAATCACAAACAAACTTTATGGTGCTGGTCCAGAATCTGCTTAAAAACCCTGCTGAGAGGAAGCGCTTCTTCCAGGTATCCACATCTGTCTTAATGTGACATTAGACGAGGGATTAGAGATGCCGTTAAACTCACACACTCTTCTCTCTCTGCAGGAAGTGTTCCCCGTTCAGTACGGCACAAAGTTCGACACAGCGCTGCAGGCACTGACTGCAGGTCTGGTGTGCAAGTTGGAGCAACTTCTTCCTGTTCCCAATCTCTCCCAGGTATGCACATGTGCTATCATTTGCAGTGACAGCACGGCGGGCTACTGATTGCAGACAGGAAGTACCTTATATCTGGTTGACAATGATTCAGTGGAATCATTGAGTGCTTGAGCGAGGCACAGAGTGTCTCCAAGTTCCAGGTGTTGCAGTTGATCTTTAAGCACAGGTCAATGCAAGTGTATTTCTGTAGGCTCCAGATAGGACGTGGTTTGTCTATCATTCTTGAAACGGGAGGGTGAGTGGAGGGGGTTGCAGTCAGCTGCTACATCGCTAGATGCCACTAAATCCTACACACTGATCGTTTAAAGATTTAAATGATATAATTGAGGAAATTCTTTCAGCTGTATAAAACATCGAGCCATGAAGACATGAAAGATTTTGAAAAATGTGAGCTATACCGCAAACTCATTCATTATTTACATTTCCTGCCTCTCTACCACAGCTTGGTACCATGATCTCAACAGAGCCCACTGTCCTGGAGGCGTGTGGAGGCTTCATCCCTGAATCCAGCGACCTGAAGACTCTCCTGCTGCACCAGCAGGCCAAGGGACTCCTTGGTGTTAAAGGTACTGCATACTTTAAACAGAAAGAAAACTATTAACTAAAATAAAATCATTAAATACAGTGCAAATTAATTTGATAAGTCTTCTCCATTTCTGCAGCAACCATCTCGTCCTCAGTGGGCGACTGTGTGCTCTCTTCACTCGCCTTCCGTTCCAAACCAGCAGAACCGGTAGCCCCACCAGAATCACCAAAGCGATTAGAGGTCACCGTCAACGAACCAAGCCCACCCTCCCTCAGTGACACCGAAGACTTGGGAGTCATGTCAGATGAACCTGACAGCCCAGCAGCCCCTGCTACTGGCCCACAGAAAAGAGCAAGATATAGTCATAAAACAGCTGATGTTAGTGCTGTAAAGGAAAAGAGTGTCACAACAACGCCTCAGACGCAGAATTTGGAGCAAGAGAAAAGTTTAACACCGGAACAGTCTGCTACAATTCTACAAAGCGGGGTGGAAGATGGAGCACCTGCAGCACCAGAGAAACCAGAAGTACAGCGGGAGCTGCCCTTGAAATCAATCCCCTTCAGGGTAGTTCAAATGCCAGTCAAAACCCCTTCCTCCATACAGAATGCAGGCGGCCAAAAGCCCCAGACCCAGCGCGTCACATTGCATCAGTGGGTGTCACAGGTTGCTACTAACTTGCTCTCACTCCCAGCTTTGCCACCACTTCCTCCAGCCAGGTTGAGCGCAGGCGATGACATGAAGCCAACCATAAGAAGAAAGAAGCAAATTAGGCCTCCAGCTGACAGATTCACTTGCGGCGTCTGTGATAAGAGCTTCCCGTATCAGTCCAAACTAATGGACCACGAGCGCATTCATACTGGAGAGAAGCCATTCATTTGCACGGCATGCAACAAAAGCTTCAGAACACAGGCGTTCCTCAACAACCACCTGAAAACGCACAGCACAGCGCGTCCTTACGCCTGTGGTCAGTGCGGCAAGTGTTTCACCAAATTGCAAAGCTTGACGAAGCACATGTTGGCCCACAGCGGCCAAAAGCCTTTCTACTGCGACATCTGCAACAAGGGCTTCACACAGTCCACCTACTTCAAACGACACATGGAGTGCCACACGAGCCAGATGACGTTCCCCTGCAAGCACTGCAGCAAAAGCTTCCCAACGGCCTTCAAGCTGTCGAACCACGAGCGCTGGCACACCAGAGATCGTCCTCACATGTGCGAACGTTGCGGGAAGAGGTTCCTCGTGCCCAGCTTGTTGAAGAGACACATGGGCTACCACATCGGCGACCGTCAGTACCTCTGCTCCCAGTGCGGAAAGACCTTCGTCTACTTGTCCGACCTGAAGAGGCACCAGCAAGACCACGTGCCCAAAGCCAAGATCCCGTGCCCCGTTTGCCAGAAGAAGTTCTCTAGCAAGTACTGCCTGAGGGTTCACCTGAGGATCCACACCAGAGAGAGACCCTACCGGTGCTCCATATGCGAAAAGAGCTTCACTCAGGTCGGGAACCTGAAGGTCCACATCAGGTTACACACCAACGAGCGTCCCTTCAGCTGCGACGTGTGCGGGAAGACCTACAAGTTGGCGTCCCATCTGAACGTCCACAAAAGGACTCACACTTGCAAGAAGCCCTGGACGTGCGACACCTGCGGGAAGGGATTCTCCGTCCCCGGCCTCCTTAAGAAGCACGAGCAGTTGCATACGAGGGACGCTAACCCCGACTTCACTGGTAAACGGAGACACAGGGGTAAGCACAAGAAGCACTCCCTCAAGAGGAAATATGATGAGGAAGACGAGGGTAGCGATGATTATTAATCAAAGAAACACAATATTTTGTAATAAACAAGGACGCTCGGATTAGGGGTTTCAAGGTTGATCACCGATGCAGCTGATTACTCATAATTATAACTCGCTGATTTAGGAAGCTACTGCGTAAGTGACCCTTTTGAACAATGTAACTCTTCAAGGTTTGTTACCTTGTGGTTGTGATCAGGTCGCTGTGAAAGCTTGAGTAGTAAAAACACATTTTGAATTATGTTTTTTTTTCTGATCACTGAATTTAGAAACTACCAATTTGATGGTATTTTTTGGTTTATAATGGCTAAATCTCCGCTAATAAAGACCGTTGCTGTACTGTTGTACATCAGTGCTGTTGTTTAAATAGCTAGGTGATGTGACAAATAAATGTCAATGATGAAGTTACCCTGTGCTGTCAGATTTTGAGAGGTTTTTGGTCTTTCATTACAAAAAAAAAAAAAAATCTACGATGGTTCAAAATAAATGTTATTTTCCAAACATTGTCAAGATGCTACCTGAATATAGCCAACATTTAAGAGACGGGCATCATGTAAACAACACAATGAAAGTACTTATATGCATGTGACTGTAGATAATTTGTCTGCTGTGTAATAACACATTGTAGTCTCAATAGGAAACTTTTTATCTTTGACTGTATCCTTGTGGAAAATGTTACAGTGTGAAAAGTACTTTTACCACACGTTTTTTTATGTAACCCTCAACTGTAAACATGACTTTTGTTTTAGAGTGAAAATAGGACGCTTTGTGTTTATTAGGAATTCACTTTTCACCAGCAGTAGATGAAGTTTTGTTGCTCTAATTGTGTTGGATTAACACAAGAAAGCATTGAGATATTTACAGCAATTTAACATGGATATAATAAACATCATGGAAATGTGTGATGAGGTTGTGCTTATCTTTCCCATTACTTATCCTATTTTGAGCAGCCATGTATATAAGTAATATGTCCTGTTCTCAATATTTTTTGTTTGTGATGTTTTGCAATAAAAGAAGTAACGCTACGCGTTGCAAAGGACTGTTGAGTGAATGTTGCTTTTATTTCACTACAGTTTTGACCATAAGCCCTGAAATGTGACCTAAAATAGGGGTTATTTAGTCAGTCAAGCTTTCAGTGAACATAACAGCTGGCATTTTTTGAAATGCTAGCAACATGTTGACATTTTACATACTGGTGGCTTTTGTTTCATTCATAAAAAGGATGCATTGTATGTGACTATGGTGGATACATTTAATATGTGACTGCTACACCCACCATGTAAGAAAGGGCGTACTTTATTCCAACAGCTGTCAGACTAACACCACCATGACCTAATGCAGCACTGTTTCACTGTTATTTCACTTGCATACCTTTATTTACATCTCACTTAAATTCTAATAAACCATGCAATTACTTTTTTTCATGTGTTAATTATAGTGTTATCTTAGTACAATGAACCAGCATGCACGACAGCAGCACTCTGACTCTGTTTGGACCTGAATGGAACAGGACAAGGTGGTGCAGTGGAAGAAGGTTCCTGATTGTCACCATGTGCCCTGTGATAAACTGGCTGAGTATTAACTTCATAAAAGTTTAAATGCTTTGCCTTGTAAATTACTACTTAGTTCATCTACTTGTTGAATTTAATTCCTTGTACAGATATGCCCTTGTGCTGTTGGTCAAATGGAGAGGTCCAAGCATTGTTGACCCTTTGGGCAAATCCCACTGTTCAAAAAGGGCTTCTCAACATGAGGAATGATAAAGCTTACGCTTGATAAATTATAATCACTTGAATTCAACAAAGCACCAAATAAATGCAGGGAGAGTGTATGGTTTGCCATTACGGACGATGTTCTGAGTACCAGGGCTCCAGCAGCAAGACGTCCAGAAACAACAGAGCCTTCACCGCTCGGTCAGTCACAGTCCGTCCTGGATGAGGACACTGATGGTCACCAGAAACCAGCCAAACGTGACCCGAAACAGGTTGTTTCTGTTTTTCATGTATGCAATTTCAAACAAGCTACAGCAGGTGTTGCTAGAGATCAGCTGCTCCCCAGGGAGGTTAAACACTTAGTGATGCCTTGTTCAGACAATACAGAAAAATCAAAACATTCTCCATCCCTGCAGACATCACAGCAAAACATTTCTGAAATAAGTCAAATAAGCAGATGTGTGTTTGTCAAATGTGTCAAAATATATTTATATTCAGGTTACGTTTGTTCTATAGTTTAAAATTGTGTTATTTCAAGCTTTCTTATCACTTCTACAGGTTGTCCATCTCCTGTAGTCTCGAGTAGTCCAGTGTTGTGACGTGCTACATTATAGAAAGGTGGAGGAGCTGGTGAGGTTGGTGACCGAGCTGGCTCCAGATCTCCTTACGCCCAGACAGAAAGTAGAACTCCTGCTCAGACTATGGTAAGAAAAACAGTAATTTGATGTGCATTCAAAACTCAATAAGACATAACAATAAGTGTCTTTTATAGTGTCTGTTTCAGATGGTGTTGGAAATGTGTCGCAGTGAGAACACAGCCAACTTGTTGAACATCCAGCCTCACCTGAAGGTCATTCAAAACCTCACAATGAGCTCCAGCTGTGATCAAGAGGCAGGTGTGGTTAAATGGTGACCTGAAACAGAGCTGCAGAGTGGGTGTGTTGATTCTCAGTAGGATCTGTAGTAAACGCACCGCTTGAACCACTGTTGTAATGGAATAACACATGATAATAATGATAATTAGAAGTACTGATTATATTTTATATGCTTTAGCTGTGTGTAGTAGACTCTAAACTGATGCTCTGTTGCCTCATGAGAGGACAAGCTCCTCTGTTGTCTCAGAAAGGAAAGGCTGCTGGACCGTGCAAAGTCAAACAGACACTTCAAAGTCCAAACTAAGTAGCATTCCTCTTTTAACCTGTTTAGTCCTTTGAGAGATCATCGGGGAGAACCTCCATGGCTCCCCACCTCACTTTGCCCGAGGCAGTGATCTCAGGATAGGCCCCATGTTGTTTAGTCTTTATGACTGCACCTAATAGTGTTTCTTTGATTTTCCCCCCCATCCCTGCCTCCTCTAGTCCCTCAGGACTTCAGTCCAGGCAGATTTCTCCTTGATGTTTAATTGATGTCCCCTTGCATCTGCCCTTCAGTGAGGATGCATGAAGAGACTGTATTGTTAAGCCATTTAAAGGGTTTAGAGTCTTAATTTAATTTCCTGTGTTATTGGATGTTTAAATTCAGAACTCTTAATGTTTTATTTTAGTTTAGCTGCTCTATAAGTGGCACCCTGCGCAATGCTTTTGTAGTTGTATATCTGGTAGGCGCCCTTCACAAGATAAGATAACAGCATTATATATATATATATTTTTTTTTTAGTTGCCTAGCTTGTCAGCTGCTTATTGACCCACACGTGATGTTCAACATTTTCTAATTTGTCTTTTCTGCCTCTGTTGTCAACTGCTGATTGGTGTTTACTTATATCAACATCTCTGTGTTTTACAGTGAAGTGATGTGCTGATTTTGATTAAACCTGGAACATGCAGTAGCTGTGACCATCCTCATGTGTCAACCAGAGCCTTTAAATGACCACATCTGTGTTTTGTGTGTTTTAACATTGGTTTTAAGCATATCATAGTGTTTTCAATTCTTGGATGTAGTTTTTATTCACTTAATTCAATAGAATGTAGAAAAAAAACAAGAAAACTGAAGGACAAATGGACCGAAACCCAAAGATTTTCTGTTTACAATGATATAAAACAGGGAAAATCTACAAATCCTCACATTGGAGAAGCTGTTTTTCCATTTCGCCATTTGTGCAAATTAGCTGACTTTCATGGTACACATTATAGCTTACTCATTATACATAATAAACACATTATACAGTGAAGCCCACAGCGAACAGTCAAAGGCAGTGTTGTAGTCAAGACTAGCTAAACCGAGACCAAAAGCAAGACCAGACAGTATTTTGTGTACGTACTTGTATGTAGCTAACGTGGCTAATATTTGCCATGTCTCTTTGGGTGAGGCACGCGTCCCGCAGCAATTTCCATTTCTTTTTTTAATGACCTGCTCCATAAAATACTGAGTTTAATTTGTTGGAAAACTGCCTGAATAATATGTAAAACACTGGTGATATCGCCACAGTTGTGGTCTTGACCGGTCTTGAAACAATATCCGGAGTCCCCTTTGTCTGAGACTGAGACAAGACCTTCAAAGAGTGAAGACTGATCTTGAGTACTACAACACTGGTCAAAGGCTTCACTGACATGCACACCTTAATGATTTTAACAAAGCATGTCACATTCCTGACACAAAAATACTCTGATATTGATACTCGTGATATACCAAGAGGCTAAAGAGTGACCAGTCATCTGTGACCTTCTGTCCAAAAGTCATTCACAGTATACCGGTACTATTGCAGGTATCCTAGTAACCAGTACTGACTTGTAACTGGACCTATCAGCAGAGGAAGAGCTTTGAGGATCAGGTTCTGACCTGGTGTAAACATACACTGATCGTGGCGCTTCATTGACGAAACATCCCTGCCTTGTTGCACAGTCTGCTGAAATTTTGATCTTTTCTAACCTGACAGGTGATTAAGGGGACAACAGAAACATTATGGGACTACTGGGTGCATTCGTCAGTGAGCAGCAGTACAGTGTACTGGTAAGAACAGATGCAGACATGACATGAAAAGGGCTGGATAGAAGTAAACAATTAAAACTTTCAGGCTGCAAAAAATGTTCATTACCACGTGTTTCATGGATGTACCAATAATTTTTAACGCAGAAGGTTCTGGGTGTTTTTCTAAGCAACTCTTTTTGGAATAATGGACGCATGGACTACATTTTGTTAAAATTAACATATTCAATTACACTCTGGAGATCTATTTTTGTTTCAGAGGAACACCAACACAAGGATTTTATTACCCCCAAGATTAAAAACAAGCTAAAAGATGGAAGTGAAAAACAACAGTGAGAGATGAATCATCACCTCAGATTCAGACCCATAATAACAGGACATGGACCACACGGTCCATTTAACCAAAAGATCACCCTCTCATGTAAAACCCTGGACTTCAACTTCAAACTGCTGCTGCTGCTGGAGATTGTGAGGCACAGTCATAGTGTAATGCAACATTGTCCTAGAACAACTGAAGTTTGTGGGTTTCCCAACTTCACATCTGAGGCAGGATCCCCTTTCGTTTTGAAGCTACCCACCCCTCCACACCTGCAGCGTTATCAGGTGAGCTGAGCATTGCTTGACAAATCTTTGCACATATAAATGAACTTCAGTAACAAATACTAACATGCAAAATTTAACAGCTGTTACAGTATTACTTGATTAATGGGGTCATATTATGTGTATTGTGATTTACCTCATTTACAGAGTGTAATGAAATTGAAGGCACCGGGAGATATGTGCAAAGGAAGGTCACAAACTGCCTTGTTAGACCTGCCTTCTTAGTTCTTGGCTTCACTAACATGCTGACATAACCATGCAGGTTCAACATACTCATAAATTATGAGGATTGTGTGGGGTTGTTTGATCCGTTACTGAGTCCTCTGCATGCTGCAACCTCCTAATCTACAAGCACAACAAGCATACATGAAAAGAAACTACTAATATGAACTTTAATTTTTCCCCCAGCTCTCTCTGGCTGACAGAGACGGCACTTTGCCTCACTGGATGGTGTTTAGGCGAGAGACTAGCAGTCTAGCTGGCTTGGCTCTGACTGAAGATTGTGGGATATACCACCTTAAAGTGTTTGGAGAGCAGCATGCTGCATACTTTCATCTGCACATCCTGAACAGAACAGTGACGGACAAGGACTCAGCGAGGTAAGTAGGCAGACATTTACTGTAGTATCTTTACACTTCCATTTGGCCAATTTGGCTGCACATACTTGTTAGTAGGATCATTTCACTGTTGGTTTCAGGCTAATAGGACAAAATACACAATATCTACAGACTTATCCTTTAAAATGAATGAAAATCTAATTTTGTCTCTGTGT
Organism: Sciaenops ocellatus; assembly: GCA_033000465.1. Classification (NCBI taxonomy): domain Eukaryota; kingdom Metazoa; phylum Chordata; class Actinopteri; family Sciaenidae; genus Sciaenops; species Sciaenops ocellatus. The sequence continues at coordinate 11,495,605 of CP136889.1, forward strand.
CTAGGGATAATTTGTCCTGCCCTGAAGGGGAGATGACCATCTGGGCAAGCCTTTTACTTCAGCTGAACCCTTTGACTCTTGACGCCAGCCAGCGTATCCGTTTGGTCAGCACCATGGCTGATTATATGCACCTGCCACCGGGTTTTGTCTACCTATTTTCAAGAAGAAAATCCCATATACAACAACAAGAAAAGCTCAGAGTTTGTAGGCGAGGTGGGCTTACAAGAGGTAGTGGGAAACAAGACGCCTCGGCAGATGTTGCACAGCTTCTGTGGCATTTCGGTTGTCAAGAAGAAGAACGACGTGATTTAGCCAAAGTAATTGAATACAGTGTGACGGCAGGAGGGTTGGCCAGGTTACTAGAAGCTCCTGTTTTGGGGTGGAGTGTGCTTTGTGCGTCGGAAGTGGTCCGACACAAAGCTAAGAGAGACTTGCAAAGGCTAGAATTTACACCTACTCCAAATAATAATGTTCCACTGCCAACTGAGATCCATCGGACTGTGAGACATGAGCATTCATACATGTATTCTCTTCCTTTGACCAAGCTGGAACCAAGTTTGTCGACCATCTTTTTGCATATGAACCACACACGGCCATGGCTGGAGCCAACACATTCAGAGGATTCAACTGAAAAGATGGCAGAAGTTTTGCTTCAGCCCTCTCATGCACAGACTAATACTTTGTATCACTCTGACATAAATCCTGACATACCTATTGCTATTTTAAAGACAAATCATATGCAAATAAAACAGGTGTCCTCAATTGCTATTTTCTCTATCAAGAAGACAACTTTGTACCCATACAGCAAGGACGATAACCCTCTCCTGGAGGGACAAGTTGAATTAGGCTGCAGCTCACTTCACAATTCTCAGGAATATATCAAGCAAACTGTCTCAAACATAAAACCTCACGTAGAAGCGACTGGCTGCAATGAACAAGTATCAGTATCAACTATTTCTGCGTACTTCTGGAGCACAGAATTATATTATTTACCCTTTTTGTCTGAGCACATTTCAACAGTCAGGACTTTTGTTGGAGAAACTTCGGCTGACACCGCTTTCTCATTTTCACCATCATTCCCACTGTGCAGTATTTACACCTCGCTACTGCTGACCCCGGAGTCTTACAGTGTCACTTCAGCGTTGACACATGAGGCAGTCGACAGAAAATCACTCGCCACTCGTCTGACCCTCCGACCCCACCCAAAGGAACCCCCCCTCTGGACTGGTGCTTATAGAGCCAGCCGCACTGACTCAGAAAGTCAGCCCACAGTGAGCTCACTGGGTAAGTCTGCTGCTGTTGACTTCTATATGACTATATGTGATTGTTCTGGCTGCTTAGTCATTCAAGTCATATCTTGTAATGACTTGACCTTGTTTGAAAGGGAGCCCACAGCTGAATGAAGCTGAATGAATAGGAGAACATATGGGCTAATGTACTGAAGGAAACATGAGAAGCATGAATGACATGGAAAACAAATGACTATGTTAGAGTTGCATGTTATGTTGAGGATCAGATGAAGAATGATGAATGAAGTGGATAAAAACCTGCATTAACTTTATTACCACATATAATTAATATATTTCACTATAGTGAACATGTTAGCAGACATATCAAGCCACATTAGCATTCATTTGGTGGTGTGCCACAACTCTGCTCTTTAGCGGCTAAATGCTCTACTCTACCTGCTAGTCACTAACTTTGTCTACAGCCATATTCACATCATGTTAATTATGAGCAACCGAGTGGGGAAAAAAAATTCATTTCAGCCTGAGTTATGATGCCAAGTCTGCAACACTGAAAACTTAGGACAGCAATGATGTTTCCCACTTCAGAAGTGTCAACAAACAGCAAAATGGCTGCAAAGCCACTATTGCTGGAAGTTACATGTAAATGAACTTCAATATTAACACACGTATAACTGATTCAGATAATTAAAATAGAGCTATACACAGTTTGTTTGTGTCCCACTGCTACACATATGTAACAATACAAAAGCAGTTGATTTAGGATATTTAAATGATGCAGCTACAAGAGCAAGTAGCAATGGCGGTAACGATCTTGTAGTGTATGATGAAGCGTAAAGTCTGAATAATGCAAGGTTTTCCTGTTCTTCTCACTATCATTAATTCATTATTAATGCAATGATGTCAAACTGGCTTTGATGCTTGGCAGGTCCTATACAGTGGATTTTACAGAGCTGCCTGTTTCAGCTAATGTCGCTGATGAGACTGAATTAAAACAGTAAAGTTGCACGTTGTAAAAAAAGAAACAAAACAATAAGGAAAAAAGACACTGAAACACTTTAGAGCTGAATAATGAATAATGCAGAGTTCTGTGATAATATTCTGTGGTTTCATAACTATGATAGATACACTTAGTCATTTTATCCATTGTTATCAGAACAAAATTTAGTATAGCAACTTCAGGTTTGGTGATTGAATGAGTATGAATAGTTGTTATAAGAGTGTTTTTGTTGGCTGCTAGCACACTACCTTCGCTACCTCATGAGCCATACTACTACTGCTACTATTTTAGTACTGGATGAGTGCTTAGCCTCCTGAGATACACTACTACTACTCTACCTCCTGAGTCTTGACCTAGACTACTACTACTGTTACTACTATTCTACTACTACTATTACTCCTCCTGAGCTACAGTACTACTACTGCCACTACTACTAGGCAACCTGCTCTACCTCCTGAGCCACAACCGCCACTACTACTACTACTGCTGCTACTACTGTGTATATACCTGTGTTTGTTGGTGGGGAAAGTATATCCCTTAACAATCACAATGATCATTTCAATTAATTTATTGTATTCATTGAACTTCAATTGTTACAGTTGTGCTGAATTGTTGCCTTTTCTCTTCCATAGGTCACGATATCTATCACAAAGGGTCTATTAAAGACGACCACACTGCCAAACCAACACACCATAACCTCCCATCTGTTTCTCATCTACCCCTGACAGAGTGTTATAATGATGTCCTGCTACTGAACTCCAGATTAAAGACCCAACAGTCATCAAACAAAATACCGTCTACTCAGCTCTTTCCAGATGTGTCACCGACCTCATATTTAATGACTGAGCAGTTATCAATAACTCAGCACTCTGATACAATCCAACATCTGTCTTCACTTCTGACTCAGGATGTAATGTCCCCTCTGTATCTAACAACTCAGGATGTGTCATCGACCACATTATCAGGTCAGCTGACATTGTCTGGACAAACCGAATTGGAGTCTTCTCTTTCAACATCTTTGTTGGAGCCCTCCGTGATGTTTACACCAGCTTTACCCTCCGAGTTTGACTTCTTTAGCGGACAGATTGAGACATCCAACATGATAAATCCAGTATTTACTCTAGAGTCTCTTAAAGCATCATCTACAATGCCACCGTGGCAGACATTCTTCAAATCTTTGCCACCTGATATTGGTGTCTCCAAGTCTATAAGCTCAGATATTTTACAACCAACATACCCATCTTGGGCTCTTCAAACGAGCCTTCAATTAACTAAATCCCATCATATGATTTCTGTTCCATTAACTACATTCAAAGACCAACCCTTTAAAGAACAAACATCAGCCAAATCAGCTCATGAGAGTATGCAATTCATGCCATCAATGCAACAAACCCTCGATACACTGCTGCTTGGGGAGTCTCAGCAAACTGACATGTTTTCCCACATATCGTTAGTCATGTATTTAACTACAGCATTCCTGGCTACAAGTGTGACATATCAAGCTCCTCTTCCCACACTTGAGAGCACTAGACAAGTATCTGAGGACCATCTTGGTCCAACCACTCCCTCTGCTGTTCAGCAGCCCTACACTACATCCTTCATTCATCAAATCCACAATCCTAATCCTTCATTCCTGTTATGTGGCCAATCTCAGGCACAGGATCATGTGTACGTCAACGGTTGTACCCCACAAATCAAGAGTACCTCCCTCGAGAGCACAAAAGCGGACGTTTTGATAAGTTATTCACAAGATGAAAAGCACTGGACTTCTTGTCAATCACAGTTTTTAATGTCTCATTCAAGTGGGACGTCAAACCCAATGATGCATCTGTCTGCAAGTACAACTACAGAAATAAATCATGTCACAGCAACTCCACAAATGGACATTTCAGATACTCTTCCTTCTCTAGAAGACAGTGACTTCTCAGTAATCACATACACATCATTAGCACCCAGCTCATCTGCCCTCTGTGGCAATTGTATCAGTATAGAGAATTCCTTGTTAATCCGCCAAACAGACAGCAGTGGGCCAATCACAAAAGGACAACCCACGCAGCAGATTCTGAGCACATCTTTGAGTCCATTTTATGGGATGTCAACCACATTATTAACATCATTACAGGCTGTAGGCTTTTCCTCATATCGAAGACAGAGTTCAGTCCAACCAACACCTTCCTCAGCTTTGATCTCAAGTAAGTACCACCAAGGGTACCATGACCACTGAGCAACAAGCTCACTGTAAATCTCTTGGGCTATCAAACTGGTTGTAGTGGGCAGCTGCCAACATTATCTATGAACCACAGCACTGGAAGCTTTTCCCAAATACATTGTTTTTGTGTCAAAAACCTAAAGATATTCTAGGAATACGCAACTAAACATTGATGAAATACTTTTTTATTAATTTATTTTTGCAATGGTGGTAGCCAGAAACTCCTTAAAGCAAACAAACACACACACGCACACACAAGAAAACACACAAAAAGGCACCCTGTGGAGTTTTTAAGTAACCATACAAAGTTCTGTTTACCTTCTCTCACCAATCTTATCTCTTAGAGCTGACAAACATGTTGACTGCATTTTCCTCCCATTAAAATATTTGAAGAATTTGAATACCCACATTGTTTGTATCCGTTGTTTGCCTTGCAGGCTTCTTTTGCACTTGTCTTATCTGGCGTGTTGCCACATTTACCACACACCACATTTCTTTTGGTGCATTACCGCCACCAACTGTCAAGCAGTGGAATAGTGTGAAAATGTATTACAACACGTGTGCATGTGTGTCCTTCAGTGTGTGCACAAGATTAGGGCAGCAACCAACAATTGTTTTCAGTTATTTTTTATTAACCATTTTGTCTATAAAATGTCAGAAAACTTAAATTAAAATACATTTCCTACATACCAGGTTGATCCTTTTCGATAGCTTGATTTATTGGACCAACAGCCAAAGAAACAGCCAAACGTTCCTTTCACTGTTATATATTACAAAGTAAAGCATCCAGAGATAGAACCATCAATTATTTGACATTTTATAGTTGCAAAAAGTAGTACTTTTTTTTGTTTGTTGATCAATTATAATTGTCGTGACTCGACAAAAGATACTGACAAAACAGGAACACATCAAATGATTGCTCTATAGCAATACTAGTAGTCAAAACCTCCACAGGGTACCTTGAACATCCAACACTGAATTTGTTTTTACAAATGAACAGTTAACTTAATAAATATCAGATTTACATGTATTTGGTTGTTTACAGGCATGTTTATTCAATAATTGTGTGCAATAATTTAAACATGGTTTTATTTTATATTTCAGGCTCAGTGAATCTCCCACCCAAAGTGTTGCAGTCTATTCCAGTGTTGATGGCCACTGTTGGTTTCCCCTTCCACTACTCGATCCCACCTAAAACCTTCCTAGACCCAGAAGATGGTGAGGCAGACACTCTTACCTTGGAGATTAGGTTGATTGATGGGCCTCCCATCAGTGTTGGTACCTGGTTGGCACTGGATGGTCTGGAGCTTCATGGTGTTCCTCTGGAGGTGGACCTGCACTTTGCACCTCAGCACTTCCACCTGGCCGCCCAGGACAGACAGGGCTTGAGCACCTGGCTGCCTCTCACAATGGATCTTCGTCGTAGCCCTGTCGACCCATGCCACGTTTTCACACTGACAGCTCAACGCAGTCTTCACTCCATCCTCCGTCACCGCCACAGGGTGGAACTGTTGCTTAGAAAACTGTCTGGCTTCTTTAACAGCTCGAGCAACCACCACCTCTCTGTTGTTTCCATGAGGCCCGGGTCCACAGTGGTGTCCTGGTACAACTACAGCTTGTGTGGGATGGGTCAGAAAAGAGTTAGACGTTGTCTGGTTGATGAGATACGGAGCATGTTGTTGGCAATGAGGTCTGCTGACGGATCAGTCAACCCTGCGTTTAGAGAATCAATGCTTCCAGAGTTCCCCATCACTAAAGTTGGACCTGTGAGCTACAGAGAAGACTGTTTCTCCACAACTTCTACTCCCATATTCAATGGATCTACCAGTGCTGTCCACACTACCTTAACTCCAGGTTTAGTCACCAACACTTCCCTCAGTCCCACTTCTAATAGCTGTGTCTCTGTATCTCCAGCTATCACTGCCACCTCACAACAAATGAACCAATATCAGTGGATGACTGGCATGTTTACAGCTCTCCTCGTTGTCTGCCTTCTCATCCTGGTTGTCCTCCTAGTTGCTGTAATTCTCTATTTCTGCAAGGGGAGGTCAAGAACGGACCCCATGGGGCCTGCAAGCAGGATGTTGTCAGTTCAAAGCAGGGACCTAAGAGCCATAAGACCAAGGCGGCCTCCGCTATTTAATCCTGAATTGCCTCCACCACCGCTCAAACTGTGGATTAGCTTTTCACAAGACGATGAGAGGCCATTAACACGTGAGCAAGGAAGGAAAACAATTGACAAGACACTACAGCCTCGTCCTCCACAGTATGACCTTTCGAATATCTAACATCAAGAATTAAAGAATCCTCCCCATTCAGTTTGGTTCCTAAATTTGTTTCAGACACTATAGAAATCGTTTTTGATTTTGACTTCAATTTTTTTTTTTAAACAGCACAGCAACACTATTATTTTACCACTCAAATGCATTTTTTTTCAGTCAATGAAAACCTGTATCATTAATCTTAAGGGCAAAAATCACAATGTTCAATATCAAAGCCAAATTGATCAGACCAAAGCAACAGCCCATCACGTAACAGGCTCTGCCCTATTTGGTGACTTTGAAAAAGAAATACATTTAAATGTGCAGTGTGTAGGATTTAGTGACATCTGGTGGTGTAGTTGTAGATTGCAACCAACTGAATACAACTCACCTAACCCTTCATAGCATGAAGGACAAACTACAGTAGCCAATGTTTGGTTTGTCTGTTCTGGGCTACTGTAGAAACATGGCGGACTCTGTGAAAGAGGACCCACTCCATCTGTAGATATAAAAGCCTCATTCTAAGGTAACATAAACATAATGATTCTTATTTTCAGGTTAATATACACACATGAAAACATAGTTATGCATGTTATATTCCATGTCTGCCTATACATCTCCTTAAATGTTACACACGGAGTCTTTAAAAATACAAACTGCTGAGAGAAATAAGAACATGCTGCATCCAACTCTGCATGTATTGTCAATATTTCTGATTATTTCACAATTTTATGGATATATTTTGTATGTGTTTATAATTAACATTAAAACAACTGTTTTTTAAGGTTTTAGTGACACCAGACATCAAAATTCAAAATCACAATTACATTAAATATACAAAAGTCAAACTCTCTATTAACAGCTTTTATTGTGTTACACAATATGTGAACAGCATATCTACAAAATCATGGGTAAAAAAATTAGAAATTCCTCGTTAGTTCCCCGTTTATCTGATGTCCTTGTGTATAAGGTGACACCCAAGTCTGAAAAACACTGTGGTCCACAATCTCATCCTTGGCAGGTGTGAAGCAATGGATCGGTGGAAACATCATCTGGAGGACTTGCCGTTTTCATGAACATCCATCCTGTAAATAAAATCGTCAAGTTTGATACATAAGAACTCATTTTCAGATCCAATGTTACATCCATAAAGTGACAGATATTTCACAGTAACTCACCCATTTTCGTCTTTGAGCTGCTGGTACAACTCAAACTTGTTGTTCACGGAGCTCACTCTGCCAACAAACTCTTGGTGCTTCCTGGAATTGGCTACGGTGATGCGGTTGGTCCACATGGTGAGGAGCGAGACGGGACCTGCAGCAACAGTGAGACAAAGTCACAGATTAAGACACACATATCCAGCAGGACGCGAGATGTGCTCTCATTGGTCCGGGCTCATATACAGAAAATTATCAATGCTTTTCTACCACTTATCCGGATCAGGTCACATTAATCTAATTAATTATATTATAATGAACTGATGTCATATATTGTTGACAAAAATGTCATGTCAGTACATTCATGTACTGGTTTTCCCTTCATATTTTCATACTAGTGAAACAGGTAGGTGGTATTAAAAACTCTGTGGCGCCTGCAGAATCCCCACTTAACATCTCCCTGAATTTTTATAACACCCAACTGAGACCAATGAGGGAACCTACAATTAGTTATCAATGTCCATATTGACTTTAAAGTGTTAAAAAATAGAAAAATAAAGCACTAAATGAGTGTGAATACAGCCAGCAGTTTGTCACTGATTTCAGAAAACCTTTGATGAGGCTCAGTACCTTTTGCTCTCTCTGGAGGCTGAACCTCTTCTGTGGACAAGCGTGGCTTCTTGATGAGCGGCTCCGGAGAGTCTGGGGAATCCTTGATCACTTCCGACTCCTGATCTTCTTTATCCAGCAAACCCTTTAGTCTTTAGTTAAAAGGAAGAGAACAGAAAGTTTAGTAACCACAGCGAAGAGTATTTTTTACCACTAAACTGTGTTGAGCAATCCAAGCACGACTGACCTCTCCGAGTCCTGCCAGCTTTTGTCGTCCGTGTCCTTGCTGCCGTTTTTCTCCGTCCTGTCTTCCCTGTCCTCCCTCTTCCTCCCTCTCTTCTTCCTCTCCTCCTCCTCTGGAGGCTTGCTGCGGCAGGCGATGATGCATTCCAGTACCTTCTGGTGTCTGTCTGTGTCTCCAGCGTGAGTTTTCACTAATGTTTCCAGCTCGTTCCACATGATACGATACTGTTCGTCTCTGGAGACAACCATGCATAAACATTAGTAACTCTCAGAAGTCATGTTGATGCTCATGTGACCAAAAGATAGAAGAAATCAAATGTTTTGGAATAAATACCTCTTGGGGCCTTTGCCTCTGGATCCCACAGTGGAAATAGGGAGAGGGTCATTCTTCCTCTCCATGTCTACAAGGTTGTAAACGGTCTTCTGGCAGGTGAGAACATCCTCCTCAGTCAAAGTCTCTTTGACTATCAGGTTAGCTAAAGGAACAACCTAGTGGAGGAAAACAGAAAGACACACAAACACAGGAATGAGCCAGATTTTCCAAATTCTTGAGAAACACCCAGCAGGGAGACTGAAAATCCAGAAGATCTAGAGTATCTCTGCATGCTGCTCACCGCCTGCATGTTGAAGATTGTGGTTTGGGAGATGATCATCGGCCAGTATCGAGTGTGACGTTCCAGCTGAGCTTTGGCCCTCTCAGCTGGTAGCTTTCCCGAAGGATCATGTGACGACTCTGACACAGGAGTGAGCCGGTTCTCCCTCATAAATTCACCAAAGTCCTGAAACAGACAAAAAAAAAACCTGTTACTATTTGAGGATTCGTTTATAATGATGTGTACTGCAACACAGCTGAGGTGAATTGAACGTACAGTGATGCGGTAGTCTGTCACTCGGCCTCCGCAGCCCTCGCTGATGGAGGGAGGGTCCTCCAAGGTGGAGCGGTTGCTGTTGAGCACATGCAGGAAGATCTCGCCTCCGTGGCTGCTCAGCATGTGGCTGATGACCTTTGACCCTGACTTCCTCGGCTGCTCCAGCAACACCGATCGACCTGTGATCAATGAAGAAGAGAGGCGGTCAGCCAACAATTAGTATGCAGTGATGATGATCAATTCAGGGCACAAAACTGGACAGAGTACAGCTTAAAAACAGGGTTTATCCAGCTTACCGTTGAGGAGAAAGTTTGTCAAACATGACGACGGACGACTGTTTACATCTGTGGGGGAGATGCGATAGGCTCCTGTACAGTAATGCAGTTCTGAGGTGGGAAAAAACACACAAATTAAACTAAAATCAGGAATCTCAGATCACAGTTGTGTCAGCCAATGCTGCCATGAATAAATTCCCCAGATGCCTAGAGCTATATTTTCCAAAAAGAGTTAATAGAGTACGTCTTTTCTTGAATTACAACTACTTCAAAATAAAGCTGCAACAATTAGTCGATCGATAACTATTTTTTCAACATTTGCTGCTTCGGGTACCTCAAATGTCAGAATTTGATGTATGTCATAAACCACTGTAATCTCAAACGTTCTAGGTTTTGGATGTTCGTTGAATACAACAACCTACTGAAATAGATCAACGTAGCCTGAGAGAAAAGAGAGAGGGGCATTCTTTTTAACTTTTTCCCATCATCTGTCAATAGTGAAAATAACTGTTCTTCAAAACCATCTAAGTACATTTGCAGAAATGTTAACCAACTCTTCAGACTAAATAATAACTAACAAATAGGAGCTCCAGCTGACTCTGCCCACCTATGCTGTTGGTTCGTGGAGTGCACCATTTCAGCGTGATCGTCTCTTTGAGTCCATTTTCTCGAGTGCTGGTGCCAGCCATGTGCAAGTCTCCTGCACAACACAAAGATGACACAGGAGCTCATTTTTTATGCTAAATAATACAATATTAAACATACATTAAATCATCAAGGATGTCATAAAGAATCTGCTGACGAATTTTGCTAACACAGTGCTTACAACGTAAACAACAAAAGCTACAAGAGCACAATTAGTTCACAGAGTGATACTTTTGAACTTTACTTACTTTATTTAGTGCAGCTACGTTTAATAAAAAAAACTGTTTAAATAAAATAAATTTAACTGACTTATCGATACCCACCACTTTTAAAGAACTCCAGGTGAGCGTCTCTGTGATGCAGGAGCTCGACGTCATAATTGGCTGATGTGTTGGCGTGCTGCTCTTCCTGTCCGTCCGCAGAGACAATAACAAATACAGGTCAGCATGGAGTCAGCTCTTAAAACATGCAAACTAATACACACACACACAAACAAACACACACACAGAGGCAAGAACTCACTTTAACACTGCTGATTTCATGTTCCAAAGGGGAAATGATAATGGACAAAGTAAATGAAAAAAGATTCGCTCTCTGGGTGACTTACTCTTAAAAAATCAGCTTTGTATAGTTTGAGCCCGGGCCCAAAAGTAAGGCCTAGCGACTATTGATAAAATCAAATGTTTTAATCTGAATTTGGCAACTTTATACACGTGGAAAACTAAGGCAGCTACAGGGTGGAATCATGTTTAAACATTTAAAGGTCAGGTTTAAAAAATCTAGTTATCCAGACAGCACAATGGACCACACCAAGACACTTAAGTGGGGATGAGTGGGAACTGATGGGGGAAACAGAGACCAGGGGAAAGTTTGTCTGACAGACACTTACAGTATTTAATAACTCAGAAGAGGCAACGCTGGTCACATATGTTTGGCAACATTCTGCATTTTACGTCAGAATTTGGCACAAAAACTTCATATAACAGTCAAAAAATGGTTGACTTTCCTGAATAATTTGAAGTATTTTAAAAAAGATGGTGAATCAATGTAGTTATTACATCATTTCATTAATAAAAAAGTCAATTTCAGGTGTGCAGACCCCAAACTCTGAGTTCCCTGGGTGTCCAACGTGAAACCAGAGTTGCCTGTTCTTTACTGGAGCCTCGCCAGCAAACCTGTAGACCAACTGTCACATCAAAATAAATGAATAAACACTGTAAAGCCTGATGCAACAGTAGAGCTCCAAAACATATACTGCACACTACGTGGTGTAAACTCTGACCCTTCCTCACTTTGATGTGTGTGTGATAAGAGTACTAACCTGGTCGCAAACATTTAATGTGGGCTAGCAAAACAGAAAATACAGCATGAAACCAGCAGCAGATTCACGGTCATATCAACATGCAGATGAGATCAACAAAAAAAAAAAAAGAAAAAAAGATGAGACTGTAAAGTTGCATGAGTAATTATGGGTGAGGAAGGGCTCATACATGAAGATTAAACAGGCAAAAAAAGAGTGAAGGCTGTGAGAGAAAATAACAAAACAAAGCAATCAATCAAGTAAAAAGAAGGAGTGGTTCACTGCATTCTAGACATGACAACATTTGTGTGCTAACAAAAGAAAAGAATATTTAAAAGTGTATGTGAGTTTTGATTTTGGTGAAGCATGTGCAAGGCCAACACAGACAACAAGAGGCCTCTTACCTTCATGGGGATGTTTGTTATGGTGGTGGAGGCCAAGTCAAAGTGCTGCTGGACCAGGATGTTGAGTTTGGTGGCCAGGTGGCGCCCCGCACGAACACTGTGAACCTCACTGGTGAGCAGAGGGGAGATCTGAGACGGCAAGAGAGGAAGATGTAGTGAGAACTAACAGCTGTGACGAGGTGTCAAATCCTGCATTAGGCCGCATTCGGACAGGATCCGCCAATGTGTCGAAAAAAGCGGGTTTTTCCATTGATTTGAGTTAGGGTAGTCCGTCACGCTACGGCCGCCGATCAGACGGCCAATCAGCCCGGTCAAACCTCCACAGTCAGCTGAAATGTCTTTGAAACTGAGACTATCCAGGTGGATTCATGGACTAAACTCTTACACTCTACCTGTTGTGTTCTGGCTTTGTTTATTTTATGTACTTGGCTTCTAAATCTGAGTGCAGCTCGCAGTTCATGCTGCAAAACAGTGACACAAAGAAATCTAATTTGGTTTGTGTCCGATGGTTTGAGAGCGAGAGAGGGGGAAAGCGAGCACTGGTCGAGAGACATAGACAGTGAATGAGAGTGAGCGAGTGCCTGCCTCAATAAAGCCAGTTCATCAGCGAAATAAAAAGTTATTTCCTGATTGTTTCACAGCGGTTACATTCAGCACAAATAGACACACCACCAGCAGCCCCCCTCACCACCCGCAACCCCCACACACCGCTGCACGACCCTGCGGCAGTTTGCCACAGGGCCTGATCCTGTCTGAATATAACCTTAAACGTCATGTTTTCACAAAACGTGATTCATTTGCTGTCTTTAAGACGCTACGGAGTGAAACCCACCTCTTTCTTCGGTCGGTCAGACACCAGCGTGTCTTCACCCTGTGGGTAGATGTGAACTAGAACCAGGTCACACTGCTGGATGGCCATCAGTCTAAGAAGACAAATCTATGTGTCATTTATCACCTTCTCAAAAGTAAAGAATCACTGTGTTGTATGCGGTGTTGACACATTTTTTTCACACATCGTCTGAAACCGACCTGTCTGAGCCTGCTGCCAGCTTGTTTTGTTCTAAAATGGTTTCCTGGATGCAATCTTCCAACATACGCACATGAGTATCACTGTATGATAAAACACAAAAAGAGAATGGCATTAGCGCAGGCTTAAATGTCTTAAAACGTTAAATGTGTAACACAAAGAGACCACCAAGAGCTTCTTTTATAAATACCAATTTATGAAGATCAATGAAGATTTGATTAATACTAGACAAGTTTCTGTTGTTGATGATGTTGATTTCTGTCATGTTAATTTACCTTTTAGCATTGGTTAGACAGATAATACGCCCCCTATTGGCAACTCTATCGGCTGTATCCATCAGAGTGGTGCGCCTCTCGTGCTGCAACTCTGTGATCTTGCATAACGACTCCACCGCAGCAACCAGCCCGTGCAGGATGCTGCAACACTCCGGGTCCTCACGTGGGTTGGGTGGCCCAACAGCTGCCAGAGCTGACATGAGCTGCCAGAGAGGAGAAGAGAATGCATCGTTATATCACAAGTCCAATTCGGAAGAAGACTTGTTGCACTTCTCTGTAACCATGCAGCTTTTTGTGGTCAGTGAGTTACCTCATGAGTGCTCTGTTCTTCCTGCCTCCAGCTGTTCAAGATGTGGAACTCTGAATCACTCACTATGTAGTTAACCTGCAAAAAAAGAAAAGAGGAGCAAGAAAATTTTAACAGCAGTGCATTGGTGCACTGTAAATACAATTAATAAAACGTTCTAAGCATATGCTCACATGTTAGATTTCCCCTTAGTGACCTCAACTGTCTTGTTTAGTCGTATTGCTTAAGTGAAACCAGTGGTTGGGGAAACAGAATGTGCTAAAACATTTCAGTTCCAGTTAAAAAAAACAACAAACAAACAAACAAACAAGAAGCTAACCAGTTTGTCCAGTGGATAAATATCATAGAGGATCCGGCAGTATTCCATTGAGCACTCCACAGCGCAGGTCCACAGGGACTTGGACACGGGCGCCAAAGGAATAACCCCTTGAGCTCGACTCTTCGTCAGCACGTCGCACTCCACCTGCTGGCGACTTGACTCTGCCATGTAGGGACAGTGGTCCACCACAAAGACCGTCTTGTGAGAGACCGAGAACATCTTTGTTTTGCACATCTGTAGCGTGCACGGATCTGAAAGAGTAACAGAGAATTACAGCAACGTTAAGCTCTGGGTAATTATAAAGTTTTCATTTTCAAATGCTTCAGTTGCTGCTAAAATTGCTACCTTCTGTTCTCCTTAGTCATAGTAATGCAGCAGAGTGTAAACATATATCTAATCCTAATTTCCCTGTATAATCCCTGGAGTAAATAGTTATTTAGATTTAGCCTGACATGAAATTGTAGGCTGAAGTAAGTGAGATCAGAAACTAATAATCTGGGTGTGGATTAACAAATTAAGATTCATTTTCATGGTCATACACATGACTCAAACTTCATGGGGTAATTTATTTGAGCAACAAGTCAAAATTCTTGTGTATATATACATACATATATATATATATATATATATATATATATATATATATATATATATATATATATATATATATATATATATACATACATACATACATACATACATACATACATACATACATACATATATATATATATATATATATATATATATATATATATATATATATATACATATATATATATATATATATATATATATATATATACACACACACACACACACACATATATATACATATATACATATACATATATATATATACACACACACATATATATATACATATATACATATATACACATATATATATACATATATATATATATATATATATATATATATATATATATATATATATATATACACACACACACACACACACATATATATATATATATATATATATATATATATATATATATATATATGTATTCTCAACAGCATCTTAAAGATCTTGCAGATTGCAACCAACTGAATACCCCTCACCCCAAACAAGCAGGAGAACCTAAAGTGGGTATGAAACTTGGTTTGTCCGCTTTGGGCTACTGTAGAAACATGGCAGACTGCATAGAAGAGGACCCGCTCCCTCTATACATATAAAAGGCTCATTCAAAGGTACCAAAAACGTAATAATTTGTATTTTTAGGCAATTATACACAAGTGAAAACATATTTATGTCCAGTATGATCCATTTATAGCCAATATATTCTCCTAAATGTTACATACTGGGCCTTTAAAGCACAACGATGGCTAAAAAACAAGAACATACGGCATAAATAAAGTATAATAACTCAGATATAATAACCCATAATTGGAAAATATAAGCCAGCAAAACCTGAAACAAACAAAGCCCGTGTTATACAGTATATGTGATGTTATGTGTGATGTCTAACACAAGAACATTGCCCATATCCGCCTCAGCACTCCAACAATATCTGTATATTACCTGTTTGGTAATATAATTATTATTTGACGTGGCTGCTCCTTTTAGCTCAGGTTTGGACTGATAAAGCGAGCCCATCAGCCACAGGACGTGTTGTTTACCGATAACCTGGTTAGCAGGCTAACATGACTTCTCGCTGAAGGTGCCTGACATTAGCCTTTGAGCTAACACTAGCCGGAATCATTCGTTTGCTGATTCACGTTTATTACCGCCCACACACATACTTACCCATTGTGGCATTTGTGTGATACTAAGCTGGATGTTTTCTATTAAATCCGCTTCCAAGCGATCATCACCTCGCCGTTTTTACCGACTTACAGTAACTAGCATAAACAATACACTTAGCCGTGACAAGCTAGCAGGTTTGTTATTGGCGGAAATATGTCCAGTGGCGTTCCGTCAACATTTTGCTTCCTGTGGGTAGCTGAGCCGCACTGTTAAATGGTTCCCAGCCCAGTTTGTAGCGCTATTCCACAATTCAGCGACTTAAAGAAAAAAGACCCCTGCTCAAAATGTTCCAGTAGTTTTGAAACTTCAAAGATATTTTGTTATCATACACACAGAACGTATATTATTTAATGCACAAAACAAACAATAATACATGCAAGAGATATAAACACAATTATTCAAAATCCACCATAACTTATGTGAGAGGTCAAACAGTATCCAGAAGATTCTTCATGTTTCTATAGACTGTTTTTGTTTATGAGACGGTGATAAGATTAATAAAGATTAATTTATTATATTATCACAATTATTAAATACAATTTTAAATAATATTTTTAAATAATACATTTAAATAATGTCAGGCTGGTGTTTTTTAGTGGTAGATGAAGAACTACTCTTCTTCTATAAAAAATATATGTTATATATATATATGCAGTTACACGTTATACTCAGTACTGCAGGCAACATGCTGATGTTTTAGACTGTAATATGGATGATCTCTCCATTGAGCATTCAGCTTCCTCTGTTCTCCTCTGAAGACCTGTTTGTTTGTTTTTTTTTCCACATTGGCTGTTGGCATTGGCATTAAAATGTTAAATTTCCAATCTTTCTCAAGCATTATAGGAAGAGTGATTGATCCAGTTGATTCAATTTAGTACTTATCTTATCTTTACTGAAATCTTGTTTCTTCTTCTTTTTCTTCTCTTTGTGTATATGTGTCATTGATATCTGCTTGTCAAACATGTCAAAAAGCCCCAATAAAAAGAGTGTTAAAATAATGTTGCACTTAATTTATCATTTTAATGTATATTTGACATTTTGGCAGAGATTACACTGGTGAGCATCAAGAGGATAAACCTTTTAAGATGTCTGTAACATACCTGTACCTCTGATGCTACCCTCGTGCCAAATTGTTTTTTGTTATTTTCAGCCTAGTGGTATCAAAGAAAAGGATTTTTCATCCAGTATGTTTAGTGTATGATGATAGTTACATCATTTCATCGCTGCCAGCATGATTATACACCTCTAGTTGTTTTGTATGAGCGGAGGAAGCCTCTGTTTTGTTTATCACCCCAAAATAATGC
This sequence comes from Sciaenops ocellatus, assembly GCA_033000465.1. NCBI lineage: Eukaryota > Metazoa > Chordata > Actinopteri > Sciaenidae > Sciaenops > Sciaenops ocellatus. The sequence goes on from CP136889.1 coordinate 11,512,827, forward strand.
TTAATTACTTTATGAAATAGTTCTGTTACACTAAACTGTTAACTGTGATTTAACAAACACTGTAGCAGAATAAGCCTTTTAAATGTGTCATTAATCATATGTTGCTTTATGTAAACCCTGGTTTGATTCCTGTGATCAAGAATGTGATCGTCTTCTTGGTTTTCTCAGAAATGTTAAGATGCAGATGAGATGCAGGAATACTTTAATCTGTCTATGAACTGATTTAAAATGACTTGGTGTACTTGCTGAAAGAAACACTTTAACTACATTTTATGACACCTGAAACTGATTCACATTAACCCAACATTAGTAATTTTAATGAAAATCTCACAATACATAGTATCACTTTAGATGTCTAAGTGTTTTATTAAATACTCAGTGGACTACTGTTACGATTTTTTTTATGTGTTTTGGTGTACATCCTTGATCAGGGGCCTCAGGACACGGTGAACAGCAGCAGCTCAGGCAGTGGGGAGACAAAAAAAATGATAAAGAATGGTGAGAAAGACAATCTTTGAACTGTACAATTATTGAAGAAGTGATATTATATGGATGAACACGTTTACACAATGAGATACTGTGCATTGCTTTCAAAATTCTGCCCTATTCTAAGTTCATACTTAACTTTTTTTTCAACCACAGCTCCAGCAGTGGAGTGAAAGAGAACAATAAAGAGTGATTAGTCAGAGAGACAAATAATATTTGAATTAAGATGTAAGTGATATTATATTTAGTCAGGGGCTCATACTTACTTTTTTCATCTGGAGTGAACAGTAAAATTGGTTAGTAAGACAGTCTTTGAATTATTGAATGAATGATTTGAATTTGCTTAGGAATGAGAAGCTCATACTCACCTTTTTTTGTCCATGTGAGAATAAGGAGCTACCAGAGGATGTTAGCTAAGTGTTTTTTTCAGGGATCTTCAAGCTGCATGAAATTTAAACTGCTCCCTTGAGGAGCTTTCTTGGTGGTGAGAGTGGAAGTGCTTGTTGTATAGTTGTTCTTTGCAGCTTTTTGGCAGCTTCGACAGCCCTGCCAGACGCAAGGGCTTCCTGTAGCATCACCGGCCTTGCCAGACGCAAAGGACAGCGCCCAGGATGAAAGAAAAGTCGACCCAGCCATCGTGCCAAAGGATAGTAGGATACTTTTTTTTTTTAAAAATCCCAGTGCAAGATGCCAGACGCAAAGGTTGTCTGGGGATTTGTTTGCCCTGCGAGATGCAAAGGCCGCCCCATAGGGTCAAAACGGTCAGTCAGTCATCCCTGCCAGTTGTCGAGGAAATGATGGTCCCAGTGCAAGATGCTACCTGAATGACAAACAGAATTGAAGAAAAAAAAAAGATCAAATATACAAATATTTATGTGAAAAGTTCACAGTATAAGAATATTTGAAATGTACCAGATGATGTGCGTTAATGTACCTGGGTTTTCATCATTCATCGTCACTCTGAGTCGCTGTCATCAGACCACCGTGGCATCTTAGAGGCCATCGTCATGGTCAGGGAGAGGGTCAGGAAAGGCAGGAGGAGAAAGAGGAGGAGCAGGAGGAGGAGGAGTAGCATACACATATATATGTGTGTAATATACTATACACTAAAAATATAATACAAAATATACTAAAAAAATAGTACTTAAACAGTACTTGGTAAATGTAGTGACTTTCCACCACTGTTCATTCATTTTTCCGTAGGGTCATCATTAAAATGTATTTGGCCCTGCATAATAAGGTACTGTAGGGGGCGGTAGTGCACCTCAACATTTATTATCACCCCGTTGAAAAAATAAGAGGAAGTCCACAGACTGTAGTCTGTTAACAGGGTCGCTCGTTTAACCGTAACACCTGCTCTTCTCCTCTGCTGCCCCGGTGAAGTCTTTGTAAATGTTGGAGTTAAACTCCATTACCACCACAAGCAAAGATGTTATCATTACGGGGAGAAAGTAGACCCCTGTGCGATCACAAACATGTATTTAAAGTTACAAACCGTCGCTGGATATCGAGTAACGGTTGATTTTGTCGTCATTCTGATTAGTAACGTTAACCGGGCAGCAACGTACGCGGGGTTGAGGTAACGTTTGGGGCTGGCTGTATGCCGAACATCCCTCAAACATCCTAAACAACGCAAAAGTGAGGATACTCGAAGATGTACTCATACAACAGCTAACATAACAGGAGGAATGTGTCCACAGTGGGCGTAACTTGATCTGTCAAATGTGGCTGAACGATATTAACACCCTCCTCCTCCTCCTCCGTCTCCGACCCCACCCGTTTGATTTCCATTCTCTCAAGTCACAACTTGAACCAAACTTTTAAGCGACTGAATCAGTGTTGGGAAACAATAAAGCAAGAATGAGCTGAGGACGGGGCTGCACTTCACAGCTACTGTAACAACAGTTTAGATTGGTGGAGTTTATTTTGCTTCCATGTGACTGAAACCTAAACTCAAGGACTATGAGCGACAACGACATCTTCGAGATGGACGATCTGGCTGAGACGGAGGAGATGGAGGAGGGTGACGTTAAGTTGGAGATGATAGACGAGGACTTTGGTGAGAGAACAAACTTTTTTATCTTGTTGTCTTATTGTTGGTTCATGGACAAAATCTGGACTTGATCACAGACACACTGCACTTCTGATAACTTGAGTTATAACACACGTTAGCCCATGTTCATGTCTGGGAAAGTTGCCACCCACTCATTCATCACTGCTCTACTTTATAGTTTGTTCCCAGTTTAAACACTTTATTTTACAACACTTTTAAAAGTTGACCAAATTACTGGTATTTAAGTACAATTTTGAGATACTTGTACTTTACTCCGGTATTTTTATCTGCAACTTACCTCTACTTACAGGTCCAGTGTGAGATTTATGTTATAAGATGGCATTAATATTCTCATTACTATATAATTACCTGGAAATAAGAATCATCATGTTTTTGTTACCTTAGCATGAGCCTTTTGGCTTGTCCTACACGCTTGGAAGGGGAGCTTGAGGCAAGGGGTGTTCAAATGGTTGCAACCTCACCACTAGATGCTACAAAATCCTACACACTGGACCTCTAACATTTGAGTACTTTTGGTACATTTTGTTGCTAATAATTTTGCACTTATAGCTCCTTGACTGCTACTTATAATAGAATGTTATGGCATTGTTTTGGTGCTGTTTCCACTAAAGTAAGAGATCTGCTTGAAATGAATGGTCCATGCCCATTTCTGCTATTGTGAAACATGAGAATTAATTTAAACTGTGATACCGTTTAAATCAGGCACATGGCAGAACAACTGTGTAAAAGCAGTGAGGGGGGTGTGGTGCACACATTTTCAAGAGGGCACAAGCTCACACTACCATATCTACAACACAGATACAGGGCCAGACCTGATTACATCGCTCAGCATTGTTTTGTTTCTTGCATTTTTTCCATTCCTGACACTACAAAGTGAAACTGCAACTTAACCCTGGAATACAGTACAATGTCTGTAGCTGCTGTCAGCTCACACGCTTGTATTTTATGGAAAATATTCCCCGATCTACAAGCTCTTTTGTGTTTTGTCATGTCCACAATGACGTACAGTATGCTATTGCATGCAGTCACAGTTGACTGAGAGATAAATGATCCTTGGGGTTAACTTTAACAGTTGTCAATAAAAAGCTCTGACTATTTGACCAATGCTTTTCACACTGACCATGCCAAAGTGCACTCCGCTTAATGGAGCCTATAGTCACTTGTAATGAATTATTCATGTTCACACTTTTTTCCAGCCTGTGATGCTGGGATAAGAGCAGAACAACACAGACCTTTATAGTTTGTTACATGTTATAGTTTCAGCTTTATAATGTGTGAAATGAACATTATGTTGGCGCAGGAAGGCTAATTTTAGATGCCACAGGTCTGACACTGCAGGTCAGTGCATATTAGGGAGGATTTCCACTGCTGCAAGCATGTTTCAGTGACAGTTAAGCATCAGTGATCCTTTGTTCAAAACATACAACAATAGGCACAGAAGCAACATCTTAGAGCTGATTTAGTTCCTGTGAAGGACGTTTCACTACCCACGTGTTCAAAAAAGAATTTCCTGTCAGATGGTGAGGACACATGGCAGTGGCTGGCATTAAACATGTCAAACTGTTAGCCCTCAGGTCAAATACAATGTGTATCATGCAAATTTATGCTACTAAGAGTAAAAAAAAAAATCCAGTTTGGCACATCTGTTTCTGTTATGAATTATGCTTTTTCTTTTCGCTGTTTGTTTGGTTCGCTGTTATTACTTTGTGTGTTGTTATAGAGGATGTTCTCTAGAGAGGAAGTGAGCACTGGGCGGGTGGGTTGTGCTAAAAAAGCAGATCCTTATGGGCAGAGATTCACCATGCTTTTCAAAAGAATCACACTTACTGACTCACTGTTTGTCTCAGAGGTTTCGTTGACTTTTATGACTCAGGTGTCGGTGCAAATTTTATGGTGACGGTATGTGGGTACTACAGCGTGAGCTCTAATCCACAGCGAACAACTAAAACTCAAACTTTTTATACCACGTACCACCTCAGAACATATTCATCTCTCCAATTATTTCGACAGAGGTTAAAATCCAGCAGCGTAGGCCGACCCTGTTCAACTACAGACAGTTACACAGGAGGCAGATTTATTCTTATTAAGAAGATTTTTTATTGTTGTTGAATCCTGAACAGAACCGGTTCAAGAATCAGAGTTCATTTGGTAGAAAAGTGATACCCCTGATCCGCACTTCTCTTCTTAATATTTCCTGTTTGGAGCCGTGATTGCAGTTTTGAAACATAAATTGTACCTCCACCTATTATCTCAAGTCATATTTAACTAGATCATTACCTTAGATGTGATATTACACTCATGATACTGTGAGGATTCAGGCCTACAATACGTCAGCATAAAAGCTGGATAAACCGTGAAGCAGCTGCTTGTAATGCTCTTGTTCTAATATGTTTTTTTGTGCCACGTTTTCCACAAGTGAGAGGAGTTAAATATTAAAAAGCCAGGCTGTTGTATTACAGCGAGTTATTAATATGTCTGTATCACAATAACAATATCCTAAGGGCCACAGTCATTACGTATTAATTTGTTACTGGTTCACCTACTTGTCCTAACAATAACAGACTTATATCGTAACAAGCTTCGTCAGGCTGGTAGAGGACTTTGTCACAGGAAAGTCTTATTTGATGAGTAGTGATTCCCAGGGTGTTACTATGGCCCGTGTTTTGAAAACAACATCTGCCTTTAGTTAGTTTTCTCATAGTGCTTTGGTTAATATGGAAAGATTGTTGGAGTTTCCCCACTGAATGTTGTGTCATCTGTTTCGTAAAAAAAAAAGAAAGGCTTTTGATTATGAACCGTACATTTAGATTTTATAGCTTATAATATTGTATTTGTTTGGTTTTGATGTGGTCACTGGTGTGAATGCTTTCATTTCTGAATGAGTATTTGGGGGGAAACACTGCGTTGCATACTGTAGGTGGCAGACTGGTGACCTATTTCTTTTCTTTTTCCAGGGAGTAACTGTGTGGTCAGTGCGCGATCATGTGCAAGCTATAAAAAAAACATGGATCTTTTCCTTTAACTTTTGGCTTAAAAATTAAACACATAAGTTAAAACGCCAAGTCATTGTCTAAGACATTTCTTTCCTTCTGTAAAAAGGTTGCTCAACATGAAATGATCAGATGAGGGTGAGGCATCTAAGAGATGCAAACCTTGCATTTGAGAACTCATCACATAAAGAATAACTCTGACCTCAAAGTGCAGTTGACGTTGATGATAATGTCATTAGTTCTGCATGTATTTGGTCATAAAACAAAGTGGACAAATTTAAAATTTGGACTGTTGGATGGACTGACCCTGCTACTCTTGGGGCCACGCTGCTCGCATGGCTGAAAACATTACTTTATCATCCTGAGCACATAACAGTTACTAAGAGTTACACGTTTCATGAGAAATCTATTAACTTAAAGGTTATATTAGCCATTACTTATTGCTATACATAATACATATGAGCTGCTCTTCTTTTTATTTAATATAAACACATAACGGTGTAGTGGATGTTGTGTCATCTGTTGTGTAAAAAAAAAAAAAAAAAAAAAAAAAAAAAGTAGTACTTGCTGTGTTATTTCACATAGATAGATACTTCATTGTCCTTACAAGGAAATTTGTTGCCACAGTCTGTGCAAAGCCTCACATAAATACATAAATACACAGATGCATTAAACACCACAACAAAACCACAAAAATATGCATTATATCCAGCACATTTTTCCACCCATAGCTCTCAGCACATGGCAGTTACTGGGGTGTTTTGTTAAGAGATGCTATGACAGAAGGGACAAAACTCCTGCCATAGCGTGCCCCGTTTACAGGTCAGAGACCTTTAGCTGTGACCAGTACGGGAGCAGTACGAAGGATGAGTTGAGTTGGTGGCTGGGGTCATGTGCTATACTGCCATTATTAAAGCATCTGAACAGTTAAGCTGTGGTTTGAACTGGTTCAGTTAAAGCAGAACTTTTGGGGCATAGCTGGGTGCTTAGTTGGACCATGTCGCTGTGCTGTCACAAACAGCAGGTAAATGGCAGCTGAACAGGAGGTATGGTGATGTCATCTTAACAGGATCCATCCCGCACAGGTGATTCAGAGGAGCGCCACATGATAATAATGTACTCAGGAAATAATAGTCGTTAGGGTAATGAGTTTCAGCTGATCATATCATTAACTTCTAAGAAAGGAAGTCAGAAATATCACTACCCACCATATTATATGACATTGTCTTCCTACAATAACTTTTTACAACCTAGTGTAAAGAGTGTAAATAATATGTAAACTCTTTGTACAGTAAAATTACAGCAGTGGCAATGGTCTTATGATACAGCCGTGATTTTCTTTCCTGATTTATAGCTTCAGGGTAGTAAACAGTTCACATTTACACACAAACAGACCTCAGCTGACCTCAGTTTGTTATTATTATTATTATAAATATTATTTGTTTGGTACTTCTGATGTTGCCTTCATAAGATCATACAAGATAAGACAAAACATTTAAACTATCATTGAAAATATTACTGTATTAAATAACCATTATGTGATAATGTAATGTATGAAAACAAATGTAATATACATGTATAACGTGTGCATACCTGTGTACAAATATGTGTATTCCTTCCAGTGAAATCTTTTTACATACCTGTACATACATCTGTGATAAAACATGATAATCAGCCTGACACTGGACTGGTCTGGCTCAAGTTAATATCTATATAGTTTAGTATTTCTTTTATTATTTTCATGTTTGTATTCACATTTTTGTATGTTGTGTTTTCACAGTTTATCCCGAAGAGTTCTTACCAACATATCACAGTATTAAAGAAGGAGCAACAGTAGCGAAAGCACAGCTGGTGAGTCAACACAGCAACATTAGCAGCACATCAGTCAAATGTACCTTATATGTGTACATATGGGGCGAAGATTGACTGATTGATTGTTTGAATTAAGCTGCCATACTGTCCAGGTGCAGGAAGACACGTCACTTGTATCTTTAAATATTATTTACACATCTTTGTGTTTTTGTAAGGTTAGTATGAAAATTGTAGCCACTTTTACTGAAACTTTTCTCAAGTATTTAGCCAACAGAAGGCAGATATTGAAGTCAGTGGATCATGGAAGTGGTTACACGTTACATAGAGCTTTATTAATACCTGCCACAAGTCTGATTGTGTGGAGAGAGAGAGAGAGAGAGAGAGAGAGACAGACAGAGAGAGATAAGGGCGTGGGTCATTATGCTTGTTGACTCTTCCTACTTCTCCTGCATGGCCCACAGCACTCATTAAATAGGCTGGTGAAGGTCAGTATTTACCAGTATCTCTGCACAGACCGTCCACGCACTCTCTGTGCATCATGTACGACATTATGGAGGAAGAGGTGTACGAGTTTCAGGCCACAGAGTTGTCTGATGAGCCTTGTTTTTGCCCTCAGGCAGAGTTTAATGACAAACCGGACTCCTTGTTCTTCAACGACGGCGTGAGGAGGATCGACTTCATCCTGGTTTACGAAGATGAGGACAAGAAGGACTTTGAGAAGAGGCACACGTTCCAGAGGCGCAAAGTAGGTCTTTGATTTGTAATCATCTTTTTGAGCTGTTAAACAGAAGTATTCAAATAAGTGCTTCCACAAAAGCATCTGTAAAAGTTGATATGTTTTAAGGTTTTTCATGCTTGGCCTCCATTGAGTAACACACAGTAGAGAGATGACAGGGAATGTCACCAGAGAGAGGAAGCGTGTGGCATGCAAATTTGTGTTACTAAATAACATACTGTTGAAATTCTAGTTTTTAGTTGTAGATTTTATATAAATTCACGTCAAATTCACTGAGTAAAAGTCAATCAACAACGTGAACTGTGGAAAACAAACTCATTATAACAGACAGGAATGCAAATGAGCTCTTCTACTGAGAAAACATTGGATATGAGATGCCCGTGTATGTTTTATTACAAATGCCAGCTGTATTGACCCTTGCCTGTTTGTAAAGGGAGTTTTTATTTGCAGCAGTCTTGAGTTCTTCTGGAATTTCAATCAGTCGTGTCGGTGTATGTTCCGCACACTGTGCACAGTAACGCTTTAATCTTTAATTAACCAGGAAAGGGAACAGCTGTGCATACATTGTTTCTATAGTTCCCCTTCTACTTCACATTCATTCGTCATTTCACATTGTGATTTGTTCGGGAACAGCTCAGGCTGGCTACGTTCCTCGAGGGAAGTTAAAATGAAGCGCGCGACGCCTTCAATTACACCACCAAAACTTTGCCAAGAAAAGATCAGATCACGTCGGTCAGATCATTAGTCTCCTTATCTAAATTTTGTTTTTAAGGGCTGGTCCTGAAATTTGAAGCCTTCGCACAGCAGAGAGAACAAACATTATAACAGAAAGCAAACAGTTCTTCTACATGTTAGTAAAGCCACTTGTTGCTTTTACATAACACAAATCTAAATTTCCGGCATTGATGCACACAAATTAAGAACACTGAGATATGCTCTGAAATACGTAGGTGTGTTGTTTGTCGCTGATTGTTACTAGTGTCTTTCACAATAGGTTTACAGTGAGCGATGTGTAATATAATGCTTGAAAATATTGTAGATCCACAGGCCTAAGAGGCTGTTACCTGCACTGTTGCAATCCTAACCTCCAAGTGGTTTTGAAACTGTGCCCTGTGAAGACTAAAATCAAACACCATTAAACGGTGGATTGTAAAGTTTAGGTCTTTAATGGGTGAAAAAATGAACTGATAAGGTAGCTAGATATGTTGTTTTTTCTGCAACAGCATATTTAGCAACTCACAGGAGCATATCATATCTGATCAGCCAGTTTTAGCCAGTTACTGTTGTGTCAGAGCTCATGCACTTCATCACCACGGATCCACTAAGACTGATGCAATTCCTCATTTCTAATCATCCCAAAGCAGACTAAATCCAGTTAGGGATGTGAGGAGCAACAGTCTCTACCAGGCACTCCCTTTACCTTGTTTTTCCAGAGCCAGACATGGGTCAAACAGAAGTTGCAAAACCTTTTTTCCTCTGCTTGGACTCTGACTGCTTCATGCAGTTAGACTGCTGGTTCATTTTTGGTACTGTTAGCTAAATCGTTAGCTTAAAATGCTAAATTGACTTTTAAAGATCCAGTGCGTGAGATTTATTTATTTACAGAACATGGCAGAAATTGAACTAAAACATGCACAACTATGTTTTTATTCATGTATAATCATCTAAACAAACAGTAATATTTGGGTTGAGTGAGAATATATAAAGGTGCTTTTGATGATAATGATCCCAGCTAATCAAATAACACATCAGAAAGTTTAAATGTAGTTGGCACAAGAAGACTTCATTGTATTTATTGTTCCTGAGCGATACTCTCTATTATTTGAATATGTTTCATACTTTTCGAGAGTAATTCAGAGCTTTTTATGTGTTTTCTGTGTAGCTGTGCAGCAGATCAAAAAGTGTACCCAGCGTTAAATTCACTGAAGCGCTAGAACCTGTCAGGACTTGCTTACAGTGTCATCATCCTTTGCCACTATGTGCAGTGTAAATAATGCCTATGTCATGGAACTGGGACGTGCGCAAATAACTGAGCTGTCAACTCAACAGTTTGATTTAAAAAACATAAAAGTTGCACCTTACAGACTGTGAAGCCTCTTTAGATTTGTTATATTAGGTGACATAAAGATCATCATGGTGCTAATGTACATTATGGACACAATAAGCACATTCTTTCCATGAAATACCACAGTAGAAATATGTCTTGAGCTGTCATCTTGACTTTTGTAGACATACCCTTGACAATGCTCTCAGTATTTACTCTGCAGACTTGGCATGCATATAATTTTACTAAATCTGGTGCAGAAAGTGAATCACAATTGCCAGAGAGCAGCTGCGGACATTAAAGTAAGAAGCTCATTGAAACTCTGTTCTCCTCATGTAGAGACGGCGAGAGTATTTTGAGGCCAGCCTGATGAAGATGGGAATGGAGTTGGAGGCGACACAATCTGTAAGTAGACTGCACCCTTTGTAAGGTTTCTCTTGTTGTATTTCACACTGAACACGATCGTTCTTTGTGTTCTGCAGGTGATCGATGACAAGCTGATGTACGTCAAAATCCACATGCCGTGGGACGTGCTCTGCACCTACGCCGAGGTCCTGCACATCAAGCTTCCCATCCAGCCCAATGACCTCTCCTCACGTCCGTCCCCGTGGTACTTTTTCTCCTGCATCACCAAGCACTTCTACCCCAACGAGGACCTGATCAAGAAAGAGACCGAGTTCTTCACCGCCCCCTTTGAGAAAGACCGTTTGGACTACTTCTACGTTAGGGACAAAGATTTGTTCTTCACGCCGGCCATGAGGAGCAGGATGGTAAGTTGTCTAATGTTGTTGCAGCGTACAAGTTCATATTTCAGGAATTCTGTAAGGATTTAAACATCAAACCTCTTCTTCTTCCAGGCATATTACATCCTGAGTCGTGCCCCGTATGAAGTACGAGGGAACGTAAAGAAGTTTGGCATCACCAAACTGTTGGATGGTGGAGTGTACAAAGCTGCCTATCCTCTCCATGATGTAAGTGTAAATGTTCATATAAGCATCGATTTTGATCTCATTTAGTTTGTTTGTAAAAGTCATGTTTAATACGGTTTTAGGCTCTAAACATGTACTTAATATTTCATTTGTTTGTATTATCTCCCTGTTGGCTTTATCAGTGCAGGTTCAACGTCAAGTCCAAAGAACAGGACTGCCCCAACGAGAGGTTTCTGCTCTATGAAGAATGGGCTCATCCCAAAAGCTTCTACAAGATGCAACCACTTGACCTCATAAGGTGAACACAATCTTTTATGTTCTCGTCACAAAAAGGAACTTAAAGGACTCAAATTAGTCTTTCACGACAGCATTTCAATTCAACTTAAACTGAAATGTCAATCAAAAGTGTTGGTCTGCAGTTATATTTCCTGTGCGCTCACGCAGGAATAAAGTCTTTTATGTCTTTGTCCTGTTGAGTTTTGTTTTCCTAACAGTACAGTCACTGTTTTTTTTTTTTTTTTCCCACAGGAAGTATTATGGGGAGAAGATTGGCATTTACTTTGCCTGGTTGGGTTTCTACACGATAATGCTCGCTCTGGCTGCTGTTGTTGGACTGGGTTGTTTCATTTATGGATATAAGACTCAAGAAACCAGCACCTGGAGGTACGCTCTATCAAACGCCCCCAAGAGATTTGGAATGACGAACTCGTCAATAAATTCTGTATATATGATGTTTTTGGAGTTGAATCGATAAAGGTTTAATCCTCATCAGCCTATTCTTCACCCTGCTGTTCATCATTGCTTCTTTTTCATAAATTTCCCTGTGTAATAGTCTCTGTTCTGTGTTTAAAACGCTGCAGCAAAGAGGTGTGCGACCCTGAAATTGGAGGGAAAATTGTGATGTGTCCACAGTGTGACAAGGAATGCAAATACTGGAGGTTGAACAGCACCTGTGAGGCTTCAAAAGTGAGTTTGATTTTATTTCAGTGTTAAATTTGAACGCGTTTCTACAGAGTTTTTTCAGTTTATCCCCCTGCTAATGTCGCTCAATATGCAATAGACGCAAATCTATGTCAGCAAACATTTGTGAGCAAATGTGTCAGCATTTAATACTGTAGGTTCTCTTTAAGTTCTGAGGATCATTTTTGGATTTCAGCTCCTCACACTGTGTTGAAGACAGTTCTTACGGCACCAGCACACAATACAGTGACAGAATTTCCATATTGAAATGTTGTGTGGCTGTTATACCGAGTGGCACAGCAACCGTTGTGTTTTGAACAGATTTGCATGTAAGCAGGATTCAACAGTGACGGTAATGGCCTCCATGTTTCTCTTTTTTCCTTGTAGAAACTTTGTATATTTGATAACTTTGGAACCCTGGTGTTTGCTGTTTTCATGGCAATATGGGGTGAGTTTTACACAATTTCACAAAACATTTCCACAGAGTGTATGCAATGTTAGTATCCAAAATTTAGACCCTAGTTGTATTTATAACTCACAATTTGAAATGTTTATTTTTTCCTTTTTGAGACAGATTTTACGTGTATCTGGAGGAAGGTGCAGACAATACTGTGTATTGTGTAATGTTTTCATCTTTGACGTTACCTGATTGTCCTGCTTGTTTGTTCCTACTCCTGTTCATTTCCTCGCTATAGTAACTTTGTTCCTGGAGTTTTGGAAGCGCTACCAGGCGGAGCTGGAGTACGAGTGGGACACTGTGGAGTTTCTGGAGCAGGAAGAGCCGCCTCGTCCTGAATATGAAGCCAAGTGTATCTATGAGAGGAAAAACCCAATCACAGGGGTAAATCACACGCCAAGATGTCTTTTTTCCAGCTGATCTTGTATCCCATCGTCAGAAAACTGGTTTAATGTTTAGATAAAACAAACTTTTATATTTGATTGAAATTGTTTAGAAATACTTTGTTCCAATAAATGTTTTCATGTTGTTCATGTGATTTAGCTGAAAGAAAAAGTGCCCTATACAACCTGTGGACGATGTCTTCGAGTGTCGATAGGAATTGGGACAGTCTTATTCTGGGTAATGTAAATAACTGACATCTTTATTTCAATTTATTTTTCTTTAAATTGTGAGTAAATATGTTTATGATGTAATTTTAGGAGAAATTATAATTTTTTTGAATGGAAAGATTTAAACTAATCTAAATATTCACTTATTTATTATGGGGAACTGAAATATCCATTTATGTTGAATTGTATGCTTTCATGGAGACAAATTATGTTTCTGTATGTTCAGCTGACATGACGCTGACTTAACTTAGTACCAAATTCACAGCTCAATTTTTCAGAAATTATGAACCAGTAAAATAAACCATTACCTGTTTATATTTTTTTTAATATTCAGTTATATTTTGTCCTTCAGATTATGTTGATCCTGGCGTCCATCGTGGCCATCACTGTCTATCGGCTGGCTGCTTTTTTTGCCTTCTCAGCTCGACTCAGAGCTCAGGACCTGAAGGAGCTGGAACCTTTAAAGGAGTACGTGACGCCGCAGATGGCCACTTCTGTCACAGCCTCCCTCATCAGCTTTGTTGTAATTATGATCCTCAATGTTCTCTATGAGCGCTTCGCCATCTGGATCACTGACTTCGGTGAGTTTGAGTTGTACTTCCACTCTTTATTGGCTTGCATGTGCTTTATTCCCTGAACCCTTTCTTATCTTATGCACAATAACAGAGCTTCCGCGGACGAAGACGGACTACGAGAACAGCTTGACTCTGAAGATGTTCCTCTTTCAGTTCGTCAACTATTACTCCTCCTGTTTCTACATCGCCTTCGTCAAAGGGAAAGCGGTTGGCTATCCTAAAGAGCCTGTTTATCTCATGGGAGAATACCGGAATGAGGAGGTACAATCTGTCTACTTAGCTGTCACGTGTTTAATTTTTATTATTACTTATTATGTTATTTTTCACCCTTGGCTTGTGTCGTGTTGTCCTGCAGTGTGATCCTGGTGGTTGTCTAATTGAGCTGACGACTCAGCTTTCTATCATCATGGGTGGAAAAGCCATCTGGAACAACATACAAGAGGTCTTGCTACCGTAAGAAGTCAGAATATAAGACTCATGTGAAGCTCATAGATGCAGCATATCTCCAGTTACGACAGGAGACAAGGCCACAGGGCTAATAGCTACTCATACACCAACACTGCTGTCATACTGAGTCACTGTTACTGTATGATTTCTTCCATGCCTCCACAGGTGGGTGAAGAATTTCATCTTCCGCTACTGCACCCGTGTGGACTCAGAGAAGGTCATTCCTCGCTGGGAACAGGACTACCAGCTCCAGCCTGTTTCAAAACTAGGACTCTTCTATGAATATCTGGAGATGGGTAAGAGGGGAAAATGTCTTCTTCAGTCCTTTCATCTGCCACATTTACAGCTGCACACCTGGAGCCGGTTGCACAAGACATTCTTCAGTTTAAAAGAAAAGTTTATGTGTTGTGAAAATAGCAAACAAATGTTCAATGCAGAGCTACAGCCCGGAGGTGATTAGCTGAGCTTAGCTAGCTTTTTCACAGTTAATAAATACTCCTATCAGTACCTCTAAAGCTCACCAGTTAACATGCTGCGTAAATGCAAAAGTTTGTGGTTTTTGAGGAGTAACAAATTGTTTCTTCATAATACAAGAAGTCTGTGTTACAGCACATTTATTTACTAGCAACTGATTTGTACATGACTGAAGTCTTTAGCAAAGACTTTCTTTACATTTTAATGGTATAACCCCATTTAGTTTGAATCTAGTAACTAACTAAGAACTCATGAGGGAATTAACACGCACTAAATAATCAATATACAAATCCTGGGTAGTCGCTTCTTTAATAAATGTATCTTTGTGTACATTTATTGTCTCTCGCAGTGATCCAGTTTGGTTTTGTGACCCTGTTCGTGGCGTCCTTCCCTCTGGCTCCGGTCCTGGCTCTGGTCAACAATCTGTTTGAGATTCGGGTCGATGCTTGGAAAATCACCACTCAGTTTCGCCGCGTCGTGCCAGAAAAGGCTCAGCATATAGGCGCATGGCAGCCCATTCTTCAAGGCATTGCTATATTAGCTGTGGCGACAAATGTTAGTTACAGTTGTAAAATCAAAAGCAACCTTCAATAAATCCTATTTTTGTTGTTTAGTGTTGATATAATGAAATACAACAAACTACAGATTCAAAAATAACCATGTATTTGAATCTTTGTGTCTCAACAGGCCATGATCATTGCTTTTACATCAGACATGATTCCACGGTTGGTCTACTACTGGTCTTTCTCTGTGGACGGAAGTAACTCTACTAACACCATGGAGGGCTACATCAACAGCTCGCTGTCTGTATTCAACACCAATGACTTCTTGAACAAAAGCAGGCCCCTGGGCAGAATGCCCAACATCACCACCTGCAGGTACGAAGATCGACTCATCTCTGTGTGCTGCATTCAATTTTGGAACACACGTGAATACTTTTAAACTCTTTCAGCGTAGTTTTAAAGATATTATTGATACTATGCATAGGATTAGATATTCACTAAATATATGTGTAACATTTTGGGAGAGACAAATAAGTTGTATTTGAGCAGAGCCAGCTGTCCAATTTCCACACAGTATCTCTGCAGAAAAATGACTACAGATAATAGTGTGATGGAAACTTCTGGACAAATTACAACTTTATGAAGTACACACACTTAAAAAGATACAAAATAAGAAGACAAGTTCAATACATGACGGTCCTTTTTTGGGTTCTGACAGAAACTATATATTATTTTCTACTTCAGGTATCGAGATTTTCGGTATCCTCCCGGGCACCCGAGGGAGTACCAGTACAATATCTACTACTGGCATGTGATCGCTGCTAAAATGGCTTTCATAATTGTTGTGGAGGTAAACAAATATTCCTGACACTAAAAAATGATTATGGAAACATGAATTATTAAAACATATTAATGGAGGCGTCTTCTTCTTCTTCTCCTCACAGCACATTGTTTACCTTACAAAGTTCATCCTGTCCTACGTGATCCCAGACGTCCCGTATGCTGTCAAAGAACAGATAAAACGAGAGAAATACTTGACCCAGGTTATCCTCCACGAGACCAACCTCAAGCTGGTGACCAAACGTTTGAAACCAGCCGAGGACGAGACTGTTACGGAAACTTTGGCGAACGTGGCAATGGAGGAGATGGAACCTGATTTCGACTAGTAGAAGATAAATGTATGAAAGAAGAGATGTTCATCCCCGATACTGTACATACACCACCTACCCACATCTCTTTAAATACTGAACAACACCGTGTGAACCAGGTGATAGCATAGAAAATGTGTAAGAAAGAAGACGTCTGAAGTTTCCTACGTGGTTGTTGGACAAACAAAGGACTGCTGCGTTGTCTTTACTCTTATGTCAGGCCAAAGAGTGTAAAAGGAAAAAGAACAGTGCATCTGTCATCTATCACCTCTGAAAGTGAAACTATGAATGTCAAACTCACACTAAGTAACACCAACTAACAACAAAACAATCCCAATTCAAAGTTCACTTACTAGTTTTTTGATATCACATCAGCAGATGAGAATATCATGGAGATGGGGCACTTGTAGCACTTGTAGGACACCTCGACATTGTTTGAGCTAAAACACAAGATACAATACATGTATGAAAGCTCAAATCTAGCATGTCGCCCTTTAGTTGGGATTTTTTTTTTTTTAATCAAAACCTTTTACCTAAAGCATCTTCCAGTTTTATGACATTAGGTTTTAGTTTAGTCTCACTCCATCCATTGTGCTACATGCTGCGGTGCTCAAAACAAGCGCCACTGCTGGGTTTTTTCCTGAAATATCAGTATTATTATTATTCACCAAATTTGCAAATGCAAATGCAATTTTGTTGTTGTCTCTGTTACTAGAACTAAAGAGCTGTAGTGATGTGTCAAACATCTCAGTGTTACACAAGTCATGAGATAGCTGGAGTTACTCACTTTTAAAGCCATATATACTGACTAGATGTGCCTTTATTTCCATAAGCTGAACGTGACTTTCTTCGGGGGTGGATTCAGTTTCAGTGCGGCCAAATCAGAAACTAACTGGAGCTGATGCCATGTAAAAGTCTGACATATACAAGTTTACAAACCACTAGAATGATTTGAATCTTTCTTATCAATACACCAAATAGCCTATATTTTAATGAATCACAGCCTTGAGAAGTATCTGATGATGTGAGTATGCCTCTTTCTCTATGCATGCACCCACATCCACTGAACTGTTTTGCACTTACAGAGTTCGAGTCCTGTGCCATGACCACTGCACTGCACGACATTTTGACTGCATGTTAGATCCTGTGATGAAAGCGATACAGTAATTAAATCTTCTCCTGTGGCATTGCTGAAATATTAGATCAGTACCTCTGCTGTATTATTGCCTCCTCGCCTTGTGATTTAAACAAATGGTACTATAACTACCATGTTTGTAAACAGTATCATATCAATATCTGACAATCTGTCTTGTCTTATTGTTCTATACAAATCCATAAATATGTTTTATATAAAAGTTTCCTTCCTGTACTTCAAAGATTTAGATTAAAAAAATGTTTCCACCAATGTTTGTTTCATTGTTTGTCGTCGTGGCACCTGTAATAAAAACACAACAGTGATGTCACAGTGAACCAACAATACCTGGAGTACACTTCTACGTCACTGCAGCAAAGACTTACAAACGCCAGTTTAAGTTGAGCCAAAAGCAGCTACAGCGCGCCATAACTGGTGCAACGTGTGTGCTGAGAAAAACATCTTTTCTCGACATAGTATTTTTTTTAAGTCAAGATCTGTTTATTGAAGCCTTTTCCAATATATCAAAAGTGCAATGCTGAATGGTCTTTACAAAAGCATGAGATAGACATGGGTACATATCAACAGCAATTAGCACCAATGTGTCCAAATATACATGAATTGAGTAGATACAACTCAAAAAAAGATAATTAACTCTAATCTCAAGATCTGTGTATGGTGATAGCTGCGCCACAAAGAAGACACTATGACACAAATATGTGTATAATGTAAACAGGACCATGTGCTTGAATTACCCATTTTAATATGTATCGCTGTAACAATTCTGATTGCATAAAGAGAAACAAAGAGTTTCAGGATGGCCTAGATCCAAGGATAACTTCAGTGTTTAACTCTGCACACTAACCACACACAGGCCTTTCTCACCTCACACTGTACATTGTGTTCAACATTACGGAGAATGTGTTTTATCCTGAATCCTTTTGTGAATCAACAGCTTCCAGTTTCTCATGATGTCATACTGTGAGAATCTGCATTACCTGCCAGATGAATTGCGCAAGTTTGCAAAATTAAATCTGGTTGGTGCAGAGGTGCATGCCACCAAAAACTATAAAACACAACGAAGAAGAGTTTACAAGACCACACCCAGAGCTCTGTATATGTGTTTTCTTTCACTATGGTTCCAGGTGTCCTGGCGTCTCACAGTTGGTCTTTCTGCACATATAGAGATCTCTAATAACACCATTGAAGGCTACGTCATCAACAGCTTGGTTTCTCCAGCTAGAGAAGGCCCCTGAATGGACACCTGAACATTGCAGAGAGGAAACTCAGGGGAGGTGCTGTAAACTTAATGAGATGTAATTGAAAGGTACCTGGAAAGCCAGCTCAACTGGTTATTCAACAGGTTCAACAATGTGGATAATGTCAGTCATTGCAGGTTCATCCACAAACCTCAGCTCTCAACATCACAGCTGAGTTTAAGACTTCAGGCCGTGATGGCATCAGAGTGACGGTGTGCTGCTCATCTTCCAGTATATCAAGAAGAAACATCTCATTACACTTTTACGCATTAGACAGGCTCCAACCTCTTGTTGAGCCAACGCTTGACTCTGTAGTTTGTTTTTCAGCCACGTGGAGGAAGAAACCATCTTCAAGAAGAACTGAACAATAATAATCAAAAACACAGACTCACATTAGCAACAAAAAGCCAAATCAAATAGTAATCTGAAAATAAACAAACTAGTTGCAGGTGGGAGGTCTTATTCCTCTCAGAAAATTGCCTATTGGTATTGAAAATCTCCCTATAGCAAAGAGCAACATTTGGTTTTGTTTGTTTGGTTTTGGTTTAGTTTGATCCAGTGGTTGATCCAGTTTTGTAAAATACACTTACAAGCGTTTACAAGAGTTTTGTTCATAATGTGATGCAGGAAGATTCAAGTCCCTAGAGGGAAGGCCTACGAGGAAAACTAGGAGTGTCTCTCATGTTTCTATTTAGAGTCTTACTCACTAAAAAATACATTTTTAAAATACTTTTCTGTCATCTGTGTTTAATTTTGTTTCAGTTAACCCTCTTGAGGATCATGGGAATACGAGTATTAGTCATGGGAAAATTGTTGTGCTTTAAGAAAAGGGTACACAACGGTTTCTTGGATGTTTCTTAGATGTTTGTTTTATATAATTAATTAATAATTCCTTAACATAAACTGCTAAGGTACCTTTAGGTATGCATGCTTATTACCATTTACCATCCATTGGAGCTTATGAAGATTGGATTGTTCTGTAGCCAGCCTCAAGTGGATGTTCAAGGAACTGCAGTTTCTGATACTTTCGCTTTGGCTTTACTTCACAGCCATATAGATAGATAGATAGATAGATAGATGACTTTATTAATCCCCGAAGGAAAATTAGGTCATCATAGCAATCCGGTATATTTGAGTACATAATATAATATTGAATTTGAATATACAATATATATTTGAATAGTACTGATGGTATGATGGTAGTGTTATTGTTAATAACAGTATAGTAACAGTATATAATAATAATAACAGTATATAATGATAATAATAATAATAATAATAATAATAATAATAATAATAATAATATAGATATACATAGAAATGTGTCATATATTTAGCCTGTGCAAAGTGTGCATACATACATAACTGCAATATATAATATGGACACATGTATAAATATATGTATATATACACAGATATGATAATAATATATAGTATATGTATAATATATGCATAATAAATACTTCACTATACAAGATATACATGCTATAAATAATATACTATAAATATAAATATGTAAATAGAATGTGCAAAAAGATAAGAATAGTGTATAAATATGATATATAATATCAATATGGTTTATATTAGCACATGTCACGTATGATATGAAGTATATGTTGCAGTATTGTGGAGTGGAGTGTTGCAAAAGGTGACAGGTAGATTTAGTCCAGTTCTGTGATCGAGGCAGATGAGTTATAAAGTCTTATTGCAATACAGGGTATGTACTGTATGTTGTACAGGTACTTTATAATTAAATTATACAATATACAGTATTTTAAAAAAGTCCAGTGTTAGTATATGTTTTAAAACACAGTGCGTCTATGAGTAGTTTTACGTTGCTGCTACATTTTTGATCAGGCAGACTTTTGAACCCTCTAATGACGCCATCTAACGCAACACGTTGTTTCACTCACATGTCCGCCCACTGTGCGTCTGCTGCCGAGGGGAGCAGTTTGGACTACAAGCACACGTTTGATTTCTGTAGTACTTCACCGATAAACAGACACAGCGTGTCTCTCCAAGGATGAGCTCCCAGATCACTTGCGTCGGATGGGTGAGCAGGGGCGTTGCCAAGGAAACCCCGGACAAAGTAAGTAAGCAAGCTAACGTGTCGGGCTAGCTAACGTTAGCCGACAGGAGGCTAATCTGTCAACATGGCAGGTACACACGCGACCATACCGACTTTTGTAACCACGTTTTAAACCGTGTGGCTGGCATTAACATTTGTGGTTGGCTCTACAGATCACGACTGTCGTGTAACAACAGTAGTTGTTAAGTCTGGACCGTTTGTAGACGTTTCGCCTCTCATCCAAGAAGCTCCTGGTGAGGAGTCTGTGTGTTTACACTAGGAAGGCTTGTAGATCAGCCCATTGTTCCACTTAGTTAGTGCTCATTGTTGTGTGACGACTGTCGTCAGAGTCGTTGATGGTCGTTAGAGACACATGAGGCTAAGTGTGAAGTGCTGTTCAGTCTCCTGGGGAGGGATGAAAGGACAGCATTGTAGGTGGGAGGATATGTGGTGTCTGAGGCCTCCTCCTCTGTTGAGTGAAGGTTTCTCTGCTTTTACATAGATAGCCTCCTGTCCCTTGTCTAGTCCTGATCAGTTGGCCCTCCTGTGTTGAGCCATGCGCTTGTTGAGTGGTTGTTCGGTTTTGGACAGCGTACACCAGATTGCTTTTCTGGGTGTGAGGTGTAGGGTCTTTAGGGTGTACCAGTTTCTGTCTAAGGCTGGGTCTGAAGAACACTGGGATTCTATGTTTGTTGAAGATCCTCCTAAGTTTTTCCTGATACGCCAGATTTGTAGGGGATGACGATGTTTTTGTTTAATCCGCTTTTTTAAACTCAATTTCAGGTTGAGTTGAGCCAAGAAGAGCTACAGCGCATCATCACTGAAGCCAAAGAGGAGCTGGGGTATGGTGGAATAAAATGTTACAAAATGTTACTGTTCTTTCGCCGAAGAAGCTGGTGTCATGTTTCTTTTATCCACTCTGTTAATCAGGGAACTCGTAGCTGAGGAAGAAGAGGAGGAGGATGAAGGTATTGCTTGTGAACAGAATCCTGAGGACGTTGCTGAAGCTCCAAAGGATGAGAATAAAGAAGAAAAGGACGAAGATGACGAGCTGGCAGAGTACGGCCTGGATAAATATGATGAAGAGGACTCAGGTAAGAGGCAGTCTTTATGTACAGTATGTATATTCTCTGTGTATGTATCTGAGAGTTTTAACACTGAATCTACTGTTTGTCTTCAACTTAGTGACCGCTAACCTCGGCGACAGTCTGGCTGGTCTCACAGTGTTCAGCTCTAATGATGAGGATCCTTACATCACCATCAAAGACACAGTGAGCGCCCTCAATGATTACATGCATACAGATTCAGTATAGTCCCACTTCATGTAGCACCTAAAGCCAGATAACAACCACAGATGTGTTTTCCGGTGCAGGAAAGCCATTAAACCTGCAAAAAAGCTGTAGTATTGTAGCTCTGAGGTGACTTTTAGTTTTGTTTTTTCCTCTAGGACCAGTATGAACGTGAAGACTTCCAAATCAAGCCCACTGACAACCTCATCCTGACAGGCCGGGCGGAGAAGGACTGCTGCAATTTGGAGATTCATGGTAAACATCTTCATGTGCGACACGATGAGAAGACACAGGAAACACCTTCTTTTGTTTGTATATTGTTGTTCCAACTTTTAATCTAATGATTGGTCTCTTTGTTTACAGTTTATAACTCAGAGGAGGACTCTCTGTATGTTCATCATGATATTCTGCTGCCAGCTTACCCACTGTGTGTGGAGTGGCTAAACTTTGACCCCAGCCCTGGAGAAGGACCTGGTAAGAAACTTTTGCCTTGCTCTGATGAACCTTTAAAAAAATCCTGTTCCTTCCCAAACCAGGCCTCAAACTGTATTAACTTCTATGACCCCACAGTTAAGACTGATGTTCAGTTGACACTTGAATGTCTAACAGCAATAGTTTAGAGAACACAAACCTTAATATATCACTGACCTCCTCTTCTGTGTGTCCTTACTTACAGCTAACTATGCCGCTGTGGGCAACATGACCCCTCAGATAGATGTGTGGGACCTGGATGTGGTGGACTGTTTAGAGCCAGCCTTCTCACTGGGGAGCAAAAAGGCCGCCAAGAAGAAAAAGAAGAGCAAGAAGGTACGAGCCTGTTCTTATACAAGTGTCTGTAGGGTGAGAGAAAGTTAATTTAAGGTACGATTAAGGAAGGAAAAGGGAAAAGAATACTGGGCTAAATGGGATACATACTTACCTAATGAAGAGTCTGTCAACTGAAATTGTAGCAACCACAGTTGTGAATGTCGTGATTAACTCTGTCGTATTTTTTCAGTCATTTGTACAATTTTGACACAGTTGGTAGTAGACATGTTTCGCCCTGCTCCCCTGCATTATTTCCTGGGGAATTTTATTAACCGATTGCTGCTTGTTCTCCTTGATGCCAGGGGGCAGCAGCAGCAGCAGATCCTGTTGAGGGACACACAGATGCAGTGCTGGATTTATCCTGGAACAAGCTGGTGAGGTCAGTATCCTGAGGTCAAGGAGCATTCACTGTATACATACTGGAGAAAGATGATCCAAAAATGTGCTTAATGCTTGTCAAATGTATGTGGTTATACTGACTTTTTAATTATGTTTATGTACTGTTGCTGTGTATGCGTGCACACAACTCGAATTCACTCCTATACCGTAAAACAAATCTTCCTTCTCTTCCTCAGAAATGTGTTGGCCAGTGGATCAGCAGATGACACAGTTATCTTGTGGGATCTTGCTCAAGGCAAACCAGCCACAACTCTGCACAGACAGACCGACAAGGTATTCACTAAATAAAAAAGGATTGTGCTGGACGTAACTCATATTTTATATTCAGCTTCTGGAAAACTAAATCTTTTGTCTTTCAGGTTCAGACGTTATCATTCCACCCGTTTGAGGCACAGACTCTGATATCGGGATCATACGACAAGTAAGTGTTCTCTAGTATCATTAGTTTAGGGAAATAAAAGAGTTTAAGTTTGAGACTAACATTTTTGTCCTTTCAGGACGGCTGTCCTGTATGACTGCCGCAGTCCAGACAGCAGCTATCGGACCTGGAGGTTCAGCGGTCAAGTTGAGCGTCTGGTCTGGAACCACTTTTCACCATGCAACTTCCTGGTTGGTGCACAAATTCTTCTGCAGCGATCAGCAGTTTTTCTCTCTCACTGACTGTCTTATTTGTGTCTTTACACTCTGATCTGTCTTTGTTATGCTACCTCCCAGTCTTGCAGTGAAGAGACAGTCTGTGTCTGATTTCACCTGTAATCATTAGTCATTTGTGGTTTAGGCAAGTGAACAAGCATATTTGTCTTGTCAGTAGCAAATGATCTTTTCCTTTGACCACACCATGCAGAGATCCAGTGCTCAGTCTTTGTTTTATTTTTCATTAGTGCTGTTAGAGGAGGAACTAATAATTCATAGGTTAACCACATTCCTTTTAAAACTTTACGGTCGTAATTATTAATTACAAATGCAGCTGCTGTGTATTGCTTTATGGTCATTGTGCAATGAACCTTGTTTATCCGTCTTCTGCTATTTATTTCACAAGCTCGGCGGTTAACTCAGAGCTGTGGTTGTTTCAGGCCAGCACAGAGGATGGATTTGTCTACTGTCTGGATGCACGCTCAGATAAACCTGTTTTCACACTGAGGGCTCATGATGAAGAAGTGTCAGGTGGGTAAAAGTGTGTCTAAAGAGAACCAATAGTTCACATTCAAAAGAACAAATCATTTGGCACTTGTTCCTCTGCTCTGTGTGGTGAGACTGTCAGTCTTGACTCATGTAGTGAGGTTAAAAGCATGGGTTAACAAACCAAAGAGACGGGAGGAAACTTGTGGCTACTTTATTTTCAGTCAGTCTGAAAACATTGTGAGGAACACAGTCAACAGGGCTTGTCTTCTTACATGTTTTCCACCGTGTCATTTACATGTAGGCGTCTTGTGAGTGTTCATTTTTGGTGTTTTAGTTCTGTGAAGGAAGGGTGAACCTTGTCTCTCACACAGTGCATCCTGTGGCCATGAAGATAAATAAGTGGGCGTAGAAAAAATGGAAAAAAGGATTGAGAAATCGTCTGTGAAACCAGAAATGTTTTGGTTTTACGCTTACTTTATAGAGGATTGAATGTGTTTTTAATGGAAACTTCTAAATGTTTCTGCAGGTTTGGATCTCAGCAGCCAGATTAAAGGATGCCTGGTCACCTCGTCAGCTGACAAACATGTTAAGATTTGGGACATTCTGGGCAACAAACCCAACCTGGTGCACTCACGGGATATGAAAATGGTAAGAACATATACGTACATGTCACATTCTTTCCCCTGTAGTTGAGTTTATGAGTGTTAAAGGAGATATAACAACTTACTTCCCCACCTGTGGACAGGGTGTGCTGTTCTGTGCTGCATGCTGCCCTGATCAGCCTTTCGTCTACGCCTTTGGGGGACAGAAGGATGGCTTGAGAGTTTGGAATATCAGTGATGTTGCAGCCGGTAAAGTTGACACTAAATGTTTCTTCCTTTCTTTCTTTTGTTCTTTATGTCACAAACTTTATATGCTCAAATGTTTGTCATTGTTTACCTTCAGTGGCTGAGGTGTTTGGCAGTCGAGAGCGCCTGGTGGTGAACACCGGATCGCAGGCATCCAGCAGTGCAGCCACAGCAGACATGGAAGTCTCCTAGTGACCCTCTGAGTGCATCAACAACCTGTAAACATGAATAAACTGAGCATCCATGGAAACGTGTCAAGCTGCTCCGCTTGTTGCTGCGTTCCTCGTAATGCAGCGCTTCATTCTCTGAGAAAAGATGGGAATACATGAAGCTGCGTTCATGAAGGGTTTGAAATGTTGGCCAGAATGCAAACTGAGCTTAAAACACACGAAAAACGTGTTCAGCTCGTCTCTCTGCACAGATAACGACAGCGGCTTTGTACACTCAAAGACATGTTAAGAAAAGATAAGACCATGTTTCTTACGTTCATTTTTTTCTTTATTTGAATTTCTTTATTTGACTTGTTTATATCACTTTGAGGTCTTTGCCTTTCTTTCTACATTTCCAAATGTAATATGCTCCTAAGACTATTTTCACATGAAAATGTGTCACTTACATTGTGATATTGCATACCTGGGTTTCCTGGTAAAACTGAAAGGTTAAAAAGAAGTGTGTGCTCTCACATCTGGCCAAAGTATTGGAAAATAATACTCTGAAATGCTGTATATTCAATAAATAAATACAGTTTATATGTGTAAACCTTCTTCCCTTATTTGGATATTCTAACAGTGTTTCACAAGCAGACAGCAAACATGAGCACCAACATAATGTATGTCAAAGGAGCCACAGGCAGAAACACACAGATTGAAACTCAAGTTGCTATATATATATATATATATATATATTTCACTTCGATCTATAACCAAATCACACATCCTGTTGTACTAATGGCCTATATACAGTATGTCACTTTACATGACAGTAATTGCAGTTATCTTATGTACGCATCTGTAGCTGGCTGAATTGAACTGTGTCCTGATGTCTTTGGTCCCTTTGATTCAGTGGGACACTCTAAACTCCGTAAAGCTCCTCAGTGTGCTCACATGCGTGATAAATCCAACCTGTCTTGCCTTAATTTGTGTTGGAAATGAGGTACAGACATATTATTGATAAACAATAAATTAAAAACAGTCAAATGTCAATGTTTTCATTGGTGTATAATCACCTTTAAAAAAAGAATCATGTTTTTGTTACCTTAGAAAGAGCCCTTTATATCTAGAGACACCGCAGGTCCTCTTACATGTAGGCCGCCATGTTGAACCACCGTGTTTCTACAGTAGCCCAAAACGGACAAACCAAACTTTAGAGTGCTTTTTTTTGTGTTTTTCGTGAGCCACTGTATTTTCTCCTCCACGTTTCACGGAAAAGGAGTGCGACAAAGGGTATTCAGTTGGTTGCAATATGCAGCGTCGCCACTAGACGCCACTAAATACTACACACTGGACCTTTAAAATCAGAAACCATTTCAGTGGAGCCACGATTTTGCATTTAGGACACACGTACTGTAACATGCATGGACAAAACTCTTGAATGTGTTTTAATTGCATAACGTTTTAAAATAAGATCAGAAGGTTTGTTTACATGTGTAGTGTATTCATGGATAATATAAAATGGCAGACTCACGGTTTAAGGCCGAATTCTGTTCATTTGACAGCTGGTTGGAAATGTGGAACCAAAGTAAGTCTGAGTGTTCAGACGGAACTATTACAACGGCGCGCACTTGAATACAACTGAGCATGGCGTCGGGTCACTTGTGCAGACTCCACAGTCTCCTCACACGGCTTTCTCACGGCACAACACTACGAGGGGTACAAAGTAAGACGTGTTCTTATAAAGTGTTTAAAAGAAGTGTTTGTTGGCGGTCATGTCGGTTTATAACCGTTAACGTAACGACAGAGGGAGTACGAGCTAACAGGGGCTAACCTTGAGAATACGTTGAGCTAGTATGTAAACATGTATTTTGAACAGTGTCTCCTATGAAACAATTAACAGGAATATCTATTATATAATATACATTCACAGCACAGAATAGGATAGAAACGTTCAGTGTCTTCTAATAATAATGGTAAACCCTCCATGACTCGTTAGCAGGTGTTTCCGTTTAACGAGTGACCGTGTTAACTGGTGACCGTTAGCCGAATTTTCCACATGAACTCAACTATTAATTTATTCATTAATCTCATTACAATGTCAAAAAAACATACCTGATTCCTCTTTGGTGTTTTGTTTGACAGCTATGTGTTTTCTTCCTGTTTCAACAGAAGTATTCGGCTCACCAGGTAACACGGTCACTCGTTAAACCGTGACACAGGTGCCCTAACTTTGAGTCTTCTTCGTTAAATCCGGACTTCACTGTTTAAAATCATGTAATAACATTAATGATGGTCTGAAGTTTATCTCCAGCTCTCTATCTCTAGCTAAGATGTTGAAATTTGTCTTGTCAATTATAATTTAATAACTGTGTCTCACCTTTCTGTTGCAGCATGTTTGGTGCCAATGCGACAGAAGTCCAGTATCAGTGGTCCTTCACTTGATGGCTCCAACTGGTATGTTAAGTTAAGTTTGAATTCAAATAAATAAAAAAAAAAAAACATTATTTAGTTGAGCACTAAGCTGCACTTAAACACTAAATTATTAACCTTATTACACTGATTGTGAGGTAGACAAAGAGAAATAGAGCAGTAATGGAAACATTTAAAAGATGGTCATGGTCAGATGGTCGTTCTGTACGGTGGCCCTGAGAGCTCCACGCACTGCAACTTAAGAAAACATGCAAATAAGTTGCTTGTGTTCTGTCTAAGTAAACATCTTCATCAACTTGACAAAACATGAGCAGCATTCAGAAAACACACTGAAAATACCGACAATGTAACACATTACAGGTGAAGCAAATACAGAAAATGATAACAGAAGCTTTCCATGAACACTGATTGGACTTTGTTGCTACAATTGACACTCATGTGTAACATCTGTGATGTGATCTGACATCTGCTACTGCTCTAAGCTGCTCTGTCAGTCATTTTAAATGATTTATGAGGTGGTTTATGACGGGTATTAAGCTTTACCGTCAGTTTCACAAGTGTTGGCAGATGACCTGTACCCTGTATGATAATTGCCACCACCACTCAGGAAGGTAATGCCCATATGATTATTGGCTATAAAACGTCCTTCAAGGTGTGTCACTTTACACGCATACACAGTGTAGAGTCTAAACATAAACAGACACAGATCCTGAGTCACAAACCGAAGCAACAACAAGGGTGTCTGAGCCGTGTCCAGCACTACTGTCCTGTAGAAACACTTCCACTGATGTTTCCTGTAATTACAGTGCATATCTGTGATCTGTTGTGTGTTTTCAGCTAAATATTACAGTAATTGTGAACTAAATAAATAAGGAACAGATGTCAAAGTGTGTTGGAGTATTTATGTAAAAATATTACCCAGAATAGTTGCTATGTAAATGTTGTTAACGCATGATCAGGGACTCCTGTTGTTCTGTCAATAATGGCTATTATCATGAAGTTTCTTGGGTTTAATCAGGACAATAACCTTCCACTTTCTTGGGTTTAGTAATGTGGAAATCGGCGTGACGTCAGATGGGAAAACCATAGTGTGTTACCACCCCGCTGCTGACATTCCCTACGAGCTCACCCAGGTAAGAGAGCCTCATAAATATCAATGTGTCTGTTGTCTGATGACAGAATCTATAACTAGTTATTCTCATTAATCAGGATCAGTTCTTTTAGACCTAATCTTGCAGTTTCTGTGCCCTTCACAGTTCTTTACCTTCCTCTGTCATAGAAGACATATTATTTATTTTTTTAAAGATCTGCGTGAAGAAGAATTGTGTAAAAATGTAACTGTTTTAACTCCTAACTTTAAGAATACTGGTAAGGCTCATGGCACAGGGTATAGCAACAAAATGTGATAACTGTTTTTACTGTTCTTGTTCTGTATATTTTATCTACTTGTACATAATGATGTACATAAGTTATGAAATGTATCATTAATCGGCACAAACAGATTGATGAAAATTGTTTCAGGATTGATGGAAATTAACATATCATTTTAAAACATGTAAGAGGGAACCTTGTTCATGACAGTAAATCTTTGCAGCCTATAGAACGACCAGACCCTGTGACCAACACGATTGAGACCCACGATCAGGTTTTAAAGGCTCACCTCAGCAAGGAGGTGCTGAAGGACAAGCAGGGGCCCACCATAGAGGAGCTGAGCAAGATGTTTTTCACCACCAAACACCGGTGGTATCCAGTCGGACAGTAAGTACAAAGACGCAAAGGCTTTTCACACCACTGCTGGTACATTTTTCTCGATCATTTTATGTTATTCATTTACAGTGGAAGATGTGTTGTGTTGTTCAGAAAAACTTGGACCTTTCTGGTTGTATCACTTGTTAAACTCGTCACTGACCAGCTGGAAGGTTATAAATGACAGAGATATAAACTTGTCATGGAGAAGAAGTGGGTTACTTCTTTTCCTGTCTAAGTTTTGAATTCTCTAGTTTTGAATAGGTATTCACTCTCAATGAAAAAAGAATAATTTATCAAAGAAAAATAACACAAAGACGCAACAACCTCTCATTTAGCCTCTTAGATTGTTTCTACATTTTTTGGGAACTACCGTAAAATGCAAATTGTTTTCACACCTATCATCTTATCTTATCAGGACTAGATCAGTTGTCAACTTTGATAAAGACACTTTGTGACTTCTTGATGTCTTTTCTTTTTCTATTCTTCCACTGCACCATAAAGCGTCCCTGCAGTATATAATTATGAAGCAGAGTATGAGAGCTGAGAGAAAACATCACCTTCTGTCGATATTGGTCAAAAATGAATTTCGGTCTGTTTCACTGTTCACAGGTACCACATGAGACGCAGAAAGAAGGATCCCCCAAAGGACAGATAGTTACAAAACTGCAGATGATGTTTGTTGGTGTTACTGTCACAATGATGTATAATAAACTGTTAAACATTAAGTCGGTTGTCATGAGTTTTTGAGTCAGTGCTGCCGCAGTGGAACAAATGTACGGCTTTGAAAATCCTACATGTATTTTGTTTTGTCTACATCCTCAGACTTTCTGTATCTTATGGCATCACAGTTAATTAACTTATTTGTTATTATTGTAGCAGAAATGAAACATGCATACAATAGAGAGTATAAACATCAGCAAATTTAAATACAATATTAATGATTGATCATGTAATTAAAATAAATACATCCTCCATTTTGATTTGTCTCTTGAGAGGCAGTGCAAATAAAAAGTGATTTTATTAGATTTGATGAAGCCGCTAATGCAGCTGCAGTTCTTTGCCACAGAATATGAACAACAAAGAGGTCCTATTGACAAGTCTGGTCTTGGATAGAGTGGTCAGGGTCCTGCAAACCACAAGAAGACAGTTTAAAATAATGATATTACAGAAAACGACAACAAATATTAACAAAAGCGTGTTCCAAACTATGTATTTTACATTTTTTCATCATTCTTTGGTGGATTTTGGAAGTCTACTGTTCTTACTTTGGCACGTCTGACATGTACTGCTTCTTCACAGTAAAAACCTTTCAGCACCGGTAAAGCAGCACAAACAGACATTTCATATTGTGGCCACACTTAAATAACTTGTTCTCACTGGTAGACGATGGTCTCACCACAGATATTTTTTAAGTCTACCCATAAAACTCACACCTCAAATGTAGCTCTTCACATTCTTATTTGAAGTACCATGAAAAACTTTCTTTACAGAGGCAGTAACAGTTTTAATTATTTTTGCAACATGAATTTTGTTTAGACATTTATTATTCTTTATCTTATGTAATATGTAAATATCACTCACACACTATTTTTCTCATGCTGTGCATACTGTATATAGTGTGATATCTAACTACCTCATGTACATAATACAAATTAAAAAATATATTTATTTCAGCATCCTTTGCACTTGTTTTTCTGTCTACAAATGTCCAACTTCACAGCAGAAGTAAACATGTTTACAGCCTGGTACAAAAAACAGTTTTGGTCTTTATAGCTAATTTGAGGAACCAACGATGATCCACATCTTTGCAGATTTTTAGATTAGCCTGGAGGTGGAAGAGGGAGTACAGCCAACATGTTGGCGGCCAGCGCCACAGATTTTCAGCTTCCGAAACCTGTGGGTAACGTCACTCATGCTCTGTCCCATTCTTTATACTGTCACTGGGAAACACTGGTGGTTGCGAAAGTCACAAACAAGGCAAAAGGCTGTCTTAAGAGCCAGTGTTGGGCTGCTTTAGAAACATGGCTGACTGTGAAAGAGGACTCTGTAGATAAAAAAAATAATTTTAAGGTAACAAAAACATAACAATTCTTATTTTCTGGTGATTATATACTAATGAAAACATACTTTTTACTTGACTATTATATTTCATATCTTCCATATTAATAAACCCCTCTAAATCTTAAACACACTGGACCTTTAAGGCTTGAAGAGAAAGTGAAAACATGGTTTCTGTCAGATTTTCCATATCATACAAACGGGTTTCAACCTTTAAATTATGTTTATAATACTGCAAATTAATAAAAAATAACATGTTTTTACAGACAGTGTTGAACAGCAGCATATTTTCTTACGTCACCTGGAGCCACCGGAAGACTGAGTTAACTATCCCCGCCCCGGCAGCTCAGTCAGTCCGACCTGAAGAGAAGGCGAGTCCACGGCTAAAAATATAATAGCTAACACAAGATGGCCGGTTTGCCTCGTAGGATTGTTAAGGTACAGTTTACACCGCACGGTGTGTGTATATGTTTATGAGACTGTTAGGGAGCGTTGTAAATATTATTTAGTGAGAGTATGGACGTACAGTTACTGCCATCCAACGTGTAGCCTGACGTTAGCGCCGCTAGCACAATTAGCTCTTATCGAGCTAGTTATCGAGCTAGCTCGCTGCTCCGTGTCTGCAACTGTTTTGTTTGCCACTTCCGTTTTACTCCCGTATGCTCCGATCTCTGGCTGGTTTTTTTTATACGAGTAGATTTGTTATCGTACTTTAATTGTGGTGTTTGTATCTCTTGGTTGCTAATTTTCCGTATTAATGAACAAATTGTGACATTTCGTCCTAGTCGCCATATGAATGGATTCGCTAAGTAAGCTAGGCTAGCGGCTGTAGCTTTGCTGATTGGTCACTACACATGTCTGGCGCTGATGTGAGACGCTGCCCTTGTGGCCATCGGTACATTTAAACACCCGTAGTAAAGCAAACACGGTAGTATTGCTTATTTTCTATGAAACCAATGGGGGAAATTCAGGCTTGAAATTAAGGCCTGTTGCGTTGCGGTCTCCTCCCCTCAGCCCTCACCGCAACTTCGCTGGGCCAGGCCCCGGCAGTGGGCGCGATCAAGCCTTTTTCCGCCACCATCTACAGCAGCGCTCGGTCAGGTTTTTTTAGCAGGTTTACACAGCCAATAACACAACACTGACAGGGTGAAAACACGACCCAGGCTGCCATTATGTAAACCTGTAGTTTTAATGGTATTCAGGACGAGGTTAAAACAGTTGGCTTCCTGTTGACTGCAGATGTTGCAGTGCACCTGCTCGATCAAATGCAAAAAAATGTGAAAAATGTTGCACTTCCTCCTTTTGATTTCCACTGTCGACTGTCTGTTTGTGTCTCACAGTAACATTAATCCCTTGATCTGCAGTAAAAGTCACATTTCGATCATATATTTTGATTTAAATAAACACCAGATAAACTGTTAATCTGTAAACTCTTTAAATAAACTGTCAGGTTTAGGGTGTAAAGGGTTTTTAACATAATTTAGAGATAAATCAGCGAGTCCAACAGTCATTTAGTTTATTGAAATGAAATTAATCAGAAAGGTTTTGATAAACTATTCATCGTTTAAGTCATTTTTAAGTAAACATCCTCGAAATTAGCTGGTGACAGTCTCTAAATGTGAATATTGGCTGGTTGCTTTATGTGATCATAGACAAAATCTTTGGATTTGGACATTTTTTTTATTATTTTTTAACATTTTCTACACTAAATAATTGTTTGATTATTTGAGAAATTAATCTATAATGAAAATAATGTTAGTAGCAGCCTTAATTTACTCGTTTTATTAGTAAGAAATTAGCAGTTTATCATGGTGAGATTGTAGATACGGTACAGTAAGTTGTTGAACAACACATCTGTGTTGCACAGTAAGATTACATACTTGATTTGCAGTAAAAGTCCAATTTTGATCATACATCTTGATTTAAATAAACACCAGATAAACTGATGACTTGTTAACTCTTAAAATATACTGTTAGGGGTAGGGTTTCTAAAATAATTCAGAGCTGAAACAGTGAGTTAAATAATCAATTATTTTATTGAAAGAAACCGAATCTCAAACGGTTTTGATAAACCAGTTATTATATGTCATTTTTATATAAAATGCTGTAAATTAGCTGGGTGTTTTTTTTCAGTCTCTAAATGTGAATATTTGCTGGTTGAGGATGCTTTATGTGGCTGTAAATCTTTGGATTTTGACATTTTATGTACCAAATAACTGGTTAATTATTTGACAAATTATGTATCTATAATAAAAATGTTAGTAGCAGCCTTAATTAACTCATTGTATTGAACAGATTAGCAGTTTATCACGGTGAGATTGTACACGGTACAGTAGGTACAGTAAGTCATTGAACAACACGTCCAGCCCTCACCTGCCTTTTGGTTTCTGTGTTTAATAATAGCTTGTGGAATGTTGTTTTGTGCGTATGTGGGCGAGTTTGTGACTACGCAGGGTGAACTTGTACGTCCTCATCCGTTATGCACTCCTTTTGTCTGCTCACACCTCAGTTTTGTTTTTTTTTTACTCACTAAAGTCAACAACATTGTTATGTATTTCTTTCTGACCACACTCAGGAGACACAGCGGTTGATGGCGGAGCCCGTTCCAGGGATCACGGCTACGCCTGATGAAGGGAATGCACGTTACTTCCATGTGGTCATTGCAGGGCCTCAAGACTCTCCTTTTGAAGGAGGCACATTTAAACTTGAACTATTTCTTCCAGAAGAGTATCCCATGGCAGCTCCCAAAGTGCGATTCATGACCAAAATCTACCACCCCAATGTTGACAAACTGGGAAGAATATGTTTAGACATTTTGAAAGGTAAGCAAAAATAATCAGCACCATACACAGTTAAAGCTGCAGTGAGTCTTAGAAAATCTCATAGCAATGGCTTTCATATCTTTCTGACATACACAAGAGATCAAGATATTATCAGGAAGCCCAGTGACACAGGGCATCATGGGACTCCAATCTTTACTGACCCTTAACAGAAAAATATTTAGATTCCTAACTCCTACATGCACTTCTCTCTTCACCAGTTTACTGTGAACTGTATGTTGTTTTGTGCTGGACAGGTAGAGAACACTCAGTCTGTGGTTAACGGCTGCCTGCCAGGCTATATGCAGTCTGTAGGTGGGCTGGTGAACCAAAACAATGATCTAACAGAGCTGTGAGCTGGCTGTTGATTCTCAGTGGTTCTGGTAGTACTTTAAACCGTTTCACATCACACAGACAGATTTGGTTCAGTATTAATATTAAAAATATTACCTAAACGTATCCAAACAAACAGCCCTGAGGCGTTCAAATATGTATAAAAAGGGGGTATAACAGTGAGGAGGGAGGCTAACCGCCCTTTATTTTGACACAACATAACATTGATTGCACCTTTTATTCGATGTTACACTTGCTGCTGTAGTGTACATACGCATCTCAGCAACTTAGCTGGCACAGTAATCCTCAACTATCAAATCAAACAAGTGGTGCAGCCACACCGGATCAGTTGACTGATGTCGACAGATCTTATTAATTTTCTATGGCGAGCAGGAGAGCCGTCTGCTCGGTGCATGATGGATATGCCGCGGTGAGATGGCTGATTTTTGTGTCTGAATTTGCATGAAACTGTTCCGCGAGTTTATGCAAATGACGTTCATCCAGCCCATCACACCAAGCTCCCAAAACTCGAAACTGTAAAAGCAGGCCCGCGCCGATCAAATGTGAGAATATCAGGATTCTGTTACTGCACTGCAGAGCTCCCCGCCTCGGATGGTTCATATTTTGGTGTGCTGTTTGGCTGTAATATGAGAGAGCGTCTGACGCCACCGCCATGTTGAAAACGGACAATCCTAAACCAAGCACCCTCCAGCCGGAGCGTTGAGTTGTCCGCTGGCTTCTGTGTGTCTGCACCTTTACGTTGACCTTACATCTGACACCCAGAAAGTGCCAAACAAGCAACTATTGCACCGTACACCTTAGAACTGCAGACTTAGTTTTTATTGTCACAAGCAGAAATGGGCTTTTCTATTACGTGAGATGTCTGAGAAGCAGCTGGTTATATTTGCAGAAAGCAATCTTGGGGGACGCAGATGTGATTACAACCATTAAATCAAGTTTTGAGGCAAGCAAACTCGAGGTGTAATGTTTGTTTGGCAAGAGCAGAACATACAACGGCAGATGGTTTGCCAAACTTTCTATTAGGTAGTAAGGAAAATGTTTCAACAGAATGATTTGTAGGCACACTGCTTCAACTCTCATCTGATGGCTGCTGCTTGGTGTCTCTGTCAGCGACATGCTGTGGCTGCTGTACCCTCAAATATAACTGCTGTATCACCCTGAAGTTTCCCTCATTTTGCAAATTTGACCTCACAGCTGTGATTTTTTTTTTTTTTTTTTGTCTCCTCTTGCATCTTTTTTTT
Source organism: Sciaenops ocellatus (assembly GCA_033000465.1). Taxonomy (NCBI): domain Eukaryota; kingdom Metazoa; phylum Chordata; class Actinopteri; family Sciaenidae; genus Sciaenops; species Sciaenops ocellatus. The sequence continues at coordinate 11,548,800 of CP136889.1, forward strand.
TTTTTTTTTCTGAACCTCCCTCCCTCCAGATAAGTGGTCTCCAGCCCTGCAGATCCGAACAGTGTTGCTATCTATCCAGGCGTTATTAAGTGCTCCCAATCCAGATGATCCCCTGGCAAACGATGTCGCAGAGCAGTGGAAGAAAAGCGAAAGCAGTGCCATCGAGACAGGTGAGGAGTAGATTCATATATATATATATTTTTTTTTTGTTTAAGCACTCGTGATCAGCTGTACTGAGCTGTATTGCCGCAGCCACCGATGCTCTCAGAGAAATGTTTTCGTAGATGGCAGCGATCGATAACCAAATTGTCGCCAACATTTCAAATTCAGTCAACACCTTTGTGGATGGAACCAAGCAACATAATCTGACAAATCTGACTGAGATAACACCTCAGATCAGAACAATGCAGTCCATTGAAGACATTTCTGTAAACAAAAGATGCTTTTCTTCATGGGTAGCCAATATGGACTGCACAGGAGCAATAATATAGTTTAAACTGTGATACAGAGGATGTTTAACATGCTACAAACAAGTGAAGAAGAAGCCAGAGTTTAAACAACAGTGGCAGTTTAGTCTAAATATAAGGCTAAGCCATAACCATCGTAACATTTAAGTTTTTAATTGATATCCGACAGTCGCGTCATTTTTCTGTTCACACAGCATGACTTTTTGCTGCTATCCAGTGCTACGTCTGTCTGTGCATCTTTCTCTCTGTTATGCCTCGTGCGAACGCTCTGTTATAATCTGAACTCTGTTGAGTCGGTGAAACAAAACATAATCGAAATGTGGCTCCTTGTGACTTAAATCAGCAAAGAAACTGCGCTGCAGTGTTCCTGAGCGTCGAGGAATCAGGCCTAATTGTTTTGGATTTAGAGCTGCGTCATGCATTAACCCGTCAATAATTCTCAATTAAATTAACGGGAACCAACAAAACTTTGACGTGTTTGCTGGACGAACTTGCGTAATGATTAATTGAGCATCAAAACTGCTGACTGCAGCCGTTTTGGTTTCGTATTTGGAAATACCGGGACTTTTCAGTCGGCTGCCTGTTGTTCTGTGTACACTCTGTAACACCTTCCTTATCCACAGTCGCCTTCATGCTCTCCACCCCCATTTTGTCTCTCTGTCTCTCCCCCCAGCCCGAGCATGGACCCGGCTCTACGCAAGAAAAAGCGCGTGTAGTAACACATCTTAACATTTCTGTTTTTCTAGTGGGGTGTTGAACAGTTGATCTATTCGGACCTGCCTTTTGTCTTTTTCTGGAGGGGGAGGGGGTTTCTGTTCATGAATCTTGACTTTTAATGGTTCAGTGTTGCGTCTTTTTGTCTCATGCAAATGCCTAAAAAGAAAAAATATTGGTAAATGTCTGTATGTAATCTCTCAGAGCTGACTTTGATAACTTCAGATTGCTTATTTTGGATAACAGTTCAAAACACCAAAGATATTCAAGTTAAAACCAGCTAACCTTGAAATAAGAGTAGAAAGTAACTATTCTGGCATGTAATTTGTTGTTTTTAAGTTACTTATTTCAAGGAAAAATACCAAAAAGCTTCTTAAATGTGAATATTTTCTGTCTTTTATGATAGGAAACTGAATATCTTTTGGGGTTTGAACTGCTGGTGGATCAAAACAAGCAACTTAAATTTATCAACTTCAGCTTTGCAATTTAAAAACCAAGTGATTAGTCCATCAATAATAATGGAAATATAATTATCAGATTAATTGATGTTGAAAATAATCCTGGGTTTGGCTTGTTCGCTTGAGAAACCTTTTCTAAATTTCAGTTACTTCAGGAGGTCGCCTCTCGTTTTGGGATCATCTGTGGTACACTCTATAACACTTTCCACACTCCTTCGCCGTATCCCTCCACCTCATCTCACACCCTCCACCCTTTTATCTCTCTTGTCTCTCCCCCCCTCAGCCCGAGCATGGACCAGGCTCTACGCTGGCAACACTGAAGTATAGAAGAAGAGAGACGAGGCGTCTGAATGTGATCCACAAAATGTACTCCTGTTCTGTCAACATTTGAATTTAACGGACACAAAAAAAAAGAGAAAAAAAAAAAAATAAGATTATAAGTCCAAATCTATTTGAAAGAAATGACGAGATTTACTGCTGCAGACCTCTGGGTGACTTATTTTCCTCTCTAAGATGCGTTAAGTGTGTGTTAACCTTTTTTTTTTTCCTGTGTTGCTATTTAAATGCATGGACAGAGAATGACACCCTTCCCACTACAGCCCTAAAAATAACATGCAATATGTTGTCCTGAACTAGGCACATACTGGTACGTTTGCAAATTATAATTAAAGCTGTTCTTCTTTTAACACATGCATTATTTGTCGACACATCTGTATGTCTTTTTGTGAGAGATGAACGAGGCGGGCGAGGAATACGGATGATAAAGCTTCTCTCAATTCTTTTTAGGGAATATGATGAGTGTTTTAGCCCTTACATACGACGAGAAGGTTAGTTGAATTCCCACTTCTGTGTGTGTCTGTGCAACACGTCACAACACTGAATAATAAGTCTACTGTAGTTCAGCATCATCTCAAGAGCACATCGGGGCACTTAACACCGAGCACAGAGGTGAAACTCTCAGCACAGCAAAGACGATCTTAATTGTAAAATCGGATTTAAAGGGGAAATAGTTCAATCCCACGTAATCCTACAACTGTAGCACTAATCAAGTTTTAAGAATTAGACACAAGAAACACAGAACATTTTCATCCACGGACAACTGACAGACGTTCATTCCAACGTTTTTACTGTAAAATAAACTCCCCGCTGTACACCCGCCAGTTTTGACAGTAGAGTACAGTACTGAACAGCCATAGCTAACATTTGAAGGTGTTTAGTCCACGGCTGGTGTAAATTTGTGGCCCCCAGCAGATGTAATTTTAACTTAGGTTGATAGAAATGACGGAGTATTGTTTGATGTAGATACTCGAGCCTAATTAGGTGAGGACTTGGCTTCTAATAATCCAAAATCGATCTGCCGATTTAATGTTTTTGCTCTTTCAGCGTACTGTCTGCCAGCAGTAGTATAAAATCTCGCCATATCTTAAAAAGTTTCCACACTTGTCTTAGGAACTGTCGGGGTTTAATGTTTGTTTCATCTACCTGTTTCATAAGTTTCAGTAAAAGCCCTTGTTGGACGGTTTGGGGAGGGTGAGCAGGTTACTTCAACACGCCTTTTAAAAAGAAAAAAAAAAAAAGCCATTTCCAACACATTCAGAAAGGTAGAATGACGCAAATCTTCTTTGCGTTGAAAAGAAACTGTACGCATGTTGTAGCAGACTACTAAAATGTGTTGAAAATGTCATTCATTTTAAGGGCGTAGGAGCTGTTCTTGTTTTTATTTTACCTTTTTTTTTTTTTTTTTTTTTTTAACTGTCTGTCCATGCTATCTCTGTTGCCTGTTCTCTATTTTATTTTTCAGTGTTACTTCATTAAAAAACAAAAAAAAAAACAAAGGCATGTACCGTAATCAAACTGATATCAGGACAGTCGAGCGTAGTTTTCTTCAGGGTGTTCGTGAGAGTCTTTAAAGGGAAAGTTGGGGCTTTTTTTTAAGGGGCTTTGTCGTCAATTACAATTTTTTTCACCGTGATTTCTCCTTGAGTTGGTCTTACCTGCTTTTGCTCTTTTTATGATACTGATCTGTGATGATTATGCAAGTGATTGGGTCATTGTGGTAGCAGAAAAAAAGTGATATTACAAATAAAAAGTATTCAAGATTTAAAGGATTATCATGCTATTACAGATTTTCTATTGGCTCCAACTTCCACACATGAAATCCTGTGTCAAAGACTTCTAAAAATCCTGAAGCTTTCCTTTTAAAAGATGTTGATGGGATCAGATCGTGACTTGAAAGGCTCATCACCCCATAACTTAGGCCCTCCGTGCTCATATTGCTTCTGTACGGCTCATCTGAGGGAGGACTGTAACATTATGTTGTAGTAAACTATTTTTGTTAAGCCTTTTTTTTTTGGTTGATCTCTTTTCTTGCTCTTTATCGCAGATACTCGCAGGCTTTGGTGTTTGCTTAGATTCGTTTGTGTCCTGACCTCACGCAGAATTATAAACTAACTGTTTCTAACATTTACTCAAGTCTGGAAGGAGGAGCACGGCTTAAAACCTGGTTAATTTATTGTTTCCCTGAGGGACTTGACAGTAATCTAAACCAAGAAAACAGTCACTCACTGGATTTTTGAAGCATCTAGATCAAAACTATCAGGAGATCAAACTCTGATTAATCAGCTCCCCATGTGTAAAAACAAAAAAAAAGAAAGAATAAAAAATAAAAAAAAAGAAGAGTTCTGTCGGTAATTTCAGTACGTTTGCAAACATGGCTCTTCAAATACTCTGTAAATAAACTGAGTTGAGTAAGTACGTAGAGGCTCGTCTGGTTTATGTTGTGTGGAGTTTGTGTTCCCCAGAAGGAGAGAGAGGTTACAGCTATGATTTAGTTTATGGAGGGGTGATTGTGATTAGTTTCATACATGTAAACAGAAAGTAACAGATTTTTAAGGTCATAAACATTTGATACAGTTCAAGTTACAGCCCACCGAATCTGATTTAGAGCTCTGAAATGTTCAATGTACTCTCATACCGAATAACTATTTATGGATGGTATGAAGTGAAGCATCCATGAACAAGCTGGGCACACACTGAAAAACTTTATATTATACATCTTTATTTGCAGGAGGTAGAACCATTCATGTCCAGCTGAGGGCGACATTGACACCAACAGTAGTGATTCACAAAATGCAGAGTGTGCTGCTATTTATTTTATAGGGACATAAATATAGCATGAATCAATGACGCATACTATTGGGTTTGTTTTGAAATGTGCACAGAAACTCAACTCGAGGTATACAAAATGAAAACGCAAAAATCTCTAACAACTAAAAGAAATTCATACAAAACAACAAAAACAGCTCAAGAAAAACAAATTTTCTCAAACATATAAACTGCATAAAACGTCATCAAATACATCAAGAATTATAAAAGAAAATGCAACAAAACACAACTCAAGAAATGCATATAAACAGCACAAACCTACACAAGTCAAGAAGTTGAACAAAATGAACTGATACAATAAAGTTGTATCAGTAACACTAGATTGTTCATGACTACATGACTAATCGCTGTTTGAACCCTTTTTAACTTGGGTTTAAAATCTTAATAATCCATTTTAACTTCTGTGGGTAAAGAGTTTCACATATTGTCTGTCACACTTCTCCATGTGTTATTTAGGTTATTTGTAGATGAGTTTAATCTTGGCAAATTTAATGAAATCATCAAAACTTAATGTATTTGGTTTCTTAACAATATGGCAGTGGTGGGATCCGGTCAGTTTCCTATCCAAAAGTTAATTTGCAGAATTTTTACACATCTTAAGATGCTATTTACCCAAATTCATTCTTCCAGTGTCTCAGAAACAAATTATATGCTACAGTTCATCTCATAATAATAATCAATGGTATGGAAATCTGCAGACTCTTTAGCTTTGGGGGCTCCTGGTTCAACAACTGCTGACATATTTTCCAAATTTTTGATAAATCAACCGTCTTCACAGCAACAATTTGACCTGTCATAGCTGGATTATGAAAGCTAAGACAGGCTAAAAGAATCTTATAGGCAAAGGAATCAAATCAGTTCTTGATGTTTATTGTTGCTTTTAAATACCAATTTTAACTCTTTATTTCAAGTTGTACAATTTCTAACACTTGATTTTTTATTTTTATTTTAAGGATCTCAAATTCAGGTAGAAAACTCAACTGTCCAGTATTCAGGCTGCTCAAATTAATCAGTTTCAAGTCTTTAAAAAAAAAAAAAATGTAGTCGTTATTAATGTCATTAATTACTCCTGTTCTTATGCTGCTATGTGTGCTGTGTAATGCATGCTCCACGCCCTCTCCTCTTACACTTCTATAGACGTTCACAAGATGGCACTACAAGCACATGTGACAGCTGACCTATTGGTTGCTGTTAGGGAAAATAGAAATAATGATCTGTTTTTCTGACAGCTTGCGGGCATTGAGAGGTGTTTACTTAAGTTTCTGTCATGTGTCTGTAAAAAAAACATTGCAGCAGTGTCTAAAGAAGTCATGTATTTGTTCAGTCGAGATATTTGAATACCTGAGCAAACACAATCCATACACTTGGTCTGTGGTAATATTTTTTGTCCCTCTTTACTACAGAGGAGTCACCTGTCCTGGAGCGCTTTTCATGTTTTCCTCACCAGAAGCAAGAGTTTCGCAATGTTTTAATGATCATGGCTTGGTTTATATGGCAACAGTGAGTCATCCGAGCTGGTATGCGGCCATTCTTTGAGTGGAATTGCAGGAAATGATTCCCCTCACTATCTTAAATATCTGACAAAACATTAACTAGCCCCATAGGAAGGGTTTGTTATTGCCTAGTCCTTCCTAAGAAATCTCTGGATGAAGTGATATTGTGACAGTGCTAAAGTCTTAGTCATGTTTAACTTGACATATTCCATATTTGTAAATATGAGCTTGTGTGTGTGAAGCACTACTGGTATAATAACAGTACACATTCACATAAACTTGGTATTTCAGAGTGATAAAGATAACTGTGTAGTTATTTGTGGCCTTATCTCTCCTGGTAAACTAAAATAGTTAACCAACAATCTCAATTTGTACCTTATCTATTCAACCTTAAAATGGGCTCTGGTTTTATCTAGTCTTTGACCTATTTACCCCACATTTTATGATTTGTTTTACCCAACTTTGGAGGACAGATGACAAGAGGCAGAGGATGAGATGGTCAACTTCTTATTTTAAAAAATATTGAAGCCAAGTTTCACAACAGCCTCCCTGAAATTACTTTAAATAGTTGGATTTTCTTTATTTTGTTTGTTCAGTTACCTACATATTTCCCAGCATAAACTGAACGTATACTGGCTGGTAAAACAAATCTCCCTCTGGGACAATAATTTATTTAAAGCCTTCTCCACACTACCAGGAATAAAACCCTATAAAATATGGGAGATACTGTTTTCAGATATAAATGTCTGCCTCTAAAGTCTCACCATGTGTTCATGTTTTAATTACAGATTGCTAAAATGCTCATATTGTTGGGACTATTTCTAGACTGGGAGTAGTAACTTCCTGAAATCTCTGTTGGCAGTAGTTCAGCACGAAATCCTCCCTGAAACAAGCAATTTAAATTTAACAAAGTGAATTTATTTTTGTACAAATTAAAAGCTGAGCTTGAAAAGTGGTATCCAGATTTTGTTACCTTTGGACAGAGCTCGACCAGCTGTTTCCAGTCTTTCTGGTAAGCTATCAATTAATCAGACTTTATTTGTATGGCACTTTTCATAAAAACAAAATGGAGCACATAGTGTTTCACACAATAAAACAAACTAAGGGGCTAAGCTAAGTGGCCACAAGCTGTAGCCTCATGTTTAATGGGCAGATATGAAACAACATGATGTGTTAAGTAGTGAGATTTAGAGGTGGTAGGCAGATTTTGTTACCTTTGGACAGAGCTGAGCTCGATGTTTCCTATCTTTATGCTAAGCTAAGCTAGCCAGACACCAGCTATAGCCTTATGAAATCATATAATGTGTTAAGTAGTGAGATTTAGAAGTGGTAGGCAGGATGTGTTACCTTTGGACAGAGCTAGGCTAGTTGTTGCCTATGGTTTCCAGTCTTTATGCTAAGCTAAGCTAACTAGCCACTCGCTGTAGCCTTATATTTAATGAACAGAGAGTAGTATTAATGGTTAATGGTATTATTTCTCTGGCCAAAAAAATCATTTCAGTTAATCCACATGGAGTTGAACAGAGCTGCCTCCCCTGTGTACAAACCGTATAATTAGCTGCTTTCCTGAGAAAGGATTGCCAAAATAATCATAACTGATACTGATCTTTTTTTTTTTTTTTTTCTGGCCTCAAATGACAATACAGAGTTACAAGTGGTACGACCACAGATGACGTGAAGCCAACATCCTAAACATAGCCCTGCTCCTCTGACAGGACAGATCATCTCTCGCTGTGATTGCTGACTTCAGGTGAAAACATGCTCGTCACATGTTGAACTGATAGTTGATGATAAACATCCTCTTTTGGTTGTCGCGTGTCATCGCCATCAGCACTTATTTAAAGCCTGACACCCACGTTGGTCAGTAGTTGTGGTAAATTCTGTTTTTTTAAGTTTACAGTAGGTTGAAATGGTTTATTTATTATTATATGTTCTGCTTTGTTTCATTTATGTTCTTCTTTTTCTGATTCACCTGTTCTTTCTTTCTTTACTGTTTTTGATCTTCTCTCTTCTGACCATTCATCTCCCTCTTTCTTTCCTTCCTCTCCTCCTTTGAACTCCACCATTTACCTCCTCTTGACTTTTCTATCTTCTTATTTCTCTTTCTTCCTCTCCTTCTTCTTATCTCACTGTTCCCTCTTCTCTCCCTCTAATTTCCCTCCTTCTTGCCACTCCTCTCTTTTCCTCTTTCCTTTCCTCGCTCCTCTCGTTTCTCTTCTCTTCTTCCCTTTCTTCCATCATTTTCTTCTCACCCTTTCTCCTCTTACTTTTCCATCCTCTCCTCTCCTTCATTATTTCCTACCTCTTCTTACTCCCTCTCCTTCCTCCCATCTCCCTGTCTTCCATCTTCCATCATCTCCTGTTTTATCTCCCTCTACTCTTTCTCTCGTCTCCTTCCCTTCTTCTACCCTCTGCTCTTCCTCCTTTACCAACTCTAATTCTCTCCTTCTTGCCACTCCTCTCCTCTTTCCTTTCCTTTCCTTTCCTCCCCTTTCTTTCATCCCTATCTTCTCACCTTCTCTCTACTCATCTTTCTTCCCTCTCGTCTTCCTCTTTCCTCCTCTCCTCTCCTCTCTCCCACCTCTCCTCATTCCTTTCTTCCCTTTTTTAAACCTACTTTTCTACCTCCTTTTCTCTCATTCCTTTCCGTTTCATCTCCTGTCACATCCCTCTATCTTCTTTCTCCTCCTTCTTTCTTCCCCTCTCCCATTTGCCACCTCCTCCTCCTCCTCCTGCTCCTCCTCCTCCTCCTCCTCCTCCTCCTCTCAGTCCCACTGCAGATGAAGTGGAGGGGTACTGCAGTCGGAGCCCTCTCACCTGTACCCTCCCGGTGTTATATAACCATCTTTATTACTCCTCCATGCGTAAAAACAAAAGTCATCCAGCCTAAAGGGAATCCTTCCTTTGAACACAGCGGGTATCTGGAGCGTCTTCGCTCTCATTCGTATCTCTGTGACTTTTTAAAAAGTTAAATTAGGTAAAGGACGCTCTTTATCACAGATGTTACACAAGACAGCTGCAGTGGAATATTAATGCAGCCGGCACTTAGTTTGCTGTAAATGTAAATTAGGACTGAGACATTTTTAGAAGTTAGCATAAATCCACTTCTTGTGTCGTGTTAACTTTCCTCATTGAACACTTTAACCTCTTTAACTGCTTTTATTCCCTTTATTTACAGACTTATGGTGTCAAAGCCATGTGTGATATTTAGTGTTATTTTCAGAACTGGTTAGCCTGAGACAGTTTTTAAAAAACATGCAATTACATCATGATTTGTAGATTTTAACCATGTTCATGACACGCAGTTTGCCCGCAATTTATTGAAGTCTAGTCAAATTTATTTTAAAAAAGTCATAACAGTGGTATAAAAAATGTCAATACAACAGTTAGGAATACACATTTAGCAGCAGTCAGGAACTATACAATCAACAATACAATGTCAGTACTGTTAAGAACAAAATTTGCAACCCCAGAAAGATAAACTATGTGAACAGGCATTCATGGTCCCCAGAGGATAGGTCACCCTCTAGCGCCACTTTGTGGTTGATGTGTGCTGTTTTCAAAATGCCAGGCATTTGATACAGACATTCATCGACCTCTCAGGATGAATCGAAATAACGTTACTCAGACTTTATTACAATACAATGAACATTACCACAATAAATTTTGCCTGGTCACAGATTTTATATGAAATTGTCACAGCTTTAGTTGATTTCAGCTTCGTTCTTCTTTCCAAAGTGAAAATGAAGGTAAACTTGGGGGATGATTTAACATTAACAACATATATCATTATTAAAAGTAATCCAAAAATATTGCCACATTTCTACCCGTTTGGTCCATTACTGACTTGATATTGTCCTTCACGTGGATACCTGATTATACGGTCACAAACTTGTGCAGATCTCAGCTGACTTCTTAGCCCCTTCACATATTTTTTTAAGCACCCTTGCGCTCTCAAATAATGCTTAACGACATTACCAAACCTGTCACAAACTGTAACAAACTGAATTGTCTTTCCACATAAATACTAACAGAACATAACTAACATGTCATGACATTTTATTTCTGGATTTTGTGTTCTGCGAATGCAGTAGTCAGCTCGATGTGTGTGTGTGTTGTGATGACGGGGATTCCTCTTCTGCTCTTGTGAGTTTTTCATCCATAGCAAGAACAGACTGTCCTGGCCCATCCTTCCACTCCCCTGCCCTCTCTCTCTCTCTCTCTCTCTATATATATATATATATATATATATATATATATATAAATATATATATATATATATATATATATGTAACTGCCACTGCGGACAAGGATAGAAGGGCATGTGTATATATACACGTGTGTGTGCCTTTATGGGCTTGCAAGGGCCTCTGGATGTTCGGGTGCTTTGGATTTAAGTGTCCAACAAAGTACCTGTGCGGTGCTACGCCTTTGTAGCAGCAGCAACTTGTATTGTCTTATAGTTAAATAATAGCATGTACTGTAAAAGTTATTGAACTAAAGGATCCCTCCTCCCTCATACTGTTTTGCTTCTCTATGCCAACTCAAACACTCAGAAATCAGCCTGGACTCGTTCAGGAGCCTCATCTCATGTTTTCTCCTCTCACCTCCGTCCATTTATATCCCCATGCATGTGTGTTAAGATGGCACGTGTTTTATAGGCACATAACAAAAATCAAAGTGTGGTTTCGGATGGGAATCTACAAGTGTGAACGTCCCTCTGTTCCCTAAAACAAAGATGTGAGTTTTCAGTAATGATTCGGCTCCCTGTGGTTGTTGTTGAGGTTAATTGGGGCTAATAAATCAAGCCTGACACTCTGCCCCTGTGTTTTGTTTGGATCCATGATCAGATACTGGAAATAATTGTCTGAGTGCTGATCTCGTCAGATGTTGAAAGGACACATCCACACACACACACACACATGCTGTACATACAGTCCTCATGGGTGGAGTGGTAGTCTCGCCCAGCAGTGTTAACATGTAAATAATTAACAATCTCCCACGGCTGCGCACTAATCGATGGCATGTTTCTGTATCAGAGGGAGTCACACCTGCCTAAGTCACACTGGTGCTGACAATGCCGATCAATAAAATGTCAAACAGGGTGCTGATAGCGAGGTTTTAGCTCTCAGGGTTCAATATGTCTTGTCTGTTTGGTCGAGTTTTGCTTGAGTGGGTTTCCATGGAGAGATTAGATTAATGCAGACTAGAGACTGATTATTGAGACACAAGGTCGAGATAGCTGACAGTTAGAACACATTTTAACTCCTCAGGATCAGAAACACTGATTACCTCTGTGTGAAATTCCCTACTGCTGATCAAATTAGTCCATTGTTAGGATGATTAAAAGTTTCATACCTGTGAGTAGATGACTGACGCCCACATGTTATGAAGCGATGTGTTGCTGAGGTGCTGAGCCATGACTTTATGATCTCCATGAAGTGATTAAATATATTTCCATCTAAGGAATAATGGAGGGTGAATTTGTGAAGCTAATGTTTTAATTTTGATTAATCTGCTAGTTATAATAATCAAGTAAATGTTATCCTATCCTAAACTATGAAAATGAAAAGCAAGTATTCGCATCTGAAAACCTGGTACCAGAGTATTTTAAGGATCATTTTAAGCATGCTAGCAGTGTGATTCTAGGGATGGCAACGTCAGTCTCTCAGACGATCCGCCACTTTGTTCCAGACTAAAAATATCTCACCAACTGCCATAAAATTTCAGTGTCTTTAATACCTTGATTTTTTTACCAAATACCTGCAAAACTAATGACATTCCCATCAGCCTTAGCTGTACTAACTGTATGCCAGCTGTGGTTCGATCCCTGGCTCCTCCAGTAGTGTCCTTGGGCGAGATACTGAACCATAAATTGTTCCCGAAGACTGTGCCGCCGGGGTGTGAATGTGATTAGCACTGGAATAATGATGCCACCTTGCTTGGCAGCCACTGCTGTCAGTGTATAAATGGGTGAATGTGATATGTAGTGTAAAAATGCCTTGAGTGGTTGAAAGACTAGAAAGGCGCTGTATAAGTACAGTCCGTTTAATATTTCTTTGTGTTTATTGCTAATTAGCAAATGTTAGCATGCTTATGTTATCATTTAGCTTGAAACAGCTCTGCAACTAAGTGCAGCTTCACAGAACTGCTAATGTGGCTATAGACTGTCTGGTTGCACAAAAATGACATCAATTGTTAATCATCTATCAAAACAGTTATGTCATTATGTCGAAAATAACAAATGTTGTTATCCAGAGATAACAGGAAAATGTTTTCATGTCATCAAAATGTCATCATCCTGCTCCTCTGACATTGCTACACTGAATGATGTTTCCTGCAATAATTTAATGTACTCGACAACCTTTTGCTTTCTCGAGATCTCATATTAATTATGTTGTTATCTCGGGAAAACAAAGTTTCGTTATCGTGAGATATCGAGAACATTATCCTGTTATATCTGGATAGCAACAATTGTTATTTCGAGCTAATGACATTAGTAACTAGAGATCTCAAAAAAAAACAAATTAAATTGACTCGTTATGAGAAGATTAAATAATTAAAATATATGAATGTATGACTGCTTGGGGCTTTTATAGAAAGACTTCTTAGGACAACCAACCCTGAATTCACATGAACATCAGACAAGAGGCAGCTCAGTGGTTTGGAGACCGCAGGCATAGAGAGGGCTAAACTTAAAAATTTAAATGTTTTTGCAAAACCAGCTTGCACTCTCTCAGGCTAATCAGCCTCAAACAAGAGGGAAGAATTTGCCTTTGGCGGAGGTGTATGCTAAAGTGGATTTACTCTGCAAAACTGCATACAAAGTTCAGCTGTTGCCTGGTGAGGTGGTGAAGTGATAGTTTTTTTCGCATGTTTTTTCGCATGCACATAAATGTTTCCTTGGCACGCTGCCACATCGTCTGGCAGAGATGATAACCGCAGAATCAGTGCTGGTTATTATCGGGTCATTATGATGATTATACCTTGAACATCTTGATAAACACCAGTAAATCTCCAGCTTTAGCGTGATTACACTGGCAAATACAACACGTATTTATAATAGTACCTGATGTGACCTAATCCACAGCAGATGTCATTTAGCGGCAAACAACCACAACAAAAATGAATCATATGATTGGGGACTTTTTTTTTCACAACACCGTGATGTCACTTGAATCCCAGCCAGGACTTTCAACCCTCCCTCCCTCCCTCCCTCCCTCGCTGCCTCGCTCTCTGTCTGTCTGTATTCAGGTCACCTTTTCTTGCATAACAGCTCATTCATAAAACAGCGCCACACCTCCGGGGAGGGATGAGGAAAAGACTCTGCTGCTGAGACATATAGAAAACGTCTACACAGGGTGGATTTTGCTGCAGTGTTAAAAGCGCAATGTGAGGTCAAGTCACGCCATGGTGCACTGTACTTACTGTAAGTGCTCAGATGAAAAAACCTTAGTCACCTTTGCAAGAGTTTAGCACAGTTTTTATTTCTTTTTGCAGAATTCGAGCAGATGCTGGAGTGAAGTGTGAAACTATGAAAGTTTAGTTTGTTTATTGATGTTAAATAATCGATATAAAGGCTATTCAGTGACCTTAGTGACCTAGTGAGTGCTGCTACCTCTAATCTAAAGTGATAGCTGGAAAGCTAGAAATAAGAAAAGGTGATTAAACATAGAAAAATAGTCAGGTTAAGTGATCTAATTATCAGTTATATAAGCCTCCACAATATATATGATTTAAAATATATGTAAAGCATAGGTGCAGGGTTTCGTACACTTGCATTCGCTGAAATAAAGATCGTACCCACTAAGAATACAAAACACTGACACATGGTAACAGTATAAAGAATGGACAGCATATGCGTGACGTCACCCACAGGTTTCTGAAGAGCCGCTCTGAAGCTCAAAATCTGCGGCTCTGGCCACCGCCATGTTGGCAGTCCTGCCTCTTCCACCTCCCAGCTAATCTAAAAATCAAAGACGTGGATCATCGGCGAACCTGAGGTGGGCCGAATGACGCCTGAGTGCTCAAACAAGCCACCTGTAACGGCACCCACCTGTCAGTCAAAGTGGACATGCTGTTAATTGTGCATAACTTTAAGCCTTAATATAATCTGAATGAAACAGCAAATACTAAATGTTTAAAGAGTGGGGCTATTGTTTGGGCCATCATTCCAGACAAGATGCTTCAGGATATGAGTCGCTTTCCACCTCTGTTAAACCGTTTTATTGGGGAAAACTCTGAAATTAATTTCACAAAATGGAAAAATGATTCAGACAACATACAAATATAATATGCTTTCTGTGCCCAGGGTCTCTGAGGGAACTGGGACATGTGACAAAAACAAGGGGAAAAACTGAGGAACGTGCACATTATAAAGAAAAGAACAGCAACGAGGCTAAATCATACAATAACTTAAAAGTGAAACGCTCACAAACAGAATACAATCATACAATCTGCTAACATGAAAACAACTCCAGGGAATATATAAAGTCAGATAAGCAGAGCAAGTGAGTCACAATGAGCAAAACAACCATCATATATTGTATAAAAAACCTAAAGTACCAGCACGATGTAATATTTTAATTATATAAATCTACGGTTGTTTTGACCTCATACTGTAAGGCCAGGAAATAGAGTAAATGTTAGAGCCACATCAGTTCAATGAATGATTTTCATGTCGCCCGGTGTCACCTACTTCATCTCCTGCCCTTGCAAACTTCAGCATGAGGGCAAAACAAAACAAGGCCTGTCACACACGCGTTATTGAACACCATAATGGCTGATTGTTTGTTGGCCCATGCGTGGTGACTTTATAGGTTTTTCCTGCTTTTGTGTCAGCACAACTGATGATGGCCTCTCTTCTCTTTGTGCTCTTCAAGTATGTAGTAAAGTATGTTTTTTGTAAAGTTCTAGTACGCACGCTTTTTCTTGTTTTGAGACATTTTTTGCATACAACAATAAACCTTTTATTTTTGTTGCCCATAGCAGCACTTAAGTCAGTGAACTGTGTTTTGTTAAACACCCCAAGGTTAACGTTGTTTCTCAAAGTATCTTCCTGGCGTGTAAATGAGTGTGCGGTGAGATCTCGTGGATGTTCTGTTTTTATTACTCCACCTCTCAGCTAAGGTGGAAGTTTCCTCTTCCATGCCACCACCACTCACGTTCTGAGTCTACCTGTTTAGGTGAATGACATCTTTATTCTAGTCCTGTGTGTGTCATCAACACTGTGGGGTTTTGTCTCAGACAACTTTCCCACATTCTGGCAATCACACTGTCACTGTCTGGCTCTGTTTATGGCCCTTAAAGCCTAATCTTCACATGATTATAGAGTGTCTGTGTTTTTGTTCCACCTCAAGGAGACAGAGGCATCATTGTGAGAGGAACATTTACCCACAGGTAGCCTCAACAGTCAACAGTAGTAGAAGTTAACAATGGCATTACAAGTCTTCTTTTTTTTAGCATCAAAAATATGTTTGCACTTATATTATTTATTTAAATTCCCTTTTTTATATTACTTTAATGATAAAAAATAAGATACGACTCTGCTCTATTTGCCCTTGTCTTTCTGATTGTAGTGGGTAATTCATTCCTAAGTAATGTTTACCTGTGTTGAGTCTGTTTTATCCACAGCTATCATAATGACAGGCTTTAATATACACCAACAACCCTCCATTGTGTCCTTCAGCCCTCACAACCAACTTATTGTCATTCCTGCCTCTGCAGCCTTCAAACCTGTATTTATTCTGTTGTATAAACTGTTAAGAGATGTTGATGCGAGTTGTTTTCCACAGTCATCTCACGAAGCGCAGACTGGAAAAAGGCTGGTGTCATTCAGGCCTTCTCCATACAGTTGCAACTCTATTTAGTATTCATTTTATAGTCATTAATGCTAACATTTATATGTTTGTTCTCTGATAAATTCACCGTACACTACCTACCCAGCACCAAACATCAGACATACAATGTCAGTCACTAGCTGGTGAACAGAGCTAAACATTTAGCAGCTAAAGAGCCAGCTATTTCTCTTTGGGAGATGGTGGAGACCAAAACAAAGGTAGAAGGAGAGTGAATATTTGAGATTTCTCCTAATACAATAGAGATTCAAATTTCTCACTATGTCGAAAGTGCAGACACTTAATTCAGTGGACCATTTATTGCTCCCATTGTCTTGGTCTTGGTCTTTGAATTTTAATGCTGTGAACTTGACACATTAAATTCTATTCACCTACAAACTTACGAAACCTGGATACCGCTGTTGATCTTTTAAATCACCTTGGAGGTGAGAGGCTTTAGTGTATCTGCAGGGACAGAAGCTCTGTGAAATCCAACAACACAATAATATGGTAGTGTTGTGTTGTATATTATACCATAAATAATACATCATCCCAAATATGCTAACTGTGTTGACTAAATCTTTTTATTAGCTGAATTAATGATTTATGACACTTTGTCCTGCGTGCAAAGAAAGTGTAACCTATATAACTAGCCAATATATCTGAGGTTTAAACTTATGCACAACTCTGAAGTTATCTGTACATTTAAACACCATGTAACTGGCTAACATTAATCTAGCATTACTTGAACATTGGCTAGCACTGGTTAACTAACTTAACCAACTAACTTGGTTAACTAAGCCCTGATCCAGGAAAGCCATACTGGTATCACGACCCTGGATTAGGGCCACCAGTTAGTTAATAAGCTAACATCACTTACTATCTCTCAGACTATTGGGCTAACAGTGAATGTACTGAAGTACTAGCGAAGCGAACACTGTGCTTAGGACAAAGCAGGAAGGCTCAGGTTCTCTATGCTGTCTGTTGCTACTGTGGTGTAGAAAAATCTGTGGTGGAGGACATGGATCAATTTGCGAAGGCGTCACCGACTCTATATTCAACGGTGACAGCAGCTCACATCCATCTTAGTGGCCTTGGCCAGCTGTCAGGAGCTCACTTCATCATTGGATGAGCTTCATACCGTGAAAAGATTCACCTCAGCCTGAGTAACAACTGTCCTATCTTTGTTTCTCATAATAAATAAAAGGGTAGGCTGAGTGTACTAAAGCTTTAAAACTGGTGTCTAATAATGGAGAGATTATAGGAAGAAACAGATGGCCCGGGCTAAAATTAGCCTGATAGCTACTGCATGATTATCCATTCACTAAATTTAGGAAGGGAATAAATGATGCGTCATTGTCGTCATCTTGATCAGAATTATGCACTCAGAGACATTTTAGCTTTCCCTTTCTGACAAGAAGCCATTCGCTCACATGCCTTATGTCTGAAGGCTCGGCGCTGAGGTCAAAGAAGAGACTTATGGGTGAGCTAATCAGCTCAGGATTTTATGTGCGTAATCTGAGTTGGCTGCAAACGCTGAGTGGATCACAAGCAAATTAAGAGATTAGACTTTTTGTATGAGAGGTGTCTCTATAGATGTAACTACACTGGATCTTTGTGTGTATTTATGATGTGTGATATATGTATTTGTGTTTGTGTTTGTGTGTGTCGTTTGAGCCCGTTGTGGTGTCAAGAAGCAGATGTCCTCTGACTCTCCTGATAAAGCGAGGACGCCGATAGGCAGACGTTCAGCGCTGGCTCCTTCGTCCCTCCATCTGTCTCAATACGAGCCAGGAGAAACTGGATCCTTCTATTCCCCTCACACCTCGGCTAAAAGGGGACGTCTTTAATTGCCTTTCCCTTTCTATGCAAGGAGATGATGATAAACCACTTCAAGTAGCATGATGACAGAAAGATTCATTTTGCTATGAGGTGACTGATGCCCTTAAGTTGATAACATGACCGAGCATCTGTTGTTATATTCGGGTGCAAGAGTCTAATTTTAGCCCGTTATAAACGACCTACCGTCATATATATAATATGTGTTACAATTCTATAAATATATAAATTTTCTAACATGTCTCCCAAACCCTGATAGCATTCACACAAATCCTCTAGAATTGTACTAATCCTGTAGTAATCCTCCTCCAAAATGTTCTTATATAATCTGATTTTTTTCCCAATCACTTTTGGACTTAGGTTACCTCTTAATCCATCAAATATACACTTACCTGAGCAATATATGACACTTCACATGCTCATTTAAACGTCTTCTATCATTTACAGCTTCCCACAGCCATTATTTTGAGGAACTATGATCTTTTGTATTTTTTTATTCCCTTTATCAATTTTCTACAGCATGTAGATGTCTGTTTCTGTTTGTTTGTATATCTTCAACAAGTATTAAATGTATTTTTAACTTGATTACTATTTTTTTTGCATTTGTTATGGTCTGAAATTACTATTTCATCATCATATCATTATCATGAAGTCATCACATCATGATCAGATCAGTGTAATGCCAGTACAACCCTGTTAAAACAAGATGATGATGCTGTTTGACTTCCAGTAACACGATGACCTGCAGGCTTATTGGATTTCCATCACATTCAGGTGATAACCACTGCTGTTAAATGATAACATGACTTGTGCATGTAGTGATTTTTACATCAATGCCAAGGAATCTCTGGGTACTTATCCCCACAATTTGATGGTAAAGAGATGTGTGCAACCAGGGGTCAATATGGGTGAGAAAGAGTTGGTGGGGTTAACATTCTGGGACTTTTGTTGCACATTTTGGTTAAGTCAGTCTGATGACGCCACTTGTGAGCTCATCAGTTAGTTCTGCAATCTTAGATCCACTCCCAGTATTCCCAGTGAATGACTAAGAGCTCATAAAGGGAGACACCAACAACAGGGAAGCAACTGTGAGAGTGCTAATGCCCATGTTGGCATGCTAGCATGCTCACAATGTCAATGCTAAGATGCTGATGTACAGCAGTAATGTTTACCATATTCACTATCTTAGTTTAGCATGTTAGCTAACATAACAAAGCTGAATCTGATAGAAATGTCATTTGAGTTGCAGCCATTCATAAGTCAAAATGTATCATAAACCAGAGTATTGTGCAGATTTTACACAAAATTTAACCTGATAATGAAACAAAATCAAATGTTAGGGATCACCAAAGTTATTACAATTCATCCTGAGAAGAACATGAATGTCTGAACCAAATTTTATGCCGTACATCTGATAGTCGTTGAGATTTTTCAATAAAAAAACACAGATGTCAAACTCATGGTGGCACTAGATGTAAAGTGAAGGAACCGCCAATCTTACTAGGATTCACCCTCTGGGAACCATGAATGTCTGTACCAAATGTGCCAATTTATCTACAGTATTTCTTGTACATGTTGAGATTTTGAAGTGAAAAAGGTAAAAGTTTTGACTATTTGGTGACACTCCAAGAAAAGTCAGGGCATCTCCAGTCAGAAGGGTTCGTCCACTGGGGACTATGAATGTACAAAGTTTCATGGTCTCTGAGTGAAATCTTATGTTGCATATTGCTTTGTTTTGATAGCCATTATTTCAGATCAACTCTGTGATTAATATAATGTGTTGTTTGTTAATTGATTTCCCATTGTCTAAAAATACTCCCAAAAAGAAATACATCTATTTGCAGTATTTTGTTTTGAACATCCATCTTATTGTTTTTGGCTACACAAAGGGATTTATGATACTACATGCATTAGGTTGTCGATTTAGCCAGCATGTTATCTACCCTATAGTCTGTCAGATAAGATAAAGAAACATTGGCAACAACACTTGGTTTTCTTCACAAACAAGTATATTGTGTTACTCTTTAACCAACATGATCAGTCTCATTCTTTGTTTGATTATATTTGGCGAGTTACAACATGTGGATCATCCTCAGCCTGCAGGTCAAAGGTGAACCAAGAGTAAAGAAAGTTGTGTCATCCACTCCTGCACTGTACTATGTTATCATTTGATTATCTACAGTATCCCATGTCACTTATGAATTACATAATTGAACTGGTGAAAGAATGTAATCAGTTAAGTTACGGCTGCTTACAGTGCAATTACAGTTTCTAAAACCCCACCTTTGGAGTAGTTACCAAGGGAAGGGATGGCTTTATTCATCCACCTTAAAATATATGACTTTAACATGAACCCAGCGACAACATAGGAGCGCCATCAGATATGAAATGAGAGAAACTGGATTCTAATGTGTTTAGTCAGGAGGAGCAGTTAGGAGTGGTGCATATTTCTTAGTGACAACTTCCCAGTTTGTATTGCAACACCTCCTGTCATAAGTTAAAACTTTTCTCAAACCTGAGATATTGTGCTTCAATGATTGTGTAAAAATGACTGAGAATGACCTCAGTGATGATGTAAATGCAATGAAAGATGGGAGTCAATCAATGATTTCTCAACATGCTGGATTAGACAACATGTATTATGTGATCTTTTGCACGTTTTTGTGAAAAGACACAAGATAGAAAAACTAGAATCTAGGAGGTGTTAAAAGTAGCAGTGTAGTGCTCAGTTTAAGCAAAACACGACTATTTTCAAGTCACCGATCTTTGAACATGAAAAACTTTATGTACGCTCGCTTTCCTTCAGCAAATAAAAGGCGACTGAATGTACAACACTGGAACAGGAACCTGAAACATGGAACTCCCAAAAGAAAACTCCCATAAAAGAGCAATAAAAATGTCACGGCTGACTGCAACATGACAAATACCTGAGCTTATACAACTGGTTTTATATGTTAGTCTTTAATTGAATAAATGCTGAGCCTGAGGTCTCATAATCTGAGGAGAGGTGAGGCTCCAATCCTTATGACTAATATGGTGTTCTTCACATACTGTGTTGAGTTTGCATCTTTGATTTCAGAAGTGGTGGTTTATATCCCACCAAGATCAAAGCAGGGTGGGGACTGAACATGCAACCCTCCATTTTCAGGACAATCTGTCTGTATTATTTGAGTTTCACTTCTGATAATAGGGCATCCACAATAGCAAGACTCTGGAAACTGAAGCAGCTAAATGTAATTCAATATACTTTATTATTTATCTTTCTTGTTATTTTGAAAATTAATAGTTGTTTTTCAAATATTACTGACATTTCTCGCTGTGTTCTTGGTAGCTTGGTGTTTGCCAGTATTCAAAAGTCAAAAGGCATCATAAAAATAGAGTACATTTATAAAAATATTGACCAAATAATGAAACCAAATAATGAAAGAAAATCGAATGTTGATCGCCAAAGTTAAAAGTTAAATTCATCCTGAGGGGAACATGAATGTCTTCATCAAATTTTATGGCAATCCATTCAATAGTCATTGAGATTTTTCAATAAAAATCACACATATGTTAAACTCAGAGTGGCACCAGATAATGAAAAGTCAAGGGATCACCAGTGTTAGTGGGATTCACCCTCTGGGAACCATGAATGTCTGTACCAAATGTGCCATTTTATCAAATTCTTGTATATGTTTAGATTTTGACGTGGAAAAGGTGATAGTTTTGCCCATTTGGTTTCACTCAAGTCAGGGCATCTCCAAAGCCAGATAGGTTCATCCTCTGTGGACCATGAATGTACTGTTGGTAGTGTAAATCATTACATTGTCTATTTGAAACATTCTTTACAAGTTTGCAAGTTATGCACCACAGGAACATCAAGATTGAAGGCACTGAGGTCTTGTCACCTACATTTCTGGGGGATTTTTGGGATTGTAGCAACCTAAAGGACATTATATTAGACATTTTTGTATTTCTATAGTCTGATTACAGTATATTCAATATATTTAATTTTGAGTATTTCTAGACCTTTAAAGAAACATACAAAGTCAATCAGAATTACATATTTGTGTTAATGTGTGTGTAAATGCACAGTTAACAATTATTGAATACATGAATAAAAGCTGAAAATATTATTTTAGATGCAACATTTCTGGGTGTCCGGTAACCACAACATGTTATTTAATGTAGATATTTCACACAGTGCTGGATGAAACATGACTGCACCCTCTGAAGCAAGCCTATTTGTTAAATGGTCCGGTGCTCTGCAGCACGAGTCTGCTAGACCTGCACAAATTACGCATTTGTTTATTATCACTGTTTTGACCAGAAGTGTAGCTCCACCCACTGAAGCCTTCCCAACCAATGAGCTCATTTCTACCTCAGAGGAGTGATCTGTATGTCTAAACTCCAGTCTGCCTGTTCATTGTACTGAGTCAGCGGCCATGCGCAAATGGATCCAGAGGAGGGCTGTGCTGTGTAGGCTGTAGTCTACATAAGATCTGTGCCCGCGGGGCTGCACACACACTGCCGACTGGAAATAACACGCATCAGCTGGAGCCTTGACGTGTATTTATCTTGAAGACTGCACCGGTTTTAAGAGGAGAAAACGCACAAATCCAGGACAGTCTGACGGGTACCTTGGGATCTCTCCAACAACCCCTCCTCCTCTTTATTACTGACCATCTCGGACCACGGATGCAGAGAGCAGCAACGATGCGGCGGCTCTGCTGTTAACTCGGTTGGACAGCCTTCCCCCTCCACTCTCTCTCTGTGTTTTTGCCGGTTTTTATCCAACAAAAAGGAGGCAGTATAAATCCACAATGAAGCTCAAGCCGAACCAGACCAGGACATACGATGGCGAGGGCTTCAAGAAACGAGCTGCATGTCTGTGTTTCAAAAATGAACGTGAAGAGGAGGTAAGAGGTTCCGCATTGTAACGTTACGTGTGAGTGGACCATATGAACAACATACAGAGGGGGTTGTGTATGACTTTGTGGCCTAGTCACCCCCTCTCTGCACCCAGTCATTCAAACAACACATGGTTGATTATGAATAAAATTGACATTAATATTTAATAATGAAAACGGGGTTTGATTTATGGCTTATCCCATTAGGTGTAGCTATGATTTAAACGTGTTTCTGTCTGTCTCAACGCCACTGTTTTGGTGTGTGTTTGCGCGCTGCTGCTGCTGCTGCTGATGCGCCTTGGGGCCATCCAGTTTAGGCTAGTTTGAGGAGCACCGAGAGAAAAACGGCCGTTGTCAAGGTAGCAACAAGATACCAACGGTTATGAGTTTCAAAATAAAACCCCCGACTCCAAAAAACCCATTCGAAACCGCTTTGAGATAAAACTAAAGCTCTTATTTTGAAAGCAAATCAAATCTACTTCCTTGCTAGCTTTGAGGTGGCTAACACCAGAGAAGGGGGCGAGGCGCTCTGTTGCACGTTTCCTTTAATAGCGCGTTTAACATCGACTCGTGTTGAGCGATGAGATAAGAATATAGGCCATGAGTCTATTATTAAATATATCTATCAAATGTCGAGTCACGTCGCCCACATTTAATACCACGAAAGGGTAAGCATCCATGACCAGGCAGTGGCCATTCATGATTATGCTGCATCCCGCCGGCCTTGAGCGGGCAGCTGCGTAGCAACTATGTGGATGAGGATTTAAAGGGGCCTTTACCATGTAAATAATGAATATAAGGGGGTGACAGGCGGACTGTTGTTGTGTCTTAAAGGTCCAGTTTGTAACTTTTAGGGTGATTTATTAGCAGAAATTGAATATAACACGCATAACTATGTTTTTAATAATATATAATCACCACATAAAACAAATCATTATGGTATTATTACCTTAGAAGTAGCCTTTTATATCTACATATGGAGCGGGTCTCCTTACACGCAGTCCGCCATGTTTGTTACAGTAGCCCAGAATGGACAAAAGGCGGCGCACAACGCGTTTTGCCACTATGTTGCCGACATAGTTAGAAAAGGAAGAGTAGTAGTAGAAGAAGACGACGGATGAAAAAGTGTTTTCTAGTTGTGGCTAACTGTATTTTGTTAGAAATTTGGGACTGTTGAGTTCAGTGCAATCGGAAATTTCACCACCACATGCCACCAAATTTAACATAATGTAGCTTTAAAGACTTTTATAAGCGATATACAATACAGTAAATCCACTTTAAAGAGGATTATTACATTAGCTGTTATATTTTATTACAGCTAATATAAGATAAGACAGACTTTAATGATCCCACAGCGGGAAAATTCACTTGTCACAACAACTCGTATACCCAAGGTTGATAAGAAATTACTAATAAATAAATAAGAAATATATAGAAAAAGTCATGCTGGTGTTAAAGAGTCTGACAGCTGTTGGAACGAAGGACCTGTGGTAGTGCTCCTTCTTACATGGTGGGAGTAGCAGTCTGTTGGGCTAATATAACATATAGTTTGTGTGTTTTGGTAACCCATTTTTCAAAATATATTTTGCATACAAACGAAACCAATAAATACACAGATTCATCAAATGGTACAAAAACTACTGAAGTTGATCAAAGTGAGCCAGAAAACTAACAAACAACAAAACGTTCCTACTGATTATATTTGTCCCTTCCCTCCATGGATGCGTAGAAGGATGACCACATAGACCTTTAATTTACTTTATTTGTCACATATAATCATAGAGGTACAATCATCGTGAAATGTATTTCCTGAGCTCCTCTAATTCGTTTAATTAAAAATGCTGTAAAAAGGATAGCAGTAAGAACAGAAAACATATAAATAATAATGGTTATCATGGAAAGAATGTGTGTAAGTACATAAATAAGTAATAATAGGAACAACAACAACAACAACAATAATAACAGTAATTAGGAGTAAAAAAGTTTTAGGATGATACTTCTACTTAACCAGAGAGCCTATATTAATGTAAATGACTTTCAAGTTATGCAGTTTTAAAATTACGCGAGGGCAGTATTAAATGGAGCAAAACTCACTCTGTATTTAGCCACATTTATATCTTAGTAAGTTGTTGATTAGGCAGTTTAGATAGAGCCCTAGTCAGTACTTAAGGTTGTGTTTTGGGTTACTCACAAGTTATTCTTAAACATATTTATGTCTGCTAAGTTACTGGTTCCTTTGTGGGACTTGTAATATCCATGTATCATGACATGTATCCGTGTTGCTAGTAAGTCGTATTTATGTGCAAGCATCATTTCTCTGTTATTGTGGCATATTCTTGCTTGACTAAATTTAGCCGTCTCTTTGAGCCTGGCATAAACAAACTGTTGCGCAATATACTGTAAAAGCAGCACAGTCTGGTGTCACTAGATTGGCACGGAGAGGTTCGCCTGAGCCCTCCGGTGTTTGGCTGTACAACACTCAGATCAGATGCTTTATACACACACATATACACGTATATGTTCTCACTTGCACATGTGCAGTTGTTATGTCAACATTATGACAGAGAGTTTCTTGCATTGGTGATATAAAATTAGAAATATGTTTGTTGTTATAAAATGTCTGCATACTACTGTGCTCTTGTGTAATTTCTCAGAACTTGTTAGTACACTGTGATTATTTTCTAAGTACTTGTCATTACAGGAAATGACGATCAGATAATATTGTGACAACCTATTTGTCTAGGTGTGACCACCACTCCGGATTTTCAGGCTTGACAGGCATGTCTGCTCATGTAATCATGGAGATGACGCTGCGTGAAGTAGGAGAACCAATCTGGTGCTCTGATTGCAATTTTGGGCGCTAACAATGGCAACTTTCTGTCTAAAGATGCTTGAGATACAGGGCATTGTGTTATCAATATGTAGCTTAAACACATGCCTACACAAACACAATCAATTCCTAGACACAGGAGACTCGACTGTGGTGAAATAAGAGCCATACGTGCCGCCGGACTGTTTTGTTTTGAAGAGGAAAGGAGAAAGCTGAGCCCTCTGGCCGAGGTACTCTACGACAGCAATTAAACTCCCGAGGAAAACAAGCCAATCTGACTTTACAGGGGGACGTCACGGTGGTGATAGCTGAGGAGGGCACCTGAGCTTTACAGCATATGAGTTGCTTGGGACCAAGAGAGCTTCTTTAATCATTTAACATCATAATAGTGCAGTGATACGTTATAGAAATGTTTATTAAGGGTTGTTGGCTAAAACTAATAGCAAAAATGTTGATAGTTGGCTAAATCTAACAGCTAAATAATGGTTAGCTAAAAGCACATGAGTTGCATGGGGCCTGTGATCACTAGCAGTTAACTCATTATTTTGGTTTTCTAGCCTGTAACTGTCAGTCTTGGTTCAGTGTCATTGCTCTCAGTGTAGCGGTTTGCATTAAAAAGCTCTAAAATTCAACTGTACACTATCTGCACAAAGATAACCAGCTGGTGAATATAGTGCAGCATTTGGCAGCTAATGAGCCAGATACATTTCCTTTTTGGGAGTTGGTGGAGACCAAAACAGAGCTAAAAGGAGAGTAAATATTGGACTTGCCGTTTGCCAGGAGGCCGGAAACATGATTCCAAATGAACACTAATGTCACTTCATATCTGCAGCATATCTGCTGGGTGTGTAAATAAGCAAATGCTGGCTGTATCAACTTAACGGGTGATAATATGTCAGCGTGTTCCCACTTCTCTCAAGTGTCAAAGTGTCCTTTTAAATCTTCATTTCTGAATCTGAACTTTAAATTACCAGCCATCCACTTTTTGTTTAATGATTTAGAGGCAACCTATTAATTGACATACTGTATTAGCCGGTGTTCAGGCTATATAACCTCCACAAATTCATTTATTATTTAGAGTGAAATTGGGGCGACTCTTCTAGCAGTAACCTCCATCTTTGTCAGACTGTGACCCAGACAGTACATATTGATGCAGATTGTAAATAATGTCACAATGGAAATGGGAGGGGAAGGTTATCAGTGTGAGTGGATGCTTCATAATAAGTCGTTCAGTCTCTCTCCGTCTTTGCCTCTCCTGCTGTTTGTCTCTGGCATGACTGTTTACGACTCCTTTCTTATTTGTTGATACCTGCATAATGCAGCGACAATATTACCGTCTTAGCACTATTGATTCCACCCCTGCACTTGTGTATTTCGAGTGCGTTAGACTTTCCATCACTCTCTCCTCCCAGCCGCCGGCCTGGCCTGGCATTTGGAGCCTTCTTTATTTGACAGCTACAGGCGTTCCTCCTCGGGAGGAGGAAGAGGAGGAGGAGGTGTTTATGTCCTCCAGAATATCCCTGCCTGCTGTCCCTGTTTGAGGCCATGCCAGAGGACTTACACTCATAGCCAGTGCATTACGATGATATGATAGTTCTGATCTCTCAAATTGAATGATCTTTTTCTAAATCAGTTGTACGACAGACTTCTCATGACATGCTGTGTTGGTTATCCAACAGCTGAAGCTTCTTCTTATGTGACTTTATATTGTTGATCCAGACAGGAGGCTTTACTTCCTGAGCCACAGCCGCCGCAACTACTACTACTACTACTGCTGCTGCTACAACAATTGCTACTGATACTGCTACTACTGTTACGACTACTGCTACAGCTACTGCTACTACAACTTCTGCTACCACTACTACTGCTACTGCTACAACAACTTCTACCACTGCTACAGCTACTGTTACTATTGCTGCAACTTTTGCTACTGCTACTGTTAATACTAGAGTACTGGTAGTAGTTCTACTACTACTAGTACTAGTGCTGGTACTACAAGTACTGCTGATGTTACTACGGCTACTACAACAACAACAACAACTACTACTGCAACTAGTACTACTACTAGTAATTTTGGGCGCTAATCACATTCACACGATAAGAGAAGGGAGAGGCTAGATAACGCTACATAAGTCTGATCATTGTCCGTGGTGTTTTTCATTACCCAGAGGAGATTTACTGTATGTTAGCACACAGTTTGCCCACCTCCTGTTTAACACTGGGGCCCCCTGGGAAATGGTGTGAGTTACAAAACAGTAAAATGTCAGTGGGAAACACTGCAGTGTTCCTCTGGGGTTTCTCCTACACCCAACACTTTCCAAATATAAGTGGGCTTTCTGTGCTCAGAGTTCAGCTGTCAGGTGACCTATTTATCATGACTGTGTGAGTTATTTTGTTTTGGTTTTTCATCAAGCTTCTAACCCTACCCTTCAGAGTTCAAGGCAGTAATGTTTTTATGTTGGTCAAAAGTGATAGGAAAGTTCTGGGTATAGATCGTGTGCTGGTTGTTTTTTACCAGGTAAGCAACTAGGGCGCCCCACATGTCGGGTCTTTTAAGTCAGTGATTCCCAAACACAGTACATTTACCCCCAGGGTACATCAACAGTGGAAAGATTTGTAGCTCCACTATTTTGACAAAATCCACATAAACATCAACACAAGTCAGCTGTAACACCTGAACAATACATGTTGAGAATGAGAGGCCTTGAAAAGTAGTCTAAAGTCTCAACCTTAGCTAGAATTAGAAATGAAAGCGGCAAGTTATCTTAATGTTAGCTGAAAGTAGTCATTAATGGTATATAGCTAAAAGTAGGTAAATGTGTGATAGCTAAAAGCAATAGAGAAATGATTGCTAAAAGTAATGGATATGTAACCTTTGAACTAGTTAGATAAATGTCTGATAGCTAAAACTAACAGCTAAATTGTTGATAGTTGGCTTATTGTAACAGCTGAATGGTTGTTAGCTAAAAGCATATGAGTAGCTTGGGGCCTCTGTCGGCCACCAGTTAGCCACCGATAAATGGTTGATAGTTAAAAGAAGCTAAATGGTCGTTAGCTAAAACTAATAGCTAAATTGTTAATAGTTGGCTAAATGTAACAGTTAAATTGCTGTTAGCTAAAAGTAGGTAAATAGTTGACAGTTATCTAAAAGAAAGCAATGGATAAATGGTTGTTAGTTGGCTAAAAGTAATGGAGAAACAGTTAGCTAACAGTTAGCTGTGGATAAATGGTGAAAGGTTAACAGTGTCTACTTTCGTATAATTATTAGTGTTCAGCAACATCCAGTTTAAAATTAGTTCAAAAGAACACGTGAAACATGATGGGTCTATGGGGTACTTTAGTTCATCTGACTGTGCTGTGGGTGTCAGTCAAACTGGTTGGTAACCATATTTCACCACCTCATGAACTTCAAATAGTTGCATTTCACTGAACTGACTGTGTTTCTAAGACGTTTCCAATTGAGTTGTGCTCAGAGAGATGAATGGAGGCTTGCAGGCTTGATTTTTGTTGTGATGACAAACGTCTCTTCCTGCTGAAGTGTCTTTTTGCAAAGCTTAAAAAGGCAGCGCCAGACCCCTGCTGCTCCCTCTTCTGAATGTGTAGCTGTATTCATCTGAGAAGCACATGTGAAGAAACAAATTCTTAATTACATACAGTTTGTAATATGTCGATTCAGTGCTCTACATTCCTAAATTCATGAAAACAAACGCTAAATGCAGCCATGTGCTGTAATACTGAGGGTGGACAAACAGTTCCTGTGGGGCAACAACCAAAAGATAAAAATGGAACAACCAAAGCAGAAATTTGCTTTGTCCTCCCTGCCCCGGAAGCTCTGTGGCTTTTGTTTTGTATACATCTCACACTGTTGGCTTAGGACGTGTTGACACCAATGATCTCCCTTTAAGCCTTGCTGGCTGCAGCTTGACACACACAATCAGTGAGGGCAGTGGGTTGGAAAGCCGTGAAATCTCTTAATACATCCAAAACCTAAAGAATGGGTTAATTATTTTTTATGATGTCATGAAATAATCATCCCACAGAGAAGTGCATGACACAATAAAGGCCCACATGAAAATAGACTACTGGCAGGTGACGTCCACGTTCAAAGGGAGGATGAATAAACCCCTGTAGCACAAGAAGTCTGTGATGGTTTTCAGTCATCCAGGTCATCTTTCATCAAGAATGTTTAAATCCAGGCCAACTGGACTAACTGGCTGAAGATGAAGATGTTTCACCTCTCGTCCAGGAGGCTTGTTCAGTTCTGAACAATGGCAGTATAAAGAATGGACAGCCTCTGCGTGACGTAACCCGTAGTGCCATTTTGAAGCTCAAAATGTGTTTATTGCTGTGTATCTGCTGTGAAGTTGGACATTTTAATACTCTTATGGAGGTTGAAATGTTCTGTAGCCAGCCTCAAGTGGTCGCTCGAGGCATTACAGGGTTTGGCACTTCCGCACAGGCTTCATTTCCCAGCCATGGAGGTTGCCATTTGGTTCTGACTGACTACTGACTGGTGGGACCCGACCATAGTTTCCACTTGCTTCGTTAGCTCTCGTTGTGCTGTGTCATTAAAGTCACCTGAGATTTGCTGTGAACGTCAGTCGTTCAGGTCATCTGAGCTTCGGTGTTGACGACGGTCTTTAGAGTCAGGGATTCACACTTGGCGTCATTTGACTCTGAAAACGATGGATGGTTGATGGTTAGAGTCAAATGAGGCTGAGTGTGAATCGCTGCCTCTAACGACCATCGTCAACACAGAAGCTCAGGTGACCTTAACGACATCGTTCACACCAGCTCTAACGAACCAAGTGGAAACTATGGCCAGATCTACGATCCTGCCTAGGCTAAATACTCAAATCTCCCCACCAAGTCGGTCAGAACTCTTGGATAAGAGGTGAAACATCTTCATTGATCTGCAACCAACTCCAGTTGCCTTGCAGCACACTTATTCCTAAAACAAAACAACCAAAAAGATCTTCTGAATCTTTGAAACAAATTTCTCAGATTGTGATTTTAAAGGACGAAATCCACGGCTTGTTTTAGCTCACCTCCTCGGCAAAGGCCTGCCTGTTCACACAAGAGCTCAGTCAAACAGGTTACGAGGCTCTGCTTTGCACATTTTTTACAGTTTGCACTCTCCTGAGAAGACGTCATGTTCTGCCCCAGCTCTATTAATACAATTCCTGTAAATGCCCCCCTCCCTTAACACACGTCACTTACTGTACACTATATAAGCTGGGCACCTGCTGTATAGTATAAACACATTTGATGTGTTTCCTTCAACCTTTTCATCTCCAGAAAACATTTACTGAGCGTGCAGACTTAATCCACATCATCATGCTTGACATTGGTCCTCCTCCTCCTCCTCCACCTTTCGCCATTCGTCCTAACCTATATCGTCTGCGACTAAGCAGGTGGACGAGTCTGCGGCACGTGAGGAAGGCGGCAGCCGACGGCGCTCGCCGAGCATGTGCCATCCAATCAGTTTGGCCTTCGGCCTCAGCCCTTTAGAAGATCGTCTGAGGGCCTCCGGTATCTGCAGCCACAATCCCATTAGAGAACGTAAGGGAAGCTATACGAAAGATGAGTTAGGATTAAGTGACAGACTGACTCCTCTAGCAGATTACTGGATATGGTAATCAGATGGGTGGCAGATGTGGGTGTCACCATATGCTGCACAAGCTGCTTAACACACGTTTCTCTCTTTAACGCATGGATATTGAAATTCACTGATCGTTGTGTATTATAAAACAATTTAATAACTGACAATCAAAAGCTGTATGTGTCGAATCGCAAATTAACCTCTCACAAGACCGCATCTAAATTCTGTTTAATTGACTTTTCCTGTATTGGCTGTTGATATCATTACGACCTGTGTCCTGTCACACACTGTGTTTTATTAGTGATTGAATTGCTCCATGCAAATGTGATAATGTTTACAGCAGGTGTGCTTGTGTCTGTTGTGGTTGCTATATGGATACTGCCAGAAACTGCAGACACAGGCGCATCTGATCCGCGCATATCAGCCTACACTGCAACTGTAGTGTAATTCAAGCCTCGCAAGGGCCGCTTACGGGGAGCATCTGAGTGGCTCATGTTTGGTTTACATGCATTGTTTGCTGAGGTCATGTTGGGCTGGTACCGATCCAACGCAGGCTTTGATTGAGCTTCAACGTCAGACTGGAAAATGAAAGCGTCTGAGACAGAAGAAACTAAAAATAGGTGACAACAGGAGAATTCAAATATGAAAAATAGAGAATGAAAGATATATAAACCCCCCCAAAATATAAGAATCATCCATCGTACTTGTTTCATGTACACTGTTAGCCGTCATTACCCCAAATATAATGTCAGGATTGCAAGGGCTGTGGCCGATTTAGGATCCTGTCAGCAACAACGGAGCATAAATAGCAGAGGCAGCACCAATCATCAGTCATCTGTCCTTCAGACTGCAGTCTAAAGGGTCAAGGGTCATGTCTCATGTTAAGTACTCAGTTTCAATGTCACAGACTAAGGGTACATTCATACAGGGTCTGACGCTGGGGTGAATTGACGTAGGGTTATTTGGCGATGTATCTGTTTGTGTTAAACATTATCGCTGTGAAACAATCAGGAAATTACTTTTTATTTCACTGCCTAACCGGCTTTAATGATGCCGGCGCTCCCTCCCCCTCATTCACTGTCTATGTCTCTCTCTCAAACCATCCGATGCAAACCAAAGGAAACTTCTACAGGTCACTATTTTGCAGTGTAAATTGCGAGGCAGACACAGATTTAGAAGCTGGTTACATGAAATAAATTAAGCCAGAACACAACAGGTAGAGTATCACAGTTTAGTCCATGCCTCGTTTTTAGTGACATTTCAGGCTGACTGTGGAGGATTTGACCAATCTGAGCGTCTGATTGGCGTCCACAGTGTGACATCAGGCTTTTCCCAAAGTTGGAACTTTTCTGCTGCAGGTTGCTAGAATTTTTTGGCAGACCCCCCTGCGTCCCGCACTACCTCCACTTAAATTAATGAAAAATCCTGCGCCCTAAGTCGAAGCCACTGAAGAGAGAAAAGAAGTCACTGAGGCAAATATAAGTGTACTTTTAGGACCAGAGGGAAATGTCCCATTAAATGTACTTCTAAGTCTTTTGGCTGCAGGCAAAAGGAGCATATGGAGACGCATACGCCTTATTTCAAGGTAAAATAAAGCAACTGACCTGTTATACATTTCTTAAACGTGTGCTTTCTTTCTTTAGGTTCTTTTGGTCAGCAGCAGTCGGCACCCGGACCAGTGGATCGTCCCCGGAGGTGGGATGGAGCCAGAAGAGGAGCCGTGTGGTGCCGCAGTGCGAGAGGTGTTTGAGGAGGTGAATAAACTTAAGAATTCAATGGTCACAACATGTGTTCTTCTACCATCTAAAGTCTTTATGGCACACAGACATGAAAGACTGAACATTAAGGGCGCTTTCACACCAGGATAGTAGTTTGGGGGCGGTATTGCCCGAAACGAGCACTGACCAGGAAGAAAAGAAGCATTAGAAAGAAGAAACCTCGGCTTAATCAATCCACTTTTTTAACTTGCTCCAGGTCTCACATTTTTGACACTACACACGCAAATTTAACACAGCCCCTTCGGCAGGGTCTCCTGTTTCTCACAATATCACCATTTAGTGGATAGGAGTTACCGTCTTCGAGCTAGAAGCAGCAGTATGAGTTGCCCCTCAGCTAAAAATCTGCTGAGATGCACAGCAGATACAATCACCATGGCAACCTTTAATTGCAGATGGGAACACACAGCTGATTGAGATAAGTTAATTAGTGCACACACACATCCTCACACATTTTCAAACATTATTCAAGTCTTGTCTACTCATTCATGCTTTCAGCTAGACGCTCCATTCAGACCTCAAACTGTTCCACATCTTTCCTACATTAACGGTTTTAATTAACTTTTAATCAAATTCATACTAATTACACTAATTAGACCCTTCCCATGTTTTCAAGTCTCCATAGTCCTTTAGCTAATTCTTCATATGTTCAGCCAGCATCTAAAGTCACTACTAAGGCAGTGTAGTTAACTTGCAGCTAACACCATTTACACCATTTCTTTTATACTTTTTACATGTAACAGTTTTACAAAGTTTCGCTTTCTGTCATTATCTCATCTGAACACATTTCCAGCCGCTTCGATATCTGAAGGTGGAGCATGAATTTCACAGCTCCCTTACTGCATGAGCAAGCTCATTGCAGGACTACACCTCTTTATAAATGTGTGTGTTTGCAGCCTTATCACATATGTAACATGTTCCATGTTTTGTTTTTTTTAAGTCAGGTGTTATATGTCATTGTGATCCATTTAACAGCAGCTGTAACAAATAGTAAATTTGGGCTCTCCCCTCAAAGACTTCAGGGACTGAACCAAGGTGGACCACCTTTCAGGTCTTTGCGGATATCTTGGTAGAAAACTTCCCTCAGGGCGTCGAATACATCCTTCAAACTTCAAACATGACCAGAAAATATGAGCGTGGCTTCCCTTTCACACTTTTTAATGCATTTTTCAGCTCTACTAATTCATACTTTCAATGAAAAACTCTAAATCTTTCATACATTTTGGGTGTCATTTAACTTTTAAAGCCAGCAAAGCATTCACACAGCAATTTAACATTCATAAATATCACATAAGCAGAGTCTCAACTCCAAACTGAGGTCATTTTGTGCCATAATAAAATGAGCAGAATACAAAGGGAGTAGTGGTGGAACACAGCAGTTTCCCACCAAAAAGAATAGCCCAACATTTTTATTCAGCTTTTTCTGGTGTATTTGACAGTGTTAACCTACATTTGAAGACCACCTGTCCATTATATAACAGGCATTCAAAGCAGCATGACCAAATATGCCCTTTGGAAAATTTCCGGTCTTATCACTGCTGCTGTAAAAGTCTGCATTCAAACTGTTGGATTTTCAGGTCACGGCTGTTCTCCCGAACATCCCGTTCTGCTGTAGTTTCACCAAGAAGTGTTGAAAGTAGTCCCTTATAACATACACATATGTCCCTTACAGACAATACCCTCAGTCCGCTGTACACTAATATCAAGCCATCTGACAGAAAGCTAGTTATTCTGTTTGATTCCCACCTCCCCTTTAAACCGCATGTCAATGAACTTGTCCAGGCATGCTTTTTTCAAACCCATGCTCTCAAAATAATAATAATCCACACCTCATATTCTCAAAATTGGACTACTGCCACTCACTCCTCTGTGGTATCAACAAAAAATCACTCTCACGCCTCCAACATGACCAGAACGCAGCAGCACGACATCACATGTCGCCAATTTTAGCTTCCCTCCACTGGCTTCCTGTGTGTTTTAGGATTGTTTTTAAGATTTTACTGGTTACTTTTAAAGCCCGTCGGGGTCTGGCCCCCCAAATATATCGCCAGCATGCTAACCCCCGGATGAGCCAGCTCGCGGCCTTAGATCCTCGGGTGGGTCACTTCTGGTTGTTTCGGGGTCAAGGCTAAAAACTAGAGGTGATCGCGCCTTTTCCATCACAGTGCCTCGATCTGGAACGACTTGCCCGATGAGATGACGCCCACTGAATCAGTGAACTCTTTTAAATCGCTTCTTAAATCTCCTTTTTACAGACTTGCCTTTTTGTGGGGTCGGCTATCACAGTTAGTATTATTATTATAAGGAGAAGTTAGGAACTTTTTGAATCTAAAGAAAGTTAAGTAGGGATAAAACACTGCTGTAATGCAAAAAGAAGTGTATACTTGCATTTTTATAAAGCTTCTGGGTCAGTGTGCAGCTTCTGAGGACATTATGACTGTCATGTTTTGGATGGAGAAGGCTCTTTCCGTTCATTATTATAAGAAATCCTTCAAAAGGTCTTAAATACACATGTGCATCCCTGGAGTCACACCGCTCTCTCACTTCATTATCCACTCAATCCATCCAAAACACGCTCCAATAACCAGAACTGGAGTTGCGTGGTTCAAACAGTTGGCCGCTGTACGCATGCTAAGGGTGAGATTTCTGAAGGGCCACGGTGTCAGTGGGTGGATGACTGAGGTGTCGACTGGTATTCCAGTGGTCCCTCCGGTCAGGAACCTTGTGTTCTCGGCAACGTCAGCGGTCTAAACTTGGCCCCTTGCTGGATTCCTGTGCATTCACCGACCCCGCGAGCCCAACCCGCTGGACACATCAGTGGAGCAGAGTGACACTTGTGAAGTATGCAGGGGACTGGAGAAGTCATATGTCTTGACAGTAATCTGATTCCTGTGAAGCACAGCTGAATTAATAAAGCAACTGTTAAGTGTTATGAAAGGGACATCATTACATTTCTATTTCATGCCGTTTTTTTTTTGTTTTTTTTCAGGTGAGCAGACATTACAAATAATTGATAAGTCACCCAATCAGTCTTAAACATTTACAAGAAGTCCTTACACCTTTTTAAGAGAAAAGACTGCTGTAGCTTTGCTGAAGAAGCTGTGAGGCCAGAGAGGACAAAAACTATTTAAAACAAATTTAGAAATTAAAATTAGAAACTGATATTTATGCATGCCGTGATCCTTTCCCACATCTTATTCTCGTATATGCTGGGGGCAGGCTCATTAAACCAGCAGAGTTCTTGTACAAGCAAACCTTAAAACTTCTGGATAAAACATAAATAATTCAGTACCATCACTGTCGGATACTGGAAAAAACACATTTTCTGAGTTTTGAGAATTTTAGACTTTCCTCACATTTGTGTCTTGTGTATCAAGTTTTAAATGATTCCTCCGTTACTTGACTTTTCTCACTTTTGCTCTGTAAACTCCACAAGAAAAAATATCTTCCACCACCTTCAGACAGACTCTTTCTCTGTGAAAGCCACAGCTCAGTGGAAGGACGACATGCCAGACGACATAAAGAGTTGTAGTTCTGTCAGTAGCAAACTGGAAAAATCTGCTACTCAAGTATACAACCACTAACTCTGATTTGTTTGGTCAGTATACAAATATCCATGTTTTTATTTGTCTAACACACACAGTGCTGACATGGTGTGTGTCTGATGCAGTACTTTGTGTGTTTTGTGTTGTTTGTTTAGCGCTGCTCTGTCTTTAAAATCTTCAACTGATCGACTGATTGATGAGGACACAAATATGCTGAGATTCTGGAGTTTAGCTCTGAAAGTTTCAGTATTTAGGTAATTGTTTGTCCAGCTTTTCAACACAAAGCCTGGGAGGTTACAGTAGAGTTCAGTTCATGCGAACCTGCAGCTCTTTAAAACATTGAGATGTAATACACAATAGCCATTGTTTTGATAGAGAATAAAGTCTGTGGTTTCAACACTGCTTTTCTCCCTCTATTGTGCTGTCAGGCCACAGCTTCTTAAAATCCCACAAAGAAGCGTCCTCTGCTGTCTGTTTGTTCTGTACACAAGAGCCATGGTGGAAAATAAACTTTTTCTAATGTTTTTCTTCATTTATTCCTCAGGCCGGTGTGAA
Source organism: Sciaenops ocellatus (assembly GCA_033000465.1). Lineage (NCBI taxonomy): Eukaryota > Metazoa > Chordata > Actinopteri > Sciaenidae > Sciaenops > Sciaenops ocellatus. Next base: position 11,585,971 of record CP136889.1, read on the forward strand.
GGGCAAGCTAGGACGTCTGCTCGGTGTGTTTGAGGTAAGTTTCATGGCTTCGTCGTACCCTGACATCTTCATTACACGCACGCAAAACAAAGTGCTCTTACAAGAGTATAAGACGCACAAATAACCATGAAATTATTAACTTTATCTCATCCATTAACGTGCCATATCAGATTTTTGTTAAAGAGGTCGCATTTGTCCCAAAAACTGCTGTGAAAATATTCTATATTAATATTTTTTCCCACTTTAAACGAGTCAGTCTTTTAAAACTACTTCAGCCTGAAATATACATATCAAATATTAATTATATTTTGGGTTTTAACCCTTTAAAGGCCAGTATGTTTACATAACTCCACTGTGTTTTATATAAAAAAAAAAAAACAAAAACAAAAACTAAAATAATTTCCATAAAATACATTTTAAGGAGTATTTGACACACACTTTTTTTTAAACATACATACCATTATCCTCCATCAAAAGTGACACACACTTTTTCAGTAGCAAGGCACCCTCTCAGAAAACAGATCATTTTGCTGCATGCTTTTAATGGGGAAAAAGTGGCGCCATCTGATGGACAAATATAAAATTAAAAATTGAAACCTGGAAGTCCAAAATGAAATCTTAACATAAAGGAACTCATCAGTTTATGTTTAGATACATGTGGGATGTTTTTTGTCATTAGGAACAAATGTGTCGGTTTTTGTGTAGCTCAGACATTTTAGACTAATTTAAGGAACTGAGACGACAATTCTAAAAAAAAATTACAAATTAAAATCCTCAAATTTGAGCTACATTCATTCCGCACAGTCAAAATGGCTTGAAAATAAACAACTGAATGGCACAAAATGGATCTCTTAAGGGTTAAGAGAAATGTAGTCCAAAGCATTGAAGTAACTGGACATAAACTGGACAGAAAATGGCTACAGATGTGAATGTATTTATGGTTTCATTAAATATTCAGCTTCCTTTCCTTCTCATCCTTAAAGCAAAACCAAGATCGGAAGCACCGGACGTATGTGTACGTGTTGACTGTCACAGAAACGCTGGAGGCCTGGGAAGACTCCGTCAACATAGGTACGGTTTCTCTTCACCTTCTCGTTTGCCGCGATGTGATGCGCGTCTCGCTCCTCCGAGAACCAGCTCACTTTTTATAATATACTGCATCCTGTTATTTATGTGAAGCCCGTGCACAAGCATGGAGACTATATGGACATAGGGGTATGCCGTGACAACAGGTGCCCATAAATCTAGGCGACTGATCTTAGCTGCAGCGGTTCTTGGCTGCAGTATATTACAGCTGTCAGCAGCCTGCACGCCGGTGTCCAGCCTTACTTTGATAAGTGCTCAGTGGAGAGCATCCCTAACCTGTTATTCTGTTCAGAGGTTAGGGCACATGTTTTCTGTACATGCATGCACATCTACTGTTTATTTATGTGTGTGACCCTCAAGGTGCTGTATTTATCTTCTTACTAAGCAGACAAAAATTAGCTGAAGATAAAATATACATACTGCAGGAGTCTGTTGTGGTAGCTTGCTGCAGAATACTTTAGTACTGAGTCACATTACTTCCCAATTTAAGTTATTGCAGTTCTTCCGATTATAGTTAAGGTGGAGTAACATGTTGCAGCAATCAAAGCTGATGACTTCCTTCATCTTTGTTGCATTTATACCAGAAGAAACAGCTTCAGTCAGCTTGTAGTAAAAGAGAAAAGTGGTAAAGGCTGTGTTATATATTTATCTGATGTATAATAACACAGAATTGATAGAATCTGTGTTATGACTCTAATTGTGCTATAAAATAAAGGTCAAATATGAAGGCTGCCATTTTATCTCAAACATTGTGCTCTGTCTCCCTCTGCAGGCCGTAAGCGGGAGTGGTTCACCGTGGACGAGGCCATCAAAGTGCTGCAGAGCCACAAACCCGTCCACGCCGAGTACCTGCGGAGGCTCCAGCTCAGCTGCTCACCAACCAACGGAAACTCCATCCTCCCGAGCCCGCCGCCAAACGACAACTACCCCCATTACAGCGCCACCGCCACCACTCCGTCGACGGGCAGCACGTTGGGCACCTCCTGCAGATAGGACTGCACCCAAACCTCGTGTCCTGTCCAGCTCGGACAGAAGTCTGTACAGTCTTGCATGAATCTAATGACTTTTTAAGAGCTTCGGCTCTCCTGTATGTATAATTTCTAGTCTTAGCTGCAGGACAGACCAAAGCCATCGCCAGAACTGTTAAAGACTCACATGACAGAGCAGGAGAAGTCTCTCTGACAGAAAAACTGTGGATATAACTATCTCAAGAACACTTTTTCTTTTTGCTGGCAAACACCAGACTGATGAGCTGAAGCTTGGGAAGTGGAAGCTGCAGCGGACTCTGCAGGCGTCGATGACCTGGTGAAGGAATGCCTTACAGAAACTTTGTATGAATGTTATATTTGGGTCGTTTTATTTCACTAACGGTCATTTTTATTTTCTTTTTAGCAGAATGGATATGCTTTCTAGTCAATAAAAGAGTAATTGACCCCAAAGCACGTCCATGTGGGGAATGTTTCTATGATGATGTCATCAGCCCGTGATGATAAGATCATATTGTACGACATGGATCTCATTTTAAAACCTGAGAATTGATGTTTCAAGGATCTCCTCTGTTAATGGAGCTCAAAAAAAATCCCCCAAAACGGATGGTGGTGTTCAAATAAAAGTAACTAGTAACTTAACATCAAAAATACAAAATGTACTGGAAAACGTCATGATAGAAATGTCTTTCCGCCCCTAGCTGGCATGGTCAAAGGTCAAAGGCGTACTATCTCACAGGACGTCCCAGCTGTCAGTGAGTTGATACCTTGGTAAACTGAAAACAGGATCTGAGTCATGATGCTGCATTTACAGTTAAACTTCAGCCAATGCCTCCGAAGTTACGAGTCCTCTAACCTTGACTGAGCCAACAAATGGATCTGTTGTCCATTTAAAGCCACACGTCTGTCATCAGCGCTTCACTTTTCCATGTTGTCACAGTGAAAGTATTTAAGTACATCTTTGCCTTAGGTGTTACGCGCTGCTAGGGTAAGTCGAGTTTAAATAGGTGGATTTTCTTCAAATCATTTGTATATTTTACCTTCAATGAATGCTCAGCAGTTTTATCACATAAAAAAGAACACCAAAAGACATAATTTCTATGTATGATATGATTGTTTTGTCCACCGCAAGTTACTGAGATTAGGTGCTGCAGCTAGCAACTACTAATCGTTATGGATCCATCTGCTGATTATATTCTTGATTAATCTGTTCATGGTTTGGTACAAAATGTCGAAAAATAGTGAAAAATGCTGATCACAGTTCCTGTAAATCGGTTAATCATTACAGATAACTCCACAAAGTCTTTAGAGTCACTGATCCCAGATTGAATTTCACATCATAAACTCTACTAGAAATAGATTTTACTGGTTCAAAAATAGAAAGTAATGCAGTCTTTCTGTTTTTTTTTTTTTTTTTTTTGTTTTGGTTACTGCCTAAACTCAACTTTGGGGGTCTAAGATTCATACGTCTGCAATGTCTCCCTTCTTTCTCTTTCCATGTTTCCGGTCTGCCTCTTTGACCATACACCAAACGGCCACTTCAGTAGATACACTTGTACAATCTAGTGCGATCTTATACAACAGTTCTGCCATAAATTCAGCTTTCTGAAGCTTGTAATGTTTTGGTTTTTGTTGACACTGTCAGAGAGGTAATAATTCTTCTTTACGTTTATATTTGGGGTCTTTGTGGGTGCTGTTGTTGTACAGGAGTGCATGTTTTATTGCGGCGTTTCTAATATCATCTCATGTATTTAAATATTACAGACACCTCAATATAATGCAGTCCAGTTTAACACTTCTACAAACCTCAGTAGTGAACATGATAGTCGCATGAATACCTCTCTGACAGTGTCAACAAAAGATGAAACATTATAAGCTTCTTAGAAATAGAATTTATGGCAGAGTTGGATCACATTGGATTGTACAAGTGTACCTAATAAAGTGGCTGGTTGGTGTTTATTGTCAATTAAAACTACAACTACTACATTTTTCATATGAAGTTAGACATCCAAAGAAAAAACAGTCACATAACAGATAATTCTGTGTTTGCTCTCACTGAAAAGAGACACCCACTCACTCCTGTGTTGACAGCCGAATGACGACTAGTAACCATACAGAGATTTGTAAATAAGCTTTGAAGAGAAACATTGAACATTGTGTTTTTAACCTGAATGGACCTGTAAAATTTCTCTTAATATTTTATATATTTTTTAAACAATGTATAAATGGCTGAAAAAACAAACAAACAAACAAACAAAACATGTAGAAACCCACTGAGAACAGTATGTACAATATATTTGTATTGATGACAATGTGCCACAGGTTTGGAATATGAAGGTTGGTTGGTTTGTGTCTTCGAATGACGTAGAGATGGTTTGAATTAACGCTTTTTTAAATCATGATTTGGTGAAATCAGAGTGTGTTTGTCCATTATGAATGAAGACAGCCCAAAATAAGGACATTACAGAAACTTTAGAGATGTTTTCTTTTCTTTTTTTTTTTTTTTAACAAAATATACATACAGCATCTTGCTAATTGATTTGAGTGCGTCAGACACACAAGACTGAGTATTAACTGAAATTATGAAATTGGATTTTTGGGGTGAAAAATGCAGTTTTAAAGTATAAAGGGCAGGACGGTATTATTCAGAAGAATTTTGAATTTGTCACACACTTTCACAGATGAATGTTTATGTTTATTGTTCATGCCAAAAAAAACAAAAAAAAAACACGTCTCCTCTTTTAACTTTCCACCTGTGGCCCAGACGTCTGCTTGATTATCTGCAACGTTATGACACAAATATAAAACTCTGATACAGCAATTCAGCCATCATAAACTTACAGCCTTGTCGGGCATAAGCGAGGACTCCAACCACCTTAAACCTCTGTGTGTGTGTGTGTGTGTGTGTGTGTGTGTGTGTGTGTGTGTGCGTGTGCGTGCGTGCGTGCATCTGTGTGTGTGTTGTTGGCTGATGAACGTGGAAAACGACGTGCCAAATTGAAAAATGTGTTTGTGTTCAGGTGGGAAATTGTTTGATGTCACATTATAATACACCAATAATAATAATAATATGCCAAAAGATAAAAAAAAAATAATAATGATCTTAAACATTGTTTTATGAACTTGATTAATGTAATATCAGAATATAATCTATAATGTGAAAAGGTGTGTGTTTAACTGCATCCATCACTGTTGAAACGATAACTAATGAATCACAGGCACTTATTCTTTTTACCCCCATTTCTTAAAAATCCACCTGTCATGTAACTGATCATCTCAGACCTCAATAAATGACATACATTTAACTTAAACCCATTAATCTTTTTAAATGTTTTACAGCTGAGTGTCCCCGTGAAACACCTTCTTCCTCCGCTTGTTGGAGCTTTTGTTTGATGCTTGGGTCTGTGTTGATCTGTGAATGCTGCTGCTTTTATGGGTGAAGCATGACTGTAAGGATAATGTACTGTATGTGTACAAAAATGTAAGACACAAGCGTCCACTGAAATGACCGGATTTGGACAGCTTGACTGTTACATTGTCATGTCACATGGATGTATCCAAACAATCAAAAAGAAAACAACACATCTGTCACCATTTTATCATGAATATTATGCACAGAAAAGTTCAATGTGAGCGTGATTTAAAGACCTGGACTGGAAAGATTGTTTTTGAGAAAAAGATTGCATTAAAGGGGAGAAATCTTATTGTGACTGTTGAGATTTCATTTATACATCTATGAGACAAAATGTTTTTTGTACAAAGAATTTGGCAAATGATTCAGTGGCTTTGTTTCTACAAGCAGTCAGTAGCTGATTAGCATTTTATTTAAGTAAAAAAAACAGGGTTTAGTGTATTAATAGCTTTGGAGTCATGACTAGATTAACCTGCTATACGGCCCCAACCCAATGTTGGCTATTCTCAGCAGGAATTAGCATCCGTAATGTTACACGTTTAATGGATGGCATTTTTGGGTTAGACAGTTCACACAGTATCAGATGACACGGGCTGTAAAACTACATTTTGACTCCAGGACCAGATTTGCATAGGCCCTCAGAAGACTATACTATAGACCCTATAATTTCACTGATCATTCATAAACGGTGGATGTTCCCATGAGCACCACAAATACACCAACTTTGAGCCTTCAAGACAGCTTTACCTAGAGATCCAGCTTTGTTTTGCAGTAGCATAATTGAACATATTATAATATCTTAACAATAGAGTATAACATAATAGAAGTTGGTCTTTGTTCTCATCTAGGAAAGAAAAAAACAGGTCAAGCAGCTGCCAGCAGTATATTGTCAACAGCACAAAGAGCCAAATGTTGCGGCCTATATAAAAACATAATCATTAATGATTGGATGTAAAAGTTGTAAATGCTGGGCATAAAATGTGTGGTTATAAACATTTACAACTTGTGTAAGACCTTTCACTGGTAAGACACACCTGGTGGGTTGTCTGGTTTCCCCTTACAACTCAAGCTCAAAGAGGGCGGTGTGGCAGTGTGGAAAACTGATCATGTGGGTAACGACTCGTGGAGTTAGTATTAGTCATCACCAGGTGAGCTTCAACCTGCACCTGTTGTATTTCAAAAGGTTGCGTTTTCAAACATTTGAAGAGTTCAACCATCTTGTCTCTACATGGTCACCAGTCATTGTTTAGCAAAATTTATATTCAACATTGATAAACAAAAGTGGGTAACAATAGAACAAATTGGGTGTGTTTATTATAAAGCTGGAAGAAATATTCAGACCTTAGGCTTGTAGTGATACCACAATTTAATAATACATTACAAGTGAAAGTTATATCATTAAAATCTACTGAAAAAGTAAAAGTACTTATAGTAAAATCCCCTTAAGAGTTATATTATTATTCTATAATATTTACTTTAACATTATTACAGTCTTTCCTTTATGTTAGGAAGGAGAGGGTGAGATGAGGGGGTTACAATCAGCAACTACACTGTGAGATGCCATTAAATCCAACACACTGGTCCTTTAATGTTATACCTGGTCAAGGTGGAGGCTTAGCATAAAGACTGGAAGCAGGAGGAGACAGCTAACCTGGTTCTGTGAGACTAACACAAAAAAAAAAAAAAAAAAACAACACCACTAAATGTTACACACTGGACCTTTAAACTATTTCAACTAAAGTTTTAAAGTACAATATTTTCCTGAAATGAGCAGAAAATGTAAATTCTTCAGTAAAGCGTGATTAAATAAAAATAAAGCAGCCTATAACAGTTACTTGAATTAATGTACTTAGCTTAGTTACATTACACAGTGACTGTAATAATGAAAAGTAATGCTAAGTGATATCCAACCGCCCAGCAGCGACACCTGACACCTGAGGTGCGTCGCCTCTAGCCCCGCCCTCCTCAGTGTCAGGACGTCGGTCGGCTCACCTGAGTTGGACAAAGCAGGGCTAAACATTGACCCAGGAATAGTGTGCCTGTGTAGTTAAATGAAGCGACCGACTTAGACTCGTAACGGAATAGTTCACAATGGATAAGGTGTTTTTTAAAACCGCGTTACCTATGCGGGACGCGTTCGTGCTGCGGGACACCAGTCTGGCTCTGCCGGCCGAGCCGACTCCAATGTCCTCGATGAAAGTGAATTCAAACGACCCGAGCCTGCGCGTTCATCAGCAGGTTCAGCTCACACTGGCACGGAAGGCGAAAAAGAATATGTCAGATGGTAATGTTCAGATTTCTTCTATGATTATGGTTAATGTATATACAGGAGAAGACTGTCAGGTAATATGACAACAGGATGCACAGCCGAGACCTGGAAGGGTCATTTTTCAGTGGGTGGTTCACTAAATAATAATTAACTAGTAACTAATTTGTGTTTAGTTTAGGAAGCACTGCATGAGACATTTAAACCACACTCTTAAAAAAACTATTAAACTATGGTTACATTAACCAGTGTCCACTTGTGACCCATTGTAACCAGCTTATTATGTTTATGAGTTGTCATGAGCTCAATCATAAACCTCTCGGGTTGTTTAACTGTAACTGTTTGATACTGAATGACTAAAACCATCCAGTATTTTATTTTTTTAAAGATCAAACTCAGAACAAATGACTTAAATTTGAATCTCAGAACAATATTTTTCTTATTTCCTGTCACGTTAATGATCTTTTAACCCCCTCGAGGGGTCCTAAATCCACTTCTATCATCTACCAAACCACATCAGTGCCCTTTATGTGTAGCCTACAATCATTTAGACTAAATACAGGTATTTTTGTTGCTGGAATGCATGCCTCATAGTAGTTTGCTTGTCCAACAGGTTTCTGCAGTTTCATTCAACCGCCTCAAGAGAGATGGGACTTACAGCTGACAGAGCTTGAAATTAATATATCATCCACTGGCCTGTCTCCCTGGAGAGATTATGCCCCGATTTATTAATTTTATTACTAGTAGCATGAATCAAAATGTGGGTGGGTCAGCTATGAACTTCGGTCAGTCATCGACCAAAAACAAGAATTTTCATTGTTGATTTTGTTCCTTAAGAGATCAGGTTATTATTACTTCTTAATAGATTTTTATTATATATTTATAACACCAGCCTATGATATATGAATTCAAATGAAAGTCATATTTTTGGCTTTTGGATATTTTCAAAGAAGAGGAAGTAAAGAAACTATGTGTGAGGATATTTTGGACCAACTAAGACTGATTAAACAGAGACATGAAAGGTAGTTTAAGTTTAGCGTAATGAATTGTCAGTAAGAAATGATTAATAATGATTAAAATACATATTAATAAGGCTGCAACTAATGATTATTTTCATCACTGATTAATGTTAGCACTTATTTTCTTATTTAATAGATTGTTTGGTTACAAAAAGTCAGAAAATAGATTGTGATGTCTTGAAACGTGTCGTTTTATCCAGCCAAAAGTCAAAAATATTCAGTAAACTATCATATTTGACAAAGAACAGTGGTTGCAAATCCTCACATTACAAATATTAGACTCTGACAGGATTTAAAGTCTCTGTTTTATCTGCTCCCTCCGCCTTCCTCCTGTCAATCCCTGTTAATGCAAATGAACACATTTGGTTTGAACCACACTGACGCAGCACTGTGAGTGTGTGTTGTGCTTTGTTAGCTCAGGCAGCCAGGGTGGGAATCAAGCCCCTGAGGAAGTGTCAGTGTTGTGATGCGTTTAGGTAATTACAGTGTGTAACAGGATACTCTAACAAAACCTCTTCAACTTGTTTCAGGTGGTGTCCATGTACAGAAAAACACAGCAAAGAACTTTGATGATACAGATGGACTTTTATCAAACATGAAGGTACGGGACTGTTTCACCTCGATCTCTTTATTTTTTCATGCATGCACACACGCGAACAGTTTATGTGTCATTAAAAGGATTATCTGATTGTCCTTTTCCCCTCTGAAAACTGGTCTGATTGGCCTTTGAAGTTCTCCATGACAGATAAAATCAAATACCTTCTTTGCATGTTTTACTAGTCCTATATTTGAATTTTGCTCCTGTCCATTGTAAAAGAATGACACGGACATATTGTACGCCTTCATTTGAATATAGTCAAATCGTCTGCTGCTGTTAGTTTATGATCAGAGCCTTGAGGTCCATCAAATTAATAATTGTGTTCTCACATTTAGTTTGATGTTACAGGTAATTTGTGACTTTTTACAGTGTGTGCTCAAGGTGTGTGGAGTCTTAAAAGTGACAAAATAAAATACATTAAGTTTAATTTATTTTACCAGGTGAAAAGTGGAAAAATAAAAGGGTATTTTTCCTTTATTACTAATCAGTTCACATTCAGAACATCAAAACTTTAAATATTTTATCAACAGTTTCTTGGTAAAGTGGAAAGCTTTTTGTTTGTTTCTGGCTAAATGAAGAGTTTAAAGATTTCTCTCCATTAAACTCCATTTTAATCATTAATAACAATGTATGCGGTGGTTATATTTTTGACTTATCTGATAACATTTTACAATGTTTTGTCAGTTTTGGGGCTCCATCCATTATCTGTAACCGCTTATCCTCATCAGGGTCGCGGTGAGGCTGGAGCCTGTCCCAGCTGACTTGCTGCAAGATGCGGGGTACACCCTGGATAAGTCGCCAGTTCATCACAGGGCACATAGAGACCAACAACCATTCACACTCACATTCACACCTACGAGCAATTTAGAGTCACCAATTAACCCGTTAAGTGCATGTCTTTGGATTGTGGGAGGATGCTGGAGTACCCGGAGAGAACCCACGCAGACACGGGGAGAACAACAGTGCAAACCATTGCACCACCATGCTGCCCTAATATATATAGTATATATTATAATGGGGTGGCACAGTTAGCACTGTTGCCTCACAGCAAGAAGGTTCCTGGTTTGAACCTCAGCTGGGGCCTTTCTGTGTGGTTTGCAGGTTCTCCCCGGGCTGTTCTCAATGAGCACTCTGGCTTCCTCCCACAATTTCAAAGACATGCACTTCACAGGTTCATTGGTTACTTTAAATTGGCCATATGTGTCAGCTTTATGATAAAGAGGCGACTTGTCCAGGGTGTACCACGCCTATCGCCTAATGTCAGCTGGGATAGGCTCCAACCCCTGCGATATATTATTATTTCATTATTGTTATTTTGTGATACAGCACATTTCAAACATTTCAATCATGTCATTTAAACCATAGGTAAATGGATTTATGAACTCCACCAACTACTCTCTTTCAAACAACCATTCGCAAAGACCCTCCAGGAGGTTGGAAGTGTCTCCACAACCAAGCCCAAAGCTTCCTCACAGTCGCTTCAGTTGCAGTACCCTCCGTTATGGGACGTACAGCCCAGGACACAGTCAGTCACACAGGATTGGCACTCTGCTGGACCGCTCGTTTGGCTCTGATTCATTTCATCGTTATGCCTTCTCTGAGGTGCCACGTCCCACGTGGCCGCAAACGTCCACGGCTGGACTCAGGAACTTCCGCGGGACATCGCTCAGACAGACGGCGGCAGCACCACAGTTTGCAAGTGCAGCATTTCGGCAAAATGGTGAATACGACTCTCGCTGGGTTCATAACCAAAGTGTGGTCAAACAGAACAAACACGCCTTTCAGAGTGGTACCATGATGCTTGGTGCTGCCCAGACTGATGAAAGCATGTCCTGGTTGGCTCAGACGAGGAGGGCTGCTCAGCAGTGCAGTATACGGAAGTCATACCCACCTTCAGTCATCAGCTTGGAGGTGGACACAGGGAGGCCGATGCAAGTAGAACTCCCCATTCAACAGATACAGGCACAAAATGTCAACACACTGTAAGACTGTGTTCAATTTGTAGATTAAATAATTGAATATATTCTTGTATTGTGTGATTGTGGCATACTAATTTGTGGATGTCTTCTCACACAGGAAGTCAGAGAACAAGCCTCCAGAGATGACAGTGGAGAGAGCTGTGAACCTGTTGACCCAGGATAATGAGGAAACACTTATCTGTGCAGCCAGCCACATACAGAATCAATGTTTCAGGAGCACAGACGCTAAAAAGATTGTATGTTTAACCAGATGCCTTGTATAGAGTGATTCAAAACATGATTAATAAGTAACAGAGGTGATAGCACTCCTTGTTGTTGATGATTGGATATATTACGTTATTACCATGATAAATGATATAATTTTATAGAACGCTCTCTGAATGTCATGACTCATAGAGATCGTGCCAATAAATCTGTTTATTAATAAGCCACTCTTGTTTCTAGGTATACTATCTCCGTGGGATTGAAAAGCTCCTGGATCTCCTCCGCATTGACAACGAGGTGGTGCAACGCGTCGCTGCTGGGGCTCTACGTAATGTTGTCTACCAGAGTAGCGAAAACAAGATGGAGGTGAAGGAAAATGATGGCCTGGCCATCATTTTGCCTGCGTTGAAGAGCAGCCGTGATGTGGAGACCAGACGAGAACTTACTGGTCAGTTTTCTTCTTCATAATTGCTGCAAAACTCAGAAACGCTGCCACCCAAACGGGCGTCCTTTGTTAAATGTGTTTGCAAATAATAAATATATATGTACATTTCCACCTCAGGTCTTTTGTGGAACCTCTCCTCTCATGACCTTTTGAAGGAGCGCATCACCAGAGAGGCATTATCTGTCCTCACCAAGTCAGTCCTGGTACCAAGTTCTGGCATTTCTGAAGGCGAGAACCCAAAAGACGAGCTCCTAGCTGATGCCACTGTGTTTCACAATGCTACCGGCTGCCTGAGGTAAGCTCCTTTGTTGGGTTTGAAACTAGATAGTCAGAGTAGCTTTTGCAGTGTAGATTATCGATAGGAGTAAACAGACACCACTCCTGGTGTCAGATAATCAGCTTATATCAAACTAAATACAGAATTAGAGACAAAACAGTCATGCACATTGCAAGACATCAAATAAATCACTTATCCTGAGTAAGAATTGATTATACTTCACTATTTTACCCCCAGCCACCACAAAATCATACTTTCTGATTGGCATGGATCAGAATGGAGAAATGTGTGAAAGTGAAAGCAAAGTAGAGCCACTGCGCTGCATAAGGCAATAAGTTTATGACATTACAAATGGCAGGAGTTAACAGATGGCAGAGCAGCAGAAATTTACAGTATCTGTCTCTGCCAAACTGAGTTATGAGTAAACAATCCCTGAACATTCTGTAAACTGCTGTTATCATTCCTCATCTGAATCCAGCTGTAATAACAACCAGGAAATACTGACAGTGTTTCTGTGGAAAGAACTATTTACCCTCTTTTGGCTTCTGGTGAATCTTGTTGGCAAAAAACTAACAAAAATAGATTAGAAATAAACAAACAGCAGGACAGCTGCTTGAAGATGTGTTAAATAAATACATAGTTTCTTGATCTTTTAGGTAAGTGATCACATCTTATCAAAACTAAGAGTCTACAGCCATGTTATGAGCTTTCTGGGGTTGTCCTTGAGCTAAATGCTTACATCAGCATGCTAACATGGTCACAATGATGTCAACAGGTGTAAAATTTATTATCACCATCTGTGTTTAGCATGTTAAGCATATGCTTATTAGCACTATGGTAATATGGTTGAAATTTTCAGTAGTTCTTCACCTGTCACAGCAGCTCGTATACACAAGGTGGATAATAAATTATTCATAAATAAGAAATGTATAGAAAAAGTCATGAAGTCATGCTGGTGTCAAAGAGTCTGACAGCTGTTGGAATGAAGGGCCTGTGGTAGAGCTCCTTCTTACATGGTGGGAGTAGCAGTCTGTTGCTGAAGGAGTTGTTCAAGGTTAGTTAGCATCTAGCTAGCATGGCGAAAACAGGCTCGGTCTTCTGTTATATAACAGGCAGGGAAAAATCAGCAACCAGCTGCACCATTAAATAAACTTTAATTCTTTGCATTTTCTCTGCTATCATAGCTTTGTGTTAAGCCACAGTTCATCTGTTGTGGTCTAAGATTATGTATCATATTGTTGGCTCAGCTGTTAAGACATCATCTCTCTGTTTACAAAGCAGGAGATATCAGGCGCACTGCTCCCCTGGCAACTATAGCCAGATCAAATGAGTGAAAGACTGAATTATTCATCGAGCCCTCTCTTCTCTCCGCTCTGCTGAACTGAAATCACTCAGTCCTTGCTGGCCAAATGTTCTCCGGTTCTCCTAATCATGTTCTCAAACCTTTTGAACTCCCTCTGGATGAGATAAATGATGAGTTCCTCTCCGATTTATATTTCGTGTCTGCACAAAGGCCTCGCTGTGTGGAGTTAGAATGCTAATGGTTATATTTATTTTCCTGGAGAAGTTGGATTACATAAGAATGTTTTGTTAGTCTGACTTTGGAAAGGCCTGAGATCCAAAACAGTGCATCCATTTTTCTTTCAATTATGTGTTTGACAGAAGGGAACTATTTTTATTTGGCATACTATAACATGGGAGTTCCTTGTACTTAACAGTGCTAATATGGTTCAGTAGGACTGAAAATGGCATATCTTATTTGAAATACACACAAATGCCCCATTACCTTGATTGTTTTGACTGTTTTTTGCCTCCAGAAATCTGAGCTCTGCTGGTCCAGATGGCAGGAAAGCAATCAGGGAGTGTGAGAATCTTATTGACTCTCTGGTCTACTACATCCGGGGAGCCATAGCTGACTACAAGACAGATGACAAGGTGACATGAAAATGAAAAGCCTTCCAGAGAAAGCATTTATCTTCACAGTCCATTTCATAACAAACTGCTCAGTGGTTTGATCTATAGTGCAATGTATTGTGGGTCCACATGTGGGAGTTTCTACATCTGCAGCATATATTTTACTCGACTTTAAACCACTTTTTCATTGTCATTCATTCATTTGTCATGTCATTCTTATAAATCCTCCATGTATCTGCTCTGAAGTCCACAGAGAACTGCGTCTGCATCTTGCATAACCTGTCTTATCAGATAGAGGCAGAGCTTCCTATGAAATACACAAGGGATCTGAGAGAATCACGACAAAGCTTGGCTCCCAAACCAAAAGCTGTCGGCTGCTTTTCATATCGTGGTGCCAAGATCACAGAGGTAACAATATTCGGACAATAATCCACAATGAGGGGGGTTAATATTTGATAGCCCAAATCATAAAGAACAGTCCCAGACATAATGCACGCAAGTGTGTGGTCAGGTAGTGTAGAGGCAGGCACCAGATAGTGTAGTTAATTGTCTATTTTTTATTGCACCTCCACAGAGCTGAATGACTCATTAAATGCAGATCAAAAAAGAGCAGGCAAAACTGCTATCTTGACTTAAGTGTGGGTCAAGGTGTACGATTAGATCCTCGCATCTAAGATCCAAACACACGTCCACTACTTTGATATTGCTCTGCTAGATATGACCCCCAGACTAATGGTCAAATGTGGTTTTATATAATTCAGGGTTAGCTAGCCACCCCAAATAATTTATATGTACACCCCTGAGTTCAAGAAGTCAAGAGTCATCAGAAGTATTTAGTTATATTTGTTTTACATGAGGAGAAAGTAGAGATATGTGGATGTATTTTGGTATATTTAGCGTGTAACAGTACAAAACAGTCATCTGCATTGCAGTTGCTCAGTGACTGCACTGGACGCTGAATTGTTTATAATTACATGAATTTACAGTGATGTAGCAGACTGGCATGGATGCTCAGTCTTCACTGGTTAAGTGAACTTTAAATGCCCACAAAGGCACGCACAATGAGATCAAGAAAAACAAAAACAAGACAAAAGATATGTTTATCTGCTGCGTTATCGCTTCCTCTCGTCAAAATGAACCTGCTGATCTAAAATCAACTGCAGCTCACCGACTGTTCCTCCACCAGCATCTGGAGCGACAGAGCCCCCTGCTGGAGGAGAAGGCTAACCCCAGTGGCATAGAGTGGCTGTGGAGCGCCATCACTATTCGGATGTACCTGTCACTGATGGCCCGCAGTGTGCGTCACTGCACCCAGGAGGCTGCCATCGGAGCCCTGCAGAACATCACGGCTGGGAATGGACCAGTAAGAGGGGACAGAAACATCAGTTCAGCTCTGTTTAGACTTTTATAGATCTGTATTTGTTTTTAATGTTTTAGTTGTGGGACAGATAAGGTATATAATGAAGTGTATTTCCAATACTATGTGATTCTGTAGTTCAGTTATCTGGAATAGTGGCAGGGATGCATTTATTTTTTACAGATTAAAGGTACAATATATAAGACTGTGCAGAATACACATAGACATAGACGTAGACAGACTTTATTGTCATCCAACTGCACATTTCCAATGGACATTTGAGCGAAATTTCGTTGCAAAGGCTCAGAATAAAAACAAGAGACACGGTAATAACATTATAAATATAAAAGTATATGAAATATAAAATAGAATAAAATAAAATATTCAATATCTGATATCTAGCGGTTAAAAATGGGCACAGCAGCCCAAATTGACATGACAGAATCTGAAAAGACAGGGATGATGATGGTGGAGGTATTTATTTGATTTACAGAGGAAATCAGGTGGAAACCCACTGAAGAAAAAAAAGGTGCTCTGGGTCCTTTTGGGCTCTAAATGGTCTTTATCTTTCAAATCATCTCCAATATTTACCGCGTTTTACCACGTGTCTGCTCATGGAGCTTCTTAGGTCGTGCAGAATCTAACATTTAGTCGATCCACTTTATTTGCTTCCATGGCTGTAGTACGTTTCATACCTGGCAACACGGAGCATCAGCATAAGCCACGTAGTTATCAAGCCAGATCAAAACACACAACAAAACACAAACAGACGGCCCGGTCCGTCAAGGCAAATTTCAAAATAAGAAACATACTGACTATAGTAATTTATCAAGAAGCTTGTATTTCAGTTTGTAGTATGTTTCCTTGATCTCTGATGACACAGCATATTCATTTTATGATTTAATACAGTAAATATCTTACATATTGGACCTTATTATCCATCACAAGTTAAAATTTCATGCTCCCCTGAACAACAGCTAAAACACCAAAGTAATAAGTAAAATGTTTTTTACTTTAATGTGTAGTTCTTATTTTATCTCTTTGGTGGGGAATATTTTGACACATTTACATGGTTTGAGATTCTTTCTGTACTCTGCTATTGTGTTAACGAGTTAGTGGAGTACCAATTAAGTAAGCAATATACTGTATATTTATTTTTATTAACCAGATGTGTGGACTACATTTCACTCTGCCTGATGAATGAAGCAAAGTTGAAGTGATATTACAAAACACACGGGAACGTTTGGAAAATTATCGATATGAACTTCACATTCATTATCATATAAAACCGAGAAAAAATTGAGCCATGGATGAAAAAACAAATACACACAAATACAACTATTTGTCACACAATAATTACTGATGTAAACAAACTTTTAACAGCATCAGAAAAAAAAGTTGTTATGTATTAAGACATGTAAACCAAATCCAGTGTAATAGCAACATATTACACATACTGTATTTGATGTATTTTCTGTTGCCTGGCAGATAATTAAAGCCATCGCCTTCACTGTTGTTCAACGGGAAAATGGCCTCCAGCATGTCAAGAAGATGTTGAAGGAGGGCGAGACTGATGTGAAGAAGACGGCCATAGCTTTAATAAAAAACCTCTCGCGCTACCAGGAACTGCACCCTGAAATCGGTAACTGTTTCCCTTCAAACCTGAGATCATTTCATCTCCATGTGGACCACAAACCTCGTCCTTAAATATATCTTTTATTTGTTGTCCTGAAGTGAAGCAGGTGTTGCCAGAGGTGGTGGAGATGCTCCCCAACGACGACACCGGCACTGACCGGCCCACGGAGGTGACCGTTTCTCTGTGTCATATCCTGATTAACCTGTGTCAGAGTGACAGGCAGCACGTCAGAGCCATCGTCAATCAGGGAGCTCTCCCGAAGATCATCAACATCAGCAAGAAGGACAACGGGTTAGTCCAACTCACACACACCTCATTTCATAAAGGATTCACGTAGAAGCAGCTAACCACTGATGGGCAGTGTTTTTATACCTTCATTATACATATATACAGTATTTAGATCAGAGAGAATAATTCCCAGTTTCAATTTCCTAGTTTTGGACTAACCAGAGCAGGCCAGGCAGCATGTGTCCTGCTGCAGGCCATGTGGGAACACACTGATCTCCATGGGGCCTACAAGAAGGTGAGTTCCTAAAGGTTTCTAAAGATTAACCGCTGTCCACTGTCTCAGTGGTGGAAGATGTATTCAGAAATATTCCTTTACTTAAATAAGAGCATAAATACCACACTGTAAAAATACTCCACTACAAGTAAAGGTCCTGCATTCAAACCCTTAAATGTATCAGCAATGTAACAAAAGTAAAAGTACTCTAGGTGTTTTACTTTTGGATTAACGTCACTTTACTGCTTTTTAACAATGAGCTTATTTTAACCACTTCATACACTGTTGGGTAGTTTAATGTACAGCACTGCATCATGGTCAATAGGATCATTTATGTTTGTAGTGTTGCTGTCCTGTCAAGTCAACTTTTTCAGCTTTGTGATAATGCATTTTTCAGCTAATATGTTTTTTAATAGTTTATTTATCTGAAGAATTCCTTCAACCCGTAAAGGAACGTCTAATCCTCCAATTTGTCAGAAATTTCTAATCTAAATACACACAATTTTCTTGGTTTTCACTAGACAGGAAAAGTGTGAAAAAATGTAATCTGAAAAGTAACTAAAGCTGTCAGACAAATGTAGTGCAGTACAAAGTACAGTATTTGTCTCAGATGTTGTGGAATGACGTATGAATGCATGATATTTGTACTTAAGTACAGTACTTAGTAAATGTTACATTCCAGCACCGATGTGTGTAATTCACTTTTTCCTGATCTTTCCCGTTTGCACACAGTGAGCAAACACGTCGCCATCCTGTCTGCATGTATTTTTCAGCCCCTTCAATGTTCATGTTTTTGCTCTGCAAAAGCTTTAATACATTTAATACCACAGATAGTACTGCTAAATATTGTAACAGGATATAAATGTAACTGCCTGATGTAGCTAACCCTTTAATGTCTCTGGTGCCATTATAGACAGATAATAATCCATGCGGAAAAACTGCTTCATTGCAATATTAAATATCTAGTATTAGTTTGTCAGGTATTTAATTCACTAGTTTAACCACATCAGAGCTGCAATTATTGCTGAATGCCTTGTGTTTTTTGATATTACCACTGTGGGGCACCAAAGTAAAAGAAAATACAACATAAATATAGTTTCTGAAATCAACACTTGTGTTTTTCTCTACAGTGTGGGTACAGGAAAGCTGATTTCATCAATCCAAGGACAACAAAGGCCATGAACTCTAGATAAGACTGAGCTGAAGATCTAAAAATACCAATAACTCATGCACTGTTCCTCCTTAGTAACAGTCGGTAAACTTTTAATTTTTTCCTCTTTTTGCTGTAGACAAAACATTGTCTACATTTCCCTTAAAAGTCCCATAGAATGGCTTCAAAATTGTCTATAGCATGTTATTGCTGCTGTTAGTGTTAGTTAGCTTAAAGGTCCAGTGTGTAGGATTTAGCAGACTGTAAAGAATATGGCAGAAACTGAATATAATATTCAGAACTATGTCCTAAAACCTGTGGCACTAGCCGTTGCTATGTTGGTAGTCCGGCCTTTGCCGCCTCCCAACTGATCAAAGCGGCGGTTTTTGGCACTTCCACATAGGTGGTTGCCGCTTGAGTCTGCCATGTTGAACCCCCCACGTTTTTACAATAGCCCAGGACGGATAAACCAAACACCAGCTCTGTAGTTTCTCCTTCAAGCTTTGCACGCAACTACACCACTAGATGCCACTAAATCCAACATTCTGGTCCTCTAAGGACAAACATGTCCTTTTTATCATATGACACAGGAAAACTACCAGATTTTATATTAAAATTGAGATAATGGATAACAGAATAAACCCACTGCCACATAACAGAAGTTAAGTTTTTCATTTAATGGGACCTTTAAAGCACTTTCTAGTTTTTATCATCACACTTCTAGTCACTGTCCTGCTGCCTCATAGTCCTGAAAAACTGACAGAAGAATGTAGAAACTTTTCATTAAAAACTTCTTTATGTTTGTGTAGTTGTTTTTTTACTGTCGTGGCAGCGTTATAGTTGAGAAATACTGCTTTGTGTGTTTATTTTGTTTATTTAGCACTTCACGTGAGACAGTAACTGAACAAGGAACCTCAATGTTTAGATATTAACAACAAGGAAATTGTGAAGGATGAAAATCAAATGAGCAGCATTATTTTTGACAGAACAGCAAACTGTTATATGAGTGTATATAAAATGTTTTTTTAAAATTAAAAAATTAAAATTTCTGCTGTAACACAACAACAAGCTGATCTTTTGCTGTTTAACTTGAGTTGTTTCCTCAAATGAATAAACTGTTTTAAATCAAACAAATTATGCACTGTGTCCTGGGAACTTTCTTAATAAATTACTTCAGAAAATCAGTTGTAAATTCATTTCCCCTTATAAATCACTCTTACTGTACCTTTTAGAAGGACTACCTACAACATAAAAGGTCAGTCGCTATCAAGGTTTAAAAGACTGTAAATAACCTCTCATACTACAGGTACAGTGAATGAGATTTCTGTAAATTAATCTCTCTGTTACCTGAGAAAAGGTCGACTCATTCATCAAAAAGCAGCTCAGAAGTGCTGAAGATCAATATATATAAGCGCAAAGATCATTTCTGACCTTTTACTTTAGAGAGCCTGACTTACAGTACAGCGCATGACTAAGATTAAAACCACATTAAATGAGATCAAGACATCTGTGCCAGTGCCAGGAGGCAAAAAAAAAAAAAAAAAAATCACAGATGTTTGGCATCATCCCTCAGGCCTCTCCGTGACTTTGAGGCCCTGAAGTGGTGTTAACCTTGAGGGGGCCTGGCAGGACGAGCTGCACTGCGGTACAGCTGAACAAGAGGAGGAGTCTGGAGGCTGGGTGACAGTCCACATCATCCCCTCCCAGATGAGGCTTTAAAGGTCAGGGGAAAAGGTGAAGAATGGGCTATAGGTGTAGTTTCTTTACTGTTTTTAAGTAACTGAGATACAGGTGTAGAAGTCACAGTTCGTAGGAACTAATCTCATCCTCAAAGCCTTGGTGGTCTGGCTCGCACACTTTTTATTTAAAAAGCTAAATTCCCCCAGAGATCCACTTTGTCTAATGAAGCTGATCCCAACTGGGAAATCTACAAGGGCCTCACTTGATTTCAGGGGGTGTTTGAATTTTCTAAATCAAATTAACATTTACCCCCACAAAGCAATTACTGCTTTGTATCGGTGCTTCTCCCCGCCTGCACAGAGCGAGGACATGAAAGCACTGAGCCCCCATCTGCAAGTGGACAGGACATAATGCAGCATGACATGACAGAAAATTGCTTTTGAGCACTGATATGATTTTATTTCTCTTGTTTTCTGGCCTTTTTTGTGCTTTTATAGATCTTAAAGCAGGGAAGACCGGATTTGAAGTGCGTTTCACATGATTCAGGACAACAGGGACATGGAATAATTACATTTTCAGATGTAATTATGTAGAATTTTCCAGGTCAATAAAAGAAAATGCAGGTTTGTTGCTGACATATCCTGCAGAGGGCAATGTTGTAGCATTAACATATCAGCCACCTCAAAAAACAGCCAAGAAAACATTCAGTTTGATTTATTAAAAACTGTCCCCAAGTGGTGCTTTGTCCCCAAATAACATTTATTTTTCATATTCATAAACTCCCGATCCCACATGTTTTAAAGTGTTTTAGCCCTCAGATTAAACCCTAAGCCTTTCTATTTGAGGAACTAAACTGTGCACTTTCCTCTTTCTCTGCTACTAATCTCTAATTCACCCATTTTGTGAACTATTTTGGTGACAAAGTCTATGATTTTCAAGGCTCGTTTTTGGTGCAAGGAAATGAAAAAAAAAAAAAAAGCTCTGAAGAAGCTAAATCCTTTTAACAATAGCCTACTTGTCTCTCCACAGCTTATGTTGCTCTGAGAGTTGGTGAGATTATTATTACTTATTTCACAAGGAGAGCCTCATTCTCTTGTAATGAAATTAATTAGGTGACCAGATTTAAAGACAAAACATCATGGGGTTCGTTGATAAAAATAATTAAACACATACATGATTATTTTCCCTCAGTATGTCAGTGTTTGAGGGATTAACTCTGAAGCCTGAAGAATGATATTTATAGACTCAACGTATAAATAATATATGTCAAAAACACCAAAATAGCTAGTGGTAACAGGTGCCAAGACACATGAGAATGGGTGGAGAGAAGTTGGACCACACTGGGGTTGTCACATAATAATACACAGAGTTCATAGAGAGAAAGAGATGGTTCTTTCACGGGACAAGCAGCAGTGGAAAACAAGCTAAAGTGAAGCCACTTTCTTCACACTGACACCATTGTCAGTGGTGTCAGCACTCAAGGGCAAATTGCTTTCCACTGACATAAACACTCAAGAACATTTGGGATCAAAAATGAAGTTTGAAGAACTCCACACAGCATTTTCAAGGTTTATATGGACTACGTGTTTTTTTGTTTTTTTTACCCCTCTGATCTTTTGAGAATGTCTGGAATGAAGTACCACCCCGTAATGTCAAACTCAGACACAATATGCTCGGTGTTTTAAGTCAGGACAGTTATAAGTACAGAGCTCATCGTACTTCACGAGGACCTGATGTTACAGACACAGCCGTGCAATGAAATGTGAGAAAAGGAGTATGAAATTTCATGGATTGTAAGTTAAATAAAATTTAAATGTAGTTTGGTCTGTCAACAATCATACAATACGAACAATAATAAAAGCAAGCAACACTTTATATCATCATTGACGAAGCCCCATGTTCCAGCTATGATACTAGTTTAACCCTCAAGAGTCAGTTTAATTTACTCTTAACCTCTTAAGTCATTAAGGACAAAAAAACTTTACAAATTAATATTTTTTCTGCTTTTTTCTGTATACATCTCTTATACAACTTCCACCCTGCTCAAAACTACCAAACATTCAATATTTTTGAGGATTTTAACCCTTTAAATGCCAGTATCACAATGAGGTATTTTCCCTTTTTTTCATAAATAACATCAAGTAAACTGGCTTTTAAAGGGTTAAAATCCTCAAAATTATTGAATGTTTGGTAGTTTAGAGCAGGGTTAGAGCAGTTTAAGAGATTTATGCAGAAAAAAGCAGAAGAAATATTAATTTGTAAAGTTTTTCTAGCAGATTTTTGGAAGTGGACATTTCTGTCCTTAATGACTTAAAAAGCCTCGGTCTGTTCCTGCACATGGTGACTTGTACTGTGGCTGAGAGGGTGCGGCCGCCTCTTTTTGTTTAATTTCTGGCTGGAAAATTTGTTTTGAATATGTTTTTGGCAGCTTTGGAGTCAACCCAAATCAAAGTGCCTCTTTCCCTTTTTTTTTTTTTTTTTTTTGGCAAAACACCTTGGCTTTCCCATGTCCCCCCCCCCTCGAGTCCAGTTATTTTCTTGCCTTTGTTTTGTTTTTGTCAGTATTTGAGTTAATCCCTGTCTTGGGGAGCAGTAAAGGATTTGGCCAAAGCACAGCTAATTAAAAACAGTTTATAAAAAAAGGAAAGAGTTTGCCAGATCACAGGTTTTCTGACATTCAGTCATCAACTGGCAGAAACAAAGAAATCAGTGAGTTTAAGGAGGCAGTGTCTGTAGAAAAAGTTTCTCCTTGAGAGTAGGAGGAGGAGGCAGAGCAGCGAGCGATCTTATGAAAGTGGGACAAAGGTTTTTATCAGTTACAGAGACCCTCCACAGACAAAGCAGAATATCTCAAGGCTGTGCAGTCACAAGCTTTTGCAAAGACAACCATCTGAGCTGAAGCTGGATATTAAAAGAACAGAAAACCTGAACTGAAAAAAATCAAGCTAATCTAAATGAAAGCACTGTGAGCTCGTGAAATCTCATCCAACAGTTTAATTTGGGTTGTGACAGCAGCTTCATGTGATACTCTTTAAACCTTGATCCATGACCTGGACAGAATACACAGTATTCTACCACAAGAGGTGGTTACAGCAAGCAGATATACAGCATATGCAATCACTGATGAGGATTTGAAAGGAGGCATTGCTCCATTTAAATGCCCAGTGTGTAGGATTTAGTGGTATATAGTACAGATTGCAACCTCCTTGACTCATCCTCCCCTTCCAGTGACCGCAAACCGCCACCTTTCTAGAGCCAGTGTTTAGTTTGTCCCTTCATGGCGGTGCAACATAAGCTTTCTCTGTAGATGTTCAGGTGATTACACTAAAAAAACATTCAATGATGAATATTATATTCCATTTCTGCCATTACATCCTCCTCAGTATTACACATTGGGCCTTTTAAAGTGGTCGTTAACCCCAAATGGGGACGTGTACAGTATGTAATCAGAGCTTTTACACACAAATCTGAAGAAAATGTGCAAAAAATACTGTGTTGTCACTTTAATAGTGGTCTAATTTTCATACAGATATGGCAGCAAAAAGCCATGTCTGACATTTTCCGGTTGAGTTCACCAGATGAAGGGCGTTTGTGTTCGAGCATACAAAGGATACAAAGAGCCGACATTCAGTGGCACATACGCGGGATTAGTTTGCAACTACAAAATCCTGGTACTTATTTGACAAGTGTCCAAGGCCTTACCCTACTACAAAGACAAATAAACGAGGACAAAATGGTGACATTACTGCTGTTAAATGAGAGTGAAAGTGTTTCCCTTAAGTCTTTGGGTAGACCGCAATTTAATCTGATGTTCCAGGTTTCTTCCCTGCTCAGTTTCAGATGTCTCATGTGTGTTCAGATGTCTCCAGAAGCAATCTAGAAGTAAAATAAACCAACCTGAAAGTTTTCAGCCTGAGACTTAAAAAAAACAGAGTGCATCTGAAATTTTACCTGAGGAGAAAAGATGAATTCATGACTTGGAAAGTAAGGATGAGGGGAGCCAAGGACTGAGCACTCGAGGGATTCCAGCAATGAAACCTGATAGATGCAGTCAGCCAGGTAGAAAGACACAATATACAGTTAAATTCTCAGATCTCATGGGTCTGCAGTGGTGCCAAGGAGTAACTGGTGGCTGACTGCGCCAAAAGCCGCAGACATGTCAAGGAGGATGAGGACTATGAAAAGGGAGGACTGTGGACTTTGAAATTCAGAGAGTAAGAGTGCTCGCTTGACTTGTGACTGATTGGGGTCAAGGAGGTTGTGTTGTGACGGGTACAGAGTTTGAGAAAAGGATTAAAAGTAGTCATTCTAGTCTGTAGGTCTTGACAACAGATGGGTCAGGAGCAGGCTTCTTGACTTGATGGCAAACTACACACAGCCACGTGGACATGGACAAGGCAGAAGGTCAACAGTAGTGGTCTGAAAGAGTGACAGTGATGAGGCTGTGCCATTTATCACAGCGGTGAAGAGAGGCAAGGAGTCTAATTTACTCTTAACTGAAAGGATTTAAGCTAAAGCAAGCGGTTGGACCACATAACCTCCTTTCAGCAGCTAGTTATGTTTGTTCAGTTCAAGGAAAAGGATTTCCACTTTGGGTGTATTAAAAAGCATGCAGTCGAGGAAGTGTGAGGAAATCTTTCTTTTAACTTGAATAATGTTTTTTTTTTTGACTGCATAACTTGACTGCAACCTCATTTGTAAAGGTCAAGCATTGTGAGCTGTAACTTGTGGAAGGGGATATACTAAACTATTTATTTATTTATGTATAGATGGAGAAATAAATTAGTTATATTCAAATTTAGCTGTGGGAAACGTCAGCTCATGCTAACTAAAGTTACTTCATTTAGCAACATGCTATTAGGATTAATTTACTTTACGGAGGACTGTGGTGTTATTTTTGTGACATGTAGTTTTAAAATAATCCCAACTTGGATCATTAAACAAGTATCTGGTCAGATGTGTTAACCACATTCCTTATGTGGCCTGTACTTTTTGCCATTTTGCTATTGTTAGCTTTGTTTGTTAAGTTAGCTATGCAGCAGCTACACTGGGCAGTTAAAATCAATCTTCATGTAAAACGTAGCTTGTTTGGTGCAGTCCCTTTATAACTTAATGCACAAATCTCCACTAAAAGCAACATTATGTACGATTTGGTAATTTTTGCGTGCCCTTAGGCTACAACACTGTTAGTAAGGACAGCTGTACACATGCATTTGTTATGATTAAGATACTCATGATCAATTCTAGTGAGTCGACAACTTGGGTAAAACAGCCAAACTATTGCCAAATAAGCTCCTTTGCCAGCAAACACCGCCACGGGGCTTTGTTTCTAGTCCTGGCAGCACGGACTGAGCTAACTAGCTTGGCAGTTAACAAGTTTTCTGTTCATTATGAAACTCTATAAATCACTGATAGTTGAGGAAGAGCAGCCAGGAGAGAAGAGATCGAAGGAAATGATCCAGTTTCACCAAAATCAGTGAAATAGTTGGTGGTGTGTGAATTAGTGCTGTAAAGCGTTACGTACTTTTCCTGACCTGGAGCCCAAAGTTAGCCTACACAGTGCGAGAACAGTCATATGGGGCGCAGAGTAGAAATGACAGAGGCACCATTCACCTTTTTACAGTTCTGTGTCTCAATTCAGATACCTAATACACTGTGTACACTATGTATTTCTTGCCGTAGTGTGCTAATTTCAGCAGGGTAGTGTTGTCTCAATTTGAGTACCGCCATTGTGCACTTACAGGAAATGACAATCGCAACATTTTTACCACTTTGTCTTGCAAATGGCAACCAGGCAGAGCATTAACGCCAGCAGTTGACTGCCGAAATATAAATATAAACATATCTACAATGTATATTTGTATATTGTAGTATTCACTGCAACCGCTTCAGCTCCAGCAGCTTTCTCAGCCGTCATTTTTACAATGCCGATGGTCCCTCTCCTTAACAGGATGATAAAGGTGAAAGTTGTCTCGTCCTGACAAGTGCAACAAAACTAACAAGAAAGTGAGAAAGGTGTCGTCAAGCACAGTCTGTATACTCCCACAGTCCTGAGAAAAGGTCTAATGAGGCCAAATGAAAACAGCTGTCAGGGGACCTTTAATGATTTGGCTCCCAGACTAAAATATGGTGGTTTTGCCTTGAACCTTTCGACCTAAAATTGCTCAAATGCTGTATGTACATAACAAAATAGCCAAATCCCAATCGCCACCCCAACTTTCTGTGATTCTTGGTTCGCTTTTAAGTCACGACTGTGACACTGTGGCGTGCATTAAGTTTGAAGATGGGCTTTAAATCCTCAAAGCATCTGTCAAACCTCGTCACCACCGCCTGCAAGAAAACATCAATCACACGCGGCTTGATTGTCCCAACGGTGCAACCATATGCTGAGGATTAATTAGTTAAGTTCCAAATTGATATATAGACCGACAACACTGGAGTGAACGAGTACTATTAAAATTAAAGCTGGCTCGAAGGATAACCATATTGCGGGTTTTATTGAATTTATGACTCCATGTAAGGACGTTTGCTTAGAAAATGAGTTTGTGAGAAACAGCTTACGTAATTGAGCAACAAAGAACAGATTAAATACTAACGCAGCGCCTGAATGCAAATGCAGTCAAAGACGAGCACAACAAAAATGCTACTTATTCAGCATCAAAATATCAGCACTGAAATTACAGTAAACTGAAAAACTGAAGGTCATCTGTGATTCTGCCTGATCAGCACAACAGGAAGCTGTCATGATTAATGCTGTGAGACATGAAGACATGAGTGTCGACTGGAATTTAAATAGGAACACACACACACACACACACACACACACACAGTAAACATAATCTTCAAATAAAAGTAAGCTTCTTATGTATAAGAAATAAATGAATCTGTAACTGTTAAACTTTGTGCACAAACCTTCACACTGTAAAAAACAGACAAACTGTTTTTACAATAAAAAACTGTCAGCTGTGGTTGCCATAAATTTGTTATAACTTTTTGTAATATTACGATAAAAGGATATTAGTACTGTTCATTTCATGTTTATGGTTTTCCATATTTTACTGTATAAATACATGTTCATTTCATCAAAAGAAACACTGTTCTGCCATATAATTGACAATGCTGTGTAAAATAAGTGTTTTGCCATGAAATATGCACTGTGTCCATGCTCAAACCCACAAATATTTAAATTCTAGTTTCCAAAGATGCCAATTATGTCAGGCTGTATTTTGGGGGGCATGCGTGTTAAACTGTGCACAAGGCATCCAGAATATTTCCCTGTGATGAAAATGGTGCCAGAATGGTTGAATATTTCAATTTAGAGAAACTTTAGGAGATAATCAAGGCTAAAGAATTTGTCTTGTGGATATTTGTTTATTGATTTACTGAGTCTCAGATTCATATTTTTAAGTTTTAATCCAGTAAAACACTGTGTAAATATTACCATATGGGGAAGAAACATGTAAAGGGAGTCATATTAAAGTCCCATTCTATTCAAAAATGTGTTGCTTGTTGTAACCTTGATGTTTGAGCTTCACCATGCAGAATAATGTAAGTTTGCAGAGACTTATGCAGAGTTTGACACCAGAGGGCTGTTTTTACATTCATCTGATGAAGATGATAAATGTTTCTGTCATGAACCTTAAATCTGAGTTTAAGGTGTGGATGTACAGGAGCAAAACTATTTCTGAGCCAATCATGGTCCAATATGTAACTTTTAAATATTCCAGTGATGAACTCAAAGCCTAGCATACATCCAGTGGACTTTTCAGACATCTTGTGTCCAGTAGTTGAAATTTTGAAACAAATTTGAACACATGCACATTAAATTCTGCACTTTTCAGTGAACGAGGAGTACAGTGGATGTAATTAAGAATTTTGATCAAGGTTGTGTTTGATTTTGTAGAACTTTATAGAAACTATTCAGTGCAGTGTTTTCATGTCTTCAAACATAATAAACTAAACCCAAAGTTTCCAAAGATGCCACAGTGATTTGAGTTTTGAGTATTAAAACGCTGTGTCTCTTCCATAAGTGCACTTCTAGTTCGTACACTTCAAAACAAGAGTAGGCTGTTAAAATAAGCAGTTAAACCAGAGACGACAAGAGACAACCAAGCCTAAAGAAATAAAAACAAAAATATCAACTAGTAACTGGTGGTGGAAGAATGTACTGATAACTTTTACTACTTAAAGGACCAGTGTGTATAATTTAGTGGCATCTAGCAGGTTAGTTGCTGATTGTAGACATAAAAAACTCAATCTAAGGTAACAAAAACAAAAGGTTATTCATATTTTTATCTGATTATACACTAACAAAACTGTTTACCAAAATTAGATGCCATATGCACTAATGTGTACATAACTTTAATGCTGCAGCTGGTAAAGGTGGAGCTAATGTTAATAACTTTATATGTTGCAGGGTAGTTAATCTCAACCTGTGATAATGCATCAGTATATTTGCTGATTAGCCTATATTTGTCATTAATCTAAATCTGCAAAGTAACTAAATGAGTAAAAAAATATATGTATTTGTTGTACTTGAGTATTTCCCCCCTCTGTCTGCTACATTAGATCATACTGGATGGTGCAGAGTCACTACAGATGTAGACTGTGACACACTTGTAGGCATATGATCATCTCAGACACATCGATGCATTTCCTCGGATCAAAAACAAAAAAATCGTGACTGTGTTCAGCATCACAGCAGCTGAGTGGATCTCGGGGTCCATTTGCGTCGCCAGTGCATTGCAGCTTTAACCGGTCCATCATGCCTTGCGGTGTCCCAGTTCAGTTCCGATGTAATGTACAACAACCCCCCCTGTGGTCTCCTCTCAGTGACGATCAGAGCAGCAGGCTAACAAGCAGAGCAGCAGATGTTTAAAAGCCCCATGTCGGATGTCCAGTAACCGGACGGACGCGTGTTTACATCCACACGGTTAGAGGCGGGGATGTGCGCACACCGTTAACTCAGCTGCGGGCGCAGGAATAACACAGGATCTCCCCGCAAGTGGCCCGCATAACATGCAGCTGGAAAGTACCGGATTTTAACCCAGAGAGAAATAACTGAAGCTACAGCACAACAGGAGAGTTTTAAATGCTCTGACACACTGTGATCTGCTGCTGAAAAGAGGTATGTTGTTGGGGTTTTTCTGCACAGGGCTGAACGCAGTCAGTGTCTCCACTGTGGACTGAATGCGTCAGTTTCATCAAAACAAGACTGTAGGCTGTTAAAATGAGCAGTTCCCTTTTGTTATATATGTGGGAAACACACAGGAGAGCTAATACAGGCAGGTCAGCTTTTGTTGCATAACTTTTATTTAGCAGATTCTCCTTTTTTAAAACACTAATATGTTCATATTCCTCACAAGAATGCATCCTTAAATGGAGTGATACTGGCTGATTTTCCACATGGTAACATACCTGATCCATGAGCCAGCAGGAAGTGAGTGTATTGAGTGAGTGAGTGAGTGGTCAGTGTGTGTGTGTGGATCTGCTGAGCCCTGCAATGATGAATCTCCTAATAGAGTTTGGCTATAAGTGCTCACTCAGCAGTGGTTTTAATCAGAGTTCCTTCAACTGAGTCATACGGCGACTATAGAGAGTAGAAAAGTCCTTGAAGCACACATGTGATGGAAGCAAGGGCACGTCGTGTTTGTAGTAGAAACAAAAATTTGCTCACATAAATGGTGTTTTGTTTTATCTGCGACTAAACTGATTTTACCTGACATACATTTGACAAACAGTTTGGTTTTGCTCAACATTCCATCCTGTTTTTATAGATTAGGAATGAGTTTCATGTCTTAATCTGTCTGTTTTGTCTCTAATAGATGTTTCAATCCCATCTCCTGTCCTTTGACAGCATAACAACTAACTGCAGCTACAACAGTTATGTTCCTCGATCAACTGATTCATTATTTTGTGTATAAAATGTGAAACCATACAGAAAAATGGCTGTCCAAGTTGCTTGTTTTGACTTATTAACAATGACTAAGCCTAAAGATGTTCAGTTTTCTATCACAGGACGAAGAAAAGCAGCAAATCCTCACAAACGACAAGCTGGAACTTCTCTAAACATCTTGTCTATTTTGGTCTTTAAACCAAAAGCTGAATATCCATTTTTTTAAACCAATAAACATGTCATTCCCGGTAGTCAATATTTACCCTATCATCAACTCTTAAAGTGCAAAATTCTAATTTTATAACAGACTTTTCATTGTAAATCCAGTTCAGTTTATCTTTCAGCAGACCGCCGCTTCCCTCCCATCCTCCATCCTCTGTCCCACCACCTCGTGGTCCACTAAGCTCTGAGTCTTACAGGGTTAAAAGCTTATTGTCTCCAATAAGCTGATTAGTTAACTTTTGAGACTGCAAGATGGCAACTTGAATATGGCGGTCGTTCTCAGCAGAAATATAACAAATACAAAGCAGAGGAAGGAATAACAAAACTTATTTCCACATGTGCTAATGTGGAAATGGTGACAAATATCTGCCCACTGTATTAAAAATGCCCGCCAAGTGCCATATCCATCCATCTATCCATATAAAACACCACTGCTTGTTTGTTCAGAGGAAAATCTTACATCGTTTCTTACAGAATAGATGAGTGACAGTACCTGAGTGGAAAGCTGTTTTGTCTGATTACTCCCTGAAGCTTTTCACTCAGCTTATTCCAGCTTTTGTTAAACCTGCAGCCACCTCACGCTCCTCAGCTGACAAAGTTGATGTGGAAGTAATCTCTAAAAGGCGTCTCCATTGAGCGGCAGAGGTGAAGAGGTGGAGACAGGTTGGAAATTGAAAAGAAAAATGGGAGGTTGTATTATTGTTCTAACATCTTTATCAGATTTCACGGTGGACTGACAATAGTATATAGTGGGAACAGCAACATTTACTCATGTAGTCTTGTAAATACGGTTTGCAGTGAAGAGAAACAGATGTTGCTGTATAATATGAGGCTGTGTGCCAACTCAAAATCAGTCATGAACATGTTACTGCAAGGGCAACTGAGCTCTAAAGCTGCCACAGTTAGTCAATTAATCAATAAGTTGTCAAGTATTAAATTAGTCAGCAACTATTTTGATAAGTAATTAATCATTTTGAGTCATATTTTCAGAAAAAATGTCCAATTTATCTGATTTTAACTTCTAAAATGTGAATATTTTATGGTTTCTTCAGTCTTCTTCCATAAATTGAATATCTTTGAGTTCTGGACAAATCAGGATATTTGAGGACGTCACCGTGGGCTTTGGGACACTGTGATCAATATATATATATATATATATATATATATATATATATATATATATATATGTATATATATATATATATATATATATATATATATATATATATATATATATAATTTTTACCATTTTTCTGACATTTTATGGAGCAAACAAACAATAAATTAAGAAAATGATCAACACATTAATCAATAATGAAAAGCCCTGCTGAGTTTTCAAGATAGAAAAGTGATATCCTGTATGAAGATGAGTCTTTTTTATACTTCGAATACATACTGAAGTTGGCATTCCTTGTGGATGGATTACTATAAAACTTTCTACAGACGTTCATGGTCTCCTGAGGATGAACTGCACCACGATCAGGTCAAGATTCGTCCAGCGAAATTAAGGACATTTCCATCAGCTTCAACTCTACTTTGTGTTTAGTGTATGTTTAGCACTAATTAGCAGATGTTCACATGCTAACATGTGAGATGGTGAGCATGCTTACATTAGCATTTAGCTCAGAGCACCACTGGACCTATATGTACTTCTAGCATTGCTGTAGACTTATGTAGTATAGACCATGTTTACATGTACTTAGATAATTAACTTTTGTCCTTGAGTTTGGCGAGCAGTAATGAATATTTTATAAAGGTGACTTTATGATGTATAGAGGTATTATTTATATAATGGCTGTGTGTAGTTGGTCTGAGCCAGAGATGAATTTTGCCTTTGGGAGGTCGACTAAACGGCGGTGTGGTTAATCTCCATCAGCAGACCAACTGAGATGTTTCAGCAACACCACACTTAATCCTTAGTTTGAGAAACCCTCGCTGCTGTGCACACCTCCATGTTTTCTCGCAGCCCACATTAGGCAGGAAACAAAGAGGAAGTGACAGGAAAAGCACGGCTTGATTCTTAATTGTTAGTGATTGTTTAGTTTACTTTCCCAGACCGTGCCCTCCAATCAATCCAGTCATCTGTGTAAGGTTCGGACAAAGCCAGAGCTGTGTCGCCATGGTGAGGGATTGTTTGCATCCAATCATGCCTCTAGCCATGTGGACTCTCACACACACACACACACACACACACACACACACACACACACTCTGCAGCATGCCCTTTTGTCTGTGCACCACTTGTTTCAGTGAACCCCTCCTGCTGCCTCAACCTCCTCCTTGTTGCTGTAAAAACTATCCTGATTGCGTCATTGCCTGTTGTTGAGCCGCTCGCTGCTGCTGCTGCTGTTGCTTTCAAACGACACGTCATCTCAATACCATGTCACTCAAATCACATCGTCAGGTGCTTCAAGTGTGTAAAAAAATCTGTACGACTGACACTAACATTGCACTTGATAAATTAGTGCATTTTAAAATATACTGAACTAAATTTAATCAGTGCACTTAGGTGTGCTATTTTGAGATGTTAATTTGCAAACTGTTATTGTTCTGAATTTTCATCATACTTCTTTGACTTTCTCTCTGGTTACTTCTTTGATCTAAATTACAGTCACTTTGAAGCCCCCGCTATTTTGAGATGTCGTTAATTTGCAATTAAGTCTATTTATATACACCTTTTTGTATATAATTAGTTATATTAGAGTATATATTTATTAATACTTATCCTAAAGGTCAAATAAAAGATATTTTAGGTATATACAAAGTACTAAAAAAACAGTATAAAAGTTGTACTTAAACACATCCAATTACAACTTAATCATGTCTTAAAATAGCATGAAATAATGTTTTTTTTTAACCTTTATTTTTGATAGTGACAGGAAGGCGGGCAGAGAGAGAGAGAGGGGTGACGACATACAGCAAAGGGCCACAGGTCGTAATCCAACCCTGGGCCGTTGTGACCTAGCCGGCGCACCCTGCATATGGGGCACACGCTCCACCAGGCGAGCCACCAGCGCACCCCAAATTTCAGAAATTATTTAGGCATATCTTTAATACATCATCATCCTTAATATGTCAAAAATAGAACACATAGAAGTATACAATGCACATACGCAGTTTAGCTTTCTCTTTACGAGGTGTTTTCCTGAATAGATTTTTGCAGTTTGTAAAATATACAACAATGTTTGATGTTAAAATCATTTTATAGGAATTAGTGACAACATTATTCTCTTCTATTTGTTGTTGGCAGACTGCTGGAGAAACAAGTCAGGGTCAGGGGTTCAAAGAAACCTAATCAATGAGTTTGTTAAAGTTTAATTAAGTGATGGACTGAGAGAGCACTGAGCTTAAACCAGGCAGGAAATGAACCATAGCCTGTGTGTATTTAAACAGAGTGTGGCATTGAATATCTTTTTACCTTTTTTTTTTTTTTTTTTACGTTGCTCAGCTCAGTGATTTTAAAGGAGCTTTCAGTGGTATTTTGTCTTAAATATTACCGTCCCTGTTTGAGGAGATATATGTAAGAAACACTGACTTGCCACACTGTGACCCCTCCCTAACTCTGCCTTCTTGTGGCATCCTGAGAATGAAACTTCAGGGGAGGCAGACTGAAGTCACAACTAAGTTTAGCACGATGGTTCATAGCCCAGACGACACAGTATTCTTCATGTCTGAAACCAAATGGCTGCAGCAAAAGTTGCCCGACAGCAAGGATTTATACTGATAGCAGCAACCTTTCCTCTCCACAGCAAAATGAATGCTACTCTACTCAATCTCCTCTACTGACACAGTATAGCTTAAAAAAATCCATTCTGTGTCTTTTTATTCTTCTCATTGCTGTTGTTGGCCTTATTTTCTTATTTGTACTTATTTTAATTCCACTTCCTCACAGGAACAGTAAATGCAAATCCAGTAAGTTGCTTTGTGGTTCAGACTCAGTGTATTTGTTCATCTTGTATTCTTCTGTACATCTCTTCACCTCCTTATACTTGTGTTTTGAGTGTAGCCACATAATTATCACTTATGACGCAGCATAAATCCTTTTAATGCATCAAATCAGTCAACATCTAGTTTATAACTAGAGCATCCACAAGACACTTGAAGTTATAATTCATCATAAGTCACTTATGTTTCACGATTGTCAATATAGTGGATCAGAAAGCATTATAATGCATTATAAATCACTATGAATGCCCCCATAACACACTGTAGATATTTAAATTGTCTATAGATTTAAATGGTAAATGGACTGTACATATATAGCTGCTTTCTAGTCTTCCGACCACTCAAGGTGCTTTAACATTACATGTCACATTCACCCATTCATACACCAATGGCATTGGTTGCTTATCAGTTCAGGAGCTATTCACATTCAGCCTTTGGGAGCAACTTACCCAAGGACACTGCCGGGGCCGGGGATCGAACCACCAATCTTCTGATTAGTGGACAGTCGCTCTGCTTCCTGAGCCTCCTCTATTATATATCTATGTTATAGATGTTATATATTTATACTATATGTGAATATATATTGTTAATGTGAATTCTTTTGGCTACAACAATTGCATATTGAGAATCTGATATCATGACAGCCTCACACAGTAACAGAAGCTGCATCTATGTGTACCTGTATAGTGGCTTTGACTCTTAGCTGGTGCTCTCCTGCATTAAAGGTTGAACTCATCCCGGATCCTCTATGAATAGATTACTGGGTGAAGGATTCGGTATACAGCTGGAATGTGGAGAATTGAGTCTGTCTGTTTATTAAACTGTGACTAATGGAAAAGGAAATTCCAACAGCTCCAGCACCTTTCCCACAGCTCCTGAGGTTACACATTGTGGAGATGTATAGCTCATTCTGATACTAAATATAGACGTATACATTTACAATGAACCAAAATAGAAACTCACATGTTGTTGCATACTAATTTGTGTAAATTCCATGTTGCTTGTATGATTTATTCATCCACACACACGGTAGCGGGGGCTTCAAAGTGACTGTAATTTAGATCAAAGAAGTAACCAGAGAGAAAGTCGAAGAAGTATGATGAAAATTCAGAACAATAACAGTAACGTCTGTCGAGACGGAGCCACAGAGGTGGCTGAGGCATGGAAAGCCTCATTGTGATTCAAGTGTTGGAAGTTGTTAGCGGAGTAAAGAAAATCGAAGCTCGTTTCCACAAGGAAACAGACTTGATTCGATTAGTTGGGCATTGATGAGCTTGAAGCCGGTGTGGCGTTATGTTCCCACATCACAGCTTCTGTATCCTGTGTACTTCAGCTTCATCTCGGTTGGGTATGAAAAGGCTGTTTCATCATCAAAGTATAAAAACTTGTACCTAACGCTCAGTTCGACTAAAGCACATCTGAACATCTGCTTCTGCACAGCTGCTTGTCAAACACCTACGAGCATATGTTGTGATGTTTGTGTCAGAGGGCCAGTGGGAGCATGAGGAATGAAATTAATTGTACATTCAACAAAGGAACAACTTCAGGAGACATGTTAGTGACATCAGTGATGGTGATGTTTGACATTTTAGTGGGCCGCAGCCCGTCTGTGCTTGCAGCCAAAAAGTGTCTCCAAGGATCTTAATTAAATATAACTGTTGGTGGAAAATGTGACTTGTAGTCCTGAAAAGACACTCCAAGCAATCTTTATATGGCGCATCGCCCTGTCGGACTCATGTTTCTTATAAACATTTGTCATTTTTACCATTTTTATGAGACCAAATGTATTCAACTGTTTAACCTTAAATTCATGAGGTGGGGTTGCTGCGCAACAAAAAGCACAAGACACTGTACTAATCATGTAACAATACAGTCATATTGCACCGTATATATTCTATAACATATTCATTTACTGTATATATCCTATAGCATATTCAAATCTATACCTGCACTATATTTATATATCCTGTTCATATGTACATACTCTGCACTTTACTACTCTGCACTTCTGGTTAGATGCATTTCGTTGTCTGAGTACTTGTTACTTTGTTCAGTGACAATAAAGTTGAATCTAATCTAATCTAATTAAATTAAACAGGAGAAACTCTGCTACAAGCACATATAAGTCATATAAGACACCAAACACAACTCCAATGCCAAGCCAATTAATGATAAGACATCAGAATCTCTATAAGTCAACCCACTCACCACATTTCCATTGCTAGCGCTTTGACAAACGATGTGTCATATGAAAGCTGAGACTGTGACGATTCCAACAGTTACCATCAGTGTCGCTCTATTATGAAAATTCAGTAAACCAGCAGCCAAAGAATACAAAGGTAAAAATGGCTTATTTACAATAAGTAACAAAAATTATGTCAGTCCTTGTAGTTGCAGAGATATACTCTCTGCCTCTCTGTTGATTATTTGGGTGTTAATGGAGTAAAAATGTTTTGATGATAGGTGGATGATTATTGTATCATAGAGGAGTGAATGTCTTCAGTACGACTTCTCACATAGATATGTCCATAGCGAGTGTGTGTGTATATAAATGTGTGAGAGAGACGGAGGGAAAGTTCAGGTTTACAAGCTTGTGTCAACTGGCTCTTCCTGCTGTGTGATTTCAGTCTCGCTCGTCATTGAATAAACATTGTATTACAACATTTTTAACTGCAGCTGTGAAAATGTACAGGCGTCATCACATCATTTGTTAGGATAGTGTTTTGTTATGGAACCGTGTCACTGACCTTTTGTGAAGCTGACAAAGTTTGTTTAGGAATACTCTTCAAGTCAAACTTTTCCAGTGTGTTCAGGTTAGACACGTTCCCTGCTCTGATGTTAATAAATGAGCTGCCATGTGCATGTTTCACTTCTACCGTTTCAAATTTCACATTATATTTGAGTGTGTTGCAGTTTGATCAGGAAAAATGTGTTTCATGTTTTTTCATTCCAAACGTGCCCTCTCTTACCCTACTATCCATGAACTTTCTTTGCTTTGTTTATCCATCTGTCCCTCTACTGTTTCACCTTCATTCCCCCTTTTTTCTTTAATTTTACTGTCTCTCATTTCTTCTGCGTTCCCCCGTTATTCACAGCTAAAGTCTCATTTATTAGCCGTCTGGATTCAGAAGCATCCTGCAGTATCTGTCTCCAGTTACAAATCATCCTGCTTTTCCACCAAAGGCAGGCCTTGCTCTTACCAGATGCCTTCAGTGCAGACGAGTGTGCAATGTAATGCAGTCTCAATAGGAAAAGGCCTCGAGGGGGGACTGGTAGTTAAATTGCAGGAGGATTGGGAGTCCCATTCCAGCTGTGATAAAGATGGAAGGCGCCGAAAATGTTAAGGCAGGCCTCAAGTGATATGGAAGTCAAGGATCAGAGCTGAGCTGATGGCCCAGTCAGGAAAAAGAAGGCCTGCTGCCCAGTAGGGTTGCAAAAGTCTGAGCATTAGGCACCAGCTCCTTTACTGCTATGTTTCGCTGGCTCGCTGTCGTGGCCTTGCCAGGTTCGTAATGACTGCCTCGCTGCTGAGGTGCTTGTGTCAGCAGTTTGAAATGGCTCTCGTTCTGCGTGCATGTGACCGCTGTAAGCTTTCCTGCACTGACACCAGCAAATGAAAAATATGTTGGATGAGGCCTGTTAGACGGTCACAATCACTGCACCACAAGTGTGTTCCTGCAGCAATTTGTCAGCAGCGTTACAGGAAACTACTTCAAAAGAACAAGTGTTGCAAGTTGTTGTGGGTGGTCGGTTTACAGGAAGCTGGTGTCACTTTATGTTGTTTATTTGTACCAAGATTTTAGATCTTTCCGTATTGTAATAAGTGTGTTGCCTTGAAGTTGCAATGTCATTCTGTGAAGTGTAAGAAATAACTATTGAAACATGAGATTGGAGCTGGTAATATTGAGTTTTAGTGGAATCATATTGTGCCAAAATGATCATATTTCAAGTAAATGGTAATTAAAATAATCACTCAATCAATCACTTTATTTGTATAGCACTTTTCATGCAAAGTAATGCAAGTGCTTCACACCCCTTTGTAGACAAAACACTCAATAACAACGCGAAATGCTATCTCATCAATTTATAGTGAGGAAACACCGGAAGAAGGATTAGAAAAGGATGAAAGCTCAGCAAAAAAGGATGTACCAGTATGAAAACAGATTAAAATGTATAACCATATAGATAATAAATAAT
The DNA here is from genome assembly GCA_033000465.1 of Sciaenops ocellatus. NCBI lineage: Eukaryota > Metazoa > Chordata > Actinopteri > Sciaenidae > Sciaenops > Sciaenops ocellatus. The sequence continues at coordinate 11,624,741 of CP136889.1, forward strand.
AATAGTATAATAAATAAAAAAATTAAAGGCAGACTAAAAAAGAATTCTTGAGTTTGTTTTTACAAATAACAACAATCTCTGCTGCCCCGGGGTCTTCAGGACTGTGGGTCATCGTAATAAAAGGATGCCTCACTGTGGGTTTTTGCTCTGACTTTAGGGATAATTAAAAGGCCGATACTCGAAGACCTGAGGGCTGTAGAGAGTTTGTAGGTTTAAAAAGAAATCTGATAAACAGGTGGGGTCATGACAGTTAAAAGATTTATAAACCAATAAAACAATATTGAAATAGATTCTGAAGCAAACGTAGCCAGTGCAGAGACATTAAAATTGGTGTAATGTGTGCTCTCTTTCTGGTTCTCAGAACAGACGTGCAGCGGAGTTTTGAAGTAATTGTAATTGAGCTGTTTTCTTTTTAGCGAGACCAGAAAGTAGAGCATTACAGTAGTCAATCTGTAGGTTATGTTTCTAATATGGGGCTCAAAACTAAGATCTGAATCGAAGATAAAATGCATTTTTTTTAAACTTTGACAGGTTTAATGCTCATGCTTGCAGTTTTGCATTGAGTTTCTCTGAGATTCAGTACCAATAACCAAGACTTCAGTTTTGCTCTGATTAAGATGTAGAAAAGTCTCTGCCATCCTTAACTTGATATCTAAAATGCAGTTAAAGGGCATCTATTGGCCCCGAGCCATCAGGAGACGCTGCAATGTAAAGCGGTGTGTCATCTGCATAGGTATGAAATTGTATGCCTTAAAAGTAAAAAAAAAAGGGTAGGGCCTAAAATTGAACCTTGGGGAACACCACGGTTCATTTTATAGCTTTTAGATGAACATTCATCCATGCTTGCAGATAAGATTTGAACCAATTAAAAGTACCAGAGAGGCCAATCAGACTATGAAGTCTACTGAAAATAATCTATATGTTATTTAATTTTGCCTGTCTCTTGTTTAGTGGTATTTAGTGGCTTTATTGTGCAGTAGGGGGTTTGTCACTATGAGGGACCCTCTCACATTTTAACAAAAGTATTAATAAGTGCAGTTTTTTTGTTTTACAAGAGCTTTGCACTGAATCTTGTTTTCTTTTTTCCTTTGTAGGATGGACAGAAAACATTATTAGCACCCTATTGTGGTGTGGAGGAATGAGGGCCTTTGGATGAAGGCCATGGAGCTGAAAGTATGGGTGGATGGAGTGCAGCGCATCGTGTGCGGGGTCACAGAGTTCACCACATGCCAGGAAGTGGTCATTGCTTTGGCGCAAGCCATTGGTAAGCTCAAAACTTCTTACTACAATATGAGACAGTAACGGTGTGCTCATCTTTTGTGTTTACAGGTGGTAGATGCTCGAAAAAGGTGTAATAGTAAAAGAATATAAGCAATAAAAAGTAATGATTATTGGTTATATGATCGGTATACAAAAAACGTCTTGGAAAATCCAAATGGCCAACCAATAACATGCAAAGACCACCACCTAGAAGAGTAGATTCAACTCTGTGATGAAATCCTCTCCATCTGGCTAATGTGCTAAAAAAATTTAAACTAAAGTGTTGTAAATGATATTTTGTCCAACATAAATCCCTGTGGGGATTTGCTGTGATATGGGTTGGATCCAATATTGGCCAGGCAAGTTGTTAGACATACTGAAGATGATAAATTGCAGTGAAATGAACAGTGACTAGAGGGCATGAAGAGATTTTCACCATAAATGGGCTGCACAAAACAAGATGAGTCATGCTGAAGACTTTGGTTTATTGACATGCTGTTACAATTGCAGAAAAATAAGCTGACACTGTTAGTCATTGCATGGATTATATACTAAAGCTTTGTGAATCCAAGTGTGTAGTGTTATTGAGATGGTCAGATTTTGACAGGGATTTCTCGTAAACCTCCGTAGATAGATTTTTCTCAGAGTTAAAACACGTCTTTCACGGTGACAGTGTAGCAAGAGTTATGGCGTTCACTGTCCTTTGTGTTCTCTGTGCCTTTTGTCCTGGCCAGGGCACTTTGATGTGAATGGCTGTCGTGATGAATGTGCCTCTTTTACAAGGACCCTTACTGTGTAAGAGGAGGGTGAGGGTAGGATGGGCACTGTTTTACTCTTATCTATATGTGTACAGACAAGAATGCAGGCAGACACACACATGGAGCCGTGAACCATTGGACATTTCCCAACACAATCACTGTTTGTTGAGTTGGATTTTCCCACTGTAAAGTCCTTTCACTGAGCATGCTGGTTCTTTGAAGCTACCAATGCTGCACAAGCGTGGGAGAGTTGTGAAAGACAAGTCAACGAGTCTCTCCTCTCTTAATTGCAACTCAATTTTTAACATTTTTGAAAGCATGCTTACAGAAACGGCTTAGAAGTTCACACCACAACAACACACACTAATACATGTAGAATTAAATCAGACAGTACCATTAAGTGATGGAAATTACTTTAGAAGTCATAAATCTGGGTGTCATCGGCATAACAATGAAAGTGAATTGTGTTATTTGTGACTCATGTGTCCAAGTGGCCCAAGATTAGATCCTTGGGAAACACCAGAGGTCAGAGGACCTCCAAAGGAGAGAGCTATACCATCTACAACACAGAAAGTTTTATTGAACATGTATAATCCAAGGGATAGCATGTTCAATTTAGAACATGTATTTCCAATAACATCTTCTAAGATGTTGATAAAAAGTCAAATATACATAAAAACTACAAAAACTGCACCAAATATCCACCTCAGTATACCTAAATACAACAAAGACTAATGGGTCAGTACAGTGTTGTTGTTGTTATGTCACCGTACTCATTTGTAAAAGTGACCAATTTAGAGTAGACCACTTTCTGTAAAACTTTGGATTTTACTACAGTTAGATCTACATCCAAACCACCATTACTAATCCAGAGAGTCATGCCTGTGTCTCTTGAAGAGGATAAGATGCTGCCTGTGACGGGCATGAGGATAATGAGAACTGTAGTATATAAAGCCCTCTTCAGGACTTAAGATAGGGTTCCCTCAAAGGAGAGAGCGGTGGTTTAAAGTATTTAATAGTGTCCTCTAAAGTGCACTTACAAACAGCCTCAAAATGAGTTGGCAGGAAAAGATGATGTATAGGAAGAAATATGGATGCAGAATAGATCTGGAGAACTTCATGTTCTTTAGCTGTAAACGTCATCTTAATCATTCATGTCTAAATAAGCAACAATCAATAGTTCTGTGAAACAAAATATCCTTGCTTTAACTGCCAAAACTCAACGTATGTCAGTTTTGTAGAGATTTCTGCTCGAAAAATGGTACACATTTTTTATTAAACCCATCCAGAAATCCAAATATAGTAGTTCTCAGCACTCCTGCTGGAAGGAGTCTGGATCGGTTTTGGCAGACCATGCTCACATTTTCTGGTCGTGCCCTTATGTTAAGCTTTTCTGGAAAGGAGTGGTCTCAGAGATCGTAGACCTGTAATCTGATTTCTCCTTTACCTTTTTGTACCTTGGAAATATTCCTAAAGGCCTCAGTAGGAGCGACTCATGAAGATCTTTATAGCAAGCAAAAATAACAATTAAATAGGCTCCAGAGGAATCCTCCCATCATCACCCTTCTTATTAGCATGATCAACTCTATCCACATAATGGAGAAAATGACTTTCACCCTTCAAGAGAAGGGTGATAAATACTGGGGGGAAATGGGATTTTTATAACCATGTAGACAAATGTTTTTATTCTTTCTGTCTAGACCACTTGTAGTCCACAACCTGCACCTGTGCTTCCTGTTTTTGCTTATCTTTCTTTTTTTTTTCATCTCACTGTGATGTAATACCCCAGACCTCATCTGCTCACACTAAAACTAAAAAAAACTCAATGTATGTGCTTCATCAGGACTCTCTAGGTGTGGTTTGATCAGGATGAGGGCCTGTGACCAGGAAAAATAAGAAAACAACCCCACAGCTTTCATCACAATCAAATATTAAATGAAGTACAAGACATCACCTGTTTCGAAACAGGGAGAAGAGCACTGACAAGAAAGAGATACAGAATATCTCTCATGTGAAATAACAAACCTGTTCTAGTTTTGATTATTTTACTGTATGTTCATGTCAGATGCCACCACTCAAAGTAAGAAGCTGAATGAGAAAGACTATTCAGGGCCTTTATCTGCAAACTAACACATATCAACTTTTCGTTTCTTCGTTTCGTCCCAGGACGCACTGGTAGGTACACTTTAATCGAGAAATGGCGTGAGACAGAACGTCATCTGGCTCCGCATGAGAACCCTGTTGTATCCCTCAACAAGTGGGGTCAGTATGCCAGCGACGTCCAGCTCATCCTCCAACGAACCGGCCCGTCCGTTAGCGAGCGGCCCACCTCTGATGGGCAGGCTCGCGTTCCAGAGCGTGGCCTCTACAGGCAGAGCCTGCCACCTCTGGCCAAGCTCCGCCCGTCAGGGACAGACCGCTCGCTCAAACGAAGGGAACCCAAACGCAAGTCTTTGACCTTCACTGGTGGGGCCAAAGGTCTGCGGGACATATTTGGGAAAAGCAGAGATGCTGAAGGTAGTTTTTTTAAAGTATATTCAAGCTTACTGTTGTGGTAGTTGTGTACATTTTCTGGCTTTACTGTCCTCATTCTCTCCTTGTGTCCCTCTCTGCTTTTACTTGTCAACAATCCAATCACCATCCTTTTATCTCCCGCCGGCGTTCATCTAGCCAAACAGCCCCAGCAGCGCGGTGTGAGCTTGAACCTGCGCAGGGTTGGAGGTCTTGGAATATCATCTGTACCTGGGAGTCCAGCCAGAGAGCTGAGCCGGCTGGTGCAGCTACAGAGAGACAAACTACAGGCCCTGGAGAGCCGTCTGCTGGGCTGCGAGGCCGAACTGCGAGACTGGGACGAGGGCGTCGGTGAGGCCAATGAAGTGAGTAAAACCACAGCTGCCAGTGCTGTTACTTACAGATCCATAACACCTGTACTCTTAACCGTCATGTCTTCAAATCTTGTTTACACTGCTTTCCCACAAAGTAGTAGGCATGTGTTTGAACATCCCTGCATCATCTTTCATTTCTTTACCTTGTTGTCTTTAATAAGCAAGTTATATTGTCTTTTTCATTCAGGAAGGAAACCTGGAGGAGGAGCTGCTGCTTTTAGAGCAGAAGGTGAGGAGGAACGATGCAGAGATGGAAGAGGAGGAATTCTGGCAGAACGAGCTGCAGATCGAGCTGGAGAGCGAGCGGCAACTCCGGCAACAGCTAGCCGAGCTGCAGGGCGGTGTACGCGACTGTGAGGCCAAGCTTTCAGAGTACTTAGCACGCATTCAGGTGAGCTTGCCGTCACAGAGAAGCTACCTGATTCCACTGGATGCAGTTTTATTGCTCTTTACAGCAAAAGATTTCCTTCTATAAAAAATAGAGTTAGTATTGGTTTTCTGTGAAGATTGTTTGTGCCAGCTTTTCCATATTATTTATTTTCTCTTATATCACGCAGAGTATGGAGGCAGGCCTGGAGCAGGAGCGGCTGCAGCAGGAGGCCGAGCTCAACCAGAAGGTCAATGAAGAGGAGGTACGACAACAAACAGAGGAACAGAGCTTATTGAACTGCTTAGGTCTCATTCAGGTTGTGTTGGTGTGTTGGCCATACAAAAATTAATATTTAACAAGCACATTTTACTTCATTTGTTGGAAGTCTGAAAGCCAAGCCGAGTATTCAGCATGTTAGCATTTAGGTCAAAGCACCAGCCCAAGTAAAGCCTATAGCTACAAAATGGTCTTAAACAAAAGTTAAAATGTTCCAGCAAAGGAACTCACATTTATAAGCCTTGAGCACATTAAAGCATGTGAATCCTCCTACATCTTTACTATGAGGATTAGTTTCTTTAGCCCATCTCTCCTGACAAGTTGTGATGAGCGTTGGCTTTCTCTCTTCACTTCCACTCTGGATTTCAGGTGCAAGCACAGCTGGAGAAAGTGAGAGCTGAGCTGGAAATGCAGAGCCAACACACAGCGCGGCTGGAGAGCAGCTGCAGGGCGTTGGAACGCTCACTTGGCCAGTCGAGCAAGAGATTACAGGTCAGCTCAAATCCTACTGTTTTAGTGTCTTTATTTCATATACCATAGCCTCGAAATCATCAGAAATCTAAAGCAGCCTTGGAAAGTTCCCTGTACGTTTGGAGGATGCTGAAGGAAAAATGCTCATTAAAAAGTTTGATAACTTTGGCGTGGCGGTGCGTGTGAAAATCGAGTCCTCTGCACACAGGTGGAACCATAAAAATCTAAGCTCATTAAGTTGTGGGCAGTGAAGCAAAGTTTAATCTCTAGCTTGCAGGGATGTGCAGTGGATCCTTGGCTGCGTGCATCTTAGTATGAAGTGCTCTATGTACAGGCGAGGTCCAGTAGGGTGTGGGAAGCATGAGGTAATGAGAAGGGGAAGGGAGGGAGGGTATTACAGCATTCTTCGCCTGATTAGAGAGAGGCCTGAATAAGTACACAATCCCCTCGCCTGCGGTTGCGTAACCATCTGGGAGCTAACTCTTCTCTTTAGCTGTCTCATCTGTGGTTTGACTTCTGGAGAGATCCTGAGCAGAGTATGATCCCTTATTGTTTTCACGTCCACCTTAGTTACAGTGCAAATATGTAGTTGAGAGTAGGTAGAAGAAAGTCCAGATGAGCTGAATGCATGTGTGCTTTCAGTAAGCTCCTGTATTAGTCTGTGTCTAGGCCCGTTTCTGTAGTAATTTCTCAGTATTTTAAAGGTAATACTCTTTTTTCACAATGCACATTGTATTTCTCTGTCACTGCGACACAGTGACAGAGAAACATTCAGTTGTTATTATTTTCCATCACAGGAGAAGGAGCAGGAGCTGGAGCAGCTGACAAAAGAGCTACGACAGGTCAACCTGCAGCAGTTCATTCAACAGACTGGTACCAAGGTCACCGTGCTGCCTGCTGAACCTGCAGGAGAAAACAACAACGGCACGTACACACACACAAAACATAAACCAACACTAAAAGATACTCTATGACATACCTTCACCTTGTTAAAAAGTTCAGGTTCATAGCTAAACAGATTTTGACTGAGCTGCTTTACACAGGACTGTCTTCACACTTGTATGTACACAGTGTCACCTTGTGGTCACCATGGGAATGACATGTTAGACTGTATACTAGAGCAGCTGAGGCAAGACTGTTGTGCTGTAACAGCTTTAAGTCTGTAACCCCATTACATGGACCAAATCACTAGCAGCCCTGAAAAATCCTGAAAGAATCCCAAAATCCTCAAAAGAAGGTTTTTGGTCACAGACCTCTTTCTCCGTTCATCATCATTGTCCCAGATGGCAAGAATATCATGGTAGACTGTTAAATCAACTTCTGTCCCTTGTCCTTGTTTTGTTTTGTTGCTCGCTACAGAAGTGGAGTCCGGTTCTTTGAAACGACTCGGCTCTTCTCGTCTCTTACCCAGCGACCTTCGCACTCTTCAAAGCACCGTATCCTCCAGCCTCAACCCCGAAGGCATCTACGTTTGACCCCAAACTTTGTCCAGGAGACATTATTTGAACAGCAGGGAGGGCCTGATGTTACCAGGACTGTTCCTATGACTGAAACACCCACAAACTGACACCCCAAACTGTTGAAATGCAATGAAACAAACTCAGCTCTAGGAACACCATAAGTTGAGAGGATGTTGGCGAAAACATTACATGGAAGATGAGTGAGGACTGTCTGTTTTGCATCTTTCCTGCACTGCCTCCTCTTCTATAGTCTAGGACTCCAACTGATGTCAACATCCATTTGCAAACTACTTTCTGGGCGAGTGAGGATTCCTCTTAAATCGTCTACAAAAGCTCCATTTTCTCAGAATAATAAAACAACAACAACAACAAGCCAGCAGATGCATTTTTGTTGACTGAGGAGGCTTCATCCAACAGTGCAGATAAACTTCATTTTTATGTCGTAGATCATGAACTGCAGAAAATATCAGGATGCAAAGTTTGGACACATGTAAACGTAATCGATGCACGAGCATGCACAAACACCGACACCACACCTGTGCTATAATCATAGCCATATCTGATTGCCTTACTCTGGTGTTGTGAAACCAGACGTCAATAAGTTTAAATGTTAAAACAGAACTCAAGGTAGCTACTGAACTATGCGCCATATAAATAAAAATACAGGTGATACCTAGTTATGGTAACTGATGTCAGTATAAGTCAACATTGGCTCCTTTTCTTTCACGCAAGTTTGAAGTTTTGTATCGAGTTTAACCAGAAATAAAATGGAAAAGTTTTTGCCCATAAGTTAAAGTAAATTATATAAAAGAAAACAGATGATCATCAACTATTGGATATTCTTGGTGAAATAGTTTACTTAAAGTTCATTTTGGGTACAGAGCCATTAATCTCCTCTTTGTTTCAGTTGAACACTTTCACCAAGAGCTCTTGAAATGTGAATGGAGCGATGACAAGCAGAGTAAATCCAACAATTACTTCATATGCAGACCACCAGGTGGCGACAAAACATGTGTTATTCAAACAGGTGAAAGTTAACTGTGTGAAAGTTACTCCCTTTATGTTTCTGTCTTTGCTCATTTTCATGGCTCAAATATGTCTGTACATATTGTTTTGTAAGAAACCCTCAGCACTTGAGCTTTCAGTGTATAAACGGAGGTGCCGCTTAGTAAAACATGTCAAATACTTGGCCAACGATCTGTGTTCATCAAGCAGGGACAAACACACACTTCTAAAAGCAGTATCACACCCACATACTGTATTATTTTGTCTGATTTAAACATTTTAACGAACTAAAGATGTCTCATATGAACCAAAGCTAGTGTGAAAAACATTAATAGTTAGATGAATGTACTTTTTTATACGTATGCAACCTACGCCCGTGAAGTGTTACAACTCGAGTCAAACAGTAGTCACATTTATTTTTCACGGTTTGCTGTCGTCAGGCGCGAGACGGTTAATCTCTGTCAGTTTCATAAGAAAGGATTTGAAAGTTGACAGTAAATTTCGGACGCCATCTTTTCTCTACAGGCTAAAACACTTAAAAACAATGCAGCTACAACTCCACAAATGTTGGGTTGTTACTGTGTCCACTAATTTGTAGCTGATTAAGCATAAAAGGAGATTGCTCTCAGGTTCTCTGGGATGAGTCTAACACAAACTGCTTGACAATATATGAACTCTTAATGGTCAATAAGCTCTTGATCTGCCTGTGTGTGGTTGTATATCAAACCTTGAATTTGTAGAAAAGATTTGCAGTTAAAAAACGAGTGTCTAAATAATATATAGGACAAAGAACCTTGGCTGTGCTTTGGGCTGTAAAGGTACTTTTACTTTTGGTACATAAAGCATATTTTGATTTCTGTTCAAATAGTATTTACACTGTGGTATATTGTGTACTGAGTAGTTCTTCGAACATTGAATTTTGTCTATACGCTCTCGCCACATCTGCAAATCTTTCCTACAGATTCTCAAACTTGACTTTCTCATGCCCGGTTTCTTCACAGGCTTTCAAAGCGTGATATACAACCACGCACTTTGAAAATTATTTCTGAATTCTACAAGCTCGATACCTTATTGACCCTCATTTGAGGCCACAAGAAGAAGAAGAAGCTTGGTGTTTGTACTGTGAACGTACGATAACAAAGTGAATTCCTCCCTCCAGTGTGAAACATCTTGCTTTGTTGTTTGCTCTGCAGTGCAAAAGATACCCAGAAGAATTCACACAACAACTTGGCAAACTATTCTCAGAAATTTTTCAGTGACATAAGTTTCTCTTTTTCCCTAACCCCCCCTCACCCCCACCCCACCCCTCAATATGCAGTATTATTGTCATGGCAACAACTTCAGCCGTGACACAGAGACTGTAAGCCGCTAATAAATGAAACACAGCTCTCGATGACTGAAAGTTTTAAATAATGGCATGCCTTATTGAAAAAAAAAAAAATGTAAATAACGTCTACATATCACATCAGTCTATGGCCTATTTTAAAAGTAGATTGAAGTCTGAAATATGCAGAGTGCTAGAAAGGTTAGATTTGAATGCTGCCGTTCAATAGGCAGCTCTGTGTGCATGCAATAATGTGTGATTGGTTTATTTGGACTCCTAATTAGAGGCTACCGAGGATGCAACAATTCATCTGTGATTAATTTTATTTTTGGTTTGTTGTGTCCCTTCTTGCCTTGTTGACATTTACACTGATGGAGATTTGAGATTTGCTAAAGAGCAGGCGGATCATTCAGTGTATACAAGCAGAAAAATGGCAAAACTTGCACATTATTTTCTCGCCTTCTCATTTAATTACGGCAAAGATCACATTTATAGATGTAAACGAGAGCCATGTTGTATTGAAACGTGACAGTAAGTTTACCGACGTTGCTGGCTGTATCTTTTTCCTGCTTCATGCTTTGAGACATTGCCAATTAATTGGTTTCTGTTGTGCCATCATTGGTGCTTTTCAATCAAAGTGCATATAGAAATGAGATGATGGAGCCATTATGGAAACAGCCATCAAGTGGTGTTTCAAAAGCTATTTTAGAAAACGCTGCAGCTCAGGGATATTTCAAGACACAGAATTACCCTGACAAGAATGAGCAGAAAGTAATTATGGATAAATGCTGTTCATGATGTCTCGAGCCATTTGACAAGTTAAATCGTATATTTGCTCTCATGGGGACTCAAGCAGCTGTTTGATAAGCTTTACATGTGGCTCCTAGATACAACATGACAAATGTAACCAAGGTAAATAATGACTTGGTTCTGAGAGAGATGTTTTATTTGAAAAGTAAAGTGTTTCTCTTTGCTCACAATTCATGTTGAAACTAGCCCCAGTTTGTGCCTCTAAACTGGGGCTAGTTGAAACTACTTGGGTTTGCAATGTAATCCTGTCAGTTGAAACACCCCTCAAAGTGTTAACGTCTTCACTGTAAACATCCTGCTGGTTAGATGAACTGTGCTTGGCTAACATCACTGACTTGCACTAACTCTTATGTATACAAATTATTGTATATTATATAAATGTTAGAATTTTGTATCGTTTACTTACAAATTCACCAACTGTATTTTTTAGCTTCCAAAAATCTAACTAATTTTCTTCTTCCGGTCATCATTCAGCCGCTATGTATGAAAAAACATGAAAATCAAATGTAAAATATATAAATAAATGAAATATATTTAAAAATAGAAATGAATAAACTGCTACACAGTGATGAATATTGTGTTCATTTCTTATTTCTCACACAGAAGTAGACAGAAGCCTTGCTTCCTGATGATTGTCAATAGGTTGCTAACAGATAGTTAGCTCCATGAGTAAACAGTAAATGCTGTGTCCAGCTGACTTTTAGTGCTGAATTCTTTGAAATGAGAACAGTGTAACTGTAAAATGGTCTTACATGTGTATTTGATGGCTGCATACATTATATTGTGCTAAAAGACTGAGGCTAAAACTCCCAAATGATCTACTTCCACACTAGTTCATGATCCATGTTGAATGTATGGACATAAAGAAACATGCATTGTTCCTGTAGCGCCGTGTGGAGCTAGTTAGTCCTAGTCTTATGATGGAGAAATGTAAGGGGGTGTAATGTAATACTCTTATTCTAACCCTCATAGAACAGTGGACAGTCAAGTTAGCTTTATGTTGGGTTGTAGTTTTAAACCACCTCCCCAAATTATAAGAGGTAATATACACAGTGGATGTGCTAATCATCTGTAAGTCCACAAAATAACATAGTATGAAATCTTTATTCGCACTGATGTCACAAGTACAACGTCCATGTTTTATACTGTCTATGACCACAACATGTGAAGAAATCTACATGTTGCTGATATGACTGGACATTTGGGTAGGTACCCACTTTGTCAGGTGGTAATCCAGCCAGAGAAAGTGAAAGAGAAAATATTAATGTGTGTGGGCTGACAGGCTTCCAGTACTGTGCCTCCCCAAAATCAAAATACTAGTCAACATCTATGAAATATTTTTGGTGGGGCATTCACACTTACAGCAGAGAAAAGCTTCTGCTGCATCCTGAACGAGCTCAAGACGCAAGGGTGACTTTTGCAGTCGTCTAAACGAGGTGAGATAAAAGCTCGGATGACCTTCTCTAAATCTGCGAAGGATAAAAACAACTTAATTTTTAATATGTTTTTGAATTGCAGGAAGTGGAGTCGCAGCAGCCTCTTTACATGTACTTCACAAGTCAAGTAAATGAGAATCAGAATCACTCCGAGCTCTGTGGCCAGACGGTTCTGTGTTTGAAGACAGACTTCAAAATCGATTGGAATAAAAGTTTCACCAAATAAGACTCAATTCCAGATTAATTTTCAACTTTGGATGAACACTTTTGATACTTTACAGAGTTGGAGAACTTTTGGTTATCACACCAGGTGTTTTTGTGGGAAAAGTAATTTGTCCGTCAGTCTCTCTCCCCAGTGAATTATTGCTTTAATACTTTAAATGGAGCTCAACAGCTGGGTCAGAGGGGCTCTTATTACATCGGTGACCCTCTGACACCAGACCATACTTGAAGATTTGTCGCCTTAAATGCTGTTAAATTCATCCAGCCTGTTTTTTTTAACCATTGTTGTCCCCTGATGTTTAGGAGCCATCATTACATTTAAGCCTAATAGTTGGACATTTTTTTTTAGCAGGCATCACTTTTGGTGATGTATTATACAGTATATCTCATTAGGGAATAAAACTCTAAAGTAAGTGACAGCAGCTCTCAGCATGTAGGCACCAGCCTAGCCTCCAGTCATTAAACCACAACAGTATTGTTCAGTTTAAATCTTATTTTTCTATTTCAGTGCATCGTTTTAAATGGAGGCTTGTGGAGGAAGTAAGTTTGGATGTTAAAAATGTTGAGAAACTTGATTACAGCCGCAAATTATAGTGTAAATATTTTGTACCAATGAAATACTAACAAGAAACCACATTCTACCCAGAGCGTAAAAATGGTGAACAAGGAACTGCCTTATTTTGCAGCCTGCATACTCCAAACTTACATTATATTAAGAGGACTTTCTGCTTTTAATGCTGTCCTGGTGGTCGTCATTACCTGAGCTCCTAATGATGGGTCAGGGCATAAAATCTGTTCTAGGTTGCTCAGTTTTTTTCCGTCTTTATTTGTAGGTTTTTTTGGTAAATAAATACACGAACATTCAAGCAAACATTCTCTACCCTCCTTGGATACTCAAAAAAGCAAGCAAGGTAAAGAGGGGAAAAATAAGCAAAAAACATAACAAAACAAACAACAACAACCAAAAAAAAAAAAGTAATGTATTATTAAATGTGTAGGCAGCAGTGATGCCTCACAGCAAGAAGGTTCTTGGTTCGTGCCCTTGGCCTTTCTGTGTGGAGTTTGCATGTTCTCCCCCATGTCTGCGTGGGTTCTCTGCGGGTACTCCGGCTTCCTCCCACAGTCCAAAGACATGCACTTAACCACAGGTTAATTAACTTCATAGGTTAATTGGTGACTCTAAATTGCCTGTAGGTGTGAATGTAAATGTGAATGGTTGTTTGTCTCTATGTGCCCTGTGATGAACTGGCATCTTGTCCAGGGTGTACCCCGCCTCTTGCCCAAAGCCCCATGCGACCCAGAGGAGGATAAGCAGTTACAGAAAATGGATGGATGGATATTTAATGTGTCTGTATGTGTATAATATTAATAATAGATACTCAGTGAGATGTACACCCTTAATCCCTTAACTCTTGTCTTCTTCCCTTGGTCTTCCTTTTTATACTGAGTACCCAGTGAGTATTGTATTAATACCCTATATATACAAAATAATTGGGAGTGATTTGTGGGCTGTAATCTTCAGTGTTACCAAATGTTGACTAACTAAAATAATTTTATAAGTTAAACAAAAAATGTTGTAAAATACAGAATATACAGCATCTTATAGCTTGCACATGTCAGAGGAAGAGTCAGGTTTGACTCTTTATTGGCTGCTTTACAACCAAAATGATGTTGGGTGAGAATTTATCCCTGATTCAGACAACAAATCCACTTCCCTCTAAGCTATATCGGCTTCCTTCTCTATCCTTAGCTCTGCTGATTCAATCACGAAGCCGTCCCAGCGTTTGCAATAACATCAAAGTAGTTTGATTTTATCAGAAGAAAATCTGTACAATGATAAACCTTTTGTGGGAAACCGGATGGTTGGAAATCAGATTTTTCTTGTGAGTTGTTATCTGAAAGTCTTCTAAAAGACACAGTGTGATGGGGATGAGTAATGGTCTTACACTTATGAAGCCTAATTAGTTAACCTCAATTTGTGAATTATGATGCAAACATTGCACCTTAGATGGATTAAACAATTGTGTTTAGAATGAATTATAGTTGTGCTGGAAGATTGATTAGACTACATTTGTATGTGCGCTGTTGTGTGTGTGTGTGTATGTGGGGATATTTGCACAAGCCATGGCTGATGCTGTCATTAAATAGCCCCTTGGCCCCTCTCCTGAATTTGTTTATTCTGCACTGGGCATGGGAGTAGGTGGCAAACAGATGGGCATCCATGAATTATGGAAATTATGGGCTTTGATTAACCACCACACACTCTGCTGGATAAAAGTAACTCCAGGGTTGCCAAGTTATGTGGTGCACTGGGCTGTGCCGCCAGTCAGTCAGCAGCGGGATGGACCTGATGCCTGATTGATGTTGTTTACCGCTCAATATTTAAAAACGTAGAACAAAACGGCTGTATTTTTCATGTACTTCCTGTTAGGTTTCCCATCATTTCAGGTTTACTGGTAATTCCCGACTCATCGTTTGGTAGAATTGGTGATTATTAAAGAATTTGTTACAAATGTTGAGAAATATATTTACTTGCCTGAGAGTTAGGCGAGAAGATTAATACCACTCTCATGTCAGTGCTTTAAATATAAAGCTACAACCAGCAGCTGGTTAGCTTAGCTTAGCATAAAAAATCTAGCTGTCTCTAGTGAAGTGTGTTAACTTTGGATAAAATGCAGAGGCAGAGAGTCACTCCTGATCTGAACTCTTATTTCTGTATGATAAATATGAAGCTGATCAGCTAGTAGCCTGTTAGCCTGAATGCAGGGGAAACGAAATCACGTATAACTACTGTACTGTGAAACCTGTAATTTTTGTACTTTAGTGTCATAAAGTAGATGTGTTTCTTACTAAGTTTAAGAGGTGCTGGTTGCCGTTTCCCCATGCTTTCCACTTTTTATACTAAGCTAAGCTAACTGACTCCAGCTGACAGGATAGAGGAGAAGATTGAGACGACTAACTCTTGTCAAGAAAGCAAAACGTCAAACTATTTCTGTGGCCATTACTGCAATTTTAAATTCACTGTTGGATCCTGTCTCATTTTTCGTGCAATTATATTGATTAATGTTGATTATTAATGATCCCCATATGTTGTATTTTGATGACAACAGGGATACTTGTTTCTCATTTACAGGGTGATCCACCCTTTAAGGATGAGTGTTTGAAACTCATGAACATATTCATTTGGTAGCGTGCTGCAGGATAATTAATCATGTATATCATAATCATTTATTTCTTCAGTTATTTTCATCAAACAAAGCTCTTTTAAAAAGTGTTTTAATTTGTTTGAAACAAGCACCAATTATTTCAGTATTGGCGTTGCAACTTGCCTTCAACCAACAGCCCCCCCCTCGCCTTTAGCATCTGATACCCCCCTCAGACACACACACACACATCATCAGCTGTCCCCCCACACACCACTGTCCCCATCTCCTCACTTTCATAAATGAAGAGAGACAGCCTTATCCCGGAACCAACACGGAAAAGCAATTAAAAAGGAATTAAGGGTGTGCAGGGAGAAATTGGATATGATATCCGACGCCTATTGTAAATGTCAACGTTATTACTGTGTTGTTGTTTCCCATTCCTTTGGCCGCCTTGCCCGTTTTCAGGAGTGACAGCCCATAGTCTGCTGGGCTTAATGAAGCCGTCGCAGCAGCCAGGGTCTTGCTATGTAAGGTGAAGAGTGCTGCTTATCCTCTTCTGCATGCAGCTCTCATTAAGATCAGTTTTGCTGGTGAGTAGTAACAACCCCCACTTCTCTTCTGTCTCTGTCCTCAAGCAAATGTCTGTTAAACTTATTTAACACTGCTGGCCTAATGCTGTGTCAATTCTTACTGTACTATAGGTTTATCTAATTGTGTCTTCAGCTCAGCTCACTCCGGAGGACGATGATTGCCTTTGGCATTAACTAATAGGGTGCTTGATAAAACAAAGTAAAACAAACATCCATAAAACTTCATTTTTCACATTCACGTTGACATTTTGCTGTGATTAAAATATATCCAGTAGTCATGAGCTCCTGAGTTCAATCCTGAGGTAACAGAAGGGACTTTACATCACAGAGACGGATTATATGAATATACATACAAATTAATACAGCTCTCCTGAGGCTCCACGGTAAAATCTATCCATCAGTATCACCATCATGTCACATTCTTTCACTCATGATTTTTGTCTTAAAGTATTTAGATGTTTGGAATTTAGATGTTTGGATTGTAGTTCAGAAGTAGTTCAAATAACTTAATAAATTATGATTGATTAAAACCTATATCGACCTGTTGAGTCAGCTACATGTTGTGGTTAAAAGAGCAGAGAGGTTAATGGACAAATGGTTGGACTTTGGCTGACTCATCTGTGAGCTCTGTGGTTCCTGTGATTAGCGACTGTATTCACTTACCCCTGCACCCTTAAGTAGGGATTTTATTCCTGCATTTGTACACACAGATGAAAGCCTGATAACAGAAAACATTACGTGTAAAGCCAGACGGATGTTTTAAATAAACTGAGTGCAACCCTGTCTTCTTTATTTGGATGGATAAATGTTTCAAATAGTTCTATAAAAGTATCAGTTAAAAAATAGTTATCCAAGAGTCATAGATAAACAGGTGATTGTTAGCTAAAAGTAATGGATAAGCTGTTTTAAATTCTTGCTAAACATGATGCATATATAGTTGAAATATAGCTCTAATGACAAACTGAGTGAAAGTTGTATGGATGTCGTGTCTGTGACGTCCCCCATAGGTTTCTGAAGAGCCGTATCTGAAGTGTGGTGAATCTAAAAATAGGTAAAGATGTGGCTCGTTGGTGGACCCAAGGTGTGCTGAATGAAGCCTGGCTGCTCAGAGAAGCCATCTGTAACGCCACCCACCTGTCAATCAAAGCGACCACGCTGTTAATTATGCACAACTTTGCGGTGCCGCATTGGCTTCACTTTACAGCCATGGAGGTTGCTGCTTGGTTGTTTGTAGTGGTCAATAACATCCAGTTAAAATTAACACATTTTGAATATATTCTTTGTTTCTTTATTGTAATAATTCATTTATTAGGGACAAACACATTAAATCTGACACATTTCCATCATATTGTTGTTAATTAGTCAAAAATCATCTAATTTCCATCTGCTAGCCGCCTTATTCTCATTATTTTTAGTTCATTTGTCACATTTCAAAACAATATCCAGTGGACTTAATGTCAGCTGGCGTTTATGCTATTAGCACCCACAAGCTTTTGACACGCGAGGTCAGAGGTCATGTTGAGCTCGCAAATGTTTACTGTCTCGGCACGAAACACTTCAACAGCAGGGATGTTGCCATTATAGGAGCTCTACCACTAATTACTTGATGTATGACTGTTGGTAAATCCAGTAATTTGATGTAACACTATATAAATTAATGATTACAAGCGTTTAAAAAACCCATAATCTGTGTCTCAGCTGAGGACACTGGGCATTCACTGCATTTGACAGGTGAGAATTCCTCATGAAATTCAGCCATGGATTATTCTGTTAAAAGTAAATCTACCAGGAAATGGAAGTTTGGAGACACTAAAAAGCAATTTCAGTTTCCCCTTGCCACTGCTGACTGCTGTCCAAGCTGTCACTGAAAACATAAGAACTGACTCTGATAGGAGAGAGTGAGAGGAATTACACCGGGATCTGGGATATCCAAGGTGAACACGGCTAGCTGTATTACTGTAATATGTGACTGTCCTGTTTTATCAGACTATAATTTCCCCGAGGGACTTTTATTTTACACCTTGTCGCCTTGGCTTAAATGAATTGATATTCCCCCGGGTGCCGCCTAGATTCAGATTTCCTTT
The DNA here is from genome assembly GCA_033000465.1 of Sciaenops ocellatus. Taxonomy (NCBI): domain Eukaryota; kingdom Metazoa; phylum Chordata; class Actinopteri; family Sciaenidae; genus Sciaenops; species Sciaenops ocellatus. Next base: position 11,642,838 of record CP136889.1, read on the forward strand.
AAAATATATCCTGGGAGGGGTTTCGCTGGCTGCGTTTTTCAGCCTTGTGCTTCAAATTCATGCAGACATTCATCCAGTGCAGCCACAGTCTGAAGCTGTTGGCCACTGAGCAGCTCCACTGGAGCGATTTGGGGTTTAAGTGGCTTCCTCAAGGGCACCACAGTGGTGTTTGTTGAGGGAGCTTAGAGTGTTGTTCATTCATTTTCCACACCCCGACATCCTGAAGATTATCTGTCCTGAAATCTTATGTCGCATACTCAAGTAAGAAAAAGAATTTCTTTCTCAGTCTCTGTGATTATACATGACCGACCCGCCGTCCTGTGTGTGTGTGTGTGTGTGTGTGTGTGTGTGTGTGCGTGCCTGCATGGACGTTTCTCGGCTTCCTTTGTTCTCACACTTCCATCTTACAGTCTATCTTGTGTGTCCCACTTCATCCTGCTGTATAATGGAAGTGGGTGACAGCCACATCTGAAGTCAAGAGATGAAAGACATCATTTACAAGTAGGTGTCTGCTCTCCCTGTGTGTGTCTTTCACACACACACACACACACACACACACACACACACGATATGACACCACAGCATCACTAATATAACACAAAACCAAACTATCTTTCTTTAAAACTTCTCTGTATCGAATAAGATTTGTGCCACTGAATCCAGTTTAAACCAACATTATTTATTTAAAATCACCTTTAGTTTCTGCTCACAGTTGTGATAAATTTTTTATTGCACTGGATTTGGGATTCGAGCACCAGTTACAGCAAATGCATTAATAATACTTTAATATAAATGTTCACTGACTAACCAGCAAATGCTCCAAATAGATGTCACCAGTTGATAACTCAAGGTAGCACACGCTGAGTTACACTTTAACACAGCATGGTAGTCTATGCTGACATTAAATGGGTCGATGCAGATATGTACTGAACAGAACTGTCTCTCTTTTTTTTTTTTATGAAGGATTACTAAATTTATACTGGGCTGTTGTAACCTTTCAGGGCAGATTCATCGGTTAGGTTTGAGATGACATTTCACTTTTTTAGCTCACTGTGGAAAATGGCTTCATGAAAGTTGAAGATGAATTATAACAGTAACTATTTTTTTTTAAGTCAGTCATTTTCTAACAATTATGTGGTATTAATTACAGGGGAAACAGGCACATGTCCAGTTGATTCTAATAAATGTATTCCAGTTAATTGCTAGCATAATGCATAACGTCTCCGTCACGTCGTGGCTGCAAGTTTTGGTCCTTTCTCCACGCAACTTCCTACCCCACCAGGATCGTTTCAGAAGTTTCAGAGTCTGTTAACTTGCTCAGATTTGGTCATTTTTTCCCCCTGGTTTATGTGCTTCTAAATATTTATCTATGCTACACAGTTAAAGGTCCAGTGTGTAGAATTTAGTGCCACCTAGCAGTGAATTTGCAGATTGCAACCAAATGAATACTCTCGCACACCTCACCCTCTTCTTCCAAGCATGTAGGAAAAACAGTAGCTGCAAAATTCACATAAAAGGCAAAAGGCCATATCTAGATCAGTGTTTGTTTTGTCTGTTCTGGGCTACTGTAGAAAAATGGCGGTTCAACATGGCGGACTCCGCGGAAGAGGACCACTGTAGATGTAAAGGGCTCATTTTAGGACAAGGTGATTATACACTAATGGAAACATACTAATCAATATTGTATTCCATTACTGCCAATAAATACTCCTAAATCTCTCACTGCCAAAAATAGAACAGGCGCGTATTCTTACCGGAGCTGAGTGGAGACTCGCTTTAGACCACGGTGCTTCTGGTGGGGTTTCAAACATGACTAAAATAACTTCGGTGGTCTTTGTGCACACAGAACGCGTCACACCTATGCCTGGTTGAATTTAGTCAAAAGTCTTGCACAAGTCTAAACCCTGACCACACTCTTTAAGACCCAACCAGTCTGGACACAGCTAGAAATGTGTGACCGTAACCAAACCTGACACCTGGAGGGAGATGTTTTGCGATATTTCATCCATTACTGACTGCTAGTTCACCTCACATTAGCTACACTCTGTCTCTTTTCTTAAGAAATTAAATATGACAGTAATCAAAGCCGATCCAAACTTTAATCCTTGTTGAGCCTTCTCAGTTTTAGGTCAGGTAGCGGAACTCACAGCACGTCAGTTAAACAGATAAAAATGTGAAATTTGTTTAAAGGCGTGCGCACAATTCCACATATATTTCCTATAATATATCAATAATAAATAAATAAATAAATACTTTATTACTTTAAGTGATGCTTCTATTTCATGGAAATTCCTTGAAATTGTGAGCAAACTAAAGTAAAGCACCAATATAATTGACCGTACAAATGCTTTTTAATATTTTGACCTGTTGGCAGTCATCCTCAGGGATAGAGGGAAGAGGAAATCCCATTATCTGGGTGAGGTTTTGCTTTAAGTAGACACAGACAATAACTGACAATGACACAAGCTTGTCATCCACCTCCTGCTTCTTCCTTTGTTTCTATGAAACCTTGAAACGGTCTTTTTCTTCCAATTACGAGAAACATAACCTGCCAGATCTGATTGTGTTCCCGTAATCTCTGCTGTTCCTTTTCTCTGCATCCTACTGTACCCTCTGGCGTGCACAAGCGCCACGAGGGGTTAGGGTACAACCTGCACTGGCGCCAACGCTCTGCACCTTGTCTTGATGCCCTTGAGCAGTAATTGGTTGAATCCCTCCAGAATCTGACTTGAGGGCACAGAAATCCACGGCTCCCCAATCAGCCGGCTGTCAGTCATCCTGCCAACTAAACTAAAGCCGGGGATAACTAACAGGCTGAGATTGGAATTTAGAGTTAGAGAGACATAAATCTTTCCGACAAGTTTGTGCTTGGCCAGGTAGTACTCTCATAGGCAGGGCTATCACCAAATTGGATGATAGGGTTATTGCCAACATGGTGGTTAGGGGGAAGCCCAACATCCAATTTGGCTTTCACAGAGAGGGAGAGAGAGAGAGAGAGGATGTGAGTTTTCTTGTTTCAAACATGTAAAAGTGACAACACTGAGACAGCCATAATAAGTATACTGAACAGAATTTTAGCTCTGATTCATATACAAATCCAAACACATGACAAAAATGTCTCTTTGAATCTAACACAAGCACATGTTTAACCCTTTTATGGTCCTTAAGTGTTTGGTAAAGCGTATTTTGATGATGTGATATCAGTCACACTTAACTCAATCGGATTGGGCCATCTCTGGCATTCAGCTGAAGTATGTTGGACCCAAATAAAAATTCCCAGGAAACACTGTGGTTTTCTGAAACAGACCCTGTTCAGGTGGCTTCCTTCCAAAAAGTTAGCAGCAGATAATTTGCTCTTGGCGTGAGTCCCGATTATGTTTTTTTCACAGGGCTTAATGAACAGAATGAATGAATTAATATTCAGAGAAAAGTCTGGGTTTGTAATTCATTTTCACAAACATGATCTACCAACATGGAAAAAGGAAATATTACTAACAATTATTTACTAAAACTAAATATTTCCATATAATACAAAGTTTCCTGGTGATAAACTAATGTCAGTATGATAAATTGAATGTTATTCTATTGTGTCTTAAAATTATTACATTAGTTTCATTTCATTTCAGATATTCCTTTAAATGATTTTGATAGAAATACACATCAGTAATCTAGTTAATCCAGGGTTATAATAAGAACAAAGCCAGATTTAAAGTGAGAGTATGCAACTTTTCCTAACAGCAGCCAACAGCAACATGGGGGCTTATGGAGATTGACTTGTTCTGTAGCCAGCCTCAAGTGGACGTTTAACAAACTGCAGTTTAACGAACTGCAATTCAGCATTGGCTTCACTTCACAGCCATGGAGGCTGCCGTGAAGAGACACTACTGGTCATACCAGACCAAGCAAGGCTGTAATGGCAAACCCCTGAGTGTACTGAATGGATTAATGATGCGTTGCTGTTGTTGTTTGTTGTAAAAGGAAGATTGTGTTTTCCTTACAGACCTTACATAGATTCACTTTAACCACAAAAACATTAGTAGATTTCGACCACGTCACTTTGAAGGTCACTTCTGACCGAAGTATATTAACGTTAATGGGAAATTAGATACTAAATATTAGAAATGTTTCATGGTTATATAAAATGTTTTATATCTCAAGTTTGAGACTTTGCTCTGCATTAAAATGTATTATTTCGCTTTAATAAAGAAAACTGTAGATTATTGAAAATGTACTTCTATAAATGGACATCTTTACCTTTTGGTGAAGGCTCATTTAAAAAACTGTGCAGAGAAAAAAATTGATTGTTTTTTGCTATTTGTGCCCAAAGGAACTAAGAAATGTAAAAAATAATAAATAATCTTCCCATTGTTTTTCTGCGTTGGGCCATTAAGGCACTAAGATATTCTCTAAAGTAGCATAATATGCAGCTCAGTGTCTCAGAGCACTAATAAAGAGACAATTTATTTTCTCTTTGTGATGGAGGTGTGAATGTATCTAGTGTTTTCTTGAGCACAGCAGCAGCAGAGTAGCCTCATGGTCAGATAAACCATCTTGTAAGCCATAAAGTTCCACATTTCGATCCTCATAACCCCCGGCGTCCACCCTGCAGAAGTGTCCTTTTAATCACAAGTCTAAATCTGTACTGGGTCCACGAGCGGCTGACCCTGCCATCTGACCTTCCTCTTGGGGGGGGGGGTCAGGCTGTAACACAACAGCTTGGGGATCGATAGAGAATTAGAAAGTTCACGAGCCATATTGCCGTACGTTGATCACACAAGAAGAACAGCAGTTGACGATAATGCGATTCAGTGGTGATCAGTGCTGCAAAATAATGATCTGCACCAACACAATGTTTCTTAGTCCTCCCGGGGACTCTTGCTGCTATTTCTAAAGTAAGCAATATTAGCACAAACCGACTGTTTAACAAATGATTCATGGTGAGCCACGTCCAAGGAAGAGCAGCTGTTCTGTTAGGAAATGATGAGCATAAAGGATTATGTGTCCAGTAGTACGTGGTAATAGTGTTAGGACACAGTCATCCCACAGTAAAGTGTGCTGGTATCATTTTGTTCTCCTCTTTCAGCTACAAGAATGTCTACAACCATGTTAGCAGCTTTAGACACGGATGTGAAAGATTAATGTGAGGATAAGATGTTGTTACTACTGAAAGATAAGGTACAACATGATCCTAAACAACAGCTGAATAGTCATAAAAAGTTAGAGTTACACTCACTAAAGGCAAAACTCCTGTTTTTCTTCCTTACAGCAGCATTTTTCTTTAATTGCAGACATTTTCCAACACTGTAATCCACCAGAACTTGGCTGATTGCCTTAGTTATGACTTAATTTAATGTCCAAGTATTTGTGGTGCAACCGGTTTTAATGGCTGATGTAGTTACTAAGCCTCTAGTGTCAACTTTACACCCAAATTTGGTAGAGAACTTGCACATAGCCAGTGCAACCCAGTGCTGGTGTACACTGAAATATTTATTATTATTTAGTTTACTGTGGTTTGCTCTGCGCGAGCTGGCACCCAGGAGAGAAGCTGTGCACTGCTGTGCACTGGGTATCTTCAGTTTTTTTTTTTTTGTCTATACAGTGGTAGATGTTGAGATATTTCACTGGATTAGTGAAATTTTGGACATGCAGGTATAGCGCCAGATGAAATTTGTTTTCATCGTCTGAGGAACATGATGACAATCCACACGAAAGACAGACTGACCAGCAGACGGATCGACTTCTCGTACTGTCGTGAGACTGGGTTGGCTATCGTGACGAAAAGGCTGCAGCAGAATGTGTTATCTCTCATATCTGGTCTAAATGTTGTACATTATTTTATTCTAGCATTCAAGGCAGCATCTCCGCCTGGTATCATGCAGTAGACCCATGCTGAGCACCACTCACATTAAAATTCAGATTGATCAACTCGATCCCATAATTCATTTCTGCTCTGGTGGGAGCATTGTCACAAAGCACAAGTGGCCATCCAGTTGTTTGATGAGCATGATAATTATTTCAGCCATATGCCAAGGCTTTTCAAAGCACCTGCTCTGAACCCAACGATGGACTCGAGCCGCAAACATTGTTTGCCACTGACAAACCATCATTATTGACATTCTCTTTATTCATTATTTGCTCCTTTATCTCTCGCTGTTTGCCCCATTTTAATCATTCTCATCTTGGCCATTCCTTCAACAACCGCGACTCCCGGTTCCCTCTCCAGCCCCCAACCCCCACCCCTATCCCGTTCACTTGATTATGTGAGCCAGAGTCGGGGAAAGTGTCACTATGGAAACAGGGGCAGAGGCAGTGGAGGGCTCTCTATGGGAGAGAGAGAGAGAGAGAGGGGGGAACGAGATGGAGACAGAAAGAGAGAAAAAGACTGAGAACTGGCCAGTGTTGAGGAATCCACGAGTGGTCATCTGACGCAGGTCTGACTCAAAGAAAAGGCAGTTGATAAATGAATTTTATCGTCAGTGGTGGAAATGCACAGCTGGATGGTTTTATCCAAAGTACCTTATTGAACCATAAGTGCCTCTCTCTTTTCCTTCTGCATTCGTCAGTTCACTCTTTTAGCACTTTGTTTTCAATGAGACAGTGGGGAAGCTATGAGTAACGCACCAGATACGATCAGTGCATGTACAAAACATGAGCAACAGCCGTTTGATATTGAGTTTCAGGCGCGCACAATCCCCAAACTGTATGAATTATCTGAAATTTTAAAAACACATCTTTATCTACAGTCCATCTCTTCCTCTGCGATTGGTATCATTTAAGGGGAAATGAATATATGATAGCCTGAATTTACATCATCTTCACACAACTGAGCAACACTGGACCATCATCTGAGTCCACAGAGGAGCCGAAACGATTATTTAATCTTAATTAGTTCATAATTAAGTAGTTATTTTGATAAACGATTCATCGTTTCAGTCATTTTTAGAGCAGAGATGTCAAACACATCTGCTGGTTCCAGTTTTTCAGCTTTTCATCATCATGTGTGACGGTAAACTGAACATCTTTGAGTTGTGGACTGTTGGTTGGATAAAGTAAGGCATGTGAATACATCATATTGGACATGATGTGAATTATGATGGGCATTTTTCCCCTTTTTCTTTATTTTTATAGCCAAAAAACTATCAAAAATTATAATAATCTATAGTTGCAGCCCTTTTCCACAGTGCTATATTATAATACTTATTGTAATCACACAGATTTTGGACTTTCTCACCCATGTAATACAGACAAAAAACACCTTACCAGATGTTAAACAGTGTGTTTGCGATTATATTTTAGCAAACTGGCAAACACACTCATGATAAAAGCCTTGATTTCTTTTGTCACCCTTGAGTTTGAGGAGTACAGCGGTGTAGGAGGAAAGAGAGTCAGGAGGGAGCAGGTTATAGAAAAAAGGGGAGGAGTAAAAAGAGGTGGGGAAAAAATGGGGTGGTGGTGGTGGTGGAGGAGGAGGAGGAGGGGGGGCAGCATGGGAGGGGAGGTATGATAGTGAGAGGGGCTGAGACAGTAGCAGAGCGAGCCAGAGGCAGAGAGGAGGCGGCGAAGGAGCAGATCTCCTCCTGAGTCTCCATCCCAGAGAAGACAGAGAGAGGAAGAAGACGAGGAGAAGTCGACAGTCCTGCCTCTCCGGTGCATCCCGGCAGCCCCTGAAGTTAAAACCAAGACGTCCGCTGTGAGGTACGTTACGTCTCACTGTCTCCTTTGTGCCTCTCCTCCTTTCATCTCCCTCCTCATCTTTACCAGGACTGTGGAGCAAGCAGCAGTCAGGCGCTGGGGGTGTTAAGTGTGGTGTGTGTGTGTGCAAAGATCCTGCCAAGTATAAGGCTTTTCAGCAGCCGGTTGCTCTGTCTGTGTGTGTGTGTGTGTGTGTGTGTGTGTGTGTGTGTGTGTGTGTGTGTGTGTGTGTGTGTGTGTGTGTGGTGTGTGAGGATATGTGTGTGTGTGAGCAAAATAGTCTGATTTATCAAAATGTCAGCAGCGATTCTGCTGAGATGTAGTTTCTTTGACATTTAAAGACTGATAACATTTCCCGCAATCAGACTCATTCTCAGCACAGTGTGACCTGGCGTTACAAAGGACACTGAAAAGAGCTGATCACCTCAGAAACTTGGCACATGTTGTTTCTGTTCTTTTCATCATTTTACTCACAGTTACACAGTCTATGAGCAGAACAGAATACATTACTGAGACCATAAAAATGACTAACTTGCACTTTGTACTAAAGCTTGTCTCCCCTATTTTGTTAGGAAATATTACACAAATGCACCCACATTTCTCCCCATTTTCACATTTTTTCCCACATTTGCGATCTTAAGCTATTGTAGATAATGGACTATGTCTTTTAAAATGTCTTAAGTGCTAAGAAATAATGAATAAATACAGTTTTCAGTGCAACTACAGTCATTAAAATACATTTTAAACCGTGACAACGATCCAAAACCCCATTTTATGTACTAAACTGGCTCTGCGGCTAACTGACCCAAGTCTCCCTGAGTATCTGTCAACCACTCTCTTCATTAGTGCCATTAAGGATGGTCTAATGTTGTCAGGCACATCAGCGGTATTGATCTGTTAACCTCTTCCCACGGGGGCAATAGCCCAGACAAGCTTCTAGTCTTAATTTTAAACTGTGGTCTTTACATAACAGCAGATATTTCAGAGCAGAGTGGAGAATTATTGAGTGGACTAGCGCAGGGACTGTCTTTGTGCAGATGTCATGATGTCATACAAACTGGACCCTCTGACTCTTGGCTGCTCAGTTAAAAAAAATGTCTTAAGATTAGAGAGGAAGTGAAGTGTAAAAACAACGAGTGAAAGGCTTAATCGTGGTGGGACTTTGGTGATTAAGTGTGATAATTTCAGTCTTTAAAAAAAAAAAAAATCTTGTGAAGCAGAGTGTGATATGTAAAAAAAAATCCCTGTGTGCTTTACACGAAGCATTTCATGTAAAATTCAACATCTGAGCAGAGCCTGTGTTTCTCAGTGACATCGTGGTATAACAGTATCGTGCTAAGGCTGTATAACACATGATGTCATGTCATTTTCTCTGCTTTCACTGTGGATTATTCATAAAGAGAAGGTAGATTAAGCTATAAAACAAATAATTCCATCGTTTTCATAATTTCCACAGCACTATGGCAGCAAATAAGAGCTTGTTACAGCGATTTTTTTTTTGTGCTTTGTTCCAGGTTGAACTATAATTGAGTGGCTTAGCGTTTCTATCTTGTTAGGGAAAATATCTCATTATTAATTTTCAGTGCAGTAATTCTTTGAGTAATCTCTGCTCAAACAGTATTTATTGACTTATTATCTTTATGAAAATTTCCAAGGCTTGTTTTTGCATAATACCTGTTGATACAAGACGATCCTATTACATGTCTTGATAGAGATGACATAATTGTAGTATTCAGCTCGTCATTTTACAGATTTGACTCATTATCCTGCAAGTTTTTAATCAATTCATATTGTGTTGGATGTAAATTTTAATATATATTATTGGGGCTGCAAGTAATGCTTATTTTTATGATCCACTAATCTGACAGTTTTTTTTTTTTTGATTGTTTAATTACTCTTTAGTCTATAAAATATCAGAAAACAGTGAAAAATGTCAAGTTTCCAAAGCCAAAGGTGACGTCTTCAAGGTCTTTCTGACCAACCGTCCAAAACTCAAAGATATTCAGTTGACTATCACAGAAAAACTGAAGAAAACATTAAATATTGAAATTTGAGATGCTGGAATCACTGAATTTAAGCCAGTTTTGATTAGAAAATCATTATTTAATGAAACAATTAGCTCCTGATTCATTTCCTGTCATTGGACATCTTGTTTAAGCTCTATATTTCAGCTCTTTATCTATGGGTCGTCATAAGCCAGCAGTTGTTGCAGCGGGGTCACTCACACTGTACTAAGTGCAGTCCTACAGTAGATGCATGTATTCATATGCCTGCGGGCAGCATCTGTGTATGTGTGGATGTGCGTGTGGTTGGCGAAGAAAGTATATGGAGATCAATGCAAGCAGCTGTTCTCTCTACACTTCAAACGCTGCTCTGTTGTTGGTGCATCAACGCTCCGACAGGCCTCGCGCAAGGGGATCAAAGGCTAATGAGACAGCCATCGCACAAACGCACCCGGCAGACCCATGAATATTGATATGGCTCAGGAGAGAGATGGAGGCAGGGTGTCTTCACTCTCTCAACAGCAGCAACGATAAATTTAAGCAGGGGGGGAGGGAGGTGTGACTGTATGTTGGAAGGACTTTGGGGTTTAAAATGTAGCCAGGATGTGTGGACAAGTGCTAAACAAGGCGATGACAGATTTCACTTCGATTTCTCAAAGGGGCTTTAAAATACCCATTTGTCTCTATCTATATTTCACATTTAAGATGCTGTAAGTGCTGTAGCTGCCACTATTGCTTTCATCAGCTGACACAGTGCATCGAGTGCAACATTACAATATGTCCAAACTCCTACAACAACTCCCACTCTCGAAACAAATAAGTCCAGAAACTCAAAAATGATTTCAGGTTTTTTAATGATAATTTTGATGGAGGGTTTGAGACAAATAGATGACACGATCACTCGATTAACCAGTTAACGAGTCAATCTAGAAAGAAGAAAGAAAAAGAAGAACAAAAACAAAAAGGTTTAGTTAATTAAGAGTTTAAAACATATCTTATCTGCTTCTTCTGGACTGTGTTGGTGTGGTCTGAACATATTGACCAAATAACCCATCAACCGTCATCAGATTCTGATTTAAATCCTGATTGTTTCATGGAAATACATTAAAAATGTGATATACCTTTTTCTAGCTGAGCCCCGCCCACTTAGAAACTAGAAATTCATGCACATATAAAAGTCTCTTATGTGAAAAAAATAGCTCTTTTGAACTGATTTTTTATTATAAATACAACATATATAAAATTTCAAAAGTACATTTAACATATACAACAAGATGCTTATACAGTTACAGTGGCATGTCATGTCCACTCTGAACATCGTCATGAAGTAATTCTTCCTCATTCTTAATAAGATTTTTCATGATACCCAAACATGAGCAACACGTAGCATTTGGTCAAAGATACTCAGTCAACCTCAGCTGTTCTAACATTGCAGGAAGATTAGTTTTCATGTATCACCCTGTTACTGATGGTAAGCCTTTTTTAGGGCCTTTAAATTATTAATTGTTGAATTTTATACTTGGACTTGTGTGTGGCTCAATTGGGATTTTTTAGAGATTTTCTGATATTGAATGAATGAATCGATTAATCCAAAAGATTATTAGTGGATTAATTGATCATGAAAATGATCCTTTGTAGTCTACAGTCAAATAAGAAATATTTAATTTTATTGTATTATTTTATAAAGCACATCTTTTCTACTTTTCTTACCTAAAAACAAAAAATAAGAAGACTCACATCTACACAGCCCACTGGCACACAAAAATAAAGTGTTTTCAGTCAACCTTAATGCAGTCCTCCACCAGAGTGAGCCAATTCTGCAGCACCTTAATGAAGCTGATTCAATATTTGTCTTCTTCTCTTCTTCTCTACGACAAATGCTACTGAGTGTACGATCGCCTGAAGGTGATACATCTCCCGCAAAATAATGTGTTTTGTTTTTTTTTACCTCGGGGAGGTTGTATTGTCTAGCAGCTCAGTTAACCCTCCCAAATGTCACCGGTTTGTTTAGCCGACTACATGACATGTTAGAATTAGCTCTTTCTCCTGCATTATCTATATAAACATCGACATGCATCACCTCCTCCCTGGCTAAGTTTGTAAAATTAAATAAATAAATGACTAAAACAAGCAGTGACATTTAGGGTTTCACCAGCAAATAGATCCAACTGAAAGTAAAGAACACAATGAAATGCTTTTCAGGGTGGTATGTCATTTCAGCCCATTCTGGCTGTCAACAGGCAGGCAAATAGACAATGGAAGCAGGACAAGTACAACGACAGGCAGGCAGGCAGGGAGAGGGAGACTGATGCAGCAGGAAGGCCGTCTACAGTGCGTGGGCGACTGTGCCTCTATCTTGACTTGGGCTCGTAAATCAAGCCTCCCCTCCGGGGCCTATCTTCCATTCTCAGACCTTCACAACAGCTTGTTCTCCAGTCTGTGACGAGAGGGGCTGTTGTCATAGGAGCTATCGATCGTGTGGGATGAGTTTGTCAGACTGGGGGATTTCACCCATCCGAGCGTGGTCACTGAAGTGTCCCATCTTGTCTCGGTGTCTGTCTGTGGGCTACATGTTCTGTCTAATGCCAAGTCACTACTAGCTGTCAGCTGCATCTTGCATAGTTTCTCTCCAAAATAAAATCTCTGGCATTCCAAGTAAGTGATTCACAAACTTAAAAAGAAGTATTGTAGGCTGTCTGGGTGATAAAATTGGAATACTTTATAGGCTGGATCTTTTAAATTTAATGACTTGTGTCTCTTTGAACTGCAATCGGATGGCGACACTTCCAGGGTGTTTCCCTGCCTTTCATCCAGTGCATGCTGGGACTGCTTCCAGACCCAAATGGTACTAATCAGAAGGTGGTATAGAAATGGTATTTTGGGGAAAATGGGAGATGAGTTGATTGATCCCTCTACTCTTAAAGGGTAGCTACTGCCAGCAGCTGGATCACTTAGCTTAGCATAAAGACTGGAAACAGGGGGTACTAGCTAGCCTGTTCACTAGTAAATAGGAAACAACATTAGGATAAAATAACAAGTTGTGATTTTATGGGGGGTTATGGCAGGTCTAGACTGTACCCTTTATAATATTACTTAAAGAGACCCAACAGTTTCCACCCTGAGCAAACACTTGGCGATGGTAACAAGATAAAAACTTCCTTTAAGAGGCAGAAACCAGCTGAGCAGAACGCAGCTCATGGTGAGCGGCCATCTGCCGTGACTGGGCAGTTATGTGCCGATCTATTTCTTGGACGGGACGGTAACATTTGCCAGGCAACCAGTATACACCAAGCGGCAGTCTCTGTGGCTGTGAAATGAAGCCAATGCGGAACTGCCACAAACTGCAGTTCGCCAAACAGCCACTTGAGGCTGGCTACAGAACAAGTCAATCTCTTAAAATCAACTTCACAGCAGAAATAAACATGTTTACAGCCTGGTTCAAAAAACAGTTTTGATCTCTATAGCTAATTTCACCATTCATGACAACTGTACTGAGGGTGACTTTTTATTTAACTCACCTGTTCAAATTATATTAAGGCTTAAATTTATGCATAATTAACAGCGTGGCCACTGTTATTGACAGGTGGTTGTTACAGGCGGCTTGTTTGAGCAACCAGGCTTCAGTCAGCCCGTCTCAGCTCCACCAATGATACACGTCTTTGCTGATTTTTGGACATTAGCTGGGGGGCGGCAGAGGCAGGACTGCCAACATAGAAATGGCCAGAGCCACCACACTCTGAGCTTCATAATCTACGCGTCACTATGGTAGACACTCCAGGAATTTATATTTATGCCTTATTATATAAGAAACGCAATATAAGGTGTTATTTAGTGAGCTTTAGAGGTGTGTTACCTTCAGACAGATCCAAGCCAGCTGTTTTCTTCAGTTTAAAGTTTTTTATGCTAAACTAGGCTAAACCGCTGCTGGCTGTAGCTTCATATTTATCAAACAGATATGAGAGTGTGGCAAGAAAGCAAATAAAAACATATTTACAAATGTCAACATTTCACTCAATTTAAGTACATTGTAGTTTAGTAAAACTAAATATTTAAAATATATATATATATATATTGTTAATAATGAAACGAAATGAACACAATATAAAAAATGACACACACCTACAGTATTTTTGTGGTAACGGGCTCATTAATTCACATAAAACTATTCAATTAGAAGACTACTTGTACTTTAATCTCTCCGGGCTCGTTGTTTACTATGCTACAATACACTGCATATGCAAATGAATTTCAGATGATGTTCAGATAGCAGTGGATATGTTTACACAGTGTGCTAAAACATTACTGTGAGAATCAAAGCAGTAAACTCAATGCAGAGAGGTGAAACGAATGAATAATTCTCATTATTTGCAGATTCTTTGAACCATTTGGCCTTTAAAGCTAATATACAAAGACGAATATGCTTTAGGTAAACTTAAAACACAATTATATGGTGATGTTATTCACACAGTTCAGTTACTGCAACATTAAAGAGGCTACTGTATGTTCTGTTTTTTGTTTTTTTTCTTGGTGTTGCTTCTGTTGCGTTCATGTTGTGTTCATACATGACTAGACCTGAAATGTGTTTTAATGAGTTCCTGAATGAGAAATTTAAATTAAATGAAATGCAAATTAAATTTCTGGATTGTGGCTCTAAAAAAAAAAAAAAAAGTTTAACCCTGCACAATAATGGATTTCCAATAGTATTCTCACTAAAAGTCACACTACTTTAAAACCAAGTAGTTAAATTATTCACCAGCGCTCACTCCACCCTTTAAAAGCCAATTAGGTGAACATTTCATGGAAATCAGGGACAGTATTTGATCTCCTGATGTCATTTTGAATTCAAGAGGGAATAAATTACACAAATTTGGTAGCTCCAAAATTAAAGAACCCATCCATCTGACACTCCTGTCAGGTGAATACTTAACAAGCTAAAATCCACAATTATGTGATTTTATTTTTCACCGCTTTGAGTGATTTTACACATGCATGCACACACATTTAATCTCCCCTCTGTTTCATTTTCTTGTAGTTACAGTTAGAAGCAACAATTTATGCCAATTTATGCCATGTGCAGATGTAGATATTAATTATAAAATATTTTTTTAAGTAGGTCCAATAAAAGTTATTTTACATAGCAACAGAAACTCCTTTCATCACAGCGCAGTAGTGGGAAACGAATAATTTTTGAGACAGAAATGAATTTCATCTCACCAGTCTCAGAAGTGCTATGTAAATGGAAATGTATTGAAAATGATAATAGCAGTAATATTGCACCACCATGTCACCAGTGCCTCCACATTCTTTGTCTTCAGGCAGTTTCAAAGCATTTCTTCATCTTGTTTCCTCACCCTGAAAGCCTAGTTTGTGAAACTCCACCAGCGCTGCACACAAGAGCACTCCCACTCAACCTCCCAGCCTGCTGAGAGCACTTGAAAGCAATTTTCTTTTAATCAAGTTCACTATAAAGGCCCCTCTGATGCCAACCTCAGCAACACTACCATTTTGTTTTTTCAGCTCCATCTCTCTCTACATTATATTGATTTCTTCATGAGCTGTATGAAATACTGTTTACTGACATAATGAGAATTCTCTTTGAGTTTATTGCTCTTTCAGGACAGATACAAATAAAGGTGTGCTCTTAAGTAGAGGCCTCATTTTTCAAATATCTACTTCACGCCGACAAATAGTTTTTAATGTTGTAGCACTGCAGGTCCAAAAGTATTCAGATCTTTACTTGTATAAAGTAAGAATAAATATGTGTTCTGAGTTTGTCAGACCAAAGAAGAAAGTGTTATTAACCACCATACCAAATTTGAATATTTAAAAATATCAACAAGTTTATGAAATTAGGTGTCAAAATCAGGTAAAAATGAGCAGTACTCTCAGCTCCAGGACTGTGGGGACGTGTCCTCTGCATGTGCTGAAGCCACGCCCACTCGTGGGAGCAGTCAAGCAGTAATTTTGAAGTGACTGAAATGTGTCAGATGAGTTCAGAAAATGACATGACTAACTTTGAAACACTGACTGAGATGAATTAATCTCTATCTCTCGGCTAGGGGGGCAGGGGTATGCTCAGGGTGGCCTCAGTGTGTCATCGAGCCACCCTTTAGGACCGCCCACAAAATCCTGGACTGAAAACTGGTGAAAAACTGTTTTAACCTCTAACTCCACATTTCAGAAATATATCGTTCAAAGTCTTTTCACATGTTTTCAGCAACTATTTTCCAACATATTTAATGTATTTTGAAAGATATCTCAGAATTGCCTTTACACAGACTTTAAGTAAACGTTCCAATCTACTTAAAAATACTCTATTATAAGCACAGCAAAAGTCAAACTTACTAAAAGTAAAGAAGAATAATCAGGAGAAGAATTTTTTTTGACTAACTGCTTAATCATTTAGTTTATGAAATATCAAAAAGTGAAAAACACCCATAAAAAGCATCCCACATCTGTGGTGACATCTTCAAATTGCTTGATTTGTACAACTCAAATGAATCATTCTTATACTTAATTAACTCATAATTAAGTATACAATCATGAAAAGCATCAAATCAAATCTCAAAACAGACAATGTTTGGGATTTTTGCTTGAAAAAGTACTGAAATTATTCATTGATTGTCAAAGTAATTTATTTTTTAATCCATTAACGTTTGCAGTTCTACTTATTATATTATTCTAGCTGATTGAATTGAAGCTAGTTTTAACTACTTTATATTTAGTTAGTTGTTTAGCCCAGTGACTCCCAACCTAGAGGTCCATTTATTTACTTGAGTAAATGTACTTGAGTACTTACCTTGAGCTGCTTAAACTTCAGTTCTAAGACAGGTGGGATTTCTAGGTTTTTTGGTTGTCGGCTCAGTATGAGCTCACCTCATGCAATGACATCCATCCCTGATGTCCTCAGGCAAATAAGTTTCTACTGAATCATATTAGTGAAGGACATATTTTATAACCACTTAATAGTCACTGACCTTGAGAGTGATGCTGCAAAGTGGATATGAATGTTGTCCTGCTGCAGTGTTAATTCAGGGAGTGTTTAAACAAGACAAGAGCACCTTGTTTGATATGTCATGACTACAGACGTGTACTGTAGCTATCAAAGCTGCAGGGAGGCTTGAAAATACATGTGACAAATGATGCTAAATGTTCTATTTATTTTTGAGATGAATCAACACAATGCATGTCAATAACAGACTTATATACATGACATGCATTACATTGCCTGTACAATTTAGTAATAAGATGCGTCACCTCTCGGAACAGAAGTGTGGCAGCTGTGGCCTTTCAGGTTAGAGATATTAGCGCCCCCATCAGGCAGGTGTAATTTTCTAAAATACAATGTCAAAATGTGAAAAAACCATTTCATTTTTTTAACATTTAACAACAGAACCGTCAGAGAAAACGTTTTTAAACTTGATAAGAGTCATTTGTAAATTAATCTTAAAAAACTGGAGTGTGGTAAAAATGTTTTACTACAGCATGAAGATGTATTATCCGAGGCTTAGACAAAGTAAGACCAGCACTGTCAAAAATGTCAGTTGGATGAATGGACATAATTCTGTCTCAAATGCCATAAATTTGATTGAATTTACAACTTGGGAACCTACAATAACTATTTTGGTCAGTTGGTCACACCAGCTTTAAAAAGCACATCCTTGACATATTATCACCTCTAAGTCGACATGTGTTAGCCACAGGTTGCCTATTTAGACATCCAGCAGTCACATTATCATTCATTTGGAGTCACGTTTCTTGCCACACTGTGAATATGAACATCAACTTCAAGAAAATATCTGACTCTTTACATGCTAAATATAGCTAGCTAGCTAGCTTTGTCTGTCTGCCATTTGCTGTTGGACAGGTAACGTACAGTGATTTTTTGTTTTTTTTTACAGCTATTTCAGAAAAAGCAACCAAAAACTGCATGAGGGTTGTTTGAATGAACCAAAACAGCACATTTGTGTCCAGAAAACTGAAATAATGAGCTCCTGAAAGAAGCTATAAAGCTCTTAACCGCCACCTTCGATTTACACATAGTTATTTGACTCTTTGTTGTCACTAAACATTGATTATAGCCACTCTCTTTTTAAGATATTTAATATATAATACATTTTTTGTGCATTTTTGTATGTTTGTATGTAGATACGCATCTTTTCTGTACATTGTAGTCCATGCGATGTGTTTTTGGATGGTTCAAAGCAGATGTAATTAATAATTTGGGGTAAAAAGTATGTATAAGTTGCAAATATGTATCTCGTAGTCTAGCCAAACATTTTGTTCCATTAAAGATGATTGAACTGAAACTCCAGCTCGGCTAAAATGTCTACCTCCAGGCTGAAAACATGTCATCATTTAGCTTGGCTGGAAATGAGATGAATATTCCTGCAGCTCTGAAATTTCTTGCTGTTTTCCTCTGTGCATCTTGTCTGCAGGTCAAGAGGACATGATGTACCATGAAGACTGTTGGCTGACAGTAGACTGAGAACAGAGGTGAGCTTCACTACTTTTACTGTCTCCTGTCAAAGATTAATAACAAAGATCCTTGAAATGATGGATGTAGCCCAAAGTGTGTAGCAGCCATTATGAAGTGTGAGCAGTATTTGATGCGTTAGGAATGACAAGTGATCCCTCAGAGTATTTATGATGTTTTATAGCAGGAGTGTTAGAGAGTGCTCATAGTTTTAAGGGTTCAGATCAGTATTCACGTATATATATGATTTACTGCAGAAAACAACTGAATGAAATGTTAAAGTTGTAATCCTAAAAGATCTCAGTTGATTTAGTGACAGAAACTGTGGTTTAACACTACAGCAGACACTCGTTGAGCAGCTACCTTGTCAGATATACAACAAAAGAGCAGCTGGTGTATCTGTTTACAGTGCAACCAAACAAACTCATGTTGTTTTGATAAAGAGGTCAGTCAATAAAAGCTGCACCACAATCTGATTTCATGCTGCACACGGCGGGTGTACTTTTCAGCACAACAGTAGTAAACTTGGTTACCTTGCTGAGGAGTTGGAAGTGTGCAGCCTCTCACTGTGGCTCCTCTGAAATATATAAAACTGGACTGACAAAAAAATGCCAATAATCCCAGTTGTCTTGTTTCATAGATGCATTTTTTTTTATGAATGTTAGCCGCCAACACTAACACCAACATATTCAGACCAAATCAGGCGCTGCAGTAACAACACCAGTTAAAGTGTGTTTAATTGTACGTAACCGCAGTGAAACAATCAGAAAATAACTTTTTATTTTTCTTATTTAGCAGCATTCATGATACTATAGCGCTCCCTCTCCTCATTCATCCTTTATGTAGCTCAACCACAAATGTCTCTCTGTCTTTGTCTCAAACAAACGGACACAAACCATAGGAAACTTCTTTGTATTACGAACCAGACACAGACACAAAATCTGGGTACACAAAATAAACCAAGCGAGGACACAACTGGGAGAGTATCATAGTTTTAATCCATCAACTCCGCCTGGATAGCATCCGATTTTAGCGATATCTCAGGCTGTAATGGTGGAGCAGCTTGATCAGTTGATTGTCAAAATGGCCGCCACAGTTTGACATCGAGTTGCGATTCTTCAAAAATTTAGTTTCAACTTCTCCACCACAGGTGGCTACATTTTTTTTTTCTTTTTTTTTTCTGGCAACGCCTCGCAGCAGCCCATTTTCACCATTTTCACAGCAGCGCCTGATTTGGTCTGATGTCTTTCCTGTGCCTACTTCACAATAAAAGCCACCAAGTGATTTGCCAGTCGAGCACTTTAAATGTTCATGTTCATCGCTGACACACACATCGGAGAGTGAACAGTAATCAGTGATGCTGTTTCTTAGAAACAGTAATGCTGGATTACTTATGCTGCACTGCTTCCTATGAATCATGCGTAGGAAGGAATTTGTGCAAAATTGTGGACTCCGCCACTAACACTGAAGACTCAGAACATTAATAAAGTCAAAAACAGGGTTTGATTTCATGATAACTTTAATATTTAAAATGTATTCTTTGACAACCAAGTGAAAAAAAAGTCTGACTTACGATCAATATTCCCAAACTGTTGTCCTCGCACAGGACAGAGCTAGACTGTTCTTTCTATGAATTTTAAAGTGATACACATGTAACCATCAGACGAGCTGCACATTTCACTCCCTTCTTTCACTACCCTGCTGCTGCTTTGATCCCCAATAGGAAAAAGTGTAGTGCCCATAGAGGATTGAAGCCATGTTGTCAGATTTCCACGGAAAGTGAAAGCAAAATGATTTCCACCTGCAGAAACTCACAGACGGCAGCTAAAATGATTATTTCCTACAGTACACAGTCTTTACAAAGTAAAATATGTAAAGTACATTTTAATTAAAAGCATAAAACAAAAACATTCAATGGAATCATGCAGAAACAACTAAACAATAATGTGTCTTTTATATAAACTACAATAACTTTTAATTGATCAAATGTAAATTAAAACACTCCTTACATACATAGTACTGTTATAAAAAAAATGGAACAGATTACCTAGAAAATAGTTAAAGCTGCTGATGCCATTGCCAAGCAATATATAATCTACTAATCAGGAGGTAATAGTTTAAGCTGAACTACTGTCACATAGATCAAGTATGGAAATTACATCCTACTTGGCTGCCTAATGGGTTTTGATGAAACTCCAAAAAGAACCAATTTAAACTGGTGGCACAAAAGGTACTTTAACCAATAAAACTGTGAAATGAATAAAGCCCTGAAATACCTTTATATTAGATATTAAAGTGCATTCCCTGTGCAGCAGAACTGTATGAAAATGTGAATCTAAGCGAAAACAGAATAAAAGCTTTGACGTTAATAGGTACATTTCCTTGACGTTTCCTATTTTCAGCTCCTATCTTCTATTTCAATTTCTGTTTTTCTGAGGCCTAGTTCATTTTCATGGGTAAAACTGCAGCGCTGCAAAAAAAAACAAACAAAAAAAAAACCCAAAAACACACGGTGATTACTTTCACGATCTGTTTATACCTACCTTTTGTAATGATGATGATATCCTGAGCTCAAGTTGTGCAACCGTAATGCCAAGTTGTGCAGAGAACACCTTCCAGCCAGCCTGCGTTAATGAGATGACTCCTGTGTCCGCATGTTGCCGTTTAATTTACAGGAACCTGCTTACCGCCTGTGTGAAGCCTATAAATGCAATCACAGTGTGCATTCAGGCAGCATATATATCTGCAGCTATATGAAGGTACAGTATAGAGGTCTAGCGAGTGTCCAGCAGCGCACTGGGCCATCTGCCCTGCAGTAGTTATCCAGAAAAAGGACGATGTGACTGGAATAGAATATTTGCATTACAGAGCACAAGCTTAAATCCTGTGTTTTGTCACAGTTTTAATGATGGTACCCTCACTATGCTCAGGTTGCATCGTATCAACACTGACCCTTGTGGGCTGAGTTCTGGTGACACCTTCCAATCTGTGTTAATGAGATGACTCCACTCTGTCTACGGGTCACGGTGATATTTACAGAAACCGTTGTAGCGGCAGAGATCCACGCCTCCCCGTGGCGCTCCCTCGCCTCATTTGCATAGCTTTCAGACTTCCCTTTCTCGCTCTCCCTCTTTCACCGCTCTCGCTGTGCTCCTCCATGATCGACAGGCTCCTTCGCACTTCTCTTCAGTTTGTGTCGCACATGTTAATTAAAGCCTCTAATTAGCTTTCCCCACTAAAAGGCCGCATTAAATCAGAGTTGGAATGGCAAATGATTCCTGGCATTAGCATAATTGTGTTTTTGAAGTGTAAAGATTCGGGCATTAGGGATGCTAGCACGCATTTTTGTTTCAGTGATTTGTTGTGTTTGGGGCTCGGGGCCCAAGGGGCCACTGGAGGTTGGCTGTGTGGGTTGAGATGCCCCAGGACCCTACAGGGGCCACACACTAATGAGGCCTGCTCCTCTCTGATGGAGCAGATACAGGAAAAACAAACCTGTGATGTGGTTCCCTCAGGTGGTCCTGAGAGCCCGGCAGAGCGGAACAGGACACTGGTGGAATGTGAGTGTGTGAGACAAAGACAGAGAGGAGATGAGGTTATTACTATTTTTATTATTATTATTACTAGTGATCAGTGCCCTGCGTTTTGCCCAGTGCATGCTGCGATTGGCCCTATATGAAACTGAACATGGAAGTATGGAAAATATATGAATTGATGGAAAAGTAATGAGCAATATGCATATTTACACACAAGACTGTGTGGAAATTATATAATAAAACAGGCTATTTATTCAGATTCAAATGCAAATGTACAGGTGGTAGAGAGAAAATAACTGTAAGGAGACTTTCTCACAGTAAAATATTAATATTAGCATTCAGAACTGAAGAAGCCTCTTAGACGAGAGGTGAAACGTCCTCATGGCTCTACAGCCGGGTCCAGCTGCCCCAAATTTAACTCTTCTTAAAGAGTGATGACCTGGACGACTGAGAACCTTCACATATTAAATATTAGACTATTACCAACATTGTAATTGACTACTAGAGGACATAACGAAGCGTTCAGCTTCACTTACGTCAAAACTGTCTATCCTGATCTGTTCATGATGATAAAATCATCCAAAATTCTGTGCAACAGACTGCAGTTATGATTTCGGACCTCCTGTACCGAGTAATCACAGAGCTTTAAAGCCAACATGGGTGGAAGTTGTATGTGACTTTTGCATCTTTCAAATTATTCTGACGGGATGAGGTTTTGTTTTTTAAAATGAGACAATCCTGGTGGTTTAAATCCATGGGGGTGATTAGTGTGAATGGCTGTCTGTCTACCTCAATGTCTTTTTAAAGCTTACCACCGGGGGCACCAAAGTCAATTTTCAAATTCCACCCACAGGGGCTTTAAATTGCAATTCAATATACGTCCACTTCTGCAAAATACAAGGTTACATCGCACTGAATGTCATGTAGAAGAACTTCAAACGAACAAGAGACAACAGAAGTCCAAAGAGGCAGAATTATAGTGGAAAACAGGGGGCAGAGTTACTTAATATTTGAAGAACATTCGTGTACCAAACACAGTTAAGTTGTACTGACAGAGAGGGAGTGTTAGTGTCACTTTGGGGGCCTAAATAACCTTAAATGTGTCCATCAACTGTATTGAGACTTTCCCATCCAGGTAAAGTGATTATTTCAGAGTCGCCTTACTTGTTAGTGTTGGTGAACACACACACACACACACACGCACACACAGAGACTCTCATGCCCCGGGTCAGGTCCTCAGTTACAGTGTGATATACCTGGATTTACTAGTGATTAGTGCTGTGCACATTCGTAGCTATCAGACATGACTGAAGCTGTCACCACCCTATGAATCATGCCTCGGGGTAGACATGATGTACTTTTCAAGAGCTTCCTCTGGGCAAACTTGCTCACTGACTACTATGGCTAAATTATTCAGGGTGAACTTGTCTACCCAAAGGCACAGTGGTGGAACAGTGACAGTTTGGGGGTTGTGTGATAGCTGAGAGTGTTGTCATATGAGTTATTATTGAACCAGCCAGATATACCACAATGCAGCATATTCCCGCCCCAGCCTTGAATCTGCTCCAGGCATGAAAACCCATTAAGATGCATTGGAGGAAGCAGCAGAGTAGAAGAAATGATGTAAGGAGGAGACAGAAATATCACCACTTCTACACGACTAGGCTACTTTTAATTTGATTAATTCAAATTAAATAATTTCTGTGTCAGCAGTCGAATCATTTCCTTTTCTTTAAAAGGACTACAGTTGATTACATAACGACATACTGACATGTTCCCGAGGTGACAGATCAAATTACGTGGAATGATTTTTTAGTGGCGTCCCGTGCGCTTATGTGTTTTTACATGGGGAAGAGAGGCAGAAAAACACGAAAAGAAATAAGAGAAAGCAAAAGAAAAAGAGGGGAGGAGGGAGAGGAATGGGCAACAGACAGAAAGTGGGAGAAATATGGAGACTGCAAGCAGCGCCAGACTCTGTGTAGAAGTCAAACATTCATTATGTCTGTTTCACTGGTGCTGGTAGTCAGAACGCAGTTGGAGATCTCAGCCAGTCAGCAGAGAAACCAAGGGCACTGCCAGAGGCTTGATTTACACAACAAAAAGACATTTCACCGTGTGTGACCTGGACGGCACTTTCTTTTTGTTTGTCGAAGTTTTGCCAAGTTTATGTAGCCACTGATGCCAAAAAGGAAATATTCCTGTAGCCCGAGTTGTTACTGATGGCGCTTGTGCTCCATCTACATCAGTGCGTTGTTACATCTGTCCTAACATATGACGTCAACAGGTGTAAAGAGTTCAACTAAAGTTGTAACGAGAAGCAGAAGTCTGACTTATTTTTAGAAAAAGAAGAAAAAAGGGTTGCTCTGCGTTGTGCAGAGCAGAAAATCACTGCAAGTTTAACAGAATAATTGCTTTTATAAACAATAGTAATATACCACTTTGTTATAAAAGACAGAACAGCAGCATGCAGCTGGCAAAGCAGATGCCGTGTAATTACAATATTCCTGATTTGAATGTGCCCCTTTCTCTCCAATTCACATTCAAATTAACTTTTTTTTTTTTTTTTGGCTTCAATAATGATGTAAATGCAGCAGTGCCAGAGCAGGTTGTGCAACATTTAAAATGTAAATATAATCATTTAGAAAAAGACAAAACACAAACAGCTCGTATGTACAATACGACATATCATACTGTCATACAACAAATTGACAAGACCAGTGAAAAGTTATTCAACGCAAGATCATTTAACATTTTCATTTTGGTTAATTACTTGCACAGCATACAGGGTTTGAGCTTTACAAGACAACAATAGACCTGACTTGATATCATAAAGCAAAAAGAGTCTACAGCTCTGTGAGGCTGCAATCAGGAACAGCATTGCTTAGAGCTAAAGGCTAAGACCAGCATGCTAAGAGGCTGGCAATAACAATGCTAACTAATGTGCATATTATCATTTATAGCATTTAGACTCTTATTGATCAATGAAAGGATGTTTTGTTACAACATGTGTGTAGGATGGATAGATAGATAGCTTAACGTTTTGAGTTTTTATTCAAGGACAGGTGACTGGCTCTGTGATCTGATGCACACACGTCAGTGTCAGATGGCCATTAGTCTGGATTATGCTGATTTCAATCTAAAATAGTAAAATAGCTCTGATTAGGCCAACATGCTATGTAGAAACGTGTAGCACAGCCCTGTGGTGATAGTTTACCACCTGAGGCAAACATAAAAAGGGGAGTCGAGTCTCAGAAACACCGGCACGTCGTCCACGTAACAGTTAACTGATGATGAACATTTCTGCTGATAAATGTGTGTCATTACAGTGTTTTTGGTTCATTTTGTGAGCTAGCTTCTGAGAAAAGAGTTTTTGGATATACGTGACAGTGATGATATGAATGTTTATCAAATGTTAGCATGCTAACATAGCACTAAACACAAAGTACAACTGAGGCTGATGGAAATGTCATTAGTTTTGTAGCCATTTAGACACAACAAGATATTCAACTTAGCGCGCTGAAAAGTCAATTCATCCTCTGGGGACCATGAATGTCTGTACAATAGGTGTTGAATTTCACATAAAGCTGTGATGCTAGCACGGTTAAAGTTCATTAACGTTTTTTGACGTCCTCGATAAAAACCCAGTCATTTTAGACATGTTTTCTAACATTTAACATTTAATGAATGCATGATTTGCTTTAAGAACACTCCCATATTGTGCTGCACTTTCGACAGACAGGTAACGGTTAAAGCGTGAGTGTTACACAGTCACAGGTCTGTGTTTCAACATTATATCATTAGACTTTAAATGAACCATGATGTGCTTACAGGTGTGGGTTTATTAGCCGTTTTACAGCAGCTTGGAAAGTGACTCAGCTAACCAGACCTGCAATCTGTTCAGAGTGAAAGGAAATGAAAACTCTAGACATCACAAGCTTTACCTCTATTTGTGTGCTTTTGGGAGAGATTGAATCTAGAAATTCATTACCTGAAGTTCACCGTACGGGTCGTTTCTGTTTATAAATTGTGAATTTATCAATCACGCACTAATGGCCTTTAAAGGTGATCTAATTTATTTTGTGCAACTAATTCTATACTGAGTGAAAGAGGCACAGTTAAACGTCAAAAGTACTGATTGTACAGCCCGAAAAATAACACGAAATATTTGAAAGTGGATTGTGTGTTTACCTTTTAGAGTCAGTGACAGACAAACTCGATGGAAACAAGCAAATGACAGGATGACAGGAGCAAGAATAAACTGATATTTTCATTAAAAAATCCCTGTGCCTCATTTAAGATGGGGGGGGGGGGGGGGGGCTCCAAATATCACAGCACAAATATGACAGGTAAAAACACACACACATTAACACACAGACACACACACACTCTGCTAGCCCTGATTGAGTGTAAGTGTCTGCGTTGGCGGTCAAGGTCAGCTGATAATGGGAGAGATTGAGGACAGGGTGAGGCGGCAGGGGGGTCGGCAGCAGTCTCAGGTAATGAGATTTACGACCCTGAGCTCTCACTGCACCCCTCTCTCCCCTCCACCCTCCCCCCACCCCTCGCCTAACATGATTTATAGATCTAATAGACGTCAGCGCTCCCGCCTAAGATAGAGGCTTCACATTATCACTGAGGGAAAGTCATTCGTTCAACAGGGCAAGAATACAGAAACAACTCTACAAAGATGTCCCCGTGTGTGTGTGTGTGTGTGTGTGTGTGCTGATGCTTCAGTGCAAGCCACACACACATCAGTATGTGCGTGTGTGTCAGCATTACAGATACTAGTTATTCATATTCTGTATAACATTTTGTTCCAGTGTCGGGGAAAGTTACTTTTAATTTAATACAAAAACAAATTCAAACTTAAAAGAAAGTTTTGTTACTGATCTTTAAAGCTGCACTAATCAGTATTTCTATACAAACAATGGATCCGTTGACTATGTGTAACATGAAAGGGATAACTCGTGGAGATGAACCCACAGAATCTGCAGCTCCTTTCACTTATATGGAGCTTTTTAGCATGTTATTTTGGTTCTTTTTCACCACTCTTATCAGAAAAAGGCTCTAATAAGCAGACTGTACACTGAACACAGACAATGTTAGTAACAAGCTAACTAGCTGCTAAAGTGACAGGCATTTCCCTCAGGAGTTGGTGGAGACCAAACCAGAGCAAGAAGGAAGTCAATATTGAACTTTAATTCATCATGTGGTTAGACAGACAACTCCAAATAAATGCTAAAGTCGCTCTGTATCTGTGTGATGTTTAATTTGGTGCCAGCTATGTAATCCTAAATTAATTTTGTTTTTCAATTATATTTGCACCTAAAAACGGTCAAATCTAGTTTAAAAAAATACAACAATGAGCCTTAAAAATCCATAATATACAATATCTGTGTCACTGTAACTCTTCCATGTCATTATAACCAGAAATAGGACATGGTTCAGTGGTGCAGACCTGCCAATGTGTTACTGCTAAATGCTTTAAAATCAAAAGCAAATTTTCATTGGTCTACAAGTTCATTTAAATAATGATTTTTCAAGTAGTAACATGTTTGTATGACTCACCACAGGAGTTTTCTTTGTTTCAATTCTCCCAACGAACATGTTTTAATGTTGTTATCGTAACTAAACACTGCACACAGTCTCTCTCTTAATGATGATATTTGTTTGCTAAATGTAATAAATGTGAGGAAAACTGAAGCAATTACATTCCAATTTAAAAAAAGATCGCAGGAATTAAAAAAACAAGTGTAGAAGGTGATTAGCTGCCACACAGAAGTAATGGGATTACTCTAACATGCCACCCTGCATGCTGTTCTGCTCATCGCGCTAAACAAAATAACATTCAACTGAAACTACACACACAAACAACGCTATTGTTCCAGTACGCTGCACAAGCCGACCGAGGCACAACAGCAGTAAGGATGGAAGCCATTGAACTTACTGCTCATTACCAGCACAACCTCTCCTAGAGCAGCAAAACAACAGAGGCAACATTCAGTGTCTGCTCAGTTCTGTTTACTGATGCTTCTGCAGAAAAAAAAAAAAACAATATGGT
Organism: Sciaenops ocellatus; assembly: GCA_033000465.1. Lineage (NCBI taxonomy): Eukaryota > Metazoa > Chordata > Actinopteri > Sciaenidae > Sciaenops > Sciaenops ocellatus. The sequence continues at coordinate 11,670,606 of CP136889.1, forward strand.
GACAGCCAGATTGTCTCCCAATAGATGCAGTGCTAATATTTGTACTAGGCCTGCTGTACGTGTTGAAAAAGATGGTAGATTGGATTTCGAGCACACGCTTACACACATAAACACACACAAACACTCCCCCGTCAGTTGTTTGTTCTTATGCAGTCTCCCATCTCGGTGTATTTTGAGAATTAAACCAATAAGCCCCCCTGCTAAGCCCAGCCTAGCAGTTATTGATGTGCTGCCTTTTTATTGTCTGGAGTTTATTCTGTTCATATTCACTGTGTCTCTGCCTTTGCCAACACGCAGTTACTTTTAACAGACTGACTCTGAGGGGCTCCGAGACACGAGAGCAGCTGTGGAATCTGAGGCAAAAATATGTTGTAGAAATCCCATTAATACTCTGATATCTGTTTAGTGCACAGATTCTTCAATTGCTCCAAAAGTTTGGGTGTTCATTTTTCATTTTGGAGACATGATTCATATTTTTTAGACTGAAAAACTCACAACCGTCTTTTTGTACGACCACATTTCAGTTTTATCCAACCCTAGCTCACATCTTAGCTCTCTTGTACACCCTATATTGGTCAGCTGTCAGCTTTTTACCATGAATTCATCCGTACTAGCAAACTACTACTACGAAAAAACTACTACTACAAAAAACACAGCTAAGATCTCAACCTGCTTCCATTTTATTATCTTATTTTTTTGTATAATACTTGCTGGAGAATCATTATCCTGCTTCTCAAACACCTCTTCATTTTCAGAGTATACTTCCATTTCTAATTCTTACATTAAAAACAGTTAGGAGTTAACTACAAGACTGTTTAGTGTGACTGCTAAAACTAATACTGTAATAAAACATTGCTTCGTTACATGCAGCCTTTATATTACGTAAAATAAACAACCGCTGACTTTCATCTGAATTCTAAACATGAGTTGCCACTTGTGGCTGGAAATAGAGGCAGACAGATCACAGCCCGATCTTAAACAAAACAACATGCTGTGTTTGAAAGGTGTCACCATTATAAATGCAACATTCCTGACTGCAGCCGCTCTCTCCCTTCATTTCCTGTCACAGTCATCTATCTAAATGAAGCAAACATTGCCAAAGAAATGCCTTTAAAAAAGATCTGGCATCCTGGTGCCTTAGTGGTTTGAGACGCTAAACATGTGTGCAATGTCCCTGGTTCGATTCCAACAGGGGAGCTTTGTCGCATGCCATCCATCTTCCTCCTTTCATGACACCTGTATCCATCTAAATAAAGATGGTGGTTAAACTCTTGGATTTTCAGTAGATAGAAGTATCTATTTTCCATAAACTATCTGTGGATTCTGCTACAGATGTAAATTTATGACCTACACTGGTTATTTAAATTTCTTTTATACATAAAGATTCAGATTAATTAGTGAGGTCAGAAAAATAAGCACAATACATTTTCAAAAGTATTTCCCAGAGGAAGCATAAATCCCTCAAACACTAACCTTTGTAGGAAACTTTTAGAGATTATGCTGATATTACTTTTATTACTTTATTACATAGATCACAGTGTGAGGAGATGTAACAACAAAAAAATATCTGCTCTTAAGACTTTAAGACATTCACACAGTACGCTGAGCCACCCAAAGCTGCTTCCCCCTCTGAAATCATATCGCTGCCATCTCATTTTACCTCTCAGTGTCTCTGTACGTCTGCGCTCAAGCCCACAGGGAAGTTTGTCACTTTGATAACAGGTGGGATAAGGAGTGCAGTCAGGCAAAGACATAAAACAGCTACAAAGTTTTCAAAGAAATTACACAAAACACTCCATTTCTTTCGAGGTTTCAATAAAAATGTTATTTAAAACAGGCACACACACATGGGCAGACTGGCTTCGGATGTTCTTATTAATTTTGTTTATTTGTCGGCTACTCGGCTCTTTTCACCCGAGGTAACGTTCTTGGCTGCGAGGACAATAAATAGTGCCGTTCAAGTGCCTCCACAATTTTCAGCTCAATAGAGGAAATGCACAGTTGATTTCTCTGTGGTGTCTCGGCTGCTTTATTAGCACAGAACTAAAGGGGCATTTCTTTCCTTCTGTTTATACCTCCGTCTCCTGAGCGCCACACAGACTATGAATGTGTGGAGGTTACTGAAGTAATCAACATTGAGTCCAGCTTTAAGGTGATGCCGAGGACAGCTTCCTATTCTGGTTTGACAATACAGCCTAATACTGAATGTGCCTTTTTGGATCTAGTTTATCATTCACTTCTCTCCTCCATCAATGCCAACCTCAAATTGGACATCTCTACACAGCTAAATCATTTGTAAATGTGACACTGATTTCCTCTATCAGATGCCAGAATTTCCGATTTGATACATAAACAACCAGATTAATAGACAGTCACTATAAAAAACCACGGCCAGCATTCAAACAAGTACAGTAGCAGCACTTCAATGCTAAAACATTACAGCTTTGTTTCAACACAGAGAAGGGCGAGTGTTGCCAGAGAGAGCTTAAAATGGCTGCTGAAAGTCAGAATACTGGAGCTGAACCAAGCTCAGCAGACGGTGGACAGGCTTGCGGTTGGATGGCTGGTTTCGAAGGCAGCAGCTTGTTAGGGTGGAAATGGATTAGCGAGAGGCACAATGGGAGTCTTAGGCGTGTCTGCGGTGTTGTGTTAAAGCCCTGCCTACGTTGCCCGGGCTGCTAGACTCATTTATGCCCAGCGGTGCATGCAGCGGCCAACTCTCACACACACAGGGCTTTTCTAATTGCCATGGTTTCTTCTGTGCTTCCAGCGACAACGTTGATTCGGCATCCATCAAAACCGTGAATTAACCTGCGGGACCGCACAATTGTTCTGTTTGTCGCATGCAGCTGGTCGTGGAATAATTTCTCCAGCACTGTTGTGTTACACTGAAGGAGACACTGCAGAGAGTTTTACAGTATAGGAAGATGAATTTGTGAATAGTGAGCAGGTTCTCCTCACCTGCACATACAAACACAATAGATGTTTATTTTTACTGCCTTCAAAATGCTCATAAGATCTCACAGAATATGGCAGAAATGTAATATAATACACAAATTATGTCTTAAAATAAGAATCTTGAGCCTTTTATATTTACAGAGGGAGCAAGTCCTCTTCCACAGAGGCTATATTGAACCTCAATGTTTCTGCCAAGCTGCAACCTCCGTAGCTGTGAAGTGAAGCCAATGTGGAAGTGCCAAAGACTCAAAGTTCCTCAAATGTCCACTTGAGGCTGGCTCCAGAAGTGAAACAATCTCCATAAGCCCCCATGTTAAAATGTCCAAATTCACAGCAGAAATAAACATGTTTACACTCACAAACAGTTTTGATCTCTATAGCTATAACTGTACTGAGGGTGAATTTTTATAGAACTCACCTGTTCAAAGTTATGCATAATTAACAGCGTGGTCGCTTTGATTGACAGGTGGGCGCTGTTATAGATGTTTTATTTGAGCACCCAGGTTTCATTCAGCACGCCTCAGGTCTGCCGATGATCCACGTCTTTGCCCATTTTTAGATTAGTGTGGAGGCAGGACTGACAAGATGATGGCAGCGGTCAGAAGCCTGTGGGTGACGTCACGGGTACGTTGTCCATATTTATACTGTCTATGCGCGAAAACCAGCTAAAAACTGGCTCTAGATAGGGTTTTTCACGTTTTTTGAGAGACAAGAGGGTTGCCACTAGAGTAACAAGTCATTATCACGGCTCTAAGGATGGCATTATCGGTCGGTTGGTCCAAATTGAAATATAAGCATGCTAACGTGCCAAACTAAGATGTGTTAGCACCTCTAGTAGTGCAGTCTCACAGAGCTGCTAGTGTGGCTGTAGACTGTTGTTTTTATATAGATAAATGATTTGCTACTCTTATGGCAACTTATAATCTGTTTCTTACAATTTGTACACGAAGTGACGCATAATTCAAGCAGCAGTTAAAGTAAATTTATCTGCCAGAATTTAGTCAAAAGTCACAAGTTTGCTACCCAGTGCACCACATTTATCATCCGCCATTTTCTACAGGGACACATATTGTCCTAAAAAAATGCTACAATGGAATGAAAAATGAACTGCAGACTACTTTTTGTCAGAAATTCTCCAATACAATGCTGCACTTTGATGAATGTTTAAATATCATTATGTGACGCTGTCATTGTTGACACACGAGGATGATGCCTTGTGTCTGAAATCTGTCTGAGTCTCAGTTTATTGCTCCTTACAGACTAAATTACCAAGTGTTAATCATGTAGGGAATATTGCATGAGTGAACAAGGCGGTGATTTGGATTTTGTCTTTTTTTTGTCGGGGTATTTTATGTCTTAAATTAAACAGCAGTCAGCGGAGAGATGACAGGAAATGAGGGGAGAGAGAGGGAAGTGGAATAACGTGCAACACAGCTCATGTAAAAACAGTGCCACCCACAGAAAGTCGTCACAGTTACATCCATTCATTATTTATACCTTAAAGTGCTTAGTCTGTCACACCTTGGACAAGCAGTCTATTACAGGACTGACATGTATAGACAAGCAACCATGGGTCTTTTTCACAGAGGACGTTCTGACATGTCACCGTATGAAAAAGCACTGGTGTAAATAAAACTAATGATGGCTGGATTCAGTTTAGCTTCTTCAGTTTGAGGGTGCTGGTATTGTGTGTGTTGGCTCACAGTCACACTTGAATACAATCCAGCCATCATTAATGTTATTAGTAACACCAGTGCTTTTGCTACTACAGTTTGACAAGTCAAAATGTCTGCTGTTAAAAAGGCCTTTTCACACTCACATTCACGCCTACGGGCGATTTATAGTGTCTAATTAACCTAACCTCCTTGTCTTTAGACTGTGGGAGAAAACCAAGAGCACCAGGAGAAAAACCTAGCAGGCAAAACTCACACACAGAAAGTTCATCAAACGAAAATCGAAAAAAGAAAGAAGGCAGCACAGTAGTGGAGGCGCTCTGTGACTGACAGGTGCTCTCTGGGAAGTGCAGTGAAAAGGCACCACAACAAAGAAAAACACTGGATGTTGCTAAAGTAATGGTCCCGAAAATACACCCCAGTAACATTTTGTAATGCCAAAAAATGTATCCAATACTTGTATGATAACAGATACATCTGGTGACACCAACAAATCTCAGTGAACCAACAGTGAACAGTACTAAATTAAATTAAATCAGTTTCAGGCTGTGGGTCAGTCAGACACACAGTACACTTTAACTGTAGGACAACTCAACAATAACCAACAATGATACATCACCTCATATCACTCCGCCAAACTCAACAAGGTGTACCATCAAATATAGTTCCTGTTCTAAATCAAAAATCATCTACAAAATAAATCTCATCTTACATTCTTCCCTCTCTTCAGAGGAAATGTCCTCATTTCAAAGGTTATTTTAAAAATCTCATTTTACATTAGCAAGTATTTCCTGTTTATTAAAAGCTTTCTTTACAATGAACATGGGCGCTGCAGTTTAAAGTTCCAGTGATTTAGGGTGCTCTATTTACTATTTAATATGGGAGAAACTGAATATGACATTCATAACTATGTTTGCATTAATGTACAACCACCTGAAAATAGGGATCATTATATTTTTGTTACCTTATAATGAGCCTTTTATATCTACAGACACTGCATGTCCTCTTCCACAGAGTCCACCATGTTTCTACAGTAGCCCAGAATGGACAAACTAAACACTGGCTCTAGATATGGCGTTTCTCTATGTGTATGTATGTGTGTGTATTAATCCTCAGCTGAAAATAGTCCCCAAACAAATAAACAATTTTCTCCAATTTGAGTAACATTTGCTGCTGTTATGGGAAATTAATTAAGACGTATTTAAAGATAAAATGATACATTTGTCATTTCTTTTTAAAGATTTACAACTTAAGTAGGAATTAACATACTTACAGAAAGTCAGAAAGTATTCTGAGACGGACTGACACGTTGTTCGTTCTGGTGTTTTCATGGGATTTGGGATATCTACAATAAAACCAGTCTTATCCTTTAAATCTCTTAATCACTGAGGGATATCCTTCTCTGGATTAAAACACATCACCATGAAGAAAAGAATAAGAAAGTAGTTTTGGCTGAAGGAATCTCAAACGCGCACATTTAGGAATGTGTTAGTCGTGTCTGATTTTGTGCTAAAAGCGGCCAGCGCCAAATGTTTGTGTGGTCATGTCTCTAGTTTTGTACAAGTGCATCCCGGGTAAATGAGGATTGACAGGCCCTAATGGCCTCTGCAGCGAATAAATGGATAATCGAGAATCCTGTTGTGACACCCCCCGTCCTGCGTCTGAGATGAGACACATAGCCATCTGAGCACTCCAATGACACAGCCAGAGATTGATTTTGTGTGTGTGTTTGTGTGTGTTAAAGAATGACAGAAAGATGAATTTATTCTCTGACTTTCATAGTATCAGTCACACTATTTACATATTCATTCCTCATATTGTAATGCAGTGACAGTGATGTTATTTTGTTGCTGCCTCTGTGATGTCAATTTTGCATTTTGTGCTTTTTGCATTTACTGTGGACCTCTAAAGAGCAGGAAGGGACACACGCCATGAGATTTGAATCTAACTTTAAAACCTCTCACATTTTATCATCTCCACTCTCTCACATGATCAGAAACAAATCAATATGTTGAGAGGGACAAACCTGAACAGAGCTGCAGCTAAAACAAAGAAATGCAGCAAGCTAGATCCAGAAAATGTTTCTTTTAGCTTTGCTCAAGAAATTATATTTTGTTAACTGATTGATAGATGAACTGTTTCAGTCTTAAACTTTAGGATTCAAAGTATGTATAGCAAAAAAAATCCTCTGCCATCTGTGTATGATCTTTTTTTTAAATTATCTCTTGGAGGTAGCAGAAGTAGTAGAAGTAGAAGAATAATAAATTCAAAAAATCATCATCACAAATAGAATTATAATTGATTAAAGGAAGAGAAGGAGCAGCTTGTCGTCCAAACATTCATTCATTCATTCATTCATTCATTAACAGCCAAAATGAATCATTTAACATATAAGCATTATAAACAGCAGGTTGCTCGGTTTTGCCAATAACCAGATAAAGAGATTTCTACAGATCCAAGTTAGATCCCTCAGCCAGTCTTCTCAGTACCATTGTAGCCCGCCAGATTTTATAAAATAAGAAAGGTTTGTCCTTCAGAGCTGAGGAGAAAACATCAAAAGGAATAATACTTGTTACAGTTTGCAGCCATTGATTCCAAGAAGGTGTTTTATCTGTAACACAGAAACTAAATATAGATTTTCTGGGTGCAATGAAATAGAATATGCTGTAAATTTAAAAATTATGAAATGGAGAAACGACTCATCATTAATACCCAGCACACATGTCTTAGCTTGAGTTTTATACTATTTGTCTGCAGGAAACTTGTTAGATAAAGCTCAATAAAATATTGTTCTGTGGTACTGATGAGGGTCAAAGCAACAAGACAGAAACAACAGATTTAACAATTTGCAGTTGTTGGAATGAAAAGCAAGAAAAAGATGTTTATTTTCTCTGACCCGTGATGGAGAACGATAGAGAAGTGTAATGAAATAAAAGCCAGGCAGAGGAGATAGACTAGTGGGCGAGTCACGTCCGTCTGCAATGCACTTATCAGGTGGGGATTTTCTGGAAGTGTCAGTTGGTATAGGAAGCCTTCAAGGCTCTCGGGGAAAGAGGATGCTGCGGTAGTGACAGGGCTATCTGCCTCTGACAGCCCAAAGACCTAAAACCGGATGGCTGGGAGAGATAAGGCTCTGTCGGCACTGGACACACACAAACAGATAGGACACACACACATACACACACACACACACATATTGGATGTTGGTGTACACACACATACAAACACACGAGCGCACAAACACTGGCATTCACTTTGCATTTAAAAATTCCCTATTGCCTGACCACTCGCTCATTCATTCACTCATGTGCACTGACACACACACACACACACACACACACACACACACACACATGCTGGCCCCCTGTCTGCCAGCCAGCGAGGCTTCCCATTAGCTGTGGTGCAGTGTGCTGGGTGAGGAGCGCTGGGGCGAGAGACATCAATTTGCTTCCTCTAATGCGCTCGCTGCCCCCACAAGACATATTGATTATTTCTTCCCCGCAAAGCGACAAATAGCAATTTCGGGGGCATAATGGAGATAGATGGTTGGTTTATAAGAAGCCCCCAAAGAAAAGTTGTAAGGGGGTGGAGGGATGAGGGGGAGGGAGGCGGAGGAGGACGAGATAGAGGGATGGGGGATGCTCTTCCTCCTCCTCTCAGTCTCACTTCCCCCTATCTCTTTTTTTAACTTTCACCTCCACCTTTTCTAGTTGAAAACAAACGAAAAAATAAAAGTTGGACACATAAAGAAGCAGGGTGGGGTTAAACAAAAACAAAAAGGTGGTGGGAGATGGGTGTATCGACGACAAGGTAGAAGGTAGAAGGTAGAAGGTGAAGGTATGGCGGGGCTTTGGGGTGCACAGATGTTGAGGCGCGCCACCAGTGCACATTCATTACGCGCCTCCTCCTAGGAGCGTCGCCTCCTCCCGTCTTAATGGTTGTACTGCGGAGTGCAGCTGCTGCCGCAGTGTTTGCTCTGCCTCACCCTCCGTCTGTTACATCCACTTCATATCCCCCTTGTTAGCATCAGTGTGACTGATCCATGGGTTGCTCTTATGGTGGCATCATGAATATTTGACTCCCTAAAAGTTGTTTTATGTTTTAAGGACCTGACAGCTGCGTTGTCATCATTCGGTCAGACGGATTCTTGAAATAAACAGTCACACACGCTGTTTTTCATTTTTGCTCGTCTCAGTCTTGACAAGAAGGCGGCTGCTTTTAATTCCTCAGACATGGATTTTTGAAAAAAAAGTGGACATCAGTGTCATCATGCTTTGAAAAATGGGCTTCAGAGCCGACAAGAGATTCCAAATAAATCATAGAATATAACTTGCTGAGCGTCGAGTTTGTGCGTTTAATCCAGATTTGATTTATGCATCCATATCTCGCCTTCAGAAATGTTCCTGTCACTTCATCCACCTGCTGTTCCTTGCAGACTTCCACAGTAAACTCCAATGTTTCCTCTCCTCCAGACAGCCACGGTGTTCACATTGTTATATAACGTCCTGGCTGATTTTTAGATAGCTGATAGCTGCCAGCTGTAGAAGTCAGTGTTGCTCCAGCTCTAGGCGGTAAATGAGGTAATACATGTGTGCGGCGCATCACATGTTGCACTGATGGGAAATGTTGCTCAATAAGTTCAGCTGCAGACAACTTTTTCCCTCCAAACATGATTTCTACTCGTGATAACTCTCAGGAAAATCCCTGATGTAGTCCATGTTCTAGAAAATTAATGGACTTTTCAGATTGCTGATGTTACCTACAGCACTCTGGTACAGAAACACTTGTGAGTGGCTTGGTTTCTGATAGTGTCACCCAGAATTGGCCACAGAACATAGAGACCCAGTGTGTGATAGCATGAGCTATGTGAACAGATGGTATAAGTGCAGGCGTACACAGCCTGAGGGAGTAAGTAAGTAAATATTTGACTGTCGGTACTTAGGATGAACATTTCAACTCATTTAGACTCGCTCCTGGCAAATCTGTACGGGGGTGTAATTAACATTATTTCTAATATAAATTTATAGCCAATCAATCATTACCAAGGTTCACAGGGAGGTCCCCACGCGAGTTTCAGCTAATTGTTTAGCTAACTTTACTGTTTTGGTTCATGGCAGGCTGATGATTTCAGAGAAAAATCCACAGACAGACACAGTTAGTGACTAGCTGATGAACATAGTGAAGCCTTTAGCAGCTAAAGAGCCAAATATTTCCCTCAGGAGTTGGTGGAGACCAAAAAACAGAGCTAAAAGTCAGTGAATAGACACGTAGCTGCTTCACTTTCTTTCGCTGTCAGACTGTTCAACTTACTGGGACACTTGAATGGAACAGAGCCATTGTTATGTTATTGATAACACCTGTGATTTTCCTGCTATGACAAGTCATTGAACAGCAGAAGAAAGGAAAGAAATGCTGCAAGCCTGATCCTGCTAAAGAGGCATTTTTCTTCAATTTCAAGGCTTTCCCCACAAAACTGGTCAATTTAAATGTTTGTTATGTAAGCAGCTAACTCTTTATGCATCATCCATGTTCAATAAACTATTTTCTTTTAAGACATTTAGCCACTTAACTACGAGTATCTTCACTCATTAGTTAATAATCTAGACTCCAACCTCATAATTATCACTGATAAAGGTCATTAATAACTGGAGATTGACATTTACTTATAGGTTTTTAGATATTTGCCAACGTATCAAATTTTTAAATTGGGTGGTCTATCCTCTATTGTGTGTGTGTGTGTGTGCGTGTATGTATTACACCCTGAATGTGTGGAATATTGCAAGGGAGGTTCGGGGTCTTTGATCTCAGATTTTTCTCAGAGAGCTGTCTTCCTTTCGATTGCTCGAGCTTCACTTTATCACAGTCCCCCTTGAATATTTCATGCATCTTTTATTTTTCCTCCTCTCGAACCACTGTCATTGTTTAGGCACCAGAAAAAAAAAAAAATCAAGTCCTGGTTTAAAGCTTAATTATTAATTATTCAGTATTTTTGAGTACTGGGTTTGACTGGCAGAGAAAACTGAAGTTGCCTGCTTGCTTGGTGTTGACATGAAGTAAGCACTTTCGCATTTTGTAATAGTTTATAGTGAATATATAATACCGCTGTCGCTGTGGGTTTAAAGCCTAAAATTTGAGTTCATATGGCCTGTTAAGGAGCACTTGGGATGTTGAAAAATGTTGCAAAGTGGCTTGAAAATACAAAAAAAATGACAACAAAAACAAAATTTTAAATAAAAAAGGCATTAATTTTGTTACAGTATGCAGATTATGGTTCAACAACAGCGATAAGGGTGCTCGGTTCAAATGTTCCTCCACCTCATGAATGTGAATAAAGCAAGCATGACAGGCCATTTTGTTGTTTCTTAGCGATAATGGATCACGGCTTTAATTGTATGCAACAAGCTTGCAGTGGGCCATTAACCACAATAAATTATTTCCAAAGCTAGTTTGAAGAATTGCAAAAACTTTGACCGTTCCAGCGGCTTTTATACCCCTCCTATGGCAGCTATTATCAATTTGGTTTGGTAAATGAAAGTAATGTAGCCATTACAAAGTGTAACAGCAACACGTTCATTGCTTGCATGTAAACCGACACCTTTAACGAAATGGAATTTTTAAACACCCCGGTCAATCCTCAGCAGACTAATAACGCCTCCTTCCCCAGAGATGCAGCGGACCTAAATTATAGGAAGCAGCCCAGACAGACAGAAGTGACACAGAACCGCATGCAAAATGAGCTTATTATCCCTGTTACTGTCAATGCAGCACAGCCAAGCTGTCAGTGATCACAACAGACATGTTATATACAACAGCGGTATTACAGGCACCTCGCCTGATAAGAGGAATGATCCACGGCAGTGATGAAAACAGACAGGTGAGATGGAGAGGAAAGAGGGGATGGATGGAGGTGGGAAAGAAGGGTAGAGCGGCTGTTGGAGAGAGGGAGGATGGTGGGGTTGGAGGACAGAGGGGTGACGTGAGGACATAGGGGGGGTTTGGATGGAGGGAAAAGCAGAAAGGCTGGAAGAAATAGGAAGAGAATGAGTGGATGTAGGCACAGCAAGACGAACGGAGGAATGGTGGTGAGGAGGAGGAGGAGGAGGAGGAGGAGGATGGGGAGGGGGATGGATGGAGGGATAGTGGGATGGAGGAGGGAGAGATGGAGTGATGGAGGGGTGAGAGCGCTGGCTATTATCCTGCATCGATTTACTCCAGTCAGGGATGGCTGGACGCGTAATGAAGTGTGGGATCTAGGGGTGTCCGCGTGTGCTTGTCTGCGCCTTATAGCTTTTTGGATGTATTGTGGGATGATGTGTCACCTGTGTGTGTGTGTGTGTGTGTGTGTGTGTGTGTGTGTGTGTGTGTGTGTGTTTGTGTGTGTTACATGCAGATGGTAAGGTTTAATCTGCTGTGGTTAAACACTGTCTCTGCTTTAATGCATAATTGATTAACTAAGAAGTATTCCGATATTATGAAACGACAAAACCTTCCCACAGTTGGATAACGGTGTTTGCTCACCCTATAACTTCAGAATTATATTAAAGATATTCATAATAATTGTAACCTGGTCTCGTATCTAAACTTCAAAGAACAAAAGCCTGTTTTAAATTCAGTTTGAGCACTTTATCAGTATCAGGTTGCGTATTAGCCAAATCAAAAGCCAAAAAAAAACCTCATTTTGTAGTCAGTTTCAACATTAAAAGGAATTTCTGAATATGTAATCATTATCTTATCTGCTCAAAACTAAATTACATCAGTTTTCAGCCATTTATAGTCAATGAAAGAGTGGAATAAGCTCAAGTTTATGAATTTGCAGCACCATAATTTGGTGTTAGAGGTAGTAAATACTACAAGAGCTGAAACAATTAGCCATTTATATTTAGCAATTTGTCATTTTTTTAAGCTAAAAGGCCAAAAAATTGCTGGCTCCATTTTCTGTTCTGCTTCCAAATGTAAATATTTGCTGATTTTTTTCATTTTGTATGATAATAAACTGAATATCTTTGGGTTTTGGATCAATAAAATTGGATTTTTTTACTTTTTTTAAAAGCATTTTTTTAATCAAATGATAATTTGATTAACAGAAAATAACTTAGCTGCAGCCCTATATGTTACAAAGTGAACTTGGTAAGCACCTTTAGACAACTGTAATGAAAATATTCTTGTTTCTGTAGAATGTTTAGACATCATAAACAGAAAATCAAGCAGACATTTTATGTAAGACAGGACGTAGATCACAAAGGAGAGAGAAACCATTCTCTCTCCTTTGACAAAAGATAAGACGTTTCCCATCTAATTATATCAAACTGTCCTGTACTCTTGTCATTCTTTCAGACCTCCTTTTATAGTTCAGTACATCTTCTTCCTTTGCACAATGTCAGCCGTCCCCTTGTGGTGCACAAATCAAAAGCAGCGTCCACCCGAGATAACAGAATTCAAAGAAAAATACATCTTTTCCTCATGGGGTGATATGTAAAGGTTTAACAAAGGAGAAATCAACAATATAGAAAAGAAAGAAAGAAGTTGTCCCTCCGTTGTTAAATTCCTACATCCCTCACATTCCTTCTCCTCCTGCATCCTTTTTTTTCCTTGATTTCCCTCTGCCGGAGCCCCACACTTCCCCTCCCAGTCTAATCCTCTACTCGACATGGTCCCTCTTTGTTCTGCGACCCTGACAAGTCGTCTCGTTCCCCTGCTCCGAGGACAGCCCCGGTGTGCTCGTGATAATGGAATGAATGCTGGAATGATAAACCCCGGAGGATGCTGAGAGAAAACACAGGAGTGTGTCAAGCAGGGTGATAACACTCTATTCTCCCGTGCATCTGTCGGAGGAGCGGGGATTATGGTTTTACAGACAGGCTTTGCCGATTTGCAGCCTCTTTCTGCAGGCTGGGGTGTTTACACTGGAAGGTGTCATGAGTGTCATGGGGCACCAGAGGAATATTTTCACATCTGTCTCGCACAAAGGTCTTCATTAGTTTTGAGAATTGCTTCATCATATCTTAGTGGACAGGTAATTTAAAGTCACCCTATCAAAGTTTACTGCACACCGAGGACACTTAAATTCCTGAAGAAATGCCACTGGACTGAGGCCTGTGGTTTTAATTTGTTTTGTCCCTCAACTCAAAGATGTTGCACAGCTACATCACAGCCAGAATTAGAAACTATAATCTGCAAATCCAATACTTCGGTGATGTCAGTGCTGTGACATTTAAAGGATAAGACTGGTTTTATTCTATACTTTTCTTATTGTCAACAAATCCCCATATAAAAAACAATGAATGTATCCAACTACTATTGTCTGATATAGCTTATTGCTCTGTGCCATAGCGCTTCATTGTTGTCCAGAAACAATTAAAACACATCTATGAGTCACACTACTTTGGCTCCACACTGTAAATACTCACTAAAGTGCCAAATGTGTATCAATCCGCAGCTGGAAATAGTCCCTAATAAATTCACTATTTGAGAAACCTACAGTTTTTTTTTTAAATTAAGAAGTTAATTAATTCAGCTTTTGTTAACATTAAAATATATATTCATGACTCGATTTACATATTCAGTGGGAACAAATGGGCTTTGGGCCTGAGTGCCACAGGCAGAGTTTTGGAAAATCTTGACAACTAACGGCACGGATAAGGTTAAGGAAAGACGGTGGTGTTGACGTCAGAAAAGGTCACTGTTAATAAAGAGACAAGCTTTAATCGCAGCTCTCCTGTGGGAAAGTCTGACGTGCTACACACCCACTCATCACCCCGATCTCCACACCCCCAACTTTCCGCCTCGCTGCATATGGAGGACGTTACTTCCTGCTTTGACACTGGGCAATGACATTTGACGTATTTCGTGATGTGCGTATTTGTCTGACATCGTTCCAAGGGACCGCGGGCTTGTAAAACCACGCCGCATTTTAACTGAAAGGCTGTCATTGTTCAGGAGTTCAGTGTGACGCTCAATGTCTAAACAGGCACATTTTTAGATGAGATTTTGAATGTAATCAAGCCAATCTGGACTAGTCAAAGCTTGAATTTAATCAGAAGCACGAGATGAGTGAAGTGCAAATATTAAAGGTGACCAGACTTCACAGGACTTTGGAGTTACAGCAGTGATTTCACATTTTCATGCCTGAGATCTGTCCAATACAACCACTTTTGTTGGCCTCTGGGGCAGCTCCTCTTCCTCTGTCTTGATTACCCTGACAGTAATTGTTAGTGAAGAATAGAGCGGTTACAATACTCACTCTCCGTGCTGCAGATTGTGATTGGAATGAAGTATATTTTATATGTTAGACCACCACAGCAGAGAGAGAGAGAGAATAATGAAATGGTTTTCTGTAGAAGGCACTCTGATCCGGTCAACTTGGTCATTATCAGACGTGAAATAGGATTCAGGGGATTCAGAGGATGTCCTGGCTTTGAGTTTTTTTGGTGCAGTGAGACAGTGAGGCGAGAGGAATCAATAGAAAGTGATTGGTAAGCCTGTTTTGTTGCTGCAAAACAATTATCAGAGTTTGGTGCTCTTGGTGGAGTTCTAGAGATGAAACTTAGCCATTTCTAGCAAACATTCTGTCTTGTGCTATTACACTGCAGTCCACCTACTCTTGACCCCAATCTCCCAGACATCCACACGGGCAAGGAAGGTGGACACGTCTCCCCCCACCCCACCTTCCTCCTCGATCTAAGCTGCCTTCACACCGCTTCGACTCAACCTCAGCCCCTCTGACAATCGAACAATCTTTAAACTGACCTTGACCACAAAAAAAAAAAAAGGAATAAAAAAATCGAAGAAGAGGTGGGGGAGGGAGCCTCATAAGAAAACCTCCCACCCTAAAAATAGAAAAGGTGGCAATTAAGTGCCAATCTAATCATCCCTCTGGTAAACGAGCCCTGAAGATTCCGCCCTCGTATCCCCAAGGCCTTTTTTTTTTTTCACACCACTTCCTCATCATCGCTGGCTATCGGCTTAATTACGCCCCCGCCATCCCCAGATAAGAGAGTGATAGCCTTATCACCACGGCTCATTTCCAAATCCATGAAATTAATAAAGTCTACCTCCCGTCTCAGTTCTGGGGCCAAACTTATATTAGCTGTCACGTATGAGAACTCAGTGAAGTAATACTTTGCCTCTTCTTACAGTTGGCAAAGAAAAGCTACAGGAAATCATCCTCGAGGAGATTAAAGACAAGGAGGCGAAGGCTTTTTTTGTGTTTTAGGCAAATTATTTGCGCTGTGGTTTTTCACCCTGATGAGGCTTGTGTCTGAGTGTTAGTTTTATGATTCCTCTGCTTTCATTTATCATTTGCACTGTAGCTGGACTGGTGCAGTTAACTACTTAATTTTTCTTAATCTCCACCTTGGGAGAACTGCTAAATTGCACAGTTTTGTCTCCCTCCGCAGTGGACTTTGCACACATTACTTTGCATGTGTGAGAAATATCAATTAGTTAGGAGTATGTTGGAATAAAAGTGCTACCTGCAGGCACTCCATAAAACTCCCAGCTTGTTATAAGTGATAGTTTCTTTATCTGTGGATCATCAATAAACCTCTAATCAAATAAAGTGGAGCCTGAGATGCTTTCCAGTCGGATCCACCTCGAGTCTATGAGTTCTCTCCGTGTTGGCTGCTGTAATCAGTGGGGAGACAGCTGGTTTCACCACGCTGTTCCACCTGCCCGCTCCCCTGAGTAAAGGGCTGTGCTTCACCGACCAAATCCACTCCAAGTCTCTCTCAGAGGCACACTCCAGCATGACTGGCAGGGGTCTCACACATAGATTTCAGGGAAAAGGGAAGGTTGGGCGGACCCGTCACCGCACCGACGCTGGCAGTGGAATGAGACGGGCTCCCACTAGGTTTGGGCCTGTCATTTATTTCTAAACGACGGCAGATGGTGGGCTTGGCGCTTGCACCATCCTCTCAATCTCCCAAGGTGCACTTCTGTGATGGATGTGGCGAATGGGAGCGCAGCAGAGAAGGCTGAGGCACATCTGCGCGGGCCGATAACGGGGGGCAAAGTATGTCTGGGCTTTCTAGCCGGCGACTCGCTTTCTCATATTACTCATTCCCTCACAGGCCTCTTGAGGACTCATCTTTTTGAGTTTATTTGCCTCTCACTTTCATAGCTTTGCTTTCTGCTGCTCTTATCAGCAGGACACCTTTCTGTTTACCGCGCAGGTGCACCTTTAAGTTTGACATTGCTACCTGGCTGGAAAAATCTATACAGACTCTCCTTCGAGTATGCAATATACCCCATGTGAAAAATGACTGTTGGCACAATAGTTCATCATCACAGAATTATATTAACTGTAGCTATCAGGAGGTTACTCAGGCTACTTATAAAATCTTTACTTAGAAACTTTCACAGACAGTTATGCAGAAGCAGCCAATGACTTTTAATAAAGTGACATTGTATGTTGGAATATAACTTTATTAATTGGCTTTCATTTCTTTTGTTATCCTCATTAGTGCTTTGTCTTATTGTCTCTCACAGCGCTGTAAAATTTTGTAATTATGCTGTTTGAGTAAGTTTTGATATCCAACAACAATAGCTATTTTTATGTGCAGGATACTTGTAGAACGCTGTAGAAGTCAAATATGCATTTTACTTAAACATTAGGTAATGTGCTTTATACAACCGTTCACATCCAGTATCGGGTAAAATCAAAAACGTATGACAAACTGTGCACAGGAAAATAGAAAATAGGGAGCAAGTTACCCAAAATTTCCACCGGGCACGGCTCTGTGATGTTGTGGCTTCATACCCCACCAGGAGTGTTTCAGAAGCGAGTTTTGCCCACCAGATTTTACCACCTTGCTCAGATTTGATCATTTTTTTCTTGGTTTATGTGTTTCTACCATGAGTAAGCAGGCTACGTATTAAAATAGTTTCCCTTTCATCTGTTTTTATGATCAGAAGTCTGCACAGCGTGTTTTATTTGAAAATTGATCGGATAATCTTTACCGTTCGTGTGTCAGACTTCTGGCCAGCTCATCTGGTCTTGGTCTGGTCTGCTGCTTGATGTGACATCCAAAAATCCAAAAATAGGAGAGCCTCGTATTCTTAGCAGAAACCCATGAAGGCATTAGCTAAGATGAAGAAAACCACTTAAAGTAACATTATGTAAGATTTGGTATTTGCAATATGGCACAGACATAGCAGCCAACTAATATTACTTACTGGTCCAACAGCAAGACGCCCAGCTCAGTGTCTGTCTTTCAGCTTTTTATTTCACAAAGCTCCCGCCAATGACTAAAAGTCCCAGATTTTCTCTGGTATAATAAACTTATTATGTATACTAATGATGTATACCAACATTGAGACTGCTGTTAGGAGTCTCGAGTTGTTGGCTTTTTTAGCTAAAAAATAATAGAGATGGGGTGTCGTTTAGCTCAGTCAGTAGAGCATCCACCCCATGTACAAAGGCTCAGTCCTCCAGGGTTCAAATCCGACCTGTGGCTCTTTCCCGCATGTCATTCCCCATCTCTCTCTCCCCACATTTCCTGTCACTCTTCAAGCTGTCTTTGTAAAAATAAAGCTTAAAAGGCTTGTTTTGTTTAACTAACCGGCCAAACCCCAAATATATATTCATTATTCACTATAAGCCCAGCTGTCATGATGGAAGGCCCTGCTGAACGTTACTGTCCAAACCAAAATAATAAAACATAAAATAGAATATATCTTGACTTTAAATAAAATTTAAAGTCCAACCCCGACTACAAAGCATGTGGGGAAAAAGGGACACAGCTCCAGTGAAGTGTGTGTGCCTTTACTACTTGAGAAAAAAATGCTTTGTCCTCTTTCAACCTCTGGCTTTTTCAAGATCCTCTGAATCGAGCTTTTAGTGGAGCCGTTTACCAAACACACACCCACGTCCTACACACCATCTGACACAGTACAGCCGAAGACACATTAAAGTGAGCAATCACCGTCTAACAACACCCTTGCAAAGGTCACGTCAGCTTCATCACCCTAATCATCGAACACCATCACTTTCCATGATTTAGGGTTGCAGTAAAAGCATCATAACCCGCCCAACCACATCCCTGCCCATAAACGTATCCATGGCAACAGAGACGTCGTGTTGCCCTCCGCCGATGCATCTTTGGGATTCTCTGTGCGTCGCTGCAGGGTGACAAGTCAGGCGTAAAGAGTCGATTTAGCTGCGGCATTGGGGAGGCTCGCACATTAGCAGAAAGGAAATAGGAGCCAGCAAATACTTAGTGGGTGATTGGCTCCGCAATAACAGAACACCCCCTTTGGCAGCTCGTCAAGCGGTGCTATACGGATGCCATTACAAACAGGGGGCCATTAGCAGGCACCAAGACTCTGTGAGGCATGTCGCTGCTTCACGTCTTTCACCCCCAGGGCTGCTTCAAGTTGTGTATGATCAGCTACATACTGCTCATCCTGTGTGTTTGTCTCCTTTACCTTTCAGATAGATAGATAGATAGATAGATAGATAGACGTTGAGGAATGCTGGCATTTTGCAAACATCATCCAGCCACTTTAATCTAACACTTTCATGTAGCTGGGTAAAACATCTAGTACAGATCCCTCCAAAGGCCTAGTTACATCAATCCCCTTTGCAAAAAGAGGCAATTTGGGTCAAAACATGGCACACTGTGTATACACAACGCCTCAGAGGATCAGACCCAGATCTGACGTCGAAACAAAACCTTCCTGTTTGCCTTTATGAACCGAGACTGCTCTTTCAATTTCCTATAGAGGTCATGTTGTTCATATTATGGTTTAATAGCATCTACTTAGTGCATTTTTTTGCCGTGCGATTAAGATTTTAAACAGATACACACACATCCTTAAAGCTTCATTTTGCTGTAGGGAGCACTAGAGACCAGATCTGCATTATAATGACCTCCTCACTGTAGGAAAATGTGCTTTGTGATTTTTTTTTTTTTATGCTTCATGCAGTGTTGAGAAACAGTACACACTGCATGTAAGTAGATCTGCACAGAAGCGCTATTAATATGCAGTAAAAAGCTAACTTAACCACTGGTGGGATGAATATTTTATCAGCACAGGGCGTGCTGATGTTTCCTCTATATCTCTTTTTATTGTGAGGTGAAAAGGCAGTCGAATGCATTGTGTGGCCACAGAGAAAGTGGTCATTGAAGCCTGTTGATGCGCTATATAATTTCAGATTCTCATAGTTTTATCAGTCACCTCTACTAGTTTTATTCTATTATTAATGACAAAATTGTCCTTGAAAACTGAAATAATAAGCAGCATTTATTCACAGATATTTTAGCTGTGAATGAAATAACTAATCAGAAAATTAGCAAGCTGCTAAATCAGAAGCACATACTCTGAATACTGGTGATATTTTTTGTTGAATACAGTATGCGGTATAAACAGGATCTGATTGTGAATTCAAATAAGGAGGAAAAAAAATAAGGAGAAGGGGAATATTGAGGCCGCTCAGCTCTGCTTTGCACTTCACTGCATCATCAAAATGAAGAGAAAATAATCCATCTCAGCTTCAATTTGCATCTGCACACATCTGACACACTATATTTTACATGTTGCGTTCACCTTGTGGAGACATTTGAACATGTGAACACGTGAAAGCCTCCCACAAAGCTACTTACCATACAGATCCACACTGACACTCCTCTCCACTGATATTATACAAAATATGGGCATATATTCAAGGACACAGCATGACTGGGACATCCCTACTATTGACTGAACCCGTTTAATAATACATCCATGACATTTTGTTTGTTGATGAACCCCAGAGAGACCAGAAACCGCCAAGATCACCTGGGCTAAGAGGAGGTATGAAGCACCAACTACATTTCACAAGTCTGGTGAACTTCTGACACTCCTGGCTCAGCTTGAAACTCTCCCAGTTGAATTATCAGCACATCAGATGAACTACTGTATTCACAAATATCTGAGTGTTTGATAAAAATATCAAAAGTAGGAGCCAACCTTCGAGCTTGCATATCAACAAGCTGCATTTCTCCAAGAAACATTCAATCACAGAGCTTAAACTTTTGTTAGCATGCTGCCAACAGCTGGCGAAAGCTGAAGACGACACTGCTGAGGAAACTTTTCTTTTTTACTCTTGAATTCTGGGTCAAGTTTTGTCGGATTCAGCAATCACAGCTCCAACATTTTGTTCAGAAATTCAACCATAAAGTCTTTTGAATTCGCTTTAGCTCAGATTCGTGCCTCTGACCAGCTTCTTCTCAATAACAACAGCAGCCGAGGCTCTTGGGTATTGTGAGAGCCGTCCGTTGTGCCAAATTGATACAAAAAAAGACAACTTCTCAGAGACAAAGGGTGAAATAATGAAAACAGATGGCCACAGCAGAAACCCATATGATTGTTACCTTATCTTGGAGACTCCTGTGTTTCTATGTTGACTTACACTGAAGGTGTCTTTGCAACTCTATAGGCTGTTTTCTGTGCTTACAGCTGCTGCATCCACTTCTATTCAGATCATTCAGTGACTCAGTTTGCCCTCCGGCGAGGTCCCGTGTAGCTAAAGCTCTTCCAAAGCAGGGGCTACAACGCCATCTGTGTCTGCCCATGCTAAAAATGCATGCATTCACGGTAGAGTACCATGATTTGGATGAAAGCGTCCGCTAAATAGTGTGTGTTATGTAAAATTAGTTGCCTGCCCTGCCCGGGCCGGCTGTGTGCACTTCAATAGTCTCCTCTACCACCCATGAGGTGGTGCACGAACACCCCGGGAGTTTTTTTTTTTTTATTATTATTTTATTTTTTTTCACTTTCACAGTCCCGCAGGCGCCCTCACTGACTGGCATCTCATTAGGAGAGCAGGGCGCCGTGCTCGTGTGTTCGCCGCCAGACAGGCCACGCCACAGGCTGCATGCTAATTGCGGAGGCGTAGCCAGCATGAGACGACCTTGTATGGTAAAAGAGGAAGGAGGCAAAGAAGTGGTTTTGTTTAGCGTCTGGTGGGCAAAGGGGGCTCTCCTCCACAAACCACTTTTGTCCTGACCTTGGGCAGCAAAGTCAGCCAAGTCTGACCACTCACTGGAGTAAGATCATAAAGTGAAGGCTTTATTAAAAAAACATAAAGCGAGTGTGTAATATAGGTAGTAAGCACTTTACATAAGACACTGTGTTATATTTAGGATGTAATGAGTAAAGCATCTTAGTGAGTGACATTATCTTGACATTAATTTGCTGCTTATCATAACTTTACTACCATTTCAAAGCCTTCGCTTGTCCTTTTGCTTGACAACTCATTAGGTTCGAGGCTTCAAGTGAAAGTCACATCCAAAACACATTCTGACAGTAATTTAGCACTTCTCTGCAGTAATATATATACTTTCACCTCTTGTGACATTAATTTACAACATGTCTCAGCTGTGTTATAGTTTTGAAGCTTGGGTCATCCTTACAAAGGGCATGTAATTTTCATTGAACATAAAAAGCTATAGCCTGAATATCAATGCAGATGATACACAAGGCTCTTTTTTTTTTTTTTTTTCTTCAGCTAGCGGATGTGCACATCTCATGACTTGTGTATTTCAAACTCTGAACCCTGTCTGGCTCTATCTGTAATTTCATCATAACCTCTCCAGTCCAATAACACGACCTCTTGGCAGCGTACTCCATCTCAGCGCTCACATCTGACAGGTTTTTCTTCAAGCAGCTAAACTGAAAAGTCCTCAGATTAAATTCCAATCAGTGACAAAGCGCGTAAACACTTGGACGGACAGAGAGGAGTCTGGACTGAGTGTCCATAAAAGGTCAAATATAGTCAGCGATAGGTGGCCTGTCACAGGAAACAGTGGTTTTCTATCTTTCTAATACTTAAATCTCAGCAAAACTTAATTTCATTCCTGCAAATATAGAATATAAAGTGTGCATTGTGTGAGAGAGAGAGACTATAGCAGCCTGTCTGTTTTAGTGTCATTAGTTCCTCCCTGCCACTCATTGATAAAGAGGCGCTGCCATCAGCCAAACCAGCCATCTCCTTCAGTCCTCATTAAAATGTCGTCATATTAAAAAATAATTTCAGGCCTTTGCTGATGAGCGTTTTATTGCCTTCATGAAAATGTTCTCACTTTGGAGTCAACGGGAGAGAGAAAACCTTCAATGAGTAATGAAAGTGGGGAGGGAGAGAGGGGGAGAGGGAGAAAGAGAGAGGACAGAGGAGATAAGGGTGATTTGTTGCATACTTGGGAGGATTGTTTCGATATTTAGACAATTAATAATCTCTTTCTTTAGCTGCCCTACATAAACATCCTTTCTTTTCAGCAAAGTACGTACACTAGCAAGAAAAAACAAGCCTTTATCTTGCTCAGTGACCCCAACATGAGCTCAAGAATACCTTATATAGTCTATCATATGTAATGCAGCATTAAGAAAGATGTTATGTGGACTACAGTGTGTACATTCAAGTGAGTCGAGTGTAACGCACTGTTATCTCCATGAATTTCATCACATCAGAAGCTAATTTTGTATGATCCACACATATCAACATCAGTATTGATATGAATGTGTTGCCGTTGGCCAAAAGTCTCATTTACAACAGCAATAATTGCCCAACCCAACACCTTCGTTTTCAATAAAGGGCATCTTACAAAGAAGTGAAACAAATTAATAAAAAAATAAAATATCTGATGTTGTGAACGACACGTTTTCACCTTTTCAGGTCGGTCAGATGTTGCACTTGAACAGAGACTCTGGAGTTAATTTTCTACTCGCTCAAAAAATGCTTCCACAAGCACTTTTTATTGTGGAGACGCATGAAATGGAAAAAGCAATCTTCTCATATCCCCATAGTGGAAAGACTTCAGCAGCAGAAAGTTTAGAAAGTACTAAACAATGACCTATTGAGTGTGCTGTGGTCTATTAATGACTCAAGAACCTGTAGTTGCTCAGTGTTGTACAAATAATGCCCAATAAAGCCTAAGAAGTAGGTTGTCTGATGAAAGTCCTTGCAACTCAAACGTCAAAGGTACAATAATAGAAAAGGTTTAAATGGACACATTCGAACACCTATTCATCGTCCTGGAGTTATTATCTGAGATAGCATTCCTGCTCTTATTGTTTGGACTCATTTCCAGTCTTATTCTCGGCTTCTCAACATTTCCATTTTGCTGATTTGTTGCTCCGATAATAAAAAGCCATGCAACAGCAGCAGCAGCAGCAGCAGCAGCAGAGGCATACATATAGAGAAAACGAATGTGTTGAAGTACAGACGCTCCTGCTGCACGTCACCCTGTAATGTAAATTTAATGCTGCCATATGCTGATGTTCTCAGGCACCGGTGTTGATTAAATGATTTGGTTTGTATCTGATGAAGAACTCAAAGTTTTGCACCATTTGTTACGTCGCAGCATGCTATCTCACTCGTCCTGATAATCACATTTCTATTCAAAGTGGAGCAAAAATAACGACATTAGCAGAATGTGGAGATACTGTATTCTTTCCCTGAGCTGTGTGTTTTCTTTATGAGATATTTTAATTGTAAATACAAACACAAGCGCACCAGAATCAATCTATTAATGTGGAAAACCATGAATTATGAGAGGAAATTAAACTACTTTTGCACAGACACACGGAGAAACAACAAACACACAAACACAAGCGTGATATGAGTACATTAATGTCCCAGCAGAATATACACATAACTACTTGATTGGCCTCAAGGGATGTAATATCTACGCTTTAATTTCAGATAGCAAGTAAGCATATCCTGTTACAAGCCATTACAAGAATTAATGCAGGCAATGTGTTTGTTATGCTCTCATTTTATATCCTCACTTCTTAGGATTTAGGATTTGAGATGAGATGAAAAGATTTCTGCTATGTGGGTTACAGCTAGTTTCCTGTTTTGAAAAATTTACTCACATAATTAATAATATTCTGTTAAAAATAACTTATTTCTCTTCCTTTAAGGCTGATTCAGAAAGTTCTAGAGACATAAAGTAGATGTAACTAATTGCATTCCCCCGCTGGGTCTGGAGTTTAATACGCTTTATTTTGGATGTGATTTCTTCAGGATGTACAGACCGCTGCGGCTGCTGCTGCTGGACAGAAACATTTGTTTCTTGCCCTGGCGCTGGGCTCATGTTCATATTCGCGCCAGTCAGAGAGTTGCTCGTGGCTCTGGGTTTTTTGGTTGTAATACAGACAGAAGATGCCAAATCAGTGTTAGGTCATTACTCATCCCACAGCCTACCGAGAATAGAAAACGAGTCGAAATGTGCCAGCAAAGAGAAGCCAGAGGTAGAAGAAGAACACACTTAAGTAAAAGTACTCAATTATGAGTCCTGGATTTAAAAAACAAGTAAGATAATGACATTTAAAAGCACGTGTTTTGCAGGAAAATGGCCCCTGTGACTGATTTATTGTTGTAGCTGGTTGAAGCAGTGTGAAATACTTTATATTCAGTTAGGTAGCTTAGAAAGGGGTTACCTACATAGGAGTCGGGCCTCTCTAAAAGGTTACAAGATAAATCTGTTTTTGGTTTTTGTGAAATTTTATTTGAGTTTGACGTCTTTGGACCTCAGACAGTTTATCTAAATTAAACCGTCTGAGCAAACCCCCCAAAATGATTTAAGCTTACAGTGACAAATCCCTCAAACACCTTCAGTAATTATGACAGGAGCAAAAGAGGAAGTCATGTGACATTATCATAGAGCAACAAAGTCCATGTAGGAAGGAGGTTGGGGTAGAAGAATGGGGGATACGATAACGGTCGTCTCTCGTCATCTCCCATGGTCGATTAAGGTATACCTTAATCAAGTGTTTATTAGTGCTACCATGTCGACGAAGCTCATCACCCAAACGATGCTGCTTTTGAGCCTAGATCTAACCACATTGTTTTTTAATCATATATTTTCTTATATAAAATAATAATTACATTTACCAAATAAATGTAGCTGTAAGTATATTATGTTCCTCTAAATTTTAATGGAGTAGATGTATAAAGTAGCATAAAATGGAGATACTTTAAAACAGTACTTGAGTAAATGGAAGTTTCTTTCCACCATTGAGACAAACACAACTATTTCAGTTACTCAAGCCACTGGAAGAACATAGAAAAAGTCTAAATAATGGTGTGTCGGTTGCTCAGAAACATGTTTTTTGTGTAATATCGGCTGATAAATACTGCATTCCAGGGGGATGATGTTCATTTGTGACATCCTCATTTCATATTCTCGCCAGTTGGGCATGCCTCAGTTTTGAGGTGTAATATAGGCCTGCCAAATCAGCGGTAGCCCCATTACTCATCCCCCTCTGTGCTGTCTCCTGGCTTGTGCTCCGGCGCTAATGCAGATTACAGGGATATATGAGGGCTATTTTGTTCGCTGCAGGGTGGAAACGATCACAGGCAACCCCATCCCTCTCTGATGCACAGCTCTACATCTGTTCCCCCCACGAAAGCCTATCTGGAGATCCATCAGAGCCAAGCCCTTATCAGATCTGAGCCTGCTACATCTATTGCACATCAATTATAGATGGTATGTGTAAAAAATTGGGTCACTATATCAACAGACGCTCACGATCCTCAGAGACATTGTTTGGTTAAGTGATTAGTGGCTTAACTTTAGATACAGTTTGCGCGTGTTATAACTGTTAAATGGTCCATTTATGATACATGAGTATATAGAAACAAGGGCCTCCAGTGAAGGAGAATAATGGCTAACTAATAATGGTTTTGCCATGATGATAATGCGGCTCAAACTTTCTTTGTGCAGAAAAGAAATCATTTCAAAGCAGAGGGAATTAATCACAAATGCCCACACTTTTTCACGATCTTTGAGGACCCACGGTGTTTTGTGCAGGTGGAAATCCACACAGGTGTGAAGCCTCATAATCGATAAACTCCATTTTTTTTTCTGCTGCAAGACAATCCGAGGTGATAAATGAGCCGGGCTACATTACTCGCAGTCGAAAATCACTCGCAACTTAAATTCATTTCCAACTTGCTCCCTGACAGAGAACACAGACATATTATTCAAATTTCCAATCTATTCTGTGACCAGGACGCGTCCAAAAAACGCACGTTTAATCTTTATGCAAGTCTCTCCTCAT
This sequence comes from Sciaenops ocellatus, assembly GCA_033000465.1. Taxonomy (NCBI): domain Eukaryota; kingdom Metazoa; phylum Chordata; class Actinopteri; family Sciaenidae; genus Sciaenops; species Sciaenops ocellatus. The sequence continues at coordinate 11,697,281 of CP136889.1, forward strand.
CTGTTGGGTAAATAGACCATTCATCATATTATTGGGCTTTTACAGCTTGACTGTTTGAGTGATCTGTCTCTCAAACAGCCTCACTCCCTGGCAGTCCAATCAATCATTTTTCAATGAAGATGTCACAGCTCATTGTGTGGAGTGTTATCCCAAACAATTTCCAGAGCTTTTTAGATGATAAATTAAAAGCTAAACTTTTTTTTTTTTAGCTCATGAGGATGGCCGGCTCTCCATATGGAATATTTTAACCATATGCTTCATGTTTTTAATCCTGAATCCACCTACTGTCAAGATTTTTCACCTCAGTGGAGACGTTAGCAGGTGCAGGAATGTGCTCATTATTAACTTTTCATTAGGCATTGTAAACCGCACTCGTCATCAAGAAGTAGTTGCTGCTCAACAAGGGACGTAATTGGTTTGTGGTTAATGGCTATTTGAAGCTGTAAGTTGTGGGTGTGTCTGCAAACCCGCAGTAGGAGGTCTTTAAGACTTCATACTTTCTCAGGAAGAAGGAAAAAGTTTTTAAGATTTACTGCTCGCACTCGGAAATCTCTTCCAGGACGTGCTTGTTATTGGAGGTACTCAACAAACAGAAGATAATGACCCTTAATTCAATAGTGAAGCCATGAGATTGACTCATTAAATAACCAAACAGCAGCAGTGGAGTAATAAGGCTTTCACTCTTCAGGTTGAATTATTATTCTCCTGCGAACACACGTCTCACGTCTCCTCTCTTCTGTGTTTGTCGCAGGATCCTTCAGGAGCCGATGCCGAGACCCGCGACAGCGGGAGCCTGAACCACCTGACACAAGGATGTGTTTTCAGATAACACAATGTGCAGACAAAAACGTCACACACAAAGCCCACACACATTAACCCTTACCCATCATAGATCTTTCTATTTAAGCTAAACTAACAAAAATCTCATCACTATTCTGTTTGACAACCCTCTGCTTAATGCTGAGTCATACTATCACCAGGTCGACTAAAGAACTTATAATCATTGCAGGTTCGATTGCTAAATAAACCTGTTAAATATAATATGTGAAGCAATTAAGATGTGGAGTATTGACATCTATTACTGGAGAAAAAAAAGAACAATGTCAAAGTACTCCATTACAAGAAAACAATAAGCAAAGTACATAAGTATTATCAGCTAAAGGTACTTAAGTAAAACTATTCTTTATCCAGAATGACTCATTTAATAGTGTTATTGTTGTTAGACATTTTATTAGATGATGCATGTAAGAAGCATTTTAATGTGGTAGCTGGTTGAGGTGGAGCCAATTTTAACTAGATTATATCTACAATAATTCGACATCTATTATGGGATGATTGCATGTTTCACATCTAAAATCGTACTATTTATTTAAAGTAACATGTACAGCTTGTACAAAAGCTGGCAAATACATGTAGTGAAGAAATGTAATGAACTGTGCTTCATTCAAAATCTAGTGTTCTCGCGAAATGGTCCTTGAAATATCAAGGAAATATTACATGGTTATGAGTAGTGATGCAGTAACGTTAAGGATCATTTTAATGAAGTTTTAACTGCTTCATATACTAGATAGACAGACAGACAGACAGACAGACAGATAGATAGATAGACAGATAGATAGACAGACAGACAGATAGACAGATAGATAGACTGTTTCTTTGTTCATTTTCCTGCTAAAATCGAGTGAATATGAATGGCTTCTTTGCACAGAATTGTTATTTGTAGGTCAGTATTTGAGCAGCACGATGATAGGCATTCAAATGATGTTTCCTGTGTGCATCTCTAGTCGGACATAAAACAAAATGGCCTATTTTATCAAGAGCAACAGCAACCTTTACACTCTCCGAAACCAAGTGCTTTGAAACCCAACCTTTTTCCAACCCAATTAGTAAGATTAAATGTAATCTGTTACCTCAGTACTCACGCCTCGTCTCATGAGGCCCAACAGAGGATTTGTGAGGATCCGCAGGTCCGTTCTTCCGTGTGTCAGCCCCCGCACGGCACCTCCTCCTCCACCTCCCCGCCCTCAGTGCACCACAGTTGCATTATTAAACTTGTATAAGATCATTAGCATACAAAGCAGGAAACCTACCGCGGTGAAGTCATACATATTTATCTGGACGTGCCTGACTTGTGCGTGCATACACTCGTACTGTAACCTCTTTACACACAGGCGTGACTGGCTTCCTACTGCAGGAGAGCTGTGAACAGAGAATATGAAGTGGATATTACTAAAGCATGGCTAGTTTTAAGGGATAGATATTTATGTGTGCAACATCTGAGGCTTGCTTGTGCCGTAAACGGCACATTAAAACATGCCTGTAAGACCAGAACGTGTGTTTATTTTGAGACAGAGCAGATGGAGTTTGGTTAGGTTCATCAGAGCAGTTTGCTTCGAGCATATCAAATATAGTTTACACACAGAGGAATTTCAGCGTCTAGCAATGCCTGCAATACATATTCATCGCCTGCACACAGAAGCATAATCTAACAGAGGGAAAGACAAACAGAGAGCATGGTCTTGTAAATACTTGTATCACCTGTGGGTTACCTCTGTCTTTTGAATGCCTGTGAAATCAGCTCCTTTTCTCTCTCCTTCCCTTGTTCCCTTCCCTCTTCAAACCCACTTTTTCTCCTCAACCATGCTATCCCCAGTTCCCCGCCTTTTCGGAAGATTACGTTCTACACTTTCCCTTCTTTTCCTCAACTTCCCTGGTGAGAGCACAACCCTTCCTTTTATTTTTGGCAGCGTGGAGTCCTTTTGTTAATATTCCTTCCTCCTTCCTTCTTTTTCCTCCCTCCTGTGAGATTGCTGTTGTGTCTTATGGCTTTTTATTCCTACGTGATGGTAGATGGGTTCATGTAGGAGTAGAAGCCACTAAACACGCGGTGAGTGCTCAACGCGCTGGCCAACACACACAGCGAGCTTCCTGTGGATATGACAGCTGCCATGTTCACATCAGTGCCCTGCCCATTATCAAGAATGTGCACACAATAAAAATAGAACATGGTAATCACTGCAGAGAGCGGGTAATCTTCTTAGACCAGACCTGTAATGTGAAAAATCTTTTTAAGTGACTTAATTAAACAGTTATTATCCTTAATTGAACAATTGGTTTTAGGACAATAGTGCAGAATGTGCTGTAAGTTTGGGCTGACAAATCAATCTGAGCAAAGTTGTGAACAGACCTACTTTTCCACAAAGATTTCCCACCTGCATGCTGGCTGCACGTGCCCTGAATATTTAAACTCATTCCTGCGTTCCTTTGCCCTGGGGTCGTCGTACAAAACTGGAGCTGGAAAGTTCTCAAAATAGAGATCAGGAGGAGTGAGTGCCACAATAGAAAGGAAGCAACGTGCAGAGGTAGGTCATCTTGTATAATAATAATAATAATAATGTACATAATACTACAAAGTAAAGGTGAAAACATACTGAAACCTGTTACAGAACACTTTTATGACATACAGAAGTGTGAAAATAAACCCTGTCTACATGTGAACTGATTTGAATTGAGCTGATATGTGAGATACTGCACACCAAAATCATCAATTTCCCTCTCCGGCATTTTAATGAGCTAAGAAAAACTGCCCATTTTCAGCTTGGTGACTGATGTATTTTTCATCCAATTCAATGTTGTTTTTTTTACGGTATAATTGGCTTAAACGTGCATTAACTGATTTTCAGTCACTTTGGCAGTAGATCAAGTTTATTTGGCAAACTTGTCAGCAAACACTTCAAACTAATGATGTCGGAGCAACATTAACAATCATTTGAAGTCATGTTTCTGTTCACCTTAGGAATTTAAATTAGGAATTTAAATATTTACTCACCTTTCAGCTTTTAGCTCTGTTTTTGGTCTCCACCAACTGTTGAGGGAAAGATCTGGCAGAGGTTTTTTTTGGCTTGACAGTTGCGGTCGCTTACGCAATTGAGCCAAAACAAAATTGACAGAAAACCAAAAAACAAGCTAAAAGACGTTAAAACGCTTCATAGAGCTGGGGGGATCTGCAGAGGCATATGATAATTATTTTTTGGTCAGTCGCTACAAGCAACTCCTTTCACATACATGTAGTCATTTGATCCATTGTTAACAAAACACATTGATTATAGTGGTTTTATGAAAGCATGAGAATTAAAAATAAAGAAATATTTAATCGTTCAGTTTGTCTCAACAAGTATGGAGGTATTCAATTTCACTGGATGCCTGCTTTGTTTGTTTTATTTTGAAAATTCACATTCAGTCATTCATTTCACATATGCTCATTTCAGAGGACTGATTAGACAAACACTGCTCCTTTAAAGCTTTTTAGCTCTGAAAACTGTGACTCAGCTCAGTTCAAACCCCTTAAATTCCTGTCTACTCACAAATTGGATCTGGGACATTTCAGCCAGCTCAAAATGGCTAATAATGGGAACTTTCTGCCTGAAATGAACTCAGTGTCAACCAATTAAGCAAGAAATTCAAATTATCCTGTTCCTGTTGGGTCCAGTGTGGCGCTGTGGGGTTTGGGTTTAAATGTCAAACTTCTGTTTGTATTTGCTGTAAAATAAGCCGCTCGCTCTCTCCTACCTAACAGCATCCGAATAAAGCCTAAATGGATTGTTGTTGGAAAACCAAAAAATGAATTATTAATCTCTGGAAGAGTGTGACACATGCTTGCAACTGAGTGACATTACTTTTGCGCTGACATGAGGTGGTGGATAATTATCCAAGATGAAATTGCAATAGATATGGTCTGCTGAGGTTTAATGATTTATTCAGGGCTGTAAGTTGTTATGATCTAATATTCAGTGGGAGGGATGGGAAGTTTCTTTTGCTTGCATTATCAGTTTAATTTATTTTTCAGGTTCCCACTCCTACGTAGAGTTTTTTTTTCTTCTCTATAGAGACACGAGGAGGTCTGAGAGAATAGTAGAGCAGTGGAGAAACATTAGAGGAGGCTGAGAGAGGATTCGATCTTGGGCCAGCAGGAGTCCATGGGAATCTAAAGGTGGGAATCAACCACCATGGCAGCTATGGGAAAGTGCTTGCATTATTTAAAACTGGCATATGAAGGGAGGAAGTTTGAATAGATTGCTGCCATCCTCTGCTTAGCCCGAAGGTGTGTGCGCGTTACCCTGCGTTCCTCGGTTACGATCTGACTGCTGTAAACCTCACATTTCCAAAATGTCAAAATGTTCGGTCAAATAACACACAGCCTCATTTCCACTGTGACAGCCTGTGCATTTTTTTTTTTTTTTTTAATGCAATGGCTTTCATGAGTCCCTGGGCTGTGAAACTTGTACAAGGTCACATAATCCTCAAGTTCAGGTAAAAACATGAAAATCATCAGAATTGGAGTAATGGGATTTTCATCTGACAGAAGCAATAATGTAGTGTGTTTGTGTACAGTAGCTTTAATGTATGACTGTTGTGCAACCCTCCTCAGGCTATACTTTTTTTCCCCGTAATAAATAATGCTCTTTTGTGTTCTCTGCTTCATTTGTTCCCTGTTGTAACGTCAATGCTGCCCAATAAATCATGAATCACGCCTGTTCAACCTAACGAATATCTCTTGTTTCATTTGTCAGAGTCTTTTATTTGTGTTTCTTTTTTTCAAATGCCACACACAGACACACACACCCCAGCTCTACACACAAATACATACACGAGGTCTCCTGTTTCCAGTTTCACAAGAGGTCTTTTCTTGTAAGTCGGGCTGTTTAACTCAGATCTCTCACCAGATTTGATAAAAACTCAGAAAAGTCGACACAAGAGGCAAACTGGTTTATGTGCACAACATGTAGAAATACAAACAGTGAGGGAGCAGCAGGAATACAGCAGTAAAACATGGTCAATTATTAGTAACAGCAGCTATAAATAAGCTTCAGTAGATAGTAATTAATTGGTTTATATGTAAGCCAATAACAGACAGACCTATCATGAATAAATGCTCATGTTAAACCTGCTATAAGCCATGACATTGCCATACATAACACCACAATTGCATGATTCATTAAAGAATGAAGTTGTCACACTTGCTGCAGCATGTTATCCCGCAAAATTGCCTAACAGCAGGCGACCTGAAGGATTGTTTAGGGGCAACTCTGATGCAGAGGATGAATTGCAGAGGCACAGCGTGATTCTTTCACTTTCTTTTCTCAGAGATTTTGGGCAGCAAAAGCTCGCCTACACACACCAGCTGGCTGTTGTCTGGGGGAATCGCCTCAGCCATCTTTTTTCTGATGAAATCAGAGGAAATCCACAAGCAGCCCAAGGCAGACCACATATCCTTTTTTTTTTTTTAACTCCTTCTCTATTCAATAATTCTCAGTGATAGGCCTCTCCTTTGAGCACTGGCATCACTCCTCATTCCAATTAGTGAAAGGCAAAGAGGCCCCCTTGTTTGTCGGCACGCAAGCAGTAATTGGATAATCCCTGAAATTTGGGCGAGTGCACAAAAGGGAATCTGTAATTAAACCAGAAAGTCTGTCAAATATTGACACAGATGAGTCCTGCGAAGTATAGATGCAGAGGCTGAGTCACCAAAACAAGTTTTTTTTAATTCCACAAAGTTTTATGCACAAAGCGAAATTATGACATTTTTATCATAAAGTTTAACTTCTATAATAAAATCCTTCCTAATCTTAATATGAACATTAGTTTGCATAATCCCTTTGTTTGATTAGCTTTAAATCCACCTTTAACCTTTTAACTAACAGGTAAACTCAGTGAGGGAGGCTAAGCTTTTACATGGATTCACCAAGCTGATGTGTTTCATGAAAAAGAGCAAGTGTGTCACTGTCTGCAACATCTGCAGATGATGAGTCTTATTCCAAAATCAAATTTCCACAATGGACAAAAGTGACAGCTGCTCCTAGAAAACAAATATTAGCCTAGTAGGGACAGATTTAATAATACTAAGAGTATACAGCCATACTAGTGGCTCTGTGAGGCACAGTGGTGTTTAAAGCTAAATGCTAACGTAAGCATGCTAACAGTGACAATGCTAAAGCATATTAGCAGTTTACCGTGACCACGCGATCCTCAAGATACGTTTAAATGATTTTTAACAGAGCAAAAAGATTGTGAGCGAAGTGTGAACTCTTGAACTGCTTCAGTTTGTTGCTGCATTGTGGGGAAGCTTCCCGGGGGTCTGCGAAAAAAAGTAGCAATAAATTAATAAAGTTATCCTTTATCAAGTATCACTTAAAAAGTTCATAACTATGAATGGGACCCACTACGTCAATAAGAAAACATTGTGAGACAATAACGCTCACTTACATTAGGTTTAGGACATTAAAAACTGGCAAAATGATTGTGACGCACCACATAAATCACTTTGCTCGGGACCGGAGGACGCACTTGCAGCTCTCACAAATGATCTAATTAGCACAATGGACACATATTTAAGTCCTTTCCACTTCATCTAGTGATGCAAAGGCCAAACCGGCTAAACTTAGAAAATATGATGACAGTTACATCGTTCGTTTTATTGAGAACAACAATGGAAAACCAAAATGTGTCATGTGTCTTCAGGTACTAGCAAATTAAGCTATGAAGCCATCCAAGCTATAAAATATAAACAATTTCTATGGCATCCAGGAGTACAAATGGCAGTAAACATTTTTTAATCGGCATAAGGGATATAAGGAGGTCCTTGGAAAGTGTACTCTCCTGTAAGGGGTCCCTGGCCCCAAAAGGTTTGAGTAGGAAGAATAGGAAGAAATGGGAGAAATTAGGAGGGTAGAATACGAGAGCAAAAGAGGAGGAAATGGTAAATGGACTGATGGCATTGCCTGACATGCACGGTGCTAAATACTCATCAGTTTTATTAGCTACCCATTCATACACATTGACACAGCGATGGTGCAGCCTCCGGGAGCAATTCAGGAATCAGTATCTTGCGGACACTTTGACATGCAGACTGGAAGAGCCGGGGATCGAACCGCCGACCATCTTAGGTTAGGATGGTATTTACAGGAATAGGAATGTCAGACGTGGCACGGTTGAGGTCCTGCTCCTGAAACTCCTGAAACACGCCCAGATTTGCTAATAAGCACTAAACACAAAATACAGAAGAGGATTTGCAGGTATTTGGTCATATAGGACATGAATGTCTGTACCAAATGTCAGCAATCCGATAGTAGGGACGAAATCAGAAATGTCGAACTCATAGTGGTGCTAGATGAAAATTTAGGGCATCTCCAAAGTCATTATCATTTGGGCACCACAGATATATGTTGCAAATTTCATGCGATTGCATCAAATGAAGTCAGTTGGATTAATTATCTGGGGATGAAGGTTTGTACAAAATGTTCATGGCAAGCCATCCAACAGTTATTAAGCTATTTCAGTCTGAACTAAAGTGATGGGCCCACTGACCAACACTATCATCCACAGATGCTGTTAGCATGTCTGAAAACCTGTTATGTTAGCAACAAACCTTTTTTTCTGCAACCTCTGAATGATGAAAGTTCAGATGCAACATTTTGGAAACGAGCTCTGCTCACAGTGTGACCTGTGGACGTCCCACTGTGACAACAGTCTGCTGAGTTACACAGATTTTTCTCAACATCTCACTAAAACCCATCACAACGAGACGTCTCCCCTCTCAGAGTCCACTTAATGAGAGTGTAGCGTCAGCGTTCTGGCTGCAATTACAGTGCTTAGGACTCTTTAATGATATGTTAATGGCTTGGCTGTATTACCTCTCAGCTGCCCAAACAACATTAAATACCCTGCGGCTGATTAATCCGGCATCCACAAAAACACCCAATTAGAGGGAAAATGTTTAAATCGAGTTCTGCCAACAACTTAAGAGCAAAATAGATATGCAATAAAAGAAACGCCACAAGAAATTTCCCAGAAAATACAGTAAATGGAGATGATAGCTGAAGCTTTTGGATAAATTTATTCCTGTTTAACATTGAAAACAGAAGATTATTTCTGATATTTTAGATATTTGGATGGTGCTTTAATGCAGCATGACTTCAGATAAGTTAGGGTTACTTTGCTCAAGGGCACAGTGCCAAGGCACACAGCTGTTGATGAACACTGGGTGTCATGAGGGTCAAACCTGTGACCTCTCAGTTACATAACACTCTGTCTAACCAGCAGGCGGATCTGCCTACTCACTGCTGCTGTGTCTGCATCAAAGTCAGACAGAGAGGATGTTAAAGATATCTCAAACTAAGTCTTTTTTTTTTTTTGTCCTACTTAAAACCATGAAAAGGATCTCAACATAATTGTGAGTGAAGTCAAATTATGAAGGTGACTTAAAACTTAAAAGAAAATATCAACAGTGTCCTCCACATTTTCTAAATGAAATGATGACCTCAGTTCAAAATATTCATTTTAAAAACAAAACATTTTTCACCCCGCGCCATTACCGTTGTGTCAAACACGATTAATCGGTGACACATTTCCAACAACTCCCAGCGCAACATCACTCTCGTCGGCACATGATTGCTGTCGACGCAGAACTCACAGGGCAATAGTGATTATTAATGTGCAACATCTGAAGTCAAGCTCATGAGGAGGGAATTCATTTTACCAGGAGCTCCTATTGCGACGACGCACACTGAGCTGTGACAAAGCACCGTCGAGTCCGCAGAGGAGAGGAGATCCCATCCCATCTAGAAAACACACAGGGAACTAAAGTACAAGCAGTGTAGGAGGAGGAGGAGGAGGAGAAACAATAGTCAGGTGGTGATAAGTACACTTTGTCTCGCTACGTGCTTAATCAGTTCTGAGTTGTTGACACTGGGGTATTGGGTATTTTATGCTCCAGTATATGCAGATGGGTGATAAATTAAATAAATTAAAGTGTCTCAACAACAGCTTCAAAGTCTCTCAAACTTTGATGGAGGAATTAAACATAATTCTTCCAAAAGATATTCTCCGTTTGGTGTGTCGATGATCTTAGCAGTCGGCCCAAAATCTCCTGTAGGAGTTCCTACGGTTGAGGTGTGGCAACTGCAAAGGCCGTGATTTACACACACTCTGGATTACTCTGCTTCTGTCTTTTGTCTTCATCCAGGCATCCATTGCTGCCCCGCAGTGACCCGTCTTAACGTCAACTGACCATCCCCGCACACATACTCACCTGCGTCCCATTTACTTAATCAAGTAAACTCCAACTCCACTCTTGGTCTCCCAGATTGTTTAGTTTGCACGTGATCTAGCACTCCAGCTTTTGTTTTGTGCCTGTCCGACCATTTACCCTTCTCCAGATCGATTATTTTCTGCCTTTGACTCAATGTTGTACAGATTAAAGACCTGTTATACAGGCACTGTAACCTGTTTGGGCCTCTGCTGCTTCCAAGTTCACATCAAGTACATTAACCGGAGCACACTTTAGACGGCAACTTCATTATACTTTCAGCTAAGCACTGGCATACCGTTCTGTTGAGGCTGTCTGCCTCCTTGTTCCCAGTGTTTTCCCTTTTCCTTGTGTATCTGTTTGTCTCTCTCTGTTGTGTGTGTCGCTGGGCGTGGCTGGTTTCCCTCCCACCTGACTGATTGCCCGATCACCTCACCGCTTCTTCCTCCTCATCTAATCAACCTCTGCAGTACAAAAGACGGCTCAGCCTCCCAGACTTGCCAACACACGCTTCAGCCAAACTGAGATTTTTTTTATATGGTTGTTGCTAGTTTTTGATCTGCCTATGCACTCCAAGATATCTTCTACCCACCATGATCAGCTCCGTCTTGTTTTTGTTTTTGTTCTGGACCTTGTCACGCCACCTCCGGCTCTGCACCAGCCACTGGATTCCCTCTTACCTCAACCTCCAGCCGCACTTGCACATTCCACCTCAGTTTTTAAATAAACTGTTAAACTCTCACTGGTCTGAGACTGGTGTTTGCATTTTGGGTCCACTAAACGTTCATCCCAACAACTTGGCCCCAGGTTTTGTGGTAAAACACAGCATTATTTTTAACCCGTCTCTTCTACAAAATGGAGCCGTGAGACCACAGCACGAGGCAGGACAAGTGTTGATATTGTACTTTAGTCGTGCAAATTCCCCAACAAATGTGCAAGTAATCAAATTACCAGAAAATCAACTGACACACAGTGAACCTGGGGATTTGGGGGGGCAGTTGCCAGCTTTGCCCAGTTAATCCAAACTCACAGATTCACATAATTTTCATGATCATCCAACCATTCAGTGAACCCCTCATGGTCTATGGACAGAGGCCATGTCATCCTCACTCACCTGTGTACATATGTGAGTTAGCAAAATAAAGTTTTATATAAATAAAAAAACTACAATAAACTCATAAAATATGAATTCTCAAGAGCTTTCAGTCATATCACATGATCTTCATCAGCAGATGAAGTTACAGTTGTCATGGAAATGAAAATGTCTAAATACTTTTACTACCAGTTAACCCTAACCCTTCAGTAAAGGTAGTAGCAGTATATTATTGGTCGTTGTACCAGAGGTAATAGTCCTAGCGCTGATAAAAGTGACAATTTAAATGCAATCATGTCTTTGACTAATAATATTACAACCTGTAAGGCTCTCGCTACTTGTAATAGTGCTAACAATCATCATTTTCTCCACCACGAAAGCCTCTTTCAAAGTGTTAGGCAGGTCTGAGCTTTTAGCTCCATCTTGTCTGTCTGTTATCACCTCTCATCAGCAGGGGAGGAGAAAGAGGTTGGAAGGAGGGGGGCTGCTCATCCGAGTCGAAGAGGAGAGCCAAAAGGAGGCAGCATCCTTATCAAAGGCCTGTGTGCTGAGCCTCGGTTAAAAATAGAAACCGAGGGAGATTGGCATCGATTTCTGCAGGCGTTGACGGCCCGATTGACAGCAGCACCGCGGCGTCGGGCTGTTGAGCCATCGAGGGAATCCGCCAGACTGCCTATGATGAGATGAGATGGGAAGATAACTTCTGACAAGCCCTCCACCCGCCACCCATCTCTAATCACCCCGTCTGCACACACACACACACACACACACACACAAAGGTTGACACACACACTGAGAGAAAAAGTAATTACCACATGCATGCAAGCGCACACACATACACACTCAGGGACACACACACACACACTTGCTTGCCCCCTGAGCAAGTAATGGGACTTTGGCTGGCTGAGCATCCACCTGTCCGGTGTCTCCTGCCAAGCCAAAGCTCATGTGCTCGCACACATACAAAATACCTCTGGATGTCCCTCCACAGTCACCAGCCTCCGTCCTTAAGGGTTAGTACTAAATTATCCTCCATCAGTAAATAGAGTCTAATATCTATGAGACATCCCGGACGGAGATGTCAGTGACCTTTGTTTTACTGCTGTAAATGAACTCCACTAAGTGATTACTGTTATTACACTGTCTGCTTTACTGCACTTGGATGTTATTCATTCCCCTCAAGCATTAGGGGTAATTCAGTCAAGCAAATGTGCTTGGCAGGCTAATATCAATATTTCTGGGATGTCTGTATCAACATGTCTTCACCATCAGAGGTTCTTCCAAGCATTTTTTAAGGAATTGTTCGCTAGTAGCTATGAAGCTGGAACCAGAAGCTAGTTAGCTTAGCTTAGCATAAAGAATGGAAAGAGCTAGCCTAGCAGCACTTCTAAAGCTCACTAATAAACACCTTGTATATCCTTTTGTTTGATACGTACAAAAACCTAAATGTAAAGACCTCTTTAGATACATATAGGGCCAGATTAGCTGATTCCCCACTGTTTTCAGTCTTAATGCTAAGCTAAGCTAGTCCCAGTTCCAGCTTCATATTGAACAATTATGAGTCGATCTTTTCGTCTAGCTCTCAGCAAAAAGCAAATAAGCTCAAAATACTTCCTTTACGTGAAGCACATTCTTAAATCTAAGGTCACAGCCAGGACCTATAGGAAATATTAAATTCTTGCATTTCCTGTCTCAATTTGCATACCTCCGTACTTAAACATGCTTCTTTTCACTATATAAATGAGTTCACACTGTAAATTATGGCAAAATGCAGTGTAGTGTGAGTACCCGTAAAGCACAAGAAAGTTGAGTCCAGAACGCTGGACACTTCAGTGGTCACCATTTTGGCTACGTATTGGAAGGGGAGGGACTGAAGCGGTTGTGGTGATTAGTGCTATATACAAATGAAAGTTGTATATATGTTTTATATTTATATTTAGGCAGTCAAATGTTGGTTGTAATGCTCCGCTTGCGTTTTTGTTTGCAATTCGGCAAAGAGGAAGAAGAAAAAGAAGTATAATATTGCTTTCGTCATTTCCAGTAAGTGCACAACGGCCGTATTCAAATTGAGACAACACTATCCTCCAAGAGCAAATGCCTCTAGAAACCAAAAACTGTTCAACTAAGTCAACTAGCTAAACTATTAAAATAACTGTTAGATAATTTGTAAGATAGATAGATAGTTAGATAAGTTTGTCCAGTAATTTGTACATTAGTACAGCTCTAATTCCAAACTTCTTTCCAGGAATCTTCTTTGAAATTGCAGTCTGTGATATAAAGTGCTTTATTTCTCAACAAAATTAAAATTCTGCTGAAGAAGTACTGAATCCTTTATAGTAAATTTTTATATAATTTTTTTAAATATTTGAAATTTTAAAACGCTGATTTTGAAATACTGAAATCAGCATAAAACAATCCCCACCATGCTTAAGTGTTTAATTCTACATCATAAACTACTCCCAACTATAAAAATCCAAAAGTACATAACCTCAGGGTCCACAATGTTAGCTACATACAGACTGTTTACAGTTTCCAACTCCAGGCTTCAACATCAGGCTTTCTGATTTATAATTTGGTCGATCATTTGCTGCACAGAGAAATATACAAATTCACAAATTGCCTCTAAAATGTAGAATATTGAAGGATCTGCAAGCAAACATTATTTAAAAGTATGACTGAATCACTTTTCAAATTCTTGTATTGTAGTTTTGCTCTAGATAGATACTTTATTGATCCAGGGGGGATTTCTAGCATCCAGTAAACCAGTAAACATAATCAAACATACATTAAAATTAACCTATACTACAGAAAACATGTGTTAAAGTTAACCTATAACATAAATCTGCTTTTGAATTAAACATGTGCAAAGAGATTAAGCAACAAGACATGATTGCTCCAACAGGTTTAAAAGAAATTTGTTGGATCACTGTAGTTCTTTTTTTCATAACAGACTTCAAAGGTCTGAATATCAACAACTACAAATGCAAACTGCTAAAATTTAAATGAAAAATATCAAGTAAAGATCAAAATGTCTGATTCATGTCTGGGACATTTGTCACGCGTAATCCTCTCTCAACCTTAATTTCTCTGTTGATCGTGAAATTATCCAATAAAGCCAAAATAATCATCATTAAAAGCCCAAAGTTTGACTTTTACTTATAATTAGGTGATTTGCAGCAATCTGCCACAAGGACTCTGTCAATCTGTCAGCATGATCCTCCTCCTGTTAGAACCGCCTCAGAGACAATTACTCTGGGCTCCTCCTAATTAGAAACTCATTGAAATTTATGAATGCCTGTTATGAATTATTGAGCTCTGTTTCCTGGGAGGGATGCCATTAGGGAAGTTTAAGCAACTGAATTTCTTACAGTTCCCTTCATCTGTGTTTTTGTCCAGGTTCGGTTGAAATATGAGAAGGTATGTGTCTCCCTCTGGTGTTGATAAAGGAGAACATGGACATTTGCAGCAGTGAGTACAGAAGGTGCAGTTAAAAGGTGACACATGCCAGGCTGTGTGACAAAAAACAAACACAGAGAAGCAATTTTATAGTTTATTATGATTTTTTTAATGCCTGTGATGGATGTGTACACCTTAGCCCTTGTTACAGTGGCTCCATTTCCATTTTTTGAGTTACAACATCCAGTTATAGGTGATTTTGTCATGCGGAGACACATTAACAGCTTGTCCTGAATAATAAATGAGCCGAGGCTTTAATCTACTACATCAGACTACAATGTTCATGATGACAATGTGGACTTTGAGATGTACTTTCATGTTGGATTTTGAACATCTTGTGAAAGCAGAGACACTGGCGTGGTTTCTCTCCTGTGTGTTCTGGCGTCTTCCGAGTGAACAAACAACGTGACGCTGCTTCAGGTTTTTTTTCTGAGAGTGGATCACGTCCTCTTTCGATGGCTGCTCGTTTCTCCTCAGATTCAGATGTTCCCTCACTTAAAGCCACTGAGCTTTCTTGCAGCATCTGGGCGGCTGGAAGGCAGCTTCACCTGCTGTTTCTGCAGTTAACAGGAGATTTGGGGGAAGAATTCAGCTATGTGCTTTCACGAAAGAAAGAATAATGGAAAGAATAAGTTTGGAGACATCACAATGATATTTAATAGACTAAGCAGTTGACAAGCTGATTAATCAAAAAGAAAATCGAAACTTTATAAACTGTTGGTTGTAGCCTCTTGATGTGTACAACTTTACAGCCAAGTACTTTTCTGATTTCCCTCAGGGTAAGTGAGCAGCTCATGTTGAAATCTGAGTTACGACCTGCACAGTTCACATCAACACACAAGTCAGAACTGTGAATCTTGTTTTTTCCCAAAGGTTTCATTATATTTAACTTAGCACCAAACAAACATGGTTGCTTTGCTTCAGAGTCAGTTGTTCAAAGAAATGAAACCCAACTTTAATGGATGACTTTAACCTCACACGACACACAAATGCACAAATACTTTGCATTATGTGATTATGTGAACATGATTTTTTCCCATCTACATGGGCAGCATTTACATGGGCAGCACCTTAGTATAGTAGAGGTATAGAGTGGATAGCATCATGCTTTAGCTTTAATAAGAGTATCCTCAGAGTTTAGAACATACAGATTCATATTAGTAACTACTCAAAGCCATTAAAACAGGTAAAACATTGTGTGTTTTTTCACAAAGGACCTTCATCCAAACTGTTTTTCCCAGCACAAGACAAACACAGTGACTATGATGCATCTGTCTGGAAGAGTGTCTTGACTGAAGAATGATTTTTTTTCCGGTGCATATTTTGAATTTCAATCTTTTCTTTCCTCTTCAATTTGAGAAAGGAAATGTAAAGATACAGTCCTGTGTTAAAAAACAACTCAGTACAAGTCTGCTTAAATTCTCCTCTAAGGTCTTTCCGGCCGCTGTTTGCACAATCTGTGAATCACCGGTAATATTTTGTTGTGTTCTCCAGAATAGTAGAGATGCTCACCACCATCACTTGAAATGAGCAGTGACAGCACACTGTCCTGCAGCCGAGAAAGCGATGGTGCAATTTTATCGGAGCTGTCGTCAGTCTCTCCATCATCCTCACAGTTGTCCTCTACAGTACAGTTGTTTCCTCGCTTCAGCATCGTCTGTTCTTTATTTCTTCACACTGATTCCTCCCTCATGTACGTGTTCCCATCCATCACATGTCTATATATATCACTCTGATACATGTGAGTGTAAACAGGAAGGTGTCTGACATGGAGAATTGTCCTAATGAAGGGGAAATATTAGTATCTAAGTATATAAGACATCAGGAAACTAATTTTCTTCTATTAGTAACATGTGAGGATGTTAAATATCTCTAATAAGGATCACAGAATAACTCAGTGTGAGGGAACTTTCTGTTCTAGCATGCTGCATATGGAGGTTATACAGGGTCAAGCATATGTCCTGAGGTCACTGTAGGGTTAGTGTTGAACTTTAGATTTCGATTAATCACTCCCTAGACACAAAAGATAGGTACATAACATAGAAGCATCTGCAGAGTTAGATAGAGTCGGACGACAAAGTGTAAACATATTTTGCTGTTTGTACACTATTGAATATTTAGGGACGTAGAGTAGTTGTAGTGCTGTGAAGATGGCATATAGATGAGCCAGAGAGGACAGCTTATTGAGGCAGTATCATGCCATGACAAGCGTATTGATAAATCCACCATTCTCCCTGATCAAGCCAAGACATCTTGGACTCCTGTGGACTTTCTCTCTGCTGACTGAACAGACCATGATGAATAAAACACTCAACAGTTGACAGTTTTAATAATGATTATAATACAGTGCTGAGTTTGGGCTTGGTGGTATAGATGTTATAAGTCAATATATGTCTCTGACAGAGCATAAAAACTTTTTATATTGTTTCATTTTTAAACACACACGTTTGTCTAAAATGTTTGCCATAGACTTTGCCTCTGTAATGTTCCAAAATATCTTCTTTGAAAGGAAAAAAAACTGGAATATTTATTTTATGTTTTCATCATCATTGAACTGCACTTTATTTTGTAACCTTTATGACAATAATAGCTCATCTCTACTTTCACATTATAATCATAGAGCCTGAAAACCACTTCAACAGCTATAGTAACTGTACCAATGTAAGCAGTGTTACAGTAGCTCGTTACAGGCATTTCATAACTAGGTTCAGGAACAAACACCACGCCTTGAACTTCACATCTCTCTGTCCTTATCTGTTCACTCTGATCCATAGAGCGACAAAGAGATGGTTCCCCCACTCAGTCTCGTCTCCCTCTCGGTTCCCTTCTGTCTTCCTGGCGCCAGCCGACACCAGTCGATCTCCGAACTCCTCCATCCATTAATGACCCCGATTTCTCCTCTCATGGCTTACTCCTCCATCTGCCTACCCTTCCCTCATCCCTCCTACCATCATCTCAGTTCACCCTTATCCACAACGTACAATAAACCTGTCTAAATTTAACTCCATAGCGGTGTGATCTTTGTTAGTGAATTACATGTCGTTATACCTAACATGGAGGTATAGATTGAGCCTTTAAAAATCAAGGGTATTGAGATAATTTTCAAATTAAAGGTTGTCGTAATTGAGGGTTTTCAATGACGGGAGGGGAATATAGTAGAGACAGAAAATACACTCAAATAACCTCTGAAATTTCTCCTTGCTTTATTCAGCGATGTTCAAACTTTGAAGTAAACTTCACACGATATACAAAAAATATTCCTATGCACAAAATAACAACAAAAATGGTTACTTGTGTACGCATATATAGTGGATCCACACCCAGTGCGCTATCAGTGTACAGTGGAAGGGGCAAAAGGTTTTAGTGTGCTGACCTTGTAGACTTAAATATGATGGGACTGTTGGGACGCCGTACACAATCTGAAGATTGAACATTTGTTACTATACAACTCAACACATGCAAACACAATCGCAAACTGTTCAAACCTTCGATGTTCCACGTCTCAGAGAGCAGGTCCACACTGAAAAGATCACTCTGTAGAGGCTTTCTCTTGTCTTGTCGTCCTGTGACTTCGCATATGTATTTTCAGGTTGTGTGAGGAGTAAAATCTTTTCTCGCACACGACACATTTATAAGGTCTTTCTCCGGTGTGAATCCGATTGTGTGTAATAAGAGCAGACTGTATACGGAAGTGCTTACCACAGTGGGGGCAACCAAATGGACGCTCGCCTGTGTGAATTCGCTGATGGACTTTAAGCCTTTGCAGCGTAATGTATTTTGCCCCGCAGTCCTTGCAGTGATAGGGTCTTTCGCCCGTGTGCAATCGCGTATGGACCAGAAAGGCACTCGAGTTGGAAAAGGCTTTTCCACATTCACTACACAGGTACGGTTTCTCCCCTTTGTGCACTCTGATGTGCTGCGTCAGCGAGTACGGCTGGTCAAATTTCTTATCGCAAAACTTACAGGCATACGGACGTTCCCCGGTGTGGAGTCGCAAATGAGTTTTCAGCACTTTTGGACACGGCAGCCCCTTGCCGCAGTAGGAACAAACGTACGGCTTCACTTCGGCGTGAGCTTGGAGGTGCTGCTCCAGACGGCGCTTCGTCTGGAAGGTCTTCTCACATTTGTCACAGCGGTACAGCTGCTTGAATGTCGGATGTTTGGCTCTTAGATGACGACTTAACATTATTGGTTTCCAAAAACTTTTGTGACATACAGGACATGTGTACTTTTCAGTTTCATCCACAGTGGAACGCAAGTTTAGCTTCATCTCTCCTTCGCTACAACTCTCCTGGACTCTGGTGCTGTCCACAGCAGGCTGCTCTGAGGTTTGACCCAAGAGTATGGCTTGTGTGTAAGTGCTTTGAGGGACTAAGCTGCTGGCACGATCTGCAGGGAAAAAACACAGAAAAAACAGTTAGGTTTTGTCTTTTTAGCATGTTTTTTAAACTTTTAAAGGTAATTAGCAGCTGGTAATACAGGAAAATATCTCCATAAGACACTGAGAATTCTTAGACTGTACTCTGTGTAAGAGCAGCAGCACTGAGGCATCGCCAAAAAGCTTTGAGCTGCTGTTATCAGTGTAACCAAAGAGAAACAAGAAGCACAGACATTTAAGTGAAAATTAATAATTACTTTCTAACATTACGTGTTAGATATCTCGTAAACTTAACGTGCTCACTGCTGTTACCTTCCACTGCAGCTTCTTCAGTGCATAGAGAGGACGTGTGTGGTGATGGCCCGCTCTCCTCAAACTGCGAGTTTGATGGATTGGGTTCAGTGGAACTGTCATCGGTCTCTTCATCACTGCTGTCTCCACTTTTTTCATCTTTTATACTCTCAATGTGACCTTCTGATGCCACTGACATCTGTTTAGATGCTAGTGTGGACAGGATGGTGTCCGACATGAAGGAGAATTCACCTACAACAGAAAACATTCATGTTAGAGGCAGAATTTGATATAAAGAGTGGTGTTTATTACCACTAATAGATGCTAACAAATCAAATCTCGTCATTTTTGTGCAGGATTTAACTCTATATTCAACAATTATTATAAGAAATAGGTATTAATCAAAGCATTAAAGGTGCCATGTGGAGTTTTCCTGTAAACAAACAAAAGTTTACATTAAGCATTACCAACCAAAACACATTGTGTGAATCCCAGAGCTCTAAGAAATATATGACTGCATTAACAATTATAAAATCCAGCATTGTTTACATCCATGTTTACTTGTTAGCAGTCTTCTTCCCTGTCTCTGCTATTTTACTTCTGCATCACAGTCACTGTTGATCAGTGGCATAGCATCTGGGCATCTGGGCATCTGGGCATGTGCATCTTCATGCACAACACAAACAAAACAGGGACACAGTCCCAGCAAAACAGCTCCATAACACTAACAGAGGACAAAAACGCCACAGGGACCCTTTAAATTAAACAGAACTTCAACAACACCGTAGCCCTTCACAAAATGCCAAATGTAAACAGGTCCTTACTTTGAATCAACTTTTTTCGCTGCTTTTGATCCTGCAGAATCTTCCTCAGATCGTCGTGATCAGAGATGAACTCGTCAAACTGGAAGTCGGAGGAAGACAGGTCAAACACGGAGGATACCTGGAAAAGTGAAAAAAAAAAAAAGTTGAACCTATAAACAAAGTTTGGTCACAAGGTGACTAGACATAACTCAATGCTGCTTACCTTTGAGAAACTTGGTACTGGGAGAAACTCTTCCAGTCTGTATAAGAACTCCCACATCAGGATCTGCAGCATTGTATCATAACGGCCTCCATACAGTGCTGGAAACACATCCTTACACAGGAATAATGGCATAAATGCAGGGTGTTACATCCTTATTAGGAAATAATACATCAACAAAACGAACAGCTTCAATACAGATGGACACAAACCAAAATATATCTGAGGGAGAACTCACCTTGAGAAATTTATCCTTTTCATATTTGTCACCGAGTAACATCTGAACCAGCTCCATAAATGTCGTCTTTGATATCTCCACCTCTCCATCATCTTGATCCTGCCACGAAGCCAAGGAGAGGTTTGTTTTCACACCTTTATCATCAGTTTTTCCATTCAAGTGTCTCCCTTATCACCAATAATAAAAACACAGTTAATTCAAATATGTCCTACCTTTTCGTCCTCAAAGGTTGTTGCACTCTTTTGGAAGATATCCAGGTGTTCCTGGATAGTTTTACAGTCGGGATCCTCCTGCTTTAGAAACTCCAAAATGCTCTGAAAAACACAACAAACACTATTTATATACATATATTTATGTTCCGTGGCGACAGATACACAACCATACAACAAAATACCAAATGAACACACAACGCATGTTATTATCCACACGCACTCACCCGAGCTCTCAGTCCCAGGATGAGCTGAGTCCTCTGCTTGTAGTTCAGAAGCTCTGGGACCATCTCCGTCACCAACGTGATGAACTCAGCCAGTTTGTCATACTGGTATACATTTCGCTCCAGGGCCACCTGCCACATGCAGGCTGACATCAGCCTCAGTGGAGGAACCAGGAGGCGCAGGGATGACAGAGGAAGATGAGGATCTGACAGAGGATGCAAGCAGAGAAAAGTAAAAAGTTGCATCCCAGTTTAAAGACATTCAACATGCAAACATACACTACCGTTCGAAAGTTTGTGGTCACTTGAAAGCATACAAGAAATTAGTTTAAATACTGTAGGACATATTGCAAAATGTGTGAAATAATGATTTTTAATTGAATAATAGATTCCTTCAAACTTGGCTTTAATCAAAGAATCCTCCATTTGCAGCAGTTACAGCCTTGCAGACCTTTTTCATTCTACTTGTGAATTTGTGAAGGTAATCTCAAGAGATTTCCTCCTTTGCTTACTGAAGCACCTGCCACAAGTTGGATTGGCTTGAAGGGCCCCTCTTACGTACCATACGGTCAAGCCGCTCCCGCAACAGCTCAATAGTGTTGAGATCTGGTGACTGTGCTGACCACTCCATTACAGACAGAATGCCAGCTTACTGCTTCTTCCCTAAATAATTCTTGCACCCAAAGCACAGCTCCAAATTGAGCTGTGCTTTAATCTTTCCTTTTTATTGGCCAGTCTGAGATATGGCTTTTTCTTTGCCACTCTGCCTAGAAGGCCAGCATCGCTGAGTCGCCTCTTCACTGTTCATGTTGACACTGGTGTTTTGCAGGTACTATTTAATGAAGCTGCCAGTTAGGGACCTGTGAGGCGTCTGTTTCTCAGACTAGATACTCTACTGTACTTGTCCTCTTGCTCAGTTGTACACCGGGGTCTCCCACTCCTCTTTTTGTCCTGGTTGGAGCCAGTTTGCGCTGCTCTGTGACGTGAATAGTTCACACAGCATTGTACGAGATCTTCAGTTTCTTGGCAATTTCTCGCATGGAATAGCCTTCATTTCTCAGAACACGAATAGACTGACACGTTCCAGAAGAAAGGTCTTTGTTTCTGGCCTTTTTGAGCCTGTAATGGAGCCCAACCCTCCAGACTCTCAGCTGGTCTAAAGAAGGCCAGTTGTATTGCTCCTTTAATCAGCACACCAGTTTTCTAATAACCAGTTAGCCATTTAAAATGATGAACTTGGCTTTGCAAACACAACATGCAATTGGACCACAGGAGTGATGGTTGCTGATAATGGGCCTCTGTAGATATTCCATTAAAAATCAGCTGTTTCCAGCTACAATAGTCATTTACACTATTCTCAATGTCTAAAATGTATTTTAGATCAATTTGATGTTATTTTTATGGGGGGGAAAAATTGCTTTTATTTTGAAAACATGGAATTTTCTAAGCGACCCCTAACTTTTGAACGGTAGTGTACATCTATTGTGTAGATTATCAACACGTTTGCATGCTTGAGTTGGTCTCACACATCAACCTTTGCCTGTGTAACCTTTAGCCTTTAGCCGACCAACAGGAGCCGCTGTTTGTTTGGGAGCAGGCTAACGCTAGCTGCCACCAAGCCCGTAGCTCGCTGAAAATACCAGCTGTGCCTCACATAGCTTCAGTCATACAGCTACCTCCATCACTGCCATGAGTAGAAGCACAAAGAGTCAAACATACCTCGATATTTGGCCATTTTAGGAGCGCCCAAGATATTTAGCTTAGCTTATTTGCGAACTATTGCAACTATAAGAAGCGAGTTGAAAGTACCCTGTGATCGATCGTTTTATTTTGGAAGACTACACATGCATTTGTAGATAATGTTTCATATAATTGCCAAAGCAAACATTTTTAGAGGAATGTGTAGCCTAGCTAACTTGCGTCCCGCCAGCACCAACAATGAAACATCCGGTTCACGTCCTTCAAAATAAAGGTGCTAGCGCTACAACATGTTTAATTAGGCATGAATCACGTCAAAATTCTCCTCCTGTCCTGTTCCAAATACCTTCATTGAATGTTAGTTTGCTCTTTCTTTTAGTGGATACTTAACCAATTATAGTACAGTGAGACCCTGTTGTTAAAATAATAACATTCAAAGTATCCGATTTTCTTCTGAAAGCGTGAGACGTATAACGGAAGTCGTGTGGTTGCTATGGGAGTACAGGTGCTCTGTCGGTTTCCGGTTTTCAAAATAAAACATCTAAAAAAACTCAACAATGTATCTTTTTGTCTATAGTCGTTTTCAAAATAAAACGTCATCTAAAAAGCTCAACAATGTATCTTTTCTGTCTATGGTCGTTGTAAAAATCTGATTTGGAATTTGCTCGATTGTTTGTCTCATGTGTGGTGCGTTTTATGTAACAGTTTGTATGAAACGTTTTTAGAGAAATTGATTAATAGCCTACGTGCATTGAATTTAATAATTTAAAAATACGACCACACCAGTGTGCTGAGCATACAGTTGAACCTGCTGATAATTTGGAGGTCTACTAGGTGATATAAAGTTTCAGAGCAGGAACATTAACTCAAAAGAACAAGATTAGGAATTTTATGATTGTTTCTATCTGACCATCCACTCTTTGTACAGTAGGTGGAACAGTATGTCTTAAGTAAAAATTCTGGCACACCTGTGGCTGAATATATTGAACCTATTCAGTGGCTAAACTTACAGAAAAATAAAGTTGTGTTTATAATCTTTGGTACACATTCATTATGGTCATACACATTATAAACCCTATGGAAAGTATAAACCCTATGGAAAGAAGTTTATTATAAGTAATACTGAAAGCCTGACCGGTAAATCCAATATTATCTGATATTAGGATGCAGATGGATCGGCATCATGTCAGCCAAGTACAGATGATGTTTGAAACAGTGTCACCATTACATAGTTTATCCACCAGAGAGTAGTATATAGTATATTTTATTGACCTACTGTATATTCTCTATCTCAAGGATTATCACCTTGACATACTGTAACTCTAAACATAACAACACTAACCTAAGCTAATAGTAAACATAATGGTATCTTAAAACATGAGGTACATTTACATACACTCCAACGTGTAATATTTGAGTGTCCCAAGTCCATGTTTATATACATATTTACATACATCCATGTTGGTGAAATGGAAATGCACCTATCATCTATCCTTTAAAATACTTGCTAAATGTTCTTGTGGACTTTAAGATGTATTTTCATGTTGGACTTTTGCGAAAACATCTTGTGACATGTTAAACACTGGTGGGGTTTCTCTCCTGTGTGAGTCCTCATGTGTTTCTTCAGTCCTGAACTGCTGTGGAACGATTTGTCACACTGTGAGCAAGAATACGGCCTCTCTCCTGTGTGGAATCTACGATGTACTGTCAGTTGTACATCTGTGGCAAAACCTTTTTCAGAGGAATCACACTGATAAGGCCTCTCCCCTATGTGAGTGTGCCAATGCAACAGCAAGGTCCCGGGTCTACAAAAGGACATATGTGCCAGTGACATGTACTGGACAGGTACGGTTTCTCTTTTTTATGCATCCTGAGGTGCACAGTGTGCGGATACAACTGTGTGAATTTCTTGTTGCAAAATGTACAGGCACTCACCAGTGTGAATGCAAACGGCCTCTCTCCGCTGTGATGCCGCAGGTGAACTGTAAGCAAAGCCTGGGAACCAAATCTCTTCTCACATAGACTGCAAGCGAACAACAGGACTTTGGGCTTAGAGTGAATAAGGACATGCTGATTCAGGTCTTTTTGGCTTTTATAAGACTTGTTGCACTGAGTGCATTTGAATGGCCGTTCCGATGATTGAACAACGTGATGTTTTTTCAAGGAGGAACGAGATGCAAAAGTCTCCAGGGCCACACTCCAGGCAGGTGTTGTTACTGGCTCTTATGGCGTTCTTGCTGACATCAGCTCTGCTTCCTGTCAATGACTGGTTCCCTCTTTCTTCTGATGGCTCCTTATTTCTACTCAGATCCAGATGTTCCTTCTTGCTTTCCACTGAGCATCTGGGTGCCTGAAAGGCAGCTTCACCAGCTGTTTCTGCCAATAGGAAACAAGAGAATTAGCAAGATTTTGTCCGAACCAGAGTGAGAATATTTTACATTACTCAAAAAGTCCTGTACAATACAAAAGATGCTCATCATCATCACCTGCCTCGCCAGCTTCTTCAGAACATGAGATGAAGTCAGTGGTGACAGCTCGTACTCGTGCAGCCGAGAGTTTGAATTAGTTTCAGTGGAGCTGTCGTCTGTCTCTTGATCATCCTCGAAAATGTCTTTCATGCTACAACTGTCTTCTTGCTTCGCTGTCTTCTGTTCTGGCGTTTCTTTGCTGTCTACATCTTCCCCATCCGTTTTTTGATCAAAATGATCTTCAGATTCTGCCGAAGTCTGTTTAGACACGAGCGTGGAGAGAATAGTGTCTGACATGAAGGTGAATTCACCTGAAAAACAGACATAAGACTAGAATAAATGGATATTACAGATAATTTTAAAACAGAGTTCTGGTCATTCATAAAGTATCAGTCAGTCAACCTTCTCCATCGTCTTTAACAATTCAAGGATGAGCTGAAGAATAAAGTGAAACCTTTATGATTAACTTTCAAAATAAAATGAATGAATGAAAAACAAAAATAGCTTTACTTGTGGAAGTGAAACTGGAGCTGAGACGTTCATCTCTCATCAGCTGCTGCAGTGATAAGAGTTGGTGTCGGCTAGAACTCTGAATATTAAATTTAGACATTATAAAGCTGACTTAGTGATATAGCGTCCATTTGTTACCAGTTCCCATTTAAAGATTCACTTATTGTATTTATTTGATTTTTATTTCACTGCATATAATGACGAATGACAAATCTTCATTAATCAAAGTTTGCCTGAGGATATTTCTTCTATGCAGAAACTGGGATCAGTATATTGAGAATTAACTTTTCAGGTAATAAGACTGATTAATTTGATTTCTTTAAATTGAAGGTGCTGCCCCAAAGAACGAGTGCACTTTATTCAGATAAAAGTAGCTATCCCACTACAAACTTATCAGCCATGCATGATTTCATAGCACGTTGATGATCTGTAGCACTTTACTCCAGTTCACAACGACAGAGCGCCGAGCGCCAGAGTGCTGTAGCAATTCAATCGACTGAATCAATCAGCCAACAGCTTTGCCATTATGGAAGATCAATTAAATCACTACACATTTCACTATGACAGTTTGTTTGTATAGCCTCACTCATTGTCTCAACAAGCTTCAAAGGCCAACAGTAATCCATCCATTATCTATAACTGCCTGAGGATTGCAGGGGACTGGAGGAGGAACCCACACATACATTAGGATAACATAAAAACTCAAACTGACCAACAGTCAGCCTGTAATAATTTGCACTTTCTGATATCCAGTTGGCATTTTCCTTTTCATTCCTCAAGTCCACCTTGACTGTTTTCTCTCCACAAATATAAGAGCAGTAAAGATACCCACAGACTGTCTTGATATCCACATTCACTCACTCGAGCTCTCAGTCCCAGGATGAGCTGAGTCTTCTGTTTGTAGTTCAGAAGCTCTAGGACCATCTCTGTCACCAACGTGATGAAGTCAGCCAGTTTGTCATACTGGTATACATTTCGCTCCAGGGCTACCTGCCCTGTGCAGGCTGACATCAACCTCAGTGGAGGAACCAGGAGGCGCAGGGATGACAGAGGAAGAAGATGATCCAATAGAAGGTAGAGGTAGACAGAGAAACAAATGAACAACAAATTATTAATTTGTACAGTCTCAAACCTTAAAGCAGATGCACAACAATATTATATTTATCACACGGTAGCATTTTTGACAGTTATATTACATCTTCAATCACATTCAATCACATCTTGCAATAACTACAGTAAATATGTGTTGTAGGGCTGTAATTAATGATTATTTTCATTGACAGTCTGGCCATTATTTTCTCAATCAATTAATCTTTAATTCTATTAAATGTCAGAAAAGCCCAAAGAAATTTACAATGATATAACTGAGAAAAATAGCATATCTTCACAACTTTATCAAGCTGTAACCAGAGAATGTTTGGTGTTTTTAATTCATAAATTACTTAAATGATGATCAAAAGAGTTGCAAAAGAGATTTTTTTTGTCTTTTGTCTACAAGCGATGAATTGTTCTTTCAGGCTGTAATCTTTTAAGTATGATAGATAGTTGGAACCCAAGAATTTCATTATTAAGACAATGAATATAATATAAAGATCATTAACTTGTCAAGTAGTGCATGCAGTATAATTTTCTTTCTCTGAATTTATTAGCCAGATGGGATTAATGGATAGCATTTAGTTTCTGCTCCACACTCCACAAGCAGAAGGTGGCGATAATGAGCCAATTTTCCTGGCTGCTTTAGTCTTTAGTGGATTTTAGATTCAATTCCTGCAAAGAAATACTCAGTAAATCTTACACACTGGACTTTTAAAGGTACAGTGTGTAAGATTTAGTTGCATCTAGTGGTGTAATCGCTGCATTGCAATCTCCTCACATCACCCTCACCATCCTTGTTTAAAGGAGAAGGAACACTTGAAAGACCCCGTCTAGAGTCAGTACTTAGTTTGTTTGTTCTGGGCTACTGTAGAAACACAGCGTTTCAACGTGGCAGCCTCCATGGAAGAGGAAAAGGATATATATATATATATATATATATATATATATAAATTTCTAAAGATATTTTTTGGGCTTTTTGAGCTTTATTTGATAGAGACAGCTTGAAGAGTGACAGGAAATGTGGGGAGAGAGAGATGGGGAATGACATGCGGGAAAGAGCCACAGGTCAGATTCGAACTCTGGGCCGCTGCGGCAAGGACTGAGCCTTTGTACATGGGGCGGATGCTCTACCGACTGAGCTAAACAACACCCCGAAAGGATATTTTTTAAGTAACAAAAAAATATATATTATTTTCAAGTGATTATAAAAGCATGAAATCACAGTTATGAATATTATATTGCACGTCTGCCTATTTCTGAAAATAAAGGCCCCAAATCTTACACACTGGACCTTTAAACAGATTTAACAGGGACAATGCAAGGACACTCCGCAGCAGAAGGTGGCGGTAATGAGCCTGATCCGCGCTGGTTGTCAGTCCAGGGAGGGAAGGAGGGAGCCGCTGTAGTACAACAACAACAACCCCAACTCTTCTCTGAACTTAGCGGTACATTTCGACCAAATTAAACTCTACTGCGGCCAAGCAGAACTACTCAGAACCGTTTAATGTTATTAAACGTGTTATATAATCGCTCTCTAATACGTAGTTACAAGCATACTCGGTTTAGATACAGACCTGCTGGACCTTTTGCCATTTAAGGAGCGCGTTAGCTTAGCTTAGCTTTGGTAACCGTTAGTAGCAGGAAAGCGGAGTTGACAGCTTGTCAGTCAACTTGTACGACCTGTTTATTTATATTTATACGTCCAACACAAATGCTTTCAAGGATAGTGAAGCTTAGCTCACGTTTTAGGCAGAAAAAAATGAGTCGTTAAAAAAAAAAAAAAAAACACTTCCGGTTCCCTGCTTTCAAAATAAGAGACCAAGTGAGTTCATCACAAGTTAACACCTAGTTTTGCTGACTTGAAGAAAATGGAGAGCAAGGAGTTGTGTGGCAAGTAGTTTCTGTCAAACATAACTTTTACATATGTACATATATGTGTGTATACACACTCACAGATGGGTGACACGTTAGAGGAGAAACATAAACAAGTCTTGTCAAAATGGCTTCAGAAAAATGACTCCACCCTCAAAAAAGCAAATAAAAATGCATGTTTATTCATAGTATCATACTCCATTTTACATATGGGTGACTTTAAGTATGTAGTTTAAATATATTTATGCTGTACTTTTACTTGCAACTTTTGAACACAGGAGCTGCAGGACCACTTCAGCACTCCTTGTCATCATATATACCAATCAGCCATAACATTATGACCATTGAAATTATCTCATTATCATGGTACCTATCAGGGGGTGGAATATATTAGGCAGCAAGTAAACATTTTGTTCTCAAATTTCATGTGTTAGAAGCAGGAAAATTGGCAAGTGCAGATAAACCTGCAGTGATCAGTACCTATCAAAGGTGGTCCAAGGAAGGGACAGAGACGTGGACGGCCAGGGTTCATTGATGCACATGGGGAGCGAAGGCTGGCCCGTGTGGTCCAATCTAACAGACGAACTGTAGCTCATATTAAAAAAAGTTAATGCTGGTTCTTGTAGAATGGTGTCAGAACACACAGTGCATCACAGTTCGTCGTCCACAACAATGGACATGTGGGTATCAAAACTGGACCAAAGAGCAATGGAAGAAGGTGGCTTGGTCTGATGGATCACATTTTTTCATTTAAATCACGTGGATGGCACCAGGATGCACTATGGAAAGAAAGGTGGCTGGTGGTGGCAGTGTGATCATCGCAGTTTGTTGCGTATGGGACTGTGTAGCTGCAGACAAGTCAGGCCAGCCCCTGCTGTACTGCAGAAAGCACCAACAATGGGTATGTGAACATCAGAACTGGACCACAGAGCAATGGAAGAAGCATGATGCTCTAGCAAATCTTGGGTCTTGCCATTCACATGGATGTTATTTTGACACGTACCACCTATCTCAGCATTGTTGCAGAGCACGTACACCCTTCCATGGAAACAGTATTCCCCGGTGGCCTCTTTCAGCAGGATAATGCGCCCTGCAACAAAGCAAAGAGGGTTCAGGAACGAGTTCAGTGTGTTGATTTGGTCTCCAAATTCCTCAGATCTCACTCCAATCGAGCGTCTGTGGGATGTGCTGGACAAACAAGTCCAATCCATGGAGTCTGTACCTCGCAACTTACAGGACTTTTGCTAACGTCTTGGTGCCAGATACCACAGCACACCTTCAGAGGTCCAGTGGACTCCATACATTAACAGGACAGGGTCAGGATATTCCCTCAGTTGGTGTTTTGAAGGCCATAGCATTTGAATAGCATCATTTCAAAACCTTTCAGTGACTGCTTGTATCAGCTTGTTATCACTGCTGTAATAAACATCAGCACCTCAGGTCATACTCAAAGCCACTCTGGGCACATTTTAGTAGAAGAGGATATTTTTGGAGATTGTTCCCTCAGTTTTATGACAAAGATTTGCAGTCAGGGCCGAGCAGGAATGCTTTGATGCACCTCCCTAATGGAAAGGGCGTTCTCCATGTAGTCCCAGTTCATCCCGTAGATGTGAAGATGTGCTCGATCAGATCTATCAGAGCCACTCATAAATTGTAAGCTTTGGTGAGAGAGGTGAAAAGTTCAAAATCGCAGCTTCAGA
Organism: Sciaenops ocellatus; assembly: GCA_033000465.1. Lineage (NCBI taxonomy): Eukaryota > Metazoa > Chordata > Actinopteri > Sciaenidae > Sciaenops > Sciaenops ocellatus. The sequence continues at coordinate 11,727,620 of CP136889.1, forward strand.
AATCCAAAAATCCCTACACACCGTAACAAGCCCATCATTCACTCAGATGAATGAGATTGTATGAATTGTTACACATGAATTAAAACAGGCCAAACAAATGTTGATTAAACAATTTAAGAAACAGAAAATGGACAAGTTTGTCAAGAGTGAGAAAATTTGCCCAAATGGACATAAACGTCCAGTGACAGATGAGAGGTAAAGACATGTATAGAGGTGCAGTGCCTCGTCTCATCATTTTTATATAACGTCCTTTTACTTGATATTTTTACATTTATGTAACTTTGCTAAAGTTAAGACCTTTACTTCACTTAAAATTACTTTAAATAGATATTTTCCACACGGCAGAGTCAACAGGTGTTTCCAATGATACTAATTAAGGTTCAGAGACTTTCCAGTGAACCAATAGCAGCACCCTGCCTCCGTTTGACCTGAATGGAAGGGGACCTTAATTAGTATAATTGGTAACACCTGTGTTGTGTTTACCTACTATTTCATGTCAAATGGCTGCTGTGAAAAAGGTTTATTGTGGTATTTCCACTTTTACTTAAGCAAAATATGTGAATACTGCTTTCAGCACAGCGCAGGTACTGCACCTCCATACACACCCAGACCTCTCCTTCAACTGGCCAGACCTTTGCTGAATGGAAAGCCAATGGCGCCATCCAGCGTTGTGAAGTCTGAGTTGCCTCGCTTGATCCGGTCTTCGTCAGCCAACCAGGAAAGAGGGCTTGCCGTGATCTGGACTGAGGCGGATGAGACCAGAAACCTTTGTTCTGTCTCTCCTCCCAAATGCGAGACTAGAAAACAAGAGGCTGTCAATGCGCCCTTCACAACTGCGCTCACATTTTGTGGGTTGGCGACCGCAGATGGATGTTTTATCAATCAGAAATTAACAGATTTTTATTTATTTGGCATATTAGCATTTTTTTCCCCTGATCGCTACAACCCGAGGGGGACATCTGGACGTGTGTTTTTTTTTATCTTTTATTTTTTTATTATTTTCTGTCAGCTGCTAAATGGAAATAAAACGCGGGGCTGAAAGTGGAAGCAGTCAAGGTGCGTGCACGCTAATGACAAATCAGTTTGACAATGATCCCTGATCTGTGCTGTCATCAGTTAGTTTAACGCAAATTAACTGCTTAATATCTGCATGATATTCCTGCAGTGTACTAACTGATCATCTCAGGTGCATCACTCCATCAGGGACTCATTGGTGTGACACAATAGTTCCCTTTTAGTATTGTTAAGAAGAATATTACAGTTAATTTTTCTTATATTATCAGTCTGTCAGAAATTCAATGGGCTGCTCAGCTGTAGGTGTGAGTTTGTTTTGAGTTTGATGGATGCTGCTTGTCAGTGCACCTGAGAGCACAACTGTCATGTCATTATTTCAGCCAGCACTTTGCCACTATAAATCAACTTCACTAATGCATAATGTGCTGTTGGACAACATGTATGGTGTCAGGGGTGGGATGTTGTTGGCTCAGACTGCATGTTCAAGCGCTGATGAATTATATGTACTGTCATTTAAGTGAGCTTTGGCTCATTTTTCTTGTGTAAAACAACAGCATTCAGTTTAGTAGATCTAAAAACTACTTGGTTTCCAACTGAGCCGACACACACGTCATAAGGGAAAGATTAATCATAGTAATAATAATAAACTGAGCTAATAACTGTACCAAAACAATAAACAAGACAAATATTCAAAGCAGGTCCATTTTTAACAGCTGCTGCAGCATAAAAATCTGAACATGTTAGAGAAGCTACATTATTTAGCCATCACCCTTCATGTGAGGAACCTTCATGTTTTAGTTGTTCACTTTGAGATGTTTCCCTTTCACACGTAGGAGTAAGCAAAATCCTTGATTGCGGTGTATGTGATTTTACTTTGCAAGTTTATTATCCACTAATCAGCCACAACATTATCACCACCTGACTAATGTTGTGTAGGTCCCCCCTTTTGCTGCCAAAACAGCCCTGACCTGTCGAGGCATGGACTCTGCTAGACCTCTGAAGGTGTGCTGTGGTATCTGGCACCAAGATGTTAGCAGCAGATCATTTAAGTCCTGTGAGTTGTGAGGTGAGGCCTCCATGGACGTCCCACAGACGCTCGATTGGAGAGAGATCTGGGGAATTTGGAGGCCAAGTCAAGACCTTGAGCTTGTTGTTGTCTTCCTCAAACCATTCCTGAACCCTCTTTGCTTTGTGGCAAGGCGCGTTATCTTGCTGAGGGAGGCCATCAGGGAATAGTGTTTCCATGAAAGGGTGTACACGGTCTGCAAAAATGCTTAGGTGTCAAAGTAACATCCACATGAATGGCAGGACTCAAAGTTTCCCAACGGAATATTGCCTAAAGTGCATTGCCTCGGCTTGCCTTCTTCCCATAGGGCATCCTGGTGGCTAGAGTCAGTCGGATCATTTTACACTTTTTCTGATTCACTCACTAAACAGATCCAGATCTTATGAGTCCTTTGAGTCATTTGAGTCAGTATGTCAATAATCATTTAAATTCTACCAGTGAAACATAAGCCCCACTGTCTTGGACTACAAACAGGCTAAATGAATTCAAATTTGAGAGCTCTTCCACGAGGGGGTCACTCTGGAAATTTTCATCTTATTAAAAAATTATGAAACATTAACTATTAGGCTGTAAGTAGTTCCAAATGTTTATATTCAGCTGACACACAAAAAATATATCTGCAATGCTTGTGAGTAAGTTACTAGGTTAACCTACATAGCAGTATTTCTTTTACATTCCATCATCTTGGTTATTGCTGTATTTGACTCCTTACATTTGACTGGGGGAAGTCTGCACAGTATGCAGAGCATGACAACACCACTCCCTGAAATCCACTGAAGAGTCTGAATCTGTCTTGTTAAAACCAAGTTCAAACAGCGAATCTGGGTCACCTGGGTCTGCTGAATCAGCGATCCACGGGTCTTTCGTATCTCTCCTATGTTTCCGGCTCTGTAGGAAGTACCCTCTAATCCAGATCTACCAATCTGCTGGATCTGCTATGTCTTGTGCCGTGTAGAAAGTGCTACTGAGGAAGTTCCCCTGATTTACTCGTGCAGGATGCATCTGTGGATCTGGATCCAGATCTGTGACACTGGTTCTGAGTCTGCAGGAAGTTACGCTGATCCACTGCCAGCCCGAAGGAATTGATAACAGTGGCAATAACTGCTTATTGTCTATGATAATAGCAGGATTTCTGGCAGCTACTTAGGTGGATGGACTGGGGTATGTTGTAATGATGATTGTACAGGTTAAGTATTGTACAGGAGAATAGTGAATGACACAATTTGTCGCTTTAATTTTTATATATGACCTGGTGTTAGGCGGGTGTAGGACAGTAAGGATCCAGGTGAATGTTTCAGATGAATAGCAATTCATACACCACTACTGGTGGGATGTGCTCTTCAGGTAAGCGACACACAAGCACCGGCCATCCGCGTGATGTAAAAGAAAACATGATTCATCAGATGAGGCCACCTTCTTCCATTGCTCTCATTGGTCCAGTTCTGATGTCCACGTGCCCATTGTTGATGCTTTCGACAGTGCACAGGGGTCAGCATGGGCTGGTCTAGCTACACAGCCCCATACACATCAAACTGGGCTGCACTGTGTGTTTCCTGACACCTTTCCATCAGAACCAGCATTAACTTTTTCAGCAATTTGAGCTACAGTAGCTCGTCCCTCGACAGGCCAGCCTTTGCTCCCCATGTGCATCAATGAGTCGGTTCACTGACCACCAGGTACGGACCACTGCAGACCGCAAGAGCTGCTCCTTCCTCTAACACATCAACGTCTAATATATCCCACCCACTGACAGGTGCCATGATAACAAGATAATCAGCATGATAATCAGTGTCAGTGATTATCATGTTTGTGACTGATCGGTGTATATTGTGATGTCGTAAATTTCTAAGAAATCAGTCAAGAAAATAGCTGTCAAAACAAGCTCAGTTTCATGGCTTTTCTCAGGCTTTTGATCTTACCGCATAATCTTCAGCAGATGGAGTTATTTGCATAAAAAATGGTTAAAATTACAAGATGATTGTGTCTGCGTCAAATACAACTACGATGATGTTACTGAAAAATCATCAGACGATAGATTGGGAAAAGTCTTTCCTTTAAAAAACTCTGATGTAACCAATAGATTTTTGTTCAGGTGCTTCATGTAACCTGGTTATTGGGTTACCTGTCTTGGGTTGCTTACTCACACTCTTGTTTTCTATCAGGTTGTTTGTAATTTGAAACACTCACTGCTGCCTGTTGATGCACTCTGGAAAATGGGTCAGATCAGACTAGTTTTAATTGTCAGTGATTTGCTCACTTTGTCTCCAGGTAATGATCTTCCAGTCCACTATCTACGCCTCCTGGCCCCGCCTTTGCAGCTTTTATCAGCTGCAGTGTGGCAAGTAGTGCAGCAGGGACTTGTGGACCACTATGGGATGCTGGAGGAGTTTGTTACCATGGTGACGGAGCTGGTCCCAGAGCTGATGAGCTACAGTCAGAGGGCTCAGCTCATACTGGGACTCAGGTCCAGGGTCAGTATTTATCACTGTTTGAGGTGGCACTTGTGCTTATTTTAGGTTGTTTCCTGTTAATAAAAACCAAGAGATGAATTTCAAATTAATAATCAATGTTAATCAGCTAATTAGTAGATAGTAACTATGTAAATTCTGTGTTACAGATACAGTTTAGATAACCTCAGTGCTGATTTGGATTTGTGACATGAGTATTTTCTCTCATTGGCTGGGATCCAAAAGTCTGAGAACACATTAAAAATATCTTCACGTAAAACTGGAAATAATTCAAAAGTTTGAGGATTCAGAAAGTAAGTAAGTGTTTCTAAGAGGGCACAAACTGGATCAGCATCCACCATCAGAAAGGCCAAAAGTGACCCCACCATCAGAAGAGCAATACATCAGGCTTAGTTCCCTGAGAGCTAGAAAAGCATCTTCATCATAAATACTATTACTGTTATTATACTGTTACAGGAAAATATATGCACGATTTAAATCAGTAAAAGTTCTGTCAAAAGAAGGCTGTCTTGTCGTCCCAGAGGATGAATAGCAGTTTTTAAAACACTTCTCAGGAGATGAAACAAGACCCAATGCTTGAGGTAGACTTAGAAATACCAGAATGTCACAGTGGAATTACTGATGAATCCAAATTTATGGCAGTAACAGAAGTGAAACACAGTGGTGGGTATATTTCAGTCTGAGGCTGTTTTTCCAACTCTGCAGTTGAACACATTTTTTGAACTGACTACACCCTGACCAAGGAGAAGTACTAGTCCACCTCTGGTTTGCATCTTTGTGGAGAATGATTCGTACTACAGCAGGGTGATAACCTTGAACCACCTCAAAGCTTTGCAAGAACTACTTGACCAACCAAATACTAAGATATTCTAAAATCTTTCCAAATACTGAGTAATTTCTACTCCTACACCATCAAGAGCATCCAAACAGCAGACATCACTGGCTGGTACAGAAGCAGCACAGAACAAGACCACAAAGCTCTGCAAAGAGCAGTTCACTCAGCTGAACGTACAATAGGTTGTGCTTTACCCTGCCTTAAAGACATTTATACCAGACGCTGCAAAAATAAGGCTAAGAGGATCATTAAGGATCCCATCCATCCGGATAACGGCCTTTTCTCCCTGCTGCTATCAGGAGGAAGGTTCCGGATACACCAGGCCAGCACTGAGCGGCTCAGGAAGAGCTTCTACCCTCAGGACCCTCGAATCCTAAATGAGGACACTGCCTAAAACTTAAAATACTTTTCTGAATTACTTATTTTACTTATTGCTTATTTAGTTCCATTAACACTATATTCACATTGCTTCAAACAAATGGAAAATAGAAATATCTTGGCTAGTGGTCTCAGATTTTTGAACCCCACTGTACATCTGTACACATCATTTATGTACCACGACTGTTTAAATGTGATGTATTTGATGTGTGTGTGTGTGTGCGTGTGTGTGTACATTCAGCTGGTGCTGGAGATGTGTCGAGGTGAGCACCCAGTAGACATGCAGACCATTCAGCCACATCTGGACAGAATTAAAGCTCCTATCAGCACTGCCAAGGATCACCATGTAAGTAAACATCGAGTGGAAGTTTTCTGGGTCAGTTATTGACTGATTGACTCTTGACTGTTGGGTTGTTAATGTCAGGAGTGCACAGTGTTCTCCAGTGAAAGAAATTTCTAAAAGTCAGAAACAGGAGGCTGTTATGCTGTAAAATGTTGACTACAAATACAAGAGTTTGCTGTCCTTTTCTTTGATTTGAGCATTTTTGTGTTCACGTGTGTGTAACAGGTAACCATCAACCAGGTGGAGGAATCTGAGGTGAACTTTGTGGAGTTGGTGCATTCATTATTGGAGGATCCCTCTGAAAGAAAACACTTCTTCCAGGTATGGCACTCACTCCTTAATGTGTTGTTTTACTTTCCATTTGGCAGAGCAGGAAATGTTTTTATTTGCGCCTGCATATAATAGTTTTTCCATCAGCACTCAGGCTGACTTGACTGCGTTTAACACTACTCTTATAGACTGTACTATCAGTACAAAACAGTACAGAACATTTCATTTCCTCTGATCTGATTATCTCTCCTAGTGGTTCTGGTTGTGGTGATCTGAATTTGCTCTGGTGTTCTCTGCGTACACAGAGGGACTAGTTATAACTCTAACAGTAATGATGGCTACCAAACTGGCCTGCCAGTCTTCATCATCACGACACAAGAGATGGCGCTTTAATCGAATCGCTAGATGCAGATGTGACAGAAAGGAACATCCTGAAAGCAGCTGCACCATTTCAGGAGTTCAAGGTTTTGAAGCGCCTGTGCCAAACACAATATTTGAAACACGGTCAGTGAGTGCAGTGAGCATAGCCGTGCTGTACATCAGTGCAAATCAAACAACCCCTCCACAAACGCATACTGCAGCAGTGAACTCACTGGGTCAGGACACAGTTTCCCAACAGCAACTCATCTTAAATGTATCTCTCTCTCTCTCTCTCTCTCTCTATCTCTTCATCTGTCTGTCTCTCGTTCTCATCTGCAGGAAATCTTTCCCGTATATTTTGGCCCAAAATATGATGCAGCACTTGAGATGCTGGTGTGGGAGTTCATATCAAGACTGGAGGAGCTGATGCCAGTTCCAGACTTCACACAGGTGCCATGTTTTTTTGAACTCTCTGAAATCAGCCAACTGCATGATCATAGTCATAATAATATTACTACCTCCTTGTTATCTTAATTGCTTTTAATGTATTTCTATTTATTTGTTTGAATTGGCATGAAGTATGTTGTGTACACTCCCCACCACCCTATGAGCATCCCTTCTAGTGCTGTTATCAAGGCATTTTCAAACAGGCACATTATTCAAAGCCACACTGCTGCTTGCATTCATGCTTATGTAACAGCTCATATTTTGGCTACCGTTCTATCCCTATTTTGTTACCTGCCCACTGCAGTGTTGATGTGAAATGAACTGCTGCCTGGGGAGGTTGTCAGGCACCCTTGGGAGGTCTGCACTACTTGTTTTGTCTCTGCCGTTTATCCCACCGTCAGAACAACACAAGTGTAACACAAGACAATAGCTCCGGCATTATTTCAAACTGAATCGCTTTGTTGTTGTTGTTTTTTTTTAATAGGGCATATACAGTAGCTTCAGTGCAGGGGCTCATCTGTCTGCACCACTGACCCAGAGACAGATATAGAGGAGGGTTAACCGGGCACAGGTGCAATACAGTGTCCCAGTGGACTGCTTCCTCCTCTGTACCAAACAGTGTAGCAGAATAGCAAAAATAATAAACTTATTTTTCATTTGGACTCTCCGCGGACCTCTTACTAAAGCCAGTAACTTGATCTGTCTTCTCAGTTGGCAGCTTTGCTCGGAGACGCTCCGTCATTCCTAGGCGATTGTTTACAATCCGTTTTCCCGCCAGAGGACATGAAGGCTGTACTTGAACACCACAGAAACCTTGGCCACTTTGAAGAGAAAGGTACTGTACACCCCTGGTTATAACAGTGATAAACAGTCAAACAACAGTTTAGAAGTCCTCGAACAATTGCTTTTCCTTAATTCTCCATATGTCCTAAATAATGAGTTCCAAAGCAGATATTATTTACTATAGGTTGTCTCACAACACAGCAGAGGAAACCAAGTACTAAGAGGGCATCTTTGTCATGCTCAATTCAACAGAGTTTTTCTTGTGTTTAGACCATGCTGGGGTCTAATTATCCGTGTATTTTCTCATTTGTAGATCCTAGATTATTACCAATGGATGACTGCATCCTCTCCTCCCTGTCTCTGCCTCCTGGGACCAAATCTGTCATGAAAACCACCGCTTGCTCACCTGCTCTCAAAGATTCAAACCCTCCAGAGCACAAAGAAAGTCTCGACGCTCCCTTCAACACAAGCAGCCCAGAGAAGGCGAGCAGGAGGAGCTCTGAGACAGCGAGACAAAGACCGAAGGACACTAGAGACTCGGGCAGTTGGCAGCTGCGGGTTAGAGGCGGGAACATTTCTCAGGAGAGGAAAGCGCAAGACACAATTAGCGAACAGCCATGTGATGAAACCATAGACCTCACTGCATCTAATGAGACTGCGGACACAGATTCAGCAGCTGATGACAACAGCCAAAGCTTGAGGGGAGGGCGGATTCTCAGGAAGAGGAAGCTGAGCGGAGGTGTGGACGTTCCCACAAAACAGCCTGTGGAGGCAGCAGCTTTCTTGTAAGATTGTTAGAAATGTTTGTCCATTTGTTCAACACAAACACACAACCGTGAGGTTTCCTGTTGTTTCATCAGTGACATGTTTCTAAGGATGGTAGTGTTGGTCTGTTGGTCCATCATTTTGATCTATGTTGAAGTATCTCAACAACTTTTGCGTTGATTGCCGTAAAACTTGATACATAATAGGCAGAGGATGAAGCCTGGTATCTCTGGTGATCCCCTGACTTTTACTCTGGAGCTACCAGCAGGTTTACTTAACTTTTTAGTAAAATATCATCATAACCAATCGATGGATCTAATAATTTGGCATATCTGTGGTGTCAAAATTTTCACATTCTGTGTAATATCTCAACGTCTCCTTTTGAGTGAAATGTCTTGCTAGCTGTTGGATGGATTGTCATCAAATCTGTACCCAGTTTCATGTTCAGGATGAATTATAACTTTAGTACTACCTTAACAAAGTAGCAAAATAACATCAGCATGCTAGTATACTGATATTTAGTTAGCATTAAACTCAAAGCACCGCTGTGCCAAAGTGCAGCATGCTGTAGACTCTCAGTCTGGTTGAATATTTGTTGCAGATCATCTGTATTACTCCATGTACTTGTCCATGTCATTTAATCTTCTGTAAATACTTACTGTGTAACTCGTAGTAAATCTGCTCTGCTTTCTGAAACGATCAAAATTTGAGGCAGGGTCAGAAAATTAGAGGAATCATCGGGTCAGAAAAAGGTGTGTGAGTCAATCTGTCAGTTTTATCCATCATGTATTTCTCTTGTCTCTTCAGGGAATCGTCTATTGATGATGAGAATTCAGGTGAATCTCCTCTAATCTCGATATGGGGAGATTATACAGGTTTGTACAGTTTATGTACGATCAGTGGATACTTGCATATATCAGTCTAATCATAGACCTTTGACTAACTCTTCCTGTTTCATTTTAGACTCTCAGGAAGGTTCTTTCCCAGTTATAACGGACACAAAAGTTCCCTGGTCGGATGAGGAGACACTCAATCTGCTCGACATCTGGGGGAAGGACTCGGTGCAGCGGGCATTGAAGGGCTGCTTGAAAAACCGTCACATATTCACGCAGATCGCACAGAAGATGGCAGAGAGAGGCTACATGAGAACGGTGGAACAGTGCCAAACCAGGATCAAACGACTGAAGAAATGCTTCCGCCAGAACAACAAGTGGGTATTAAATGAACCATCACCTGTCCTTTCTGCTCGTCTTTCTGTTCAGTCACTGCAATCTGTCGGATCTCTCGCATCTTAAATGTCACAACTGTAATCTATGAAACATTAGAGATTCAACTGGAGTAAAATGGCTGTTTCCTTTTCCCTGATCTAACATCAGAGGGAACTCCAGGCTGGAGTATAAATTTTACGAGCAGTTGAAGCGGATACTTGGCTCCTCAGCTCCCTCAGCTGTTCCCGAGGTCAGCTATGATGTGGAAGAGGTTGTCGATGAAGACGAGTCCCAAGATGGCGACGAGGACTTGCAGTTTCTTGGCCGCGCGAGCCAAGTGGAAATCGGTACAGTGTCACACTTTTGTACTGCTGCAACAGCGGTGTTATATGTTTTATAACTCAGCGTGGTGTGACAGATCCACAAATGTAATACATTTTTAAGCTCAGTTAGTTCATGACTGCAACAGTAGACAGTGAACAGTGGCTATCAGTCAGAATGATTCAATACAGGAGATACAGAGGAACAAAATAATTATAAAACAGTGCAGCAAAATGTAACATTCGCACAACATTTTTGATTCATCTCTATTCTAAAATAATCTTAACAAAAATCCAGCCAGTCTCCTGTTTTTGATTGTATTACCAACAGACTTTATTTGTGGATTATTTATTCATTTAAGCTTCCCAAAATACATAGATACAAGAGATTACATAGATTAAAATTATTATTAAACTACTATACTTGATACAGACTGTGTTTCATGTCTTTATTTAAGGAACTCGAAGTGTCCCATGGACAGACATGGAGACGTTGGCCCTCATCAACACGTGGGGTGAAGACAAGCTTCAGGGTTTGCCCAGAACCGGACACATTTTCTCCATCATATCCAAAAAAATGGCCGCACAGGGCTTCTCAAGAACACCAGAGCAGTGCCAAACAAGACTGAAACGGGTGAAATCCATTTTCAGGCAGTGCTACCAAAACAAGTGCGTATGTTTACAGAAAGAAAGAGTGAAAGGAGAAGTTAAAGATGTCTGTTGATTTACTGTATTTGTCCACTCTCGATGCAGCATGAAGGGGCAGGAGCAAGTTGAGTGCAAGTTTTACAACGAACTGGGAAGAATTTTAGTGAAGGACTTCCCTTTGGTGCCACAGTTGGATGACATACCAGGAGAGCCTGAAGACATGGACTTTCCCTCCTTCACCCAGCAGGAAATCGGTAAACTCAAATGTTCTCTACTGACTGTGGAAGGTGTGGGAAGGGAGCTCAGATAATCACCTGAGGTGTTTTTAATCACACTGCACCTTGACATCCAATTATTATACACTGAGCGATCTCTGTGTGCTCCTGACACCTCGTGACAAGAATTTCATTCAGAGAGTTCTTTTAAAAGCTAAAATGTGTGAATATATAAATCTTTAAAAGTTTTCTGATGCAGTGACAAGTTATAGTTTGGAAACTGGTAAAATAAATATACATATAATATAGTTCTGTCAAACTTCTCAGAAACGTTAATTAAACACATTTTAAATGCCAAACTGTCATGTCAAAGATTTAATGTCATTTTAATAGCATGTACAGTATACATCAGAACACAGAAGTAGCATCAACAAAAGTAAAGTGACCAGTAAATATATGATGTCAGAAAGAAATAAAACATGTTTTTTTTCTGTTTGGGTCTCTTCAGAGTCTGCTCTGGGCGTTCAGGAAGACAGGAAGAAAGTCCCCTGGTCGGACAAAGAAACCATCATCCTTCTGGAGATCTGGGGAGACCCACAGGTGTCACACATCAAAATTTAATTTCATTTTAACTATGATTTGGTTAGACCTTTAACTCCCCTGTAAATCTGCCATCTCACTTTTCTTCATTAGTTCTTTAAATGTGACTGAAAGCTTTGATCATGTAGGATGATTTCTTCCTTCTGTTCAAAAGCAAGGTATCTCCAGCAGAGCTCCACGAGCACACGAACCATTAAATCAATAGATATTTAGCCCGAGGTGATAAAAGGAATAACATGTTTTTAATGAATGAAAGGGGAGTATATATTTGGGCTGGCTTTCGTAAGAATGGACAGCTGCCTCTCCTCTTTATCTCCTTACATACAGCCTACTGTCACTGCCATAAATCTCAAACTTGGATTCATCAGTAAATAATATTGTTTTCCAGCCATTCACTGTGAAATGTTGGTATTTTTTAGTCCACCCCAAGTGTTTGTTTCCTCTCCTGAGCGGTTAAAGTGGTTTAAAAACTACTGCTTTTCCTCTGAGACCACTACAAGACAGCCGTCTTTTGACAGAGCTTTTACTTTCTTTATTTAGACAATTCTGGATCTTTGATGAAGTTGCTTTTCTATCTCTCAGGGAACTAAGCTTGATGTATTGATCATCTGACAGTGGGTTTACTTTTGGTCTTCCTGATCGTGCTTTGGATACGACTGATCCAGTTTGTGCCCCCTTAGTTCAGCCATAGTTTGACGTTCTTTGCTGAGAAAAACAATTTGATTTCTGACACTTTGACTTTGACTTTGATTATTTCCAGGTTTGTATGAATATCTGTCAATGTAGTTTCAGACTTTTGGACCTTACTCTTTCACCTACATCTAGGTCCAGCAGAGCATGAGACGCTACCCACACAATGGCCACATTTACACCGAAATATCAGAGAAACTCGGCGCCAACGGTTACTCCCGCAGTGCAGAGCAGTGCCACACCAGGATTAAACGTCTGAAAGCCAACTATCGACAGTGTCAGGAAAACATGAGGTAAAAGCTGCACGTGAATATTCAGTTTGTATGCTGTGCTGTTGGCAGGGTGTGTCCGTGTTAATACAGCTGCCTTTACTGTCCACAGCTCCTCTGGGACCGACAGAGTCGACTTTAAATTTTATGATCTGCTGGAACAAATCTTGGACAAACAGCCGTCAACATCCTCCACCGTGGTGACGGACTCCATCGAAATATCAGAAGACTCCAACAGTGAATCAGTGACTGAAACAGGTAAATATTCCCTCAACTCAAGTGGATAGAAAAACAGCATTACTCAAGAATACACTGTTTACTGATTATAGCTCCCGTCATACAGTCTTATATTATTGATACTGATGTGCAGTGTTTGAAATATGTTCTTAGAATATGTTTTTATAAATAATTAAGCAAAAAAAAAACATTTTGTAGTTCCGTCTCACCAAATATGAGGTTTTTCTCTTTATTATATTATGGTAAATGGAGATGTATTGGAAATTGAATAGCATTGATTCATTTAATTTCTGTTACTACAGTAACTTGTGAAAAGCCTGTACAGACAGTGATGAGTTCTGTGTTTCTACTGTAAGATGGAGAAATCAGCATGTCGACAGACAAACCAGCACCGGGCTCGTGGTCAGACGAGGAGACCCTGGCGCTTATCGAGATCTGGGGCGATGAAGACGTTCAGAGAGCGCTTAGGGGTTCGGTCCACAATGGACACGTTTACGCCGACATCTCGGGGAGAATGCAAGACCTTGGCTTCCTGAAAACCTCGGAGCAGTGCCGCTGGAAAATCAAGTCCCTGAGGAACAACTTTCGACAGTGCTATGACAAGAAGAAGTGAGATTAATCTTTGCCTTTTTATCTGTTTGCAAATAAAATCAAATAATAATGACTGTAATGGTTCATATTTATGTGTTTTCACGCCTTCTAGATGTGGAAGAAGAGTCGATTATAGATTCTACAAGCCGCTGGAACAAATACTTGGACAGGAGGCAGTTTCTATGGATGAGTACGACGAAAAAGACGAACAAGCAGACCAAGATCCAGGTAGGTTTTTCTTTTATTCACACAGCAGCATAAGAAAAGCTCCTTTAGATTCAAACATCAGTTATGCTTACTGTTGCATCCAGCTGAGATAGGTGCAGATGGCGTGAACACAGCATCGTGGACGGAGCAGGAGACGGTCACTCTCGTGGAAGTGTGGGCTGCGGACGACGTGCAGCACAGCCTGAAAACCTGCGTCCGCAACGGGCACATATTCGCAGACATCGCGGAGAAATTGGCTGCCATGGGATACCTGAGGACGGCGGAGCAGTGTCACAACCGCATCAAAAGGCTGAAGAAGACTTACAGGCGGCACTGCAACACCCGGAGGTAAGTAAAATAGATGAGTGATTGTGTGACATCATGAAAACATCAGCTGAAATTTGTGAGTTTGATTTACGCTTTCTAGAAGTGGAGGACGACCAGCTGCGTATCGATACTTTCACCTCCTGGCTCCGGTGCTCGGTGATAACTCTGTGTATGCTGATGTGGACAGTATTGCTGCTGACACCACCTTGCAACCCTTCATGGACAAGGATTCTGACTTGTGTACGTTTTAAATATAATCAATGTGCAATTTATGTCATCACACCTGTGGACAACTGTGCTGATATTATACAAATACCGAAGATTAAAACCCAATAATGAATCTGTTGTTCCTCCGCCTAGACGAGCAGCCCTCAGCCAGCCACCTCCTGACCGACCTGAGCAAAAAGACGCCCTGGTCGGACCAGGAGACTCGCACCCTGCTGGAGATTTGGGGTGAAGACGGCGTCCAGCTCACCCTGAGGGGCTGCCTGAAGAACCGCCACGTGTTTGAGTACATCTCCGAGAAGATGAGTGACCGAGGATTCATCAGGACGTCGGAGCAGTGCTACTCCCGCATCAAGCGCCTTAAACACGGCTTCCTCCATGAAAAGTCAGTGATGATGACACTGTGATGCTTTTTTCTTTTAAACATGTTTGACATCATAATCATAGCCAACATCAGGAGGACATTTTGGCTGGTTAGATGTCAAAATTCAAACAATAACTATAAATGCAACATTTGGGATTTAAGTGTGGTTAGGGTTTGACGGCTAATCACACGCTTCACATTTAAATGTTGAAATCTGATGTCTGAAATCTGTTTGTTGTTGTTTTTTTTCTCCTTTGAATTCAGGGCGGATTTTAAATTTTTCAGCGAGATGGATGAAATCTTCAGGAGGGAGCTGAAAGTGGACGGCTCAGTCACAGACACATCGGTAACAGATGAGCCGGATGACTACACACACCTGCCCGCTCAAAAGAAAGGTGAAACTTTGAGACAATCTACATGCACAATACAATGCTACACGTCTGATTATTATTTGGATTATTATATGTGTATTATATTATATGAATGTAGAATATGTCCAGCATTGATGTGACCTTGTAACTCCCCACAAGGAAGCAGGAAGCTCAGCCCAGCAGGGAATGATCACTTCCCCTCAGAGTGAGGCAGCCTACAGGTGGAGGCTGGAGTGGAGGTGTTCATATATTTATTCATGTTTCTTCAAAATATGAAGCTACAGCCAAAAGATAGTTAGCTCATCTTAAGAAGCTTGGCATAGACTGGAAAAGACAACAAGATCTCACTACCAGCACATGAAACGCTCACTAATTAACACATAAAATCTTGTTTTTACGATCTGTGCAAAACGTGTGAAAATGTCACATTGGGTTTTACAAGTTGAGTTTACACTTTAGTTCTTTGACAGATTAAACAAAGATCATTCGTTAGTGAGTTTTAGAGGTGCTGGTAGGGGTATCGATCTTCTAACTCTTGGCAAGAAAGCACATTTCTCATATTTTGTTCATATTATAGCATTAAAAATCGAATCAAAACTGAACATGCGACAAAATAAGCGACTCAAATGATCAATCAAATGACAGATGCAGCAGAAGAGCTCATACAGAAACAAAACTTCTGTCTGTCTCCGTCTTGACGGAGGGGAAAATCTCTCTTCATAATTGTCTTTTTAGTTGTTTCCTTTCATAAAACTCTTTGGACTTTTAGGCAGCACACTTTGTGTTGCATTCAGTGTCACATCCTTCTGTGCTTCTCACCTTGTTTCCTGTAAATGAGTTCATGAAAATGATGCAAAATGAGCACTCTCTTTAATTCTATTCTTTTTCTCTAAACATTAGTATATACTGGATAATTGGTATAATGATATGTTTTTCTATCTGTAAGTGTATAACAATTGCCTGTACATCTTTTCTCATTATTGTAATTACACCACATAGACAATGACACTCTGTTGTTTGTCTCAGGTACACCGTGGGCAGCTGACAGCTCTAAGCTGCCCTGGAGCGACAGTGAGACAGAGGCCCTCCTGGAAGTATGGGGAGGCGAGGAGATCCAGGCGAACCTGAAGGGCTGCACCAAGAACAAACACATCTTCATCCAGATCGCTGAGGTCATGGCCAGCCAGGGCTACCAGCGCACGCCTGAACAGTGTCAGACCAGGATAAAGAGGCTGAGGGCCAATTTCAGACACTTCCTCGAAGGCAGAAAGTAAGTCTTGTTTGTTCATTCATGAGAGATGACCAGGTCTACTGTAGGACATCTACATACTCCGAGCATGTTTTAAGACTCCTATCATTTGATCCACTGCTGTCATAACAAGCTCTGATATTCTGTTTCCAGAGGAGAGAAACAGGAATGCAAGTTCTTCGACCAGTTGGTGCAGATTTTTGGCAACAAGTATGTAATAAACTCTGACCCCCTGACAGAGGACACAGCCGATGGCTTAGGTAAGAAGTTACTGTTGTCCATCATGGTTGCATCATGTGGTTGTTGGTGGGGATGTATCACATAATTACTTTACAGTTATTGTTAGTTTGTCATGGGGAAGATTCATCCGTTATCTGCAGTCTATTCCTGTTTAAAATGCTACTTTGAGGAGGTTTTTTTCCAGTAGTGTAAGAAAAAATGTAATATCTTTGTGTGATCCAGAGACCTGAAACTGCCCCTCACCATAGAGTAAAATCAAGAGGACGGAGCAGCTGCAGACTGACAGAAGAACCATCCCGAAGAGAAAAAACATTCATGGACATTCATGTAGAAACTGTTGTGATAACAGCTGTGCGGTGCAGCTGTTTACAGATGACAGAAGAGAGTCTGTCCAGGCTCACACAGATCTACGTTTGCCTCTGTATATACTTCAAATACTTTTACATTCTTCATACACACAGACCTGCTGCAGGCTGTCGTGGTGTGGGTGTGATAGTGAGTGTGACATTGAGTATTTGAGTGTGGTGTGTGTGTGTGTGTTAGCATTCCTCCACCAGAGTGTCTTTGTGATTATTTAGAGCCATGACATTAAAACCAGGAAGCTCAGGGCTCGAGGGACAAACATGGATCTCTGATCTTGACCTGGTGGGAGTCACAAAATGCTGTTCTCCTCCAGAAATCATGTTTTTACTGGTACTTAATTATTTTGTACTTGAACTACGAGTGAGTGATTCAAAGCACACACACAAAAAAAGAATACACACAAAAATGCCTCTATTACTGTAACCACAGCGTACGTTTGCTTTGTCGTTAATTCAGTCCTCACTTGTTGAACTTTGTGTCTTTGCACTTGTTTGGATGTTTGCGATGTGAAAATTGAAATCATTAAGTTAATTATTTTTTACACAGTATAAGTTAATCTTGTCCAGAACTGTATTTATTTAAATTATTGTTTATGTATTTAAAATATGACTTTAGTTATGTTACACTTCAAACTTTATTAAAGCACATTTTTCCACAAAGACTTTTTGTCACTTCCATTATTTAATTCAGAATTTATTACTTGATTTGTTGTGTGTTTGATTAAAAGTTCATCCACAAAAGTTCAAAACTGTGGACTGTACACAAGAAGACAAAATAATAATGACATATACAGTATAATAATTATTTATTGTTGCTAAACTTACGTAGGTTTACGTCCTTGCTGCTCTTGTTATTCAAAGTGTTTCCTGATGTTGTGAAGATGAGCAACAGTACACACCAGACCTGGAGAGCGACAGAAGCTTTACTGAACAGCTGCTGTTTTTACTCATAATAAGACATGAAATAAAATATTTTAAAAAGGAATTAAATGTACAATTTAGAAAGTATTTCACTTTATTGTAGAAGCAAATAGAATTATTCAAATGTAATTATATAAATCATTAATAAATAATTAGTTTACATGCATGTGTTGTCACAAACAATGACGTGATCCACAGGATGCAATGCACTCCCTGAAAAATGTATTTTTGTTGTCACCTGGCTCAGCAGACAATTTCAATTCTCCAGCTGCTTCACGAGGAAAACAACCAAAGAATTACCCCAGGCAGATGTTTCATCCTGAGAGCAGCGAGGAGGAGGAGGAGGAAACCATGACCGTCAGGACTCCACTTGTGTATGGAGGGTGAATAATGCCAAGAAAAGTTTTGTCCTACATTAAGGGAATGTATGTAGATCACCATAGTTTCTCACTTACCTCATGTGATCCAGACTGGATTTGTAGTGCTCAGGACACACATATAAGGGACTGTACTCAAAGTAACAGGGTAGGGAGAGGGGCTGGACCTTATATTTGATTTTTAAAACATACAAAAACTTCTCCAGGGATCCTCTTTACTTCCACTTTGTTACGGTCCTATCTCCCCCCAACTTAACCCTGTGTTGCTGAAATTCTCTGGAAAGCACTCATCAACACAAAATAAAGATCTTGAGTCAATCAATTGGTCCTTAAAGGTTTTGTCATTTTATTCTTGCAAGAGGAACAGTTCTACAAATGCACACGACAGTCTGCAGAAAATGTCCAGGGTGGGGCAGTCCCACGCTGATTCTTATATACTTCTAAGGAGTATTCGTCATTATTATGGTTTGCTTATCTAACTGTTGCAGGTGGCCACAATGGAATATGCTCATCACTATCAAATCTCACTAACAAGCTCTGCTGGACCGTGTGAACCAAGGTCAAGTTTATACATCAAACAACTAATGCTACAAACAACTTGCATAAATGGAATAAAGATTTCTAAGTGCAAGGTACTGAGTAAAACCAAACAAGACTATAAGGCATACGGTGTTACACTTAAAAACTTTTCAGAATATTACTGAGATCAAACATGGATATATATGGTTAAAAAAAGAACACACAATCATGTTATATAAATTTTCCATTACACCTGATTCCAGGCTTGATATATTAATGGAACAATCATGTTCAAACTCCACATTTGAAGTCAAATTAGCTTTTGACAAAATGATGGTAAACATAACAAATGGTACTTTCTTCAGTCAAAGCATTTCAGTCGCTCTCTTATCGTTGAACCGAAAACTACTAAACAAATAGAGATGTTCGGTTCATGTACGAATAAACAGACTCATAATCAAAACCTTGATGTGAACTAGTGTGTAGCTAGATGGACTAATGAATTAGCATCACGGGGACCAAATGAAAATATAATGTATAATCTGAAGGGCCTGGAGGATTTAAAATAGATTATTGTGGTTTTATATCCACAATATAGTTCTCACAAATATTAAATCTAACAGACATGCTTTCTTTAAATTATTATTGTTTTATTGTATTCCCTCTGCAGCTGTGTAGTTGTTTTTCTTGTTTGGTTCTTTATTCTTTATAATAAGAAACTGACACTAAGCATCAGTGTAGAAAACTGGAAATGAGTAACAGCTGCCTGTTTCGAAGTCTAACATTTTCTATACCTCAACTTCCCCACCCTGTGCCCGCTGTGGCTCTATAACATTACACTCCTGCCTCTTTTGCTCCTGACAGACGAAAGTCATAATTACTTTGGCCACTTGTAAACATATGTTGTTTTTGGTCATTTCCTCAATCAATTCAGAGTATTTAAACGTGGAATAAGTGATGAATGATCTTGGGATTCTTGTATGGTGAAGTTACTGTTATACAGTATATAAATACAAAGAGATTTAGCAGCAACAACATTTATGTGATAAAGTTCAAATATGATGAGAGAAGTTTGATGTTTATATCTTCATCTTCTTCTTCTTCTTCTTCTTCTTTGCTTTGTCCGTTCTGTGACACACAGCACTCTGTCCGTTTGCACCTGGGAGCATCTTATACTTCTTCTTATGCTTCTTCTGAAGCTTCTCTTTCCTCTCAAAAATTGGTGGCAGTTTACACGGCAGCCTGTGGAGATCTCCACTCTTCGGCCTGCAACTGCTGCTGGAGCTGGATTGGGTCTTAATATCAATTGGGGGTAGACGTACAGGCATCAGTCTGTCTTGATTCAGCAGACAGCCATCCTTGTTGCTGGATTCTGCACAGGAATGAAAGAGAAATAAGTCAGCAAAACAAGTGAGTAACCTGGTTTAGATTATATTTGAACTGTATAAAGTCAATAATGTCTTGCTTTTTTAAATATCAGTCATCGGCTTGTAACTTTTCAGTTTTCTCCTGTGATGTCAATTTGTTTAAAGACTACGAGACATGGTACATGCAGATTTGTCTCTGTGGTAAAAATGTGTTTCACATTGTTCAAACAGCTCTTCTAACCTGCAGGTATCATGGGCAGTCTCTCAAAGCCAGCTTTAACTGGTAAAGGTGGAAAGTGGGTTAGAACCTTTGCACCACTACCTGTATACTGATATTTAACACAGAGGGGGAAAAGGAAAAACAAAGGAAACGTCAGGAAGATGGACAACTTGCAAAAATGCCTCCCACAAATCTAGTAATAACTAGTAATAATAAACACTTTCTTAGACCGACTAACCTTTATGTCGGCTGTTTGTTGTGTCGTCATCCTGCCGTTGCCAATTTTTGGCAGAGTCAATCCGTGTGCACCAGGCTTGGACATGTGTGATGTCAGGAGGTCATGGACATCTCCTCTCGTCACATGTTTTTCTCTGATTTCTGGCAGCCGCCTGGTGAGAAATTTAAGGGAGATTAATCATGTCATAATGAAGGATTGGGTGAAGACTTTGCACATTAGTCGCTTAATTTCTTACCATTGCTTCTTGTCGCTCATGGTTTCAGTCTGACAGATATGATGTGTTCAGTAGCTGTAGATGTGGGTGAACACATGACACAGCAGTGATGTCATTCTATGACATCACAGTTCTGTTCTTTCATTCTAAACAGAAAATATCAGAATGAAACGTTTATTTTATTGATTTATTGCTATTTTTATTTGTTTATTTAATTCAACGTTATTTTTCGGTTACAGTGCATCACAATGTTTCTTCTTATTTTTTTCTTTTAGTTAAATTTGATTTGATTTTTGTCAGAAAGCAAACAGGTAACAGCGCAGTACATCAAAAATTGTTGCCAGGCAGCATTATAACATCCATAATCTATAAATATCTTGGCATTCAGTGTGATTGAGTGATAGCATGTGGACGTAGAGTATTTGTGAAGTTGGATCTCTCTGAACTAACTGAAAACCTCACAGCTTTAAGTGATGTTTGCACTGCTGTGTGTAAACGTGTAGTGTACAGATGTTGTCCACTAGATAGCGCCAGTAGATAACAAGTTACTCCACAGTTTCTGGACTCATCTTCACAACAGTATCTCAAAGCCATGATCATTTTAATGCTGGAAAAAGACACTCACACCAATGATTGATTCTTTCCCCTCCAAATGTGTCATGCATATGTAGACTACAGATTTGTCTTACTGGAAGTTGTCTACTGTCTCTTTGGACTATATGTCAGGTCCTGTTTGCCATTAAACAAGCAGTGAAGTTCAGTGCCAGTGTCACTGACATAAACACACTCCATGTAAACACATATATAGTACACTTAAATAGACAGGGACACTGAGACAAACACACATACACAGCTCTCAAAAGCTAGGACAGTAATTACATGTCTAAATCTGACAGAGCGTCCAACCGCCAATGTCTGGCTGCCCGCCAGCGTGTGTGTGTTTATGCACTTGCACCCATGTGTGTTTGTGTGTGTGTGTGTGTTTGTGTTGTGTGTGTGTGTGTGTGTGACACTGGTAAAGACAGAGACAGGCTGGCTGGAAGCTGTTGAGGGAAGGGTTATACTGAGGGTGTTGCTGCACACAGACAAGACGGCCGAGCAGTGCCACATCACCCACCTCACCACTCTCTCGGTCCACTTTGTGCACACACACACTCTCACCCTCATACACAGATAAAGTGTGATACAGTTACATTGCTCCATGTGACTCCAGTTATGGTGACTGTTTTTGTTTGTATGTTTCAGTAACATCATAAAGTTGCATTATAAAGTTACAATCAAGAGTGGAAAGTACATTTGCACAAGTATTTGTGCTTTAATTTGAGTACTTCAAATTTCTGATACTGTATTACTACTTTGCTACATTTCACATGGACTTATTGTGCTTTTAACTTCACTATAATTATTATTTTTACACACAAGGATCTCAATGCTTCTTCCACCGCTTCATGCAGTCATTCTGAACTCCGTGTTACAGATGACGTCTACATTTTCTGGGTCTCCAGACTGAAACACATCCCAGTTTCCTCTCCTCTCCTTTCTTTCTGAGTGTTTTTCCATCAGCAAGTTCCAGATACAGACAGGTGACAAATTACAGGAAAAACCAACAAAAAAGTGTTTTAATACGGTACAACAGAGACTTCTGGAGCTCTGCTGGAGGGATAAACACAGTTTCTCCATGTTTTGATGATGGACACATCTCTTCAACCAAATGCTATGGCCTTTGCAGTAATTTTCACACTCATCAAACCATTTAGTGACCCTTTAGAGGCCCGTGGGTGAGGATTGTCACATGTCAGAGCATGATAGCATGTTATTGTCACATGTATGAAAGTATCTGCATAGGTTATGGTCCTTTATTCTTTTATGGCTTTAACTAAATGGACGATTTTTAATGCCTCTAACAATGGGGAGGCACGGTGGGGTTGTGCAACATACCACTGAGTCATTCCTCTACCCCGAGGGCAGACATTTTCACCCTACTTCATTACTTGCAACAGGCAGGCTCACGTCTATCTGTGTGTGTTTGTGTGTCAAGAACAGATATAGTCATCCTGCTATGTTCTCAAACATGCAGCTTCATGCTCTACCCTCTGCTGCAGGAACACACGTGTGAAAGACAGAACACAAGGGAGAGGAGGGAGACAGTTCGTCTAGCAGTGAGGAAGAAAGTCAACGAACAAACGTCATGAAGAGAAAGACCTAGTGTGTATGCATGTGTGTGTGAGTGCGTGTGTGTGTGTGTGTGTGGGGAGCCTCCCTCCCTTGGGGTTGTGTATGGGCTTGTTACAGCAACATTCCTCCACTCAGCTGCTTCTGAGCAGCACATTCCTGAAAGAGAGAGATATAAAGAGCAAAGAGAGTGAGCAAAAGGTGGAGAAAAGGAGGAATGGGAGATTAAATGAGGGAGGAGAAGAAAAAGGGAGTTAAAAGGGAGAAAGTAGGCAAAGAGAAAAGAAATGCAGACCGTGGGAGAGGAGGTAAAGGAGGACAGACAAAGAGGACGAGTGGTTAAAGAAGAAAAAGGGAATATTAATATGATATGTAATTGATCCCTGCTGTGCTCAGTGGACCCCCCCTGTCTTCATCACAGAGGGGTCAAAGGTCAGGTTCAGATACAGTACAGAGAAACCAGAACCAGCGCTGAGAAAAGGAAGTGACAGCAAGAAGGAGGAGGGGGTGAACTGAAGAGGCCACAAGGCCTTTTCTTAAAATATTATTCCCCATACAACCATAACACACACACACACACACACACACACACACACACACACACACACACATAGACACAGAGTAAAACGTACTCTTCAGTGTGCGTTCATCTCTTCAGTCTGCTTGACCTGTTTCCACTGAACTGTGGATGAAAGAAACAAATCTCAGCACAAATACAGACGCACATAATGATTCTGCCACACGATTACACTCAGACACAGCGGATAAACACACATACCACAGATATACACACACAAATAATATTATTAGGATTCAAGATTCAAGAGATTTATTATCGTATGTGAGTAAAACACATGGTTTATACGACAATGAAACTCTTATTTTGCCCGATTCCCTTAACACAACAAACTATAAGAAAAATACACAGAAAAAGATAGAATATAAATTTTAAATATAAAAAATAAATATAGCTTAAAGTGCAGAACAGTGAAACATTAAAAACCTGGGTTGGAATAACAAAAGAAAAGATAAAAGAAACCAGAGTTTTCAGACAAATATGCAACATAACTCTTGTTTTAGCTTCATATGAGTTTAACTATGGGGTTGTGAACTGGATATCTTTTGAGTTTTGGTCAGTTGGTCAGACAAAACAAAAAAATTTGATTATGTCCAACAGGGATTTAGACATCTTTACTATCAGTCAGTTGAGAACGTAACCTGCAGATCATGAAAATGATCATACTATACATACAAGCAAAGATAGATCCCATTCAAAGAAAGAGAAGAAGAAGAAGAGGAGAGGAGAGGAGAGGACTTTATTATCAGACATCAACTGTGTCCGTCGTGTCTATTAAATGAAGAAGAGAACAGAAACACAGAGAGGAGTATGAAAGCAAAGAAAACATTCAATATTTACTGAGGATAATAAGCAAATAAGTTTAAAGACAAGAGCAACAGAAAGCAGTTTGTGTGTGAAAGCTTGTTGGCACGGTGACAGCGTCCCTTCTCCCTCTCCATCACACTGAATAGATGGGTTTGTTTGTTGTCACTGGTAGAACGAAAGGAAAACAAAGTCACTCGATTACCCTGCTCTGCTTGTTTGTGTGCGTTTATTGGAAGACAGTTAATCACGCATAAGTGTCTATTGAGTCCTCCGACAACTCTCTACTGAATACAAATTTATCATCTTCCTCTTCTCTCCATCTCCTTTGCTCTCTCTTTCTCAGTTACGTTCAATTTTAAATGAGTTGAATCAAAGTTATGTAACACCATATACAGTATAATCTGCTGCCATAGCTACGATAACATTAGTGGTTGCATCTTAATCCAGATTATGTATCTTCCCCCATCCTCGCCCATCTACGTATGGATCCATCCATCCATCCATCCATCCATCCATCCGTCCGTCCGTCCATCCATCCATCCATCCACACCGTGGAGTCCTTCGCCTCCTGGGCTCCATCATCTTTTCTTCATCCTCCTTCATCTTTTCATCATCAATTCTTCCTGCGGCCAAAGACAATGATGGCGCACTTCTACCCCACTATCACTGAGTCCATCCTCAACTCCTCCATCACCATCTGGTACACTACTGCCACTGCCAAGGACAATGGCAGACTGAAGGGTATCATTTGGTCCGCTGAGAAGATGATCAACTGCAATCTTCCATCTCTACAGGACCTGTAGTCCTTGAGGACCCTGAGGCATGTGGGTAAGATAATGACACTTCCCACCCCGGAAACAAACTTTTTGAGACACTTCTCTCCAGAAGGTCCAAAACCTGACGCCACAAGTTTTCTCTCAACCATTGGACACATAATACACATCCTTTTTGGATTGCTACCTTTGAATAACAATGATGCACATTCAAAATATTCTGTGACCTTTTGAACATTCCCTGGTGAATACTTTCCACAAAACTGTACAGCTCCTTTCATTTAAGTAATATACTGTACATATATTTATATAATCTAGATTAAATTCCAGTAACTTCTATAAGGCTGCATGACAGGATTATCAGAGCTGTTGGATAGTGGAGCAGGTCAGTAGCTTCCATATGTGACTCCCAATACCACTGAACACAGTGCCACCTGGACCTCTTACACAACAGTAATACTGTGACATTAATGCATCAATATTTTAAAAGAAAGAGAGTATAGTTACTTAAGTAAACAATTTGTGTTTTTCACCTCTTATGTAAGCAACTATTTTAGACACATAACTGTAAGGTCAAACATAAGAGTAAGAAGGTAGTGCCAAAGATAAGAGTGGTGTGGCATGGTTAGTGATGAGAAAATTGGCAGGTTTCGTAAGGCATTATATTTATATATTTAAATTTGAGTAAACTCACCGTGCTTTATAATAAACTCCCATCTATCTATCTATCTATCTATCTATCTATCTATCTATCTATCTATCTATCTATCTGAAGAAAATATATTCAGTGTGAAGAGGAATCCAGAGAAATATGAAAAGATATGGCGCTCTTTTCCGGCCTTACTACCATCATTACATCACTTTAACTAGTACGTCAGTATAAAACCTGCTCCTCTTTACTATTCTGTCTACCAAACTTTTGTGATTTTATGATTATTTGGGACCTCATACATTACTTGATTGTATTTTATTTTGCTTTTCAGATGTAACCAGGGTGTATTTTTACCATACCAGAGCTGAGGGTGGGGGGTGGTGAAGGGTACTGATTTTGTGTATGTTTGTTCCTTTGTCTTTTTATGTCAATATACATATGAAAAATGGCTTCAATAAAAGTTTCTTTAAAAAAAACAATTTAAACAGTGAAAATAAATAATTTATAATTTACAGGTTATTGCACGGGTAAGGTTCCTGATATTTTGTATCTGAATTATGTATAAATATTAACAAAAAAGTGTAGATGGTCTGGTCAATCTGCAGGTAATTATATAAAATATATAAACATATATACATACATACACACACAAACAACACATAGCAACACTAGTATAAGTGTTAATACTCCAGGTAATAAAATACAGTTTCCAAAAAGATTACTGTAAATGATAATATACATTTAAAAAGGATCACAGTATTAAAATTGAATCATAGATTTCAATGTTAAATTTATTATATTTATTGAGTTTTTTACAGTAATTTGGTCATTCATGATATCAACAATGATGCTTAATAGCGTCATAACGACTGACACACATCCAATCCAATCAGAGCTCTCTTCGAGGTAGAGCTACACCCATTTTAGCCAATGAGATTCTAATCTCTGGAGCACGCTGTCCAATCACAGACGGGTATATCATGGAAGGGGAGGGCCGTTCTTTCCGTTGGCTTTGCCCAGTCCGGATGTTCCCCAGTAGCGAATAACGAGCAGCAGTGTGTGAATGTGGCAACCGAGGTAGACAGGGAGGGGTAGATAGACTGACCAGACCAGGGCTCTCTTTTTTTTTTAGTCTTTTGTCTTTATTTTTCTTTTCTCAGAGAACCAAGGGTTTACAGTCTATGTTAAGCCACCGTGGGGAAGTTGTTTGTAGAGCAGAAAACCGGGCCGCCGCTGCTTTTCTTTGGGACTAACCGTTATCGTGAAAACAGCCCAGAAGAAAGAAGCAAAGGCAGAAACAACATGGGGCGATAATGAGAGAAAAGAAGGTGTTGTGAACCGACGATGACTCTCTGGGAGGATCCGTGAAGCTTATTTATTTTTATTTATTCCCCCTCTTCCCTTTCCCCAGTGTCCATTTTTGTTTTATTTTTTACATTTTCTGCCCCCTTGCTACTTTGGGAGGTTTTTTTTTTTTTTTTGGTTTTTTTTAAGATTAAAGGGAAACGTTAGAAGAGGACAGAAAGGATGGACCAAGCCGGCATCCTGAGAAAGTTTATCCAGGGGGTGAAGGCCATGAGCGAGGGGGACGAGGAGAGGGGAGAGGACAACTTCGGCAGCGACTTTATGGTGGGTTAAAATACACAGGAGCCTCCTTTACCTTACATCTATCTCCACCTATGTCCTCTCTGCCTTTACATTTTCCACCTTTTCCTCCATATCCCACCTCCCTCCCCGTCTCCCGGTTCCCTGTATCCCCCAGGAGGTGAGGCAGGGGCGGCCACACTGCCCTCTTCCTTTTCCTCCCATTTCCAGGCTTTACATGGCGGCCTAGCATTGTCTCTCTCTCTCTCTTTCTCTTTCTCCAAACCACAAACCGGCTCCTGTTTCTTTAAAATAAAAGAGACAACACCAAAACAAGATATATTCACGTCACTTCATAGCCTTGGGCTCATTTTTTGCATTGCATTGTTGGGGTAGCTTAGCTTGCAAGGTAAATGCTGGCTGTTATAGTGGCTGTTAACCATGCTTGATTGTTAGGATACAGGGCTATGATTCATTGTCCACTCTGATACTCAATACCAAATATGAGCTTAATTGCATGTATCATCTTCTATGGTGTACCTGTACATAGTTTTGTTAGTCTATTGCTAGAAATCTCTATCAAACAAGATGACTGTTTTTACTTATTTAGCAAAAGAAAATGCAGTTAAACCAACACCTTTCTGTTAAACAAGGTTAATCCACCTTTATTGATATAAATAGGATGAACAAAATGTTAGAGACAGTTGAATAGCCTCCATAAAGGTTGGATTTAATGCAGGGAGTGCACATATACACAGATTACAAGGCGATATAGTGATTTGTTATACTTTATTTCATTTTGAGAGAGATATTCATAGCTAAAGTAATATATTTTGTTTGCCTTATGATGACCGCTGACCCGCAGTCTTAAGTTTACCCACCCTGCATCACTGTACATTACTGTGTTGCAACTCCAGACTCAAAATAGGACTTGTCCCAGGCTTGTGAAATAGCTGAAATAGCCACAACAAGAATGGCACTAATATAATACCGCTTGCATCATTATGTGGGTCATTTTAGTTGTAATGGCTGTGATTAAAGATACGTTAGGAAATGTAGTGCTAACTGGAGGAGGCATGCACATTTCATTTGTAGGTTTAAATGAATGTAATGTGTCTAAATGATCCAGATAAAAATGAGCCTCGGTTACAGTTTAACTAGCTGCAGCAGCAGCAGCAGCAGAAGGTGGGTTTTCTTTATGATTCATGTTATGTTTCAGGGTAGTTTTGTTTGGAAAAGAGGCTAATCAGCCAGTCAGAGCTGTTAACTTTTCTCCTTTTGCCTACAGTTACAAGCACTCACACACAGACACACACACACACACACACACAGACACACACACCATTCTCCTTACTTCCCTACTTCATGCAAGCTGCTTGCCGGAGCTTGCAACATTCTTTCTTGGCCCATTTCATAACATTTTGTCCTGGCTTTAAAGCTGGAGCTTTATCAACTCCCAGACACACTTTGTATCAAAGCTACACAATTTGACAGATCTCTCCGGGTGAAATCAGGTACATAACACACTGTGGAGTAAGGAAACCTCTTGTGTATGTGTCCAGTTGTGTGTTGATGGCTTGTTCTGTCCTGGCCTTCGAGTTTGTGCTTAAGAAAACAGGGAGGTTTGTGGATGTTGCGCAAAACCCAGACTATTAGAGAGATGCAAAAGGAACTGGGACTCGCCTGCGTCTATACAGGTTATTAATTTCATAATACATGACAAAAGATTGGAATAATTGCCTAGTATTATCTCTACTTTTTTTGCATTTTTATGGGCTGCTGGCTCCTCTTAATCCTGAATTCTCAATGTGGACTCGACTCAGTAAATGTAGGTTCTTCTTTTAGCACCACCACACTTCTCATTCATAACTTTACACACATCCACGCCTTGTTAAAATTCTCACTACAACAATAGTCCTCCTCTGCTGCTGTTGTACGTCGGGTGGAACTGTAGGCGAGGTGGCCTTAAAGGTTGTTGTTGAGGTAGGAAATAGTAATAGAAATAGTGCTCCTTTATCAACATCCCTCCAGTCCTTGTGGCTTTTCAGACTTAAAGGACACTGCTTATTGCTTGTCTTCTTGATTTCTTTCAAACAAACTTGATTGGCATGAAACACAGTAATTCATTTCTACAACATAACGTAACATAACATAACATATTTCCTGTTAGCCTTTGGGCTATCACGCATCCCCCCAGACAGTAACTTGACTATTAAACAGCTCATATAAGTGTCACATCTGGGTCGTGTGAGCACTTTTATTTCTTTCTAATCTGTGTTGTTCACAGTGATCGTGCAGACTCGCTGAATATCAGCTTTATGGCATTCAAGCTGGCACCATGCGGGAGCGAATGAAAGAGTTTCACCTAAATTATTCAGCAGACACACCAGCTTGTAGACAAGAAAACTTGTCCGGTCTGAGCACAGGTGGGCTGCGTGCCAGCGTACCGAGCACGATTAAAACTCATCAGCCGCAGCCAGCATGTAAGTAAGTGCTTTAGCTGGTTGCTGCTGGTCTGTCGTACCAATTTCGATCCTTGCACAAAGCTTTCAATTGCTGGAGTCAAACTCACAATACCACAAGCGCACGGGGTGTGCTCCTTTGCGCACTGAGTCACCAGAACACACTGACATAACACCCACTTTAACTGCCTATTGTTGTTTATATATAGAATGTGTTTTATAGGGATAATTACAGTGCTCTGGAAGGGCAACGAGTCGGCGATTATATGCTTTGTTCAGTCTTTTTCAGCTTTTTTTTTTGATGAAACAGGAACACTTGAAATTTCCCCCAAATGTGAGAAGTGCGTTGTTCTGGTATTCAGTCGCGATCTCGTCATGTCTGAACCCAAAATAATCGTTTTTGTGACCCATTTTTGGGCCGTCAGAATTGGTACACTCAGGGAGTTGTTAATTTTAGCAATTTTGTTTAGTGGCTTTGGTACGGAGGCACGTCAACAACTGATCTAATTACACGGTACGTATTTGTGCATATGGTGCGAGTACATCAGGGCCTCCTGTGGTGTGCAAGAAGATGGAGCAAAATGAAGAGTCTGGAGTTAAATTGGACACATTTTTGTCATAATCCTGAAGCTATAGTGATCGTCTAGCTAGGTTACATGCTGCTATATACTCTCACAAACATACATGAAGCCAGTATCTGCCTATAATTTCTTCCTTGACCCTTGAGAGTATGTTTTAAAGTTGAACTGAAGTTAAGAGCTTTGCATGTTGCGAACAGCAGTGAGGACTATTCAAAAGATTTAAGCTTCAGCAGTGATATCATGCAGCGTGTCATCAGTAAAAGGCACACGGTATGATCATCTTAACCAATCCGGTCGGATGATTATGGTTTAATTCGAAGGGATACAAACGAGATCGAAGGCAAAATATGTACTGTTGAGTCTTGGAGTGTCTGTCGTGACGCAGGTTCTGCAAAATTGGGGCATCTGTGCAGTCGCCGGTTCCACAAAAACTAAACAATGGCAATCTTACTTGTTTCACAAGGGTGGTTATCAACTGACTCTGTCAACCCACGACTTTCCAAACCAGCTATTAGTGTGCTTATGTAAGAGTGCCAGGGTTTTTTTAACAAATAGCCAGTTACAGAGGCAACATTGTGGACACATCCAGAGAAGATTTAGATGATTTGGAGGACATTTGCTAATAATGGTGTCAGACGTAACATGATTTAGAAACAGAGAGGTAAAAACATATCAACAACAATAAGAAATATACTGAATTTTTAAAAAGTTTGTCTACGTTTATGTATTTTAACATTTAAAATATACAGTTTGCAAGCTAAAATGAGATTACCAGAGATAAACTTCAATTAAATTAAATACATGACAACCGGGTGTCGTTTAGCTCAGTCGATAGAGCATCCGCCCCATGTACAAAGGCTCAGTCCTCGCCGCGGCGGTCCAAGGTTCGAATCCGACCTGTGCCTCTTTCCTGCATGTCATTCCCCATCTCTCTCTCCCCACATTTCCTGTCACTCTTCAAGCTGTCTCTATCAAATAAAGCTCGAAAAGGCCAAAAAATATCTTTTCAAAAAAAAAATACCTGACAACCCTAAATTTAATCTGATGACACCAACTACATTAGTAGTTAGCAAACTAGTGAGCTTTCCAACTCATTTAGGAGCACACAATAAGAGTAACACCCACAGAGTCCTGCATCATGACCAGGAACATCAAAAAGGTTTTCCATTTAAATTTAAATTGTTCCAGAGAAGAACTGAAATCAGCTGAAAGGGAAGCTTCCCTGACCCCATTTCAGTTCGTCAAATTAGAGGTGAAGAAGCACAAGGTCGGTTCACTTTGCTGCCCACGAGCGAATCATGTGACCTCGACATTTCCATTGTAATAAATTTAACGAGGTGTGAAATTTTATTGTCACAAATGAAGTTATATTGCTGACTCACAAATCTGGCTTTGTGAAAAGAGGCTTCGCTGTCGTATGGGCGGAGCGCCGACTGGCTGCTGTCTCTTGAGATGGTATTTTGCACTTCAGTTTTGATGTGTCACTTCCTGTGGGCAGAGAGTGTCTGTGTTCGACACAGACTTTCATTTGAGCAAAGAGAGAAAGAGAGAGAAGACTCCACAGTTTGTCTGGTTTAGCTAGAGGCACTCCTCTTTTGTGCAGAATCATCATTTCGATTTGATTCGGACTTCTTGTTTTTACGTAAAAATCACGCGCTTTAATTGTGTTTAGGTGACACAGTAGCTCGCAGTACGTTGAGTGATGTGGTATAGAGTTTAGCTCAAGGTTGGGTTGATTGAACACACAGCTGTTGAAAGACATACAAGCTTCAGGGATTGAGCTTGTGACCTCTGTGTTATGGGAAACCTTCTGTAACGCGTAGACCACCACGCAGCCACAAAGAAAACGTGCTGTAACGGACTTCTATCCAAAATGCCCTGCACATGCATGCAGTTTTTCAGGGTTGTCACCAGTGTCGGTGGATCTCCAAACCCCGGCAGTGTCATGGTGGTATTTATGAACTTTTTTTTTTTGAGTACTTTATTGAGTTTTTTTATATAGAAAATGGCCATGACAGCAAAAAATTATTTATAAGTGCACCATTCAACAAAACATTAAATAAAGATGAGAGAGAAAAAAAATAATAGTAACAATAATAATAATTAATAAAACAGTAAGTAATTGACAATAAAAAATAAATAAAAAATGCAGCAGTGGTGATGATCTTAAAGTTAATGCAACAACAACAAACTGTTTTCTTTTCCCTCTAACAGCGCAAGGTTTGTTGCCTTCAACCATAATTTTACAGAGGGCATTGTATATTTTTTTCAGAAAAGAGCGATCATTCTTGTAGTTCAGTCCAAAATCTATCAGTACTGATTGTTTAAATGTTCTGGGTCTATACCAATGACAGAATAAAGAATGGAGCATGAGTGACGTCACCCGTAGGTAAGCGCCGCCGCCGTGTTGGATGTACTGCTTCTTCCACCTCCTGGCTAATCTAAATATCGGCAGAGACGTACGTTATCGGCGGACCTGAGGCAGGCCGACTGACGCCTGGGTGCTCGAGTAAGCCATCTGTAACGACACTGTCAATCAAGCGGCGGCGCTGTTAATTATGCACAACTTCGGAAACTCCCTCTTTTTTTTTTTGAACCAGGCTGTAAACATGTTTATTTCTGCTGTGAAGTCGGACTTGGATTTTAATACTGCACTCACTTCCGCAGCCTGTCTCAAGCGGCCGCTCGAGGAATTACAGTTCTTAGCACATTGGCTTCATTTCCCAGCCACAGAGGTTGCCGCTTGGCATATACCTAAAATGCATACGTTCCGCTTGCAGGGGAACGTTCTTACCCACCGTATGGGAAAGGGCTCGCATTGTACTTTCCCAAAACAACAGTACTTTTGAGCATTCCCAAACAGTTTCCTTTTCCTCCAAACACTTACAAATATCTGGAATATCAGGATAAATTTTACTCAACTTTACTTGGGTGATAGAAGTTTTCATTAGCATTTTCAATCTTGTATTAATTGTACTTTGCTGTGCCTTTAAGCATGCTTTTTCCCCACTCTTCTTCATGTATACCTTATCCAGTATCTACTTTCCATGCTTTTAATCTGTCTTTGGATATTTAGGAACTTTAACTTGTTGTCGAGCACGGAGCCAAGAGCAACACATTGCAATTTTGGCATTTTTTCATATACCAGGTGCCCCCGTGTGGCACACGAACAGATGCCTGGATATTGTGGGCCATGTATGAAAGAGGATTCTTTTTTATGGAGGTGTTAAAAAAAAAATGATTTCACAGGTTCAGCAAATGTAAGCTACAAAACGGTTCAAGTTGGAAGATGTGAAAGGAGCGCGATGTAGAGTTGAGATAAACCACACTCCCGGAAACTAAAAGAAAAATGTGTGATCGGTCCATCCTGTGGTGTGTTACCTGTGTCATCTCACCAACATTCGCATTGTTTCTGTACATGCTTTTTGGAACACTGGGCTCAGCATTGTAGTCTAGACAGGGTTTAGGCATAGGAGATCAGCCCGTGTGCGTGTGTGGGTGTGTGTGTGTGGGTGTGTGTGTGCCCCACCTTTGCGAGCAGATTACTCCCAAGCAGCACATCAAAGAAGGCGAAAAAGTGCAAACACACACGCTTCTCTAAACATGTGTCCTGTCGAGCAGACATAAAACACTCAGAGGGGAGGCAAGAAAATGAGATGCGACAATGCCTAACATGCTAGTGTGTGTGTTTATGTGTGTGTTCTTTTGGGGGTTTGTGTTTATGTGCAGTAACAATTTCCACTGTCACCGGGGGGCTTCCCCTTCGTCTTCTTCTTTGTTTTAGAGTGTTGTGTGGATGTTAAGTGCCACATCCGAGCCTGCAGCACATGATCTGGAAGCCTTTATGTTACACGCAAACACCTCACTGGTCAGGGATGCACGGACCACGCTTAATGATGTGTAACAGCATCATGGTACGCTAGTGCCAACACGTTGTGTGTTTTTTAAGAGAAGTTTGGACTTGTGTGTCAAGGGAGCTGTCCCAGATTAAGAAAGTTGAAAGTATAACCCAGGTTTTAAAGGTCCAATGTGTCATATTTAGGGGGCTCTATTAACAGAATATTTCAGCAATAATGAATATAATATACATAACTATGTGTTCATGAGTGTATAATCACCTAATAGTAATAATCATAGTGTTTTTGTTACCTTAGACTGAGCCTTTTATATCTACAGACACTGCTGGTCCTCTTCCACACAGTCTGCCATCTTTCATGTTTGTACAGTAGCCCAGAGCAGACAAACTAAACACCGGGTCGGGATGGGGCTTCCTTGCACATTTGTTTTACCTTCGTGCTGGAAAGGAACTACGTCGTTAAATGCCACTAAATTGTACTTGCTGGTCCTTTTTTTTAGGACTGACCCTGAGTGTGGTTAAGATTTATTTTGAAAAAGATAAAAGACGAGGTGACGAGACCAGTTGAGCGCTTTATGCGATGGTTTTTCATGAAATCATGCACCACCATCAGTGTCAGTGTGAGTTTAAAAAAAAAAAAAAGCTTGAGGCGCTCTGAGAAGCTAAACCAAGACCATTTATTTGGCAAGTTTTAAAGTCTAGGTGTTGGAGTTTCAGTAAATTTATCTAAGAGAGTTGTGCATTTATTCATCTGAGCATCAACGGAGGGGAAATAGTCTTAAAGTTTGTCTTGTTGCGCTCTCACTGGACAAAACCGCCAACACAAACTGGACGTTGTTTCAACCACATCTGGGAGCTTGTGCTCGTGTTTATAGCGTGTTTGTTGTTCTGTTCAATCAAAGTGGTGCAAATTCCACGGAAAGTTTCTATCAGCTTTGTTGACTTTAGCAGTAAAGTATTTCACTAATAAAGTTACATACTGTTGGGGCTCATAGCTGTCGTCTTCTCTGCCATCTTCCATCGCTGGCTTAAAAAAAATTGAGAAGCCTGGTGTGTGTTTGTGCGGCTGTGCGCTTTTATTAGCTTGTTTGTGTGCGTGGGTGCAGAGGGGTACGCTGTAGGGGTCGGCTGCTGTTTTTGCGAGTGTGTGTGTGTGTGTGTGTGGCAACCCGTGTAAGCCCGCCTCATGTTACTGTAATAAGACTTCCCAATTTCTTTCAGTGTCACAAGCCTCCTTCTTTGTCACCCGCCCTCTCCCACAGCTTAACCCAGAAACCAGCCTCCTGCCCCTAAGCTGGGTGTTTCTGAGAAGAGACGCAACACAATGTTTCCGCTCTGAAGTTGGTGTGTATGTGCACGAGAGGCTTGACGTGATGAAAGCTAGCTGACACACCAACGAGCCCAAGTATCTTTTATTGATCAAGATAAGGAGACCACGCAGTCCAAACACTCAGGAAATGATGCAGTTATGCCCCTCTTTGTGTGTAATGTGTGACTTAGGTGAAAGGAAATAGCTTCATGGAGGAGTCATCTTGTCTACAGCAGCTCACCCACACATCACACACGCATTAACGTACATATACACACACCTGTTAGCAGCATCTGCCCTGCTGAAGTGTCCTTAACAGGGTGGATAGGGTGCTCTTAGGTACCAGCGGTGTATTCAATTATTATATCAGTAAACAAACACAAACATGTCCAGATTATGGGTGGAGTAAGAGATGAATATCTGAGCTGGGAAGTGATTAATACACATACACACTACACTTCTAGGGACACACTGTACACACAATGAGCTCCTGTCCCAGATGATTGGGATTATATGCGGTTCGTCCACATCTGCTTCCTGCTGCAGGCCTCGATCCAGAGCGGGAAATTACCACCAGGCAAATACCGGTAAATGTTAGCTCTGTTTGCTCAGTATGGCAGTGAAGTCAACAATTTGAACTGAAATTCAAACATGTCAAGCTTCTCAGGTGGCGTGTTCGGGGCTCCAGAAATGCGATGACGATGTCCGTGTATTTTTGGACTTCCGTGGTGAGTTTTTTTTGGAGGGTGTAAATGGTTTCAAGCTCATTTTAAGGACGGAAATGATGGTGAAGGGAGAGAGAGAGAGAGGGGAGGTCATGCTGTGATAATTGTCATTCTGATCTTCACAGGGAAAGTCACATGGTAGTCAGCTGCAGAATAGCACTACTGGGGGTTCAGTGGACATTAAAACCCTGGATGACTGATAGATGTGTGTTTTTGTATCTTCCTTTATTCTGGCACATTTTGTTAGACGTTTTTCTGTCTCTGACTTCCCAGTTTTTAATACTAGACACTGTAATGTAGCTCATGTTGTGTAGTGTCTCCGTTATTACTATGTCACGGTGTCTTTTACGTCATACAAAAGATAACGCCCTCAAAAAAATTTACATTAAACTAAGCCAGAACACATCAGGTGGAGTATCAGAGTGTAGTCCATGAATCCACCTGAACAGTCTCAGTTTGAGTGATGTCTGAGTTGGTCAGTTTCCCGTGAGCGCGTCTCATTGGCGTCAATCCATTGGGCTGTGTTTTTCCAAACATTGGATGCTGCTCTTTTTCTCCACCGCAGGTCACTGTGTTTTTTTTTTTGTTTCCAGCCCGCACTAACTCGACCAAAACGCACTACCCCCCATTCAAATGAATGGAAAAACCTGCATTTCGCGGCAGTGCCGGATCCTGTCTGAATGCAGCATGAGTCTCATGCTTCTTGTATGTCATGATTTATTTACTTTTCATTGCACAACCAAGTTCAACTTTGGGGCATTTCAGCTTCCACTGTTTATAAAAACATGCTTAAAAACAGGTGGAGGAAGCACAGTTATTGTCACAGATAACTTTACACACCTCAACGTGAGCCCGAAGACGGTATTCTGGTTATCGTCTAAGTTTTTCCACCTCTACTCTCCCCACTACGTCTTTCCTACTCCGTTTTTTATTTTCTCTGTCCACTTTGTTTTGTCTTCCCTAAAGACACAAACACACCGACTCATCATTCAAAGGAAGCCTTATGAGTAACTTTTCCTGTGTCCGTCTTTCTGAGGTCACAGTTAGGACTGTACGGGTCTGTGCACTGAACACGTCAGGCTGAGATTTTAGGTGACAAAGGAAGTGAGAGCCCAAAACTGATGGTGGCGGTTTCAAGCAGCATGTTGAATCGGGCGCTCTCAGCTGAGGCCAGGTGTTTCCTGGGGTCTGTGTGACCGAACGCCAACCACATTTTACACACAAGATGCATGTGCAGCCACAACAGGTTAGAGGTTGATGCACACACTTTTTTTTTTAGGGATGATTTTGTCTTTTTAGTTTCTTTTGGGGATACCTATTTTTAGAATTACGTTCTGCTTTTAGTTTCGTCGTAATTCACAGGTTGTGCTGCTGCATTTGTGAGTTGCGTAACAGATTTATTCTGTCAGATGGTTTTAGAATTGAAAATGAAAGAATGACAGAAAGAGAGAGAGAGAGAGCGAGGGAGAGGGAGAAGGGAAGCCTGATGGCTAATTACAGGAAAGCACATTCTGCTTTGTGCCAGTGAATAACCGGCTGTTACACCCCAATATATATGTGTGTGTGTGTGTGTGTGTCTGTGTGTGTGTTCATGCTACTCGTGCTATCAGTGCTCCACTGACCTACTATTGGCCAGTAGCCATAAAGTGGAAATGACTGCACAGTGCATGAGTGTGTGCATGTGTGTATACAGCTTGGCAACTGCTGCTAATTGTCTAACGTGATCTTTGTCGGGATCTTTAGCTAATGAGGAGGACACACACACACACACACACACACACACACACACACACACACACACACACACACACACACACACACACACACACACACACACACACACACACACACACACACACAGAGAGAGAGACAGTCTGGACCCCTGACTCATACTAGTGGTCAGGGTGGGGTTTCATATTATTTCCTTAGTGATTGAGCTTGATTAGTTAGTTCAGTTAAACTAACAGTGGACACCTGACTTTGTTTTTTCTTTGTCAACAAAACACTTGGATTAATTTCACTTATTGGCTCTCTTGCTGAGAGTTAGATGGGACGATTATGTCTGTACAGTAAATATGAAACTACATCCAGCTTAGCTTAGCATAAAGACTGGAAAAAGAGGGCTGCAGCTAGCTTGAGTCTCTGCTAGGGGTGCAGGGGTATGCTCAGGGTGGCCTCAGTGTGTCATCGAGCCACCCTTTAGGACCGCCCAAAAAATCCTGGACTGAACACTGGTGAAAAACTGTTTTAACCTCTAACTCCACATTTCAGTAATATATCGTTCAAAGTCTTTTCACATGTTTACAGCAACTATTTTCCAACATGTTTAATGTATTTTGAAAGAAATCTCAGAATTATCTTTACACAGACTCTAAGCGGCCAATAGAGAGTCAGACATCAATCTTCTCATCTCACTCTTTTCCCCAAATGTCAAATTATTCCTTTAATGTGCTCAAAGCATTCAGTGCAGTCACGTTTTTCTGTAAAACTAAACATGACTTTGCACTTTTTATTTTATTTTTTTTGCTGATTTGGGACACTAATGCGAGGAAGAGAGGCGGCGCGGACGTCAATCAGGCTAATCGACAGAGGGGCGAGGAGCAGAGCGGCACGCTCATACAGACCCTTTTAGTCTCTGTGCTGTAGCAGTGCATCTTTCTCCCCGCATGCTCACAGCGCTGTGAGATGGATTTCTCTGAGAGCATTGTAAGGGGTGACCTATTTTAGCTTGTGTGTGTGTGTGTGTGTGTGTGTGTGTTTGCATGGAAGGTGACCGTCACTCGTGCTCTACACCCCCACTTCCTGGCCACACACACACACACAGAAAAACCTTTTTTTCCCACCACTTCTGCAGGAAGAGCATATTTTCTGCCAATCAGTGCTTACTGCTGAGATCAAGACGTGTTTCTTTTTATGTGTGTGTGTGTGTGAATTATTCAGTGTGCCAGGGAAGTACAGCGATGCTGACTTATTCAGCCAGGAGACAGAAAGTAGGTTAGACCCCACTAACAAATACATCTGTCTTGTTTTTACCTCTCTCTACCCACATCTACCTCTCAAGCACACTTTATCTTCTTCTTCATTGTCTCTCCGTTTCTCTCTCTGCCCAGTTACTGCGCTGGCATCCTTGAGTCATTTTAGGCCAAGTCAAGTCATTGTAAAGAAATGTGTCTGAGATCACACATGACTTGGTCGCACCCTGAAGGGGGTCTGTGAAGTCGGCACCAAGCTTTTGAGGGGGGGCAACGCCCTGTGGAGCCCTCACAGGAAACTGGCCAACTCAGTCATGGTGTTTCACTCCCCTCACTGATAGAAAGCAAGAAACAGGGAATAGAAAAGTGGAAATAGAGTGTGGAAGGACCTGAAACAATGTGAGGGAAAAATCTGGAAACAGCTCGTATTCCTGAGGCCAAATGAGAGATAAAAGCACTGGAGTGGCATTTTTGGAACATCAAAATCCAGTGTAATTCAATAAAACCCACTATGGGTACATGACCCCAGTCGACTGAGCACAGAGCGCGAAAGTGCTGCGCCTCAGTCTGTCGGAAAGGTTTAAAATAGTTGAACTTTTTTGACACAAGTGCAAGTGAACATCATTTATTAACCGATGTCCATCCGCTGTTTTCGAATTTGAGTAATGCGCTTCACACATTTTGAACATACGACCACAATAGTGCTGCGTAGGTGGTTTCAGTGCATTCTTATCTTTAAAAGTGTGAAAACCATAAAAACCCTTATGGAGTTTTCTAATGCTTTAGTGACTTCCCCTTCCTGTGCAGAGAAGTGTTTCCTGTGATGTCTTGTACCTGTGCTTTTTTTGGTTTTTTTTTGCATAACATACATACAGTGTAACTGCACTTCTTATGATGAGTTGTTTTAAACAGACAAATCTGTTCCACCTTCTCTGTAAAGTCAGCTGAACTGAATGTGAAGCAGAAGTGCGTAACATTAGGTGGTTTCTTTTTCATTGAGTAAGTGAAATATATTTGGTTTCCGACTACTGGATGGACAAAAAACAAGATATTTAAAGATGGGCTCTGGAAAATGGTGATAAGCACTAAGCGATTAATCAATAAGATGAAGAGCAGATTCAGGGTTACAACAATCAACCACAGTTTTTTTTTTTTTCTTTTTTTTTTTGTGACCATCGAGGCTAACCGACGGCAACAAAGCAGGAAACAGAGCATCGCATGGCTCACGGAAACAACCCCCCACCTCTGTAATTTTCTCAAGGGCATCACACCTTCATGAGAGATGTTCTCAATTCCTTTCATTTATTTTTCCGAAAACAAACAAACAAAATGCTCATCTGATTTTATGCATTGTGAAATAAATAAATGGATTATATCAGTGAAACCGGGACTTTTTCTCAGACTGTAACTGACCGTCAGAATCAAAATGATTGCATCCCTACAGCAGATTAATCCCTGATTAAAAAAAAAAAAGTCAGTATATAGTTAGTTGCAGACTTATTTAAACTATTTTCATTAATTGTTAAAATAATTTAAGCAGAAATGTAAAACATTCAGCAGCTCAAACGTGAGGATTTGCCATATTTCTCTGTGATATATATAAAATATAATTTGACTGTCAAACAAAACCTGTAATCATGAAGAAATCAAGTTGCGACAGGCATTTTTCAAGGGCTAAAACTATTATATCCATTATAATAT
Organism: Sciaenops ocellatus; assembly: GCA_033000465.1. Classification (NCBI taxonomy): domain Eukaryota; kingdom Metazoa; phylum Chordata; class Actinopteri; family Sciaenidae; genus Sciaenops; species Sciaenops ocellatus. Next base: position 11,768,499 of record CP136889.1, read on the forward strand.
AATATTTTTTATTCCTTTGTTTATTTATTTAGTCTGTTTATTTCCCAGAACCTCAGGTGACGTATTTAAATAGTTAGTTTTATCCAACTAAAGTCCAAAGTCAAAAATATTTAGTTTTATTATCACATATGATGAAGAAAAGCATCAAATGTTGGCAATTGTGCTTGAAAATGTAACCTAAATGTAAACTAAAGACACAAACAAAAAATTTATGATGAGAATACTAATAGTAGATTCATTTTCTATTAGCTAATTGAATAATTGGCTCACTGTCATTGTCATAAACTAATAATAATTAGGCATTCTAACTGATAATGACAATAATCTTCAGTGTCAAAGCCTGCAAGAATGCTCAGACTGATTTATGAGAATGAGGAAGCGAGAGACGTGTACGTTTGCCTCCTCACTCATCCACTCGCTCCACCACTTGTCATCATTTTGGAGAAATCGACCTCTAACTGTTGTGCCACAAATAAGACTTGAATCAAGGAGCACACTCGAGCGATGATAGAAATAAGCATGTTTGCTTTTCTTTGCCCTCTTTCTCTGCACTCCTCCTCCTCCTCCCCCCTCCATTGAGGACAGAAGCTAGTGCGAAGCGACAGAGTGTGTAAAAGGAGCGTGTGAATGAACGACAGAAACAAGGAATAAAAGAACCCATTAGCTTAGTTACCCAGAGCCTCTTAAAAGCTTTGGCTCTCCCTCTTTCCTGAACTCCCCTTTTCTCTCTCTTCTCTTTCCTCTCTGTTCACCTCCCCTTTGCGTTTTTTCCTCCTCTTTCTCCAAATCACTTATTTTCTCCCCTTTATCTAAAACACCCACATCTCCTCTCTCCTGCTCTTATTTCCTCTCTTTTCTCTCCCCTGTGTTGGTTCGTTTAATAGAGGTACAGCAGCAGGCTCGGCTTTCTTTTGCATCCTCCGGGCTTACCCATTATTTGTGAGAGTGCGCACGTATGCTTGCATCTGTCTTCTTGCGTGTGTGTGTGTGTGTGTCTGTGTGTGTTTTACATAACAGAGGAAGTGAGAGTAATTAGAAACAGGGTCTGTCTGTGGGACAATGGAAAGTAAAGAGAAAAAAAGGGCGAGAGACAGTAGCTGGGTGTTTTTTTTCTTATTTGCAGTGACGTATCAAGTTATAAAAGCTCAAATATGCATTTAGCAAGTGTTAATACATGTGCAAGGTGTATTTTTATTATCAATAATAAGTTATCAGCCTGATGAGTGGTTCAGTTTTACTATAAATGGTAGTTCAAGAGCCTTTATGGACGTTTTAAACTGCTGTCTGTAAACTATCCGTTCACCACAGAATGTGCCATATCCACATTCCTAATATTACACTCTAAGTCAGACATCTCTTAACCTCATTCAGGTTGATGGAAAAAACACGCCTAATCCGCATTTAATTATTCAGCGCTTAAAGTGGCATGCTTAAGACGTTTGCATACATCTCACTTTGATGGAAATTGTTTAAAAATAGCACAACAGCGGAGCCTCCATACTTTACTACAACCCCAGGGTTACACTGATGCGTTTATTGAACATTTGTAATTCATTTTTCTTCCACAAACGAGGCATTTGTTCAACACTGTTTAAACTGAGAGAGAGATAGAGGTGAACTTTGAATTACAAGTGCTGAAATGCCTTGGAGCAAGGTACTGAAGTTGTTATTTCCAGGGTTTTTTTTTCCTGTGGCTAATCTCTTGCAATTTGACCTCATAATTATACAAGTTGTACCCTTGTAAAAACGTCAAATCTTCTCCAAACTGGCAGCTGACATTGTCCATCTTGCATAAATTAAAACAAATCATTGATTAGGTGCTGCAAAATGTCAGAAAGCACAGCCTTTAATGGGACTAGCACATCTCCAGTTTTGCTGTAAATGAAGTGAAATGGGCTACAAAGGGAACTTATCATCATTACAGTGTTAGCGGGCATGATCGTGTGCGTGTTTGTCTCCACATAATGTGTTTTGTGGGTTGGGGGGGGATCACAAACCATCACAAATCACTATTGCCTGCCTTCTCTGCGCATCGTGTGTCTAATTGTGTGTATTTGTGTTTGTGTGTCTTCCCGGGCTCTGGCCCAGCACAGAAGCAGACCTCTGTTGGAAATGTAATTCACATGAGGCCGGAGGAGCTCTAATGCTATTACCACACACACACACACACACACACACACACATAAATGAACACACACAAGCACAGCTGTGTTGCCGCCCACAGTCTCTGCCTGTACCTCCTTTTTTCTCCCTTGTTTCCTCTCCCTCGGTTTCTCTCTGTCGTTGTGGTTTGCAAATATGAGTGATGCAAAATGAAAGGTGAAAAACCCATTATGTCTGCAGGGTGCCTCTGTGCCTCTAGTCTAAACTGTTTATATGGTAGTGTATTCAGTGAGCACGGCTCATCAGTTTATTAAACTAACGAAGGCCTGCATCAAGAAGACAACTTAAAGTTGAAGTAAAAGCCTCCGCAGCTGCACGGGAGTGATGTTATGACAAATGTAAAAGAGGAACAGGCACAGGAAGAAAAGTCTGGAGGTTTGAGAGTAAATCTGGATGTACAGTATGTGTCCCTGTCACAGTAACACGAGGAAAGCCTGCAGTCAGTGCCAGAGAGAAGAGGTGGGACCATTTTTCACACGAGGCTCCAGCAGCCCGAACGCCCACGCCGACTTTCTCAGAGTCAGTGAGAGAGAGAATGAGAGAGAGAGAGAGAGAGGGAGGGAGAGTGAGGAGGGGGACAGTGAGAGTCAGAAAGAGTGGAGTGATGTCTAATTTCCTCACTGTCTCAGAAAAAGAGAGGAAAAGTGATTGAACCAACTGAGAGAATCAAGTAAAAAAGGCCCTCGAGAGCGATATCATGTGAGCGCTATCAGAGTCGAGCAGCAGGAGTTTTTTTTTTTTTTTTTTTTAATGGTACAAACGTCTCGCTGTTCTTTTGAAGTTTCTTCAAAAGTTTCACTGTGACACTTGAGGCCACAGTGAAGTCATGAATGAAGAAGTTGCACGATGAAATTCACTAGAAGTCTCAAAAAAAAAAAAAAAAAAAGTCCCCCAATTTGTCGCTGAGCTCCCACTCAGACCGCTCAGTGTCTCAATATCTTTATGAGGAACAAGAGGGAGGGGGACATCCCAGTGTCGCGTGGATGGTATTTGATGACCCAAACATTTCCAGCACTCCTGTGATCATTTGCTGTAGCCAAAGCCTGTTTCGTCTCGTAAAGGATGCTTGTGAAGTTGAGATGAAGCTGTAGATTTCCATCAAATGATATAAACTCAAGCGAGTACATTAGAAATCTGAAGATTTTAGAAGACTGTAATACTTAGTGATTTCAAGTAATGACTTTAGAGGTCAGTGATAATCTCCCGGTATGTTTTTTGGTAGTTAAACCTTCTCTTACTGGTATGTGATTTTATATCTTAGTAGCAACTGATAGGGTTACAATGAATTTTCTGGAAAGTCTGTTGAGATGCAACAAAGAAACTTGTAGACAGAAAATCTCTTTTTTGCTATGTTCTGGAAAAGTTATTTCACGGTAAATCTTGGTGTTTCATTAATGCAGAACTCTTGCAGTATTGCCTGCAAGCAGGTCTATGTATTTGTACGTATTATCTGTGTGCTCACCTTTTTGCCTTTCTATTTAGCACCTTTAACCTCTTCTGTGAGGAATGGTGCTATACAAATAAAGTTGGAATGACTGCCAGTGGTATTAAAGACAATAGGTGTTGTACATTGGTAGAATAACAGTATCATAAAATCTGTACTGATTAACAAATCTCTCTTATGTCTCATTGTGAATTGCCCCCCCTTCGGCCCTGAGCTTTAATAAAGTTCTCCTCCGTGGAGGAAACCTCACCTGAATTGCCTCTGAAGAAATACTTTTTCTGGGCCACGGTGGCTGAGGACTGCTAGCTGAGCTTTAGCCTGCTGTCAAACAAGAAGGACGTATTAATTGTTCTCTTCTCATTAACTGAATGTGTCTTCATCAGTGTCAGTGCTATTAAATTTGGCCACACATCATGTAAAGTCACGCAAAGAGGAACAGCATGTGATGACAGTGCTGTGGTATTTGTTGCAGTGTGAATGTTCTCTTTCCTATGTGCTCCCATCATGAGTGTAACCCATGTTGCTTTTCCCGTTTATATGTCCATTTATACTTGCAAACATTTCTCTTGTTGTTTATTCCAGAGGTTACGACGGTTATCAACTAAATACCGGACGGAGAAGATCTACCCCACCAACGTGGGAGAGAGGGAGGAGAATGTCAAGAAGAACAGATATAAAGATATACTGCCATGTAAGTCCAAACACACCAACATATGCATCTTCCCTCACAGCAGACATTTTGACCTATCAAACACATAAAAAAAGGGCTGCATTTCATTTTGATGTGCAAGCTTGTTTGTAAATTTAATTAGACTTGGGGATGTAATATCCATTTCTATGCTGATGATGGTGTACTATATGTCAGAGGTTCCACATTAAACCAGGCTCCTACTGGACAGGCAATTTACATTTGAGGTTAGAGCTCTCTCATTTATTTCAAACCCAAACAAAAGTATATACTAAGTTGTAAGTTTATTAGGTATTCCCTAATAAACGACAAAAATAATGCAACAACCCTGCAATAAATCACATGGGGTGTTGATTCAACTTGGAGCCTGGGAAGGTACTAAAAGGTATTTATTTGTAATATTTTATGTATTATTTGAATAGCGTGGAGACAATGAAGCTAAAAATAGTGTCAACAACAAACTTAATATTCTAACCTTCATGATAGTAGGTTTTATTGCAGAACTCTTATATTAGACTGCATTAGTTTTAGCTAGGTGTACCTTTTTTTTAAAAAATGGCAACACTGGCTGTTTATATTGGTCACTAGAATTCACTCTGAAGCCTTAACTAAACAAAAACATGTGAAAACAAAGTGTCTGTACTTTCTTCTTAACTAATGGGGCATGCAACAGAACTTTTGGGTTGAACAACATCATTGCATGCCGCGATAGTGATAACAAATGCTTGAAATACCATCGTGGCTGAGTGTATCAGCCAGCGTAGCTCTCGGCCGTCTTGTTTCACTCCTACTCCCTGTTACTATCTTATTTATCTTGTGTAATCTACCTTGCAGTGTACTAAAATGATCCTCCAGTAACAAACCTCAGATAAACGTCTAAATTTAGATTTACAGCAAATGTTCTGAAGCAACCACTTAGCTCTTGGTAGATATTTGCTTGCATGCCTGCAGCTGATTCACAGTGATAACCTTTCCATTAATAACTTTTGCTCAGCTAAATTGCATACGTATTTTTAATGCAAACACAATGCCTCAGAATATAATCTGCTTGTGTCCTGCATGACAGCAGCATTAAAACTTGTTGTATTTGTCCTCAGCTTTAAAGAAAAATCACAAAACAAAGTAAAAGGGAGGATGTCGGGTAGAGACAGACAGATAAGGAATGGCATGTACGCACATACATTTAGTGTGGTTTAATCGCTCATGTAATGGTTTCTGTCTCACGTACACACTGAGCTCCTGCTGTACTTAATGACCTCAGGGGGAAGCTTCCATGACCCAACATCTGTCCTACTTTTATACCTTTATCCTCTTTTTTCCCCTCCTCTCTCCATCCAATCATTCATTCATTAAGGCTTTTAGTGAATGAGCTGCTGATAAGGCAAAGGAAGAACGGGCTCATCCGTAACAGATGTGTACACACACATACACACACTTAGGAATGAGGATATTGCCGTGTGTCCATTAACCTCTTTACATCTGATCTCTCTCTAGTTTGTACTCGTTTGCCCTCTCTTCGTCTCTTTTTCCATCTTTTAATCCCCTATTTTCTCTTTCTCTTCTTCTATTTCACAATCTTGTAGAAAGACGCTTTTAGTAAATATTTATCTCTTTGTTTTTTGTCCTTAGTTGACCACAGCAGGGTGAAGCTGACGTTAAAAACGACCAATCAGGACACAGATTATGTCAATGCTAACTTTATCAAGGTATGGTCTTGTTGTTTGACACTGTGATTAAATTGTAGTGTTAGTAAAATGTCCTTTTAAAGTCCTTCACATAATATATACTTTTAAAAAATTGTGATTTTGCTCTGTCTCTCTTTCTCTCCATCTCTCCTGTCAGGGTATGGACGGCCCAGAGGCCTATATCGCAACTCAGGGCCCGCTGCCGAACACTGTCATTGACTTCTTGAGGATGAACTGGGAGTACAACGTAGCTGTGAGTACAGCGTGGCAAACTTGTGGTCCGTCTGTATTGACTGAAAAGAAACAGAAAGCTGTTACTTGATGCATTTTTTTGTTTGTTTTTGGTTTCACAAAAGTGGGTGTCATAATTAAAGTAATTCAAAAAAATATTTAACACGGTTGTCAGGAATTAAGAGGCAGATGGAGAGTGCTTATGTTTGAACCAGATGGACAGATATGAAGGGGGAGGGGGAAGCGGGAGCTGTGATTAGGTTTAACTAGCACTGAGATTGCAGCTTTGAATATTACTCCTGCAGGATCAAAGAGAACGAGGCGAGGTATCGATGTAAGAATGAAACAAATGATCAAAAAGCGGTTTTTCTCGTGTGCTGCAGAGTGCTCCGACGAGTGTCTGGACCTCATTTGGCAACGACGGCGTAACATAAATAGAGCATATAGGAATGAATATATTTGGAAATGTCCGATTTAGCTGTGAGAGGCTGAGAGTAAATATTGATTGTAATCCTTCCTGTTTGTGTCTCTACAGGTTATTGTGATGGCTTGTCGAGAGTTTGAGATGGGAAGGGTAAGGCTGTGATATTTAATCGCCTCGCGTATGCTTGTGTGCATATCTGTGTGTACACACATCTGTTATAGTATTCTTCTCAGTGTGTTTGTCTGTTTGAATATATAAAAACGTAACTTATTCAGTGAAGTATAAAAGTAGAAATAAAATTATTACTTAGTCTGGCATATAAAGTAATAAATTGAGAAGATTTTCTAACTTTGGTGGAGGAATTTCTGGTATTTTATGTATTTTTCTAGCCTGCTTTTCTAGCCTAAGTGTGCTTGCATATTCGTTTTTGTGAAAAGACTTGAGAGGTCGCTAAAGGCAGTTACCAAAACCTTGAGTCGGTTTAAACTGAAGTAATAATTAAGTGTGACTTTGCACATGTAGGTATATAAAGTATCATCTCTTTTTCCTCTTTGTGTAAATGTCATTGTCGATGTTCCACATGTCACGTTAATTACTTATTTCAAGCCAGATAGTGTGTGTGCACAGGAAGCTGTGGTATTTGTCTGGTATTTTGTTCTCAGCCAAAGCTAACTCCTGTTCTTCTCTGTTTAGAAAAAGTGTGAGCGGTATTTCCCGCTGCTCGGGGAGGAGCCCATGAGTTTTGGCCCTTTCAGAATCTCCTGTGTAAGTAGACAAATCTCTAATATCACAGCTGTGTGTGTGTGTGAGGAGAGGAGGGGGATGGCGGTGGTGGTGGGGGTTTGTTTTTTGGACCCCTGCATTTCTCACATTTTGTTCTAATGACCGTTTTAGTCAAGGATTGTGTAAATGTTCTCCCTGCTTCTTGTTTTCTAGGAATCAGAGCAGGCCAGAACAGACTACTTTATCAGAACTTTGATGGTGGAGTATGAGAATGTGAGTTCGCCGACTTGTTTAACACATAAAAGCAGCTTTCTTATCTTTATTGACATCGCAATATTAATTGACAGTATTTTTCTGATTGTGATATATCTCACAGGATGACACATCACAATGCAAAATCACACAATCAAATTCACGGCCCAAGCAATGACATAACTGACAAATGTGTCCATATCATCGTTATGCAACTCAAAATTCAAGCTTCTAATATTAAAATATCGCCCACGCATTCGCCCTCCACCCTTTTAAAGATATTCCTCCGTATGTCTCACTGCAGGAAACTCGCAGGATAACACAGTTCCATTATATGAACTGGCCGGATCACGACGTCCCCTCATCGTTCGACTCCATACTGGATATGATCGGACTCATGAGAGAATACCAAGAGCACGATGATGTCCCTATATGCGTGCACTGCAGGTAGGAGACGCCAACACCGATCCAGCCGTGTATGCACGTACTGTAGCGAAGGCAGCATTTTAAAAAGGTTGCACATGAGGAGATCAAGTCACGAAATGGATTTCTTGAATCAGATATTTCTGCTGTCAAACTGAATGATTCATGGGAGCGCCAGTGGTTTTCTGTGAGGAGGCAGTAAGAATGTGCAACAGGTGGCCAGCATGGGTTTGTGTGTTTTGAAATCAGGTTTCAACACAGCAGAGAAATGTTGCAGTAGTAGCTAAACCAGACGTACAAATACAGATCTACTCCTCTACTCCTGGCAAAAGCTAGATTTTATGTTTTAAATCTGTAGATTCAGTTTCATGTAACATTTCATTGTTTCACTTGACTAATCTTGACCACAGGGATCCAGAATGGCTGCAATCTGACAATAACTGGCTAAAACAGAGCAGCTGTAATAAATGAAGAAGTAGCTAAGACCTTATGTCATCATAGGGCGGTCATCATATAACCAATCTTATTTCAGCTATAGTGATTGGATAAGTTATTTGTGTCAGAGATGACTGCACTATTTCCTGCAATAAAGACCTTAAAATAATGAAGTAGTTAACAAGGAAACAAGCAACACACTGATTCATGAGGCTATAGGTTCAGGTCCTCTGCTGCACATGTGTATGTGCACACACACACTGTCTCCATGTGTGTGTAATCAGGTATAATGAGCAGCCCGAGGACATTTCCTGGTTCCTCTGTTACACAGCGGGACTTAAAGCTGCATCTCTGATGTCTTGTGTCGGTTGATGTGTGCTGTACTTGTATGCGTGTGTGCGGAGAACGGTGCTTGTTAGAGTAGCAGAGGGATAAAGTTTTATGATTTGATGCGTCAGGCGTGATGCCACATAATCTCAGCGTTTGTGTAACTCCTGTCTCCATCCTGTCTGGGCAAGGTGTTGTTGCATGCATACAAACACACATGTGAGAGTTTGTCCTCTTAAGAATATAAATCCAGAGCTGATGTTTGTTTAATATCTATATTTGGGTGTGTTTAATTACCACGAAGAAGCGTGTGCCTCTGTGGAATCTAATTTGTATGACTATGACTGTACAGTGCAGGCTGTGGGAGGACGGGTGCTATCTGTGCTATTGACTACACATGGAACCTCCTCAAAGCTGGGGTATGTTAACACACATACACTCCTACACATACCTAAAACATACCTGTACAAATACACACTTTTTACACGGTAAACATGAAGATTCAAATGAGAATTAACCCTTTTGTTGTATTTGTGCCTTTTATAGAAAATTCCAGAAGATTTTAATGTTTTTCGGTTGATCCAAGAGATGAGGACGCAACGACACTCTGCTGTTCAGACCAAGGTTTGTTTTATGTTTTAACTTCTCACTTTTCATACTGCTCTGAGGTCTGTTTAAGCTAACTGAAAAGCAGCATTTAATACAAAATTATTGGAGTAATGTGCAGAAGATGTAAAAAAACAAAAAGCCAGTTAGTGATTGGATGCTAGTGTGCATAGCTACCCAAAGTGTCCACGCAGCATGATGTTTGTGTGGTTGTCAGATGAATAGATTTCCACCAGCTGGAAGTGTCTCAAGTGTCACAGGTTGTTTGCAGACAGTAAAAAAAAAGTGCATTAAGTTCCTTCCTCCAGAGGTTGCAAATCTGGTTTTGGATGTGAAGTAAGTAGAGTTGAGTAATACTAAACCTGGCAGGGCTTCACATAAAGCTGCATGAAAAGCACTTCACAACTAGCTGCATCTTGCAAAAATATGTAATCTAATATTTCAGTTTCAGCCTTTAAAACAAGTTTATTGAACTCTGAGCTGTTTACAGTAATGACTTTTAAGATGCTTCCACCTGGAGTTTGGGGGAATGAAATCATAGATTGTAAAAAGAAAGTGTGATCAGGACCAGAACTAAAATGCAACAAACAAACAAACTAAGAGGAGCAAACGTGAAGTACCCCAGACTGACGCATTGATTAGTTTTGGAGCATCATCTGTGCTTCATGGACGCATGTGGGAAAACATCTGTGCATGCATGCATGTTCTGTTGAGTAACAGGAAGTAATGCAGCTCTTTAATGCATCAAATGTATGTATTTCTGTGTCTATTGTGAAACTTACAAGCACAACAGACTGCCACTTTAAAGGTCTGACTGATCCCCACACTCATGCTGATACACATATGTATGACCATGGATGTGATTTATAATAAATATGTACGTCACGTACACAGATCAGTTAGAAGAGCACTTCCTCCACAGGTGGATTTAGTTCAGATTTTGAAATCACCCCACATGTGTGCGATCAGATACCGTTGGCTCGTTGGCTTTCTCACCACAAACAAACCACACCAGAGTCTGCTTGGAGGCGGACGGAGACCCTTCTTTTTTAGTGGTTTTGCTTCAGCTGTTTGTTCTGCACCGGGGTTTGATTGACAGCTTTCAAACCAGTCCAAAAGGAGGGAAACGCAGCAGGGTTCATTTTAAGCTAGGTGTGAGGGGGAAAATTCACACTATCTGGGACATTACTAACAATATTACTCTTAAGATTTTGATGACGTTCCTTTATTTGTTCAGACTATTTTGTTGCAGCAGTGTTTATGTGTCGAGGCTTTTCATTCCTGTGGTACTGGCTGACAATGTATACATTGCAACTAGTTAAGGCTGTTTTGCCACAAACTTCACATGGGTGTGTGTGTTTGCGTGTTTTGTTTGTAGAGTTTGCTGCAGTAGACCGACGATTCTCAGCTGGATTACATTTCCCAGCGAGTGTATCGGCTAAACAAATCACCAATCATCCTCTGTGTCGTTTTGTACCTTTTTATTTATGGTGTTTCCTCCCACACACGTGTCCTGACACTGATGTGGGGAAAATGCCCTGTTAGATAAATTACAGATTTGCCTTGATACAAACTGACACATGTTTGAATACGGTGTCTCACTGGCGCTAATGTAATTTCTGAAAATGTGGTGCAACACACTTACTGCTTTACCAGGAAAGTAAAGAGATTAAATCAGTGTGCATCACTGAAGGTCCTTCTGTTGTTTTCACACAGATTGTATTTCATTGCTGTGTAAATGGATGTTTTTGAGTATAGACATGAGAACATTTCGGCTTTGATATTAATTGTTTTTGCCTCTCTTTCACTTCGTCTCTCTTCCTTTGTCTGTCTTTGTCTTTCTCTCTCCAGGAGCAGTACGAGTTAGTTCATAGAGCGATCGCTCAGCTCTTTCAGAAACAACTGCAGCTACTTGAGAGCCCCACCAACACGCAGATACACGATGGCATGGTATGACACACACACACACACACACACACACATGTCGATATTGTGAATGATGTCTGGTGTTGAAGAAAGACAGGATGTCGCTGAGTAACACTCTCGGAGTGGGGGAAAAAAACACAAATAATTAGTCACAGGGGAAGGAGAGGGTAGGAGGCATAGAGGAGAGGGGAGGAGAGGCCTTCAGAAAACTCTGCTCTTTACACAGACAGTTACAGAGTTTGTGCCAGAAAGAGAGCGATCTCTCCTCTTCAGGGTATTCTCAGAGGACTGCATACAGTTAGACCTATTTACAAGAGCGAGGGAAAAAAAAGGCTTTGGTCTGTCAGTCACCGCTGCCCTCATTCTAATTTACTTCACTGTCCTCCATTGCCCCCAAACACAGACACACAAACACACACACACACACCAACAAACACACCATATACGAAGTGTCCTTAATTATCCCTGTCGTCCTCCCATTGAGCTGAAAGTACAGTCAAACCAAAAAGTTCACTCGTATGACAAAACTAACACAGTTAGAAAAGTATTGCAGGAAGCATCTACAGAGAGGGAAATAATTAAATGCAAATTAATTCATAACTTTTTTAAATATTATGTCTCTTGCTGTCTTCCTGCCATTAAAATTATAGACTATTCATTTATTTGTCAGTGGGCGAATTTAGCAAAAATCACAAAATCGGCAAGGGATCAAATAATTATTTTCCTCACTGTTACTGTTTATGTTTAGTCATTTATTGACTGAATGAAGCAGTTAGCCTGCTTCTTTTGGGAGCAGTCCACCTGATTGATTCTCTCCTGAAACAAAAGACGACGGCGGTTGAGAAAAATGTCAATCAGTTCTGAGCTTTTTAATCTTAGCACGCTGTAGCATCTGGTTGCACTTTTTGGCAAAGAAGAAATCACGCTCTACTGGAAAGGTTGCATTATTTTAAAACTAGCCACTCTACCTACACGCTTACTGGAAAATGTAGTTTAACTAGTTTACTCCGCAGCGCTGTTATGCAGATGTAGGTACGTGAAGAGAAAAAGGCAGAGGGAAGAAGGATCGATGAGACAGTGTGCAACACTGACAACCTTAAAGACACAGAGGACACAGAAAGACGATGAGAGAGTACGCTGGCAGCGATCCAGGACTTGACTTCCTGCTTCGGAAGCTCTGGTGACATCATCCCTGTCCCATAATGCACTTTGAGTCTGAGAATAGACATCCGTTGGGAAAGGGAGACCCTTGCAAGAGACGGTCACACGGACACACGCAACCATGTTTACATTAGAAAAGACTCTGACACCCTTTTTGAACCGTTACCTACGATCCTAAAATATCTTTTAGTGTCAGAGTGAGGACGTGCACGTCTGCTGTGCTGTGCTGTGCTGTGCTGTCCGATACTTCTAGAAACTCTGTGCTATTAATCATTTGTTAAGCGTAGGTGTGGCGTACATGGAGGAAGACAACAACTCCACCACAAGTTTGTTGCTACTGATTATAACCATGTCATTATCTTAAAGAGTTACAAGTCCAAGAAGGCACTGTGCGCACACACACATACTTGGTCAGCAAAACATTATCAGTGTGCAGTACTGACTCAGTCCGTACACACATTGACTCATGTCCAGTCAGCCATTGTTAGTGACTAAAACACCCACATAGGTGCTCTCAATGGCGGTGTGAACAATAAGCCTACACATGCACACATCCCACGCACGTTTTTCTGCTCGCACGCAGGCGCCATTGTTTGCAGGACGTATTCCTACCAAATTGATTCTCACACCACACACGCAGACACGCGTATACGGCCAAACGAGATGCTCCGTGTACTCTGAGCGAGCTCACACAAACGCACAGAGACGAACCTCGTCTTTGAGTTTGCGATTCGTCCTGTCATCCTCTCATTATCAGAGTCAAATTAATGAGTCACGGGGGAAGAGAGGAAAGGAGGAAGAAGGCGAGCTAAGAAGAAGAGTGTTAGTCATGGGGGGAGGAGACCTTCTTTCAGCAACAATTTTGAACCTTCACTGAAGCAATTTTCTAGCAGCTTTCTACCTCTGATACAGAAATACATAAGAGAGAAGAAAGAGTTGTTATAGAGAGAGAGGTGCTTTACATTTCAACAGCAATTATAAAAACTGCTGCTGCAGAGTGAGCTAAAATTGGCTTTTGGGTATTGCAGTCTAACCAAAAAAGAATCAAGCTATTTCACCTTACTGTACATAACACAAAAACACATGAAGGTTTTCAGGTCGACAGTACAAGGAAAAATCACATTTGGAATGCTGTCAAACTGAATATACCTGTAGACTCACTGCAGCTGCTGAGGTGTGTTCGCGGAAGTCGCCAAAGCTTGATGGAGCTGTTGTTTCATGGCACACAACAATTCAGTTTCTTTTGAAGTATGCATATCATTACTTCAGAGAGTGCTGAACAATAGGGGCTGAACAAATCTGATAACAATACATGCATCATGTGCCCAAAAACATAAACAAACATTTACTTTTTGAATCCCTTAATTTGGTTATGTAAGATTTGTGGCCAAGATATGTACTGAGTGGAACATGTTGCAGTTGAGACAGTGTCAGTGTCAGGGACAAATTATATAATGGAGACAGTGTTTGTAAACTACCTCAAACGTATATACAATTTCTTTGCTGAGCTGAGGAGTGTCACTGCTCAGCCCTTACCGAAAAAAGAATTTCCGAAGAGTTGTTTTGAAGCTAAAAACCTGTGCCTCTGGCCTCCGCCATGTTGGCAGTGCAGCTAATCTAAAAAACGTCAAATTGGCAAAGACGTGGCTCATTGGCGGACCTGAGGCGGGCTGAATATGATGCCTGGTTGCTCAAACAAGCCATCTGTAATGGTACTTACCTGTCAATCAAAGCGGCCACACTGTTAATTATATATTACTTTAAGCCTTAATATAATTTAAACATGTTTATTTCTGCTGTGAAGTTGGACATTTTAACATGGGGGCTTACGAAGATTGACTCACTTCTGGAGCCAGCCTCGAGTGGCCGTTTGAGGAACTGCAGTTTTTGGCGCTTCCACATAGGCTTCACCTCACAGCCACAGAGTTTACAGTTTGATAAAAAAAAACACACATTAAACTTAAAAGTGTGTTCGTATATGTTTGTCTCTGTGTGTGAACAGGATGAAAGCAGTCCAGATAAAGCAGGCCACCAGTCAGACGATGAGAGATGGGACACGCCGCCTCCAAAACCTCCTCGCATACGCAGGTAAGACATATTTTAAGTGTGGACAGTCTGACCTTTTTCCCACTGTGTTTTTTAAAGCTTATTAGCCCGACTGTTCAAGTCTTAAAGTTCACAAAAACGCTCCAAAAATGGATGTAAGAGAATAAAAAAAATAACCCGCGCTCATCCTCCACACAGATGAATGAACGAGCTCACACCAGAAGTGAGCAGTAGGTGTGAAGTGGCCCGTCACTGATCACAGTGGGTGTTTTGTAGGAGGAACTCAAAAAATAAATAAAATAAAATAAATAAACTCAAATAAATAAATCACAGCACAACAGTTTGTGTGAAGTGCACAATGAAAACATATTAAACAGACCAAATAGAAGCAGCAGGCGTCGTTTTCACCTCAAGCGAACCGGAGCTTTCTGACACATTAGTTACCCCGTCGGCCCACAGATGCACCCGGCCTCCACTTTTTTACTGAAGTTAACTTCTGTTTGGCTGTTCAACAAACTGTTTCGTCCTGAGGAGGAGCTGTATTTATAGATCATTTTGCAACACTTACCAATACTCTGCAACTCTACGCAGTGTTGCATGTACCACAACCTGAGGGCTGGTTAAAGAAGAGCTGCTACAACTTTCATCTCGTATACACGTGTTTTTTAACACATAGAAATACACATAGATGCCTCTTGTTCTCTCTATAACTCGTTCTTTGGCAAATTTCCATTCCTTTCTCATCCTCTCTTCTTCATCGCTCTGCTCCCTCTCCTCTTTAATTTTGCTCTATGTGCTTAGCAGGGGTTGTGCTCCACTTTCTCTCAGCCAGTTCGTCTTCTAGGCCCTCAGTCCCTCTTCTTATGATTTATCCACAGAAGGATGTTAGTGCAGCGATACATACAACTTTTTTTTTTTTTTTTAAACAAGCCAACAAGATAGAGGCTCTGTACTGTTGTTTTAATGTCACAGAGGACGTCTTGTTGCCAGGAGACTGTTTCACTTAATTACCTGTTGCTAGAAGCGTTGTCTAAAAATGTCCAGTTTGACAGCGTTTTGTGCGTCTGTGTGTGAATCGTTTGCTCTGTGCTTGTCCATGAGATTTAATTTCTATATTTTCATTCTTTATTCTGCATCAATGTAAACCTTCGTAACACCAGAAAACTCTTTAATCGGAGCCAACGTGACCTTTGTTGTGTTCTCTCACTGCTAAAATGATCATACTCTTGGTGTGCTTGATTTGTCTGCCGCAGCAGCCGGTTTGATGGGAAAGCAAAACGTTTTTCACAAGTCCTAATTTTGGGATGTAGCTGCTAGTGATCTGTTTACTGAAAAAGTTTCTTTCCTGCTCTAAGTGAAACATACAAATTTGATCTGCTGCCAAAATACAAAAGCTTTCCCTAGAAGTGGGACAGAGCCAGACGGTCGGTGTCTCTCTCTCTCTCTCTCTCTCTCTCTCTCTACTTGACTCTTAAGTCTTGCACTTAGTGTCTTCTCTCTTTGTGTCATCCTAAAGAAAAAAATGTCAAGGCCTAGTTTAAGCCTAAGCGATGGTGAGAGCTATTTTTACCAACATAGTCCACATTCTGCCGACCACACTCCCCCTGGGTCACTTCAGGAGTGTAAGTGTGTGTGTGGGAAATCTTTTGTGTGTGTGTGTGTGTGTGTGTGTGTGTGTGTGTGTGTGTGTGTGTGTGTGTGTGTGTGTGTGTGTGTGTGTGTGTGTGTGTGTGTGTGTGTGTGTGTGTGTGTGTGTGTGTGTGTGTGTGTGTGTGTGTGTGTGTGTTAGAGAATGAAACATACTGCAGGAACTTCAATGAGGCTGGCATCAAGGTCACAGATACTGAGTCATGGTTTTTACATACATTCACAGCCGCGCCCTGAAGACTCATAATCCTGCCTGTAACATCTCAAATACTGAAACTGTCCACTACCAAAAGGTAGCTTTCAATGTTCTTCAGCCTTGTGTGCTTATTTTTCTTTGCTCATTTTAGACAGTATTTTATATAGGCAGCTTTGTTTTGTAGGATTTTGTAGAAAAATTTTTTACATCTCTAAAGTTGTGGTACAGAAAATCAGGTGTCGTATTGGCACAGATATGGTCACAATCTACTGTTTTGCTTCAGTCACATCTACAACACAAATACAAATCAAGCGACTGTCAAGAATATCAAGGTCTCTCTTTGTTCACGGCACAAATTTGGACAAAATGAAGGTTCAAGGTTGATTTTATTCATCCACAAAATCATGGAGATTACAGGTACCCCCATTCTAATCAACCAACGCTTATTGCAGAGCACAGGAAATAAATACATGTTGGGAAAGATTGAAAAACAACAGCATGGAAAAAAATAGAAATAAAATTATATTAAAACTAGAGTTTCCTTAAAAATGTCTGGTTGTGTCAGGTGATCCAAACCTGCTGCTGTAAGTCCAGTAAGACGTTTCATACTGTGCCAATTCAGCAGATGTCATTCAACCTACAAAACATCTTTGACCGTACAGAAGTACAGTTATTGATAGTAGCTTATTACGGTAATAATTCATACATTCATATATTATGGAGGTGTCTTTTGAGTGAGATGAGCCATCTAAGGCTACATCGTTATGTGTCTCCTGTAGAAACTTTGCTGCTTGTTAGCATTTAATTTGTTGTTTGCAAACAGTCAATAATCATCATATAATCATCTCATCCAGCACGCCAACACACATCTAAATCTGTGCGTCTTTTCTTGGCCGTCCATATGAATCCATCCTCAGCACAACCTGAAACCACAAAGTGTCTATTTAAGTTTTATTTCCTTCTAGCTCCATCCCGCCACTCTGAGCCAACGCGCTGATTAAAGATGCAGAGTACATACGTGTGGAGGGCACAGTGCACTTGCTGTGTGTGTGTGTGTGTGTGTGAGAGAGAGAGTGTGTGTGAGAGAGAGAGTGTGGGTGGTGTTTGGTGCATGAATTTTAAGTTCTTGTGAGGGGGTGCGCATCTGTGTGCATACATGTGTGTTCGTGTGTAGGTTGTGTGTGTGCACTCTTTGAAGCATGTTTAAGGTTTTTAAAAAAGTCGCAGATTCTTAGAGATCCTGAACTTTTCTGTCCCCTGTTCACTATTTATAAGCAACATTTAAAAAATGTTTTTAACACACTGTAATATAGTTATAGACAGATATGAGTTTATCAATGTGTAGTATTTTCCATCGATACAAACTTCTCCATCAATGGCATTTAATATACACTGTAATTTAACGTAAACTGCAATAAAACTGTGTTTTACTATATTGACATTCATTTTCTGTTTATCCAGCAGCCTTCACCTATGAGTACCCACAAGAGGAGTTTTATTTATTTATTGGTATTAGTTTGAAGTATGTATTGTCACGTATGATTTGCTTCTAACAAAGCAGGTAAATCTAGTGAAGAAGTAAAATGTTTTTTGGAGAAAGCTAGACTTGCACTATTAAAGTTAAATAAAGAAAAAAAAAAAAGAAAAAGTAGCTATAAATCAAGGTAGATTATTAACAAACAGTACTTGGAATGGTGGTTGTGTTTGTTGAGGTCATAGTGGACGTTTCTGGTAAAAGTTAGAGTTAAAGTGTTCAGACAACTCAGCACAGCATACATAAAAAGTTGCTCATTTTTAACAGTGAAAGTTAAGCACTGCTGCTACTTTTCACCCGACGTAAACCCTCATAATATTTCAATACAAATTCGCATTTTTCATGGACGTCCTCTGCTTATTTGTTTTTCTGTGACTTATTAGTGTTCGCTCCTCTAATAGCTCCGCTCCTCCTTTGGGATCATTTAAGTTTCATCTTATCTTAGAGGGAACACTGGGCCTGAATAAACCCTGTGGCATCTGAATGATTCATATCCCCATGGAAACAGTCAGCACCAGCAGGAATCATCTGAGTTAGTATTAAATATATCTTATGCTTGCTCATGTTGATTACATAGAAGAAGAAATTAATTAAAGAAAGCTTCAGAAGTGTCTCATAAGTGACCCGTAAGAGAAAACTTTATGTGGCTGTGATGCTGAGGCGTCATGAGGAAGCCACTTGCAGTGTGACTGCAACTCCAAAGTTGATCAAGAAAAGAAAGTCCCCCGTACTTTTAGCTCGCAACGTCTTCTCGGTGTCCTCACACAGGCACACGCAGCATCATGTGCACTCCTATGTTGGCTCTTGTTACAGTCATGTGCTCTTGATTTAGCACACCACCACTTCCTTTCACTGTTTTTGGTGTGCATGCATATATAAATGTATATTTTGTGACGCCTTAATGTTTTAACTTTCCATCGTTGTGTGGCGAGCTTTGTCAAAACCTCAGTATCCTGTATATTTCTCTCACACCCACACTGAGTATAGCTATAGGCGTATTTATAAGCAGTTTATAACCCAAAGGCACAGTTCTGTACATGTGGGAGAGTTTTGTTACAGTCACTTTTTAATGCAGTACTGTCAACAATACAACATACTAACAGAAAAATTCACTGAACTAGCTGGTAGATGACGTCTTGTATGATTTGCTGGCTGAAAGGGGAATTAAATAGAGAAGAGTATAATACTTAAATATCCCCTTGGGGATTTTGTTCGATACAAACTACAATACAATGAGAGATACACTCTTTAGTGGTGATTCAGCATCAACAGATCATGTTCACACAAATCCACAAAATATGACAATGTTCCACAGCTGAGGACATGCCATTCGTCTCAGACATACCCTAAACATATTGTTGGATATTTTTTAAGATTATGCCATCTAGTGGTGAAAAACTAAGCTTCACACCTTAAACAGAAACTCCCTTTCAGATTTGAAGTACAAAATAAATGTAGGAAGTTCATTTCATCATCTTACTTTCATTAGAAGTTCGTCAGACAGAATAATTTATCTACAAATGTCTGCAAGTTGTCTGACCAGTATGATGAAATTCTTTCCTTTTTATCATTTTAAATCTTTAAAACTTTGTTTAAATGTTAACGTACGAACACATCTGCTTTAGATAAAGAGAAACTTAAAACAACTTATCACAGTGTAAAAGTCAAATATGTCGCCATGTGAATGGGAGTCTTCCCCCACAGTCTTTCTTCGTGATTGTGCAAATCTGGCTTCGGGTTTGGTGTTTTAATTACAGCGTCTCTTTAACATTTCGGGCTCTGTGGGATGGACATGTCTTATTAAAAAGTCTTTCAGTGCATATTATAATATCCATTCAATGAAAAGCTTATCTGATGTTATCTAAGCTCTTTCTCGCTCTTATCTTTTAGCTCCCAGGCAGAAGGTGACGTGAAGGAGGAGATACTCCAGCCCCCGGAGCCTCATCCCGTACCCCCAATCCTGACCCCGTCTCCCCCTTCAGCCTTCCCCACCGTCACCAACGTACGGCAGGACAACGACCGCTACCACCCCAAACCTGTCATACATGTCCTGGCTACCACACAGGGACAGGTAACTGCAGTGAGGGGTAATCCAGAAATAGTCCGGGTGGTTCTTCTGGTAGTGACTAGATTGAATGTTTTTTTCAGTCTTACTAATAATATGGTCGGTGTTTATTACCAGAAGACTTGGTTTCACTCCAGATTTGTTCGTCTCTTTGCTAACACCGTGTGAAAATGTTTTGCATGAGGAATTTTGGAAATTTTATCGTTTGTTGTGGGCAGAAGTTGCTGGATCATCTTCCTCTAAATATTAACTCTGGCTCCTTCTCAGACATGGCTGCAGATTTCTGTTTTTCCAGATGTGGTCTCATCTTTTCATCTCCTTTCCCTTTCAGAATAAAGAGGCCGATAAGCAGCAGAACCAGTCAGAACCAAGTCCAAACAAGCAGACGAGTCCCTCAGAGCAGAAAGACCAAGATCCACTGAGTCGAAAGCAGCAGAATCAGGTCTCAAATCTAGATCACAACTACAACAACAAATTGTCGTCAACGTCGACAAAGTCAGAATCGGGCCAAAGCCAGACCCCCTCGTCGCCCCTCTCCCCATCTGTTGAATGTTCTGGTGCTCCTCGGATCGAGAGGAAGCTGAGCATCGAGATTAAAAAGGTGCCGTTACAGGAAGGACCTCGTAGTTTTGACACTTCCTCCTCCATGGGAGTAGCAGGCGGAATTGGCAGCAGTTCAGCCAGTAGCGCGGGAATGCTGCAACGAAGCCACGCCTTCAAAGCGCGCACTGGCCAATCCCTGCTGACATCGAGCTCCTCGCTGTCAGAAGACTCAGGCACGGAGGGAGGAGGAGGAGGATGCGGGGAGAGTCAAGCGGATGGAGGCGTCCTAGCCAGACCAAACCACCTTCCCGTAAAGAGTGAGAAGGGGGAGACGCCAGGAGGGGAGAGAGCGGAGACGAAGGCCGGCCACGCGGCGTGGGCTCAGCCCTGCAGCAGCCCAGAAAAACAGTTCCCCAAAACATCCTCCTCTTCTTCCTCCTCAGACCGCGTCGCCCCATCCTCCTCCTCCTCCTCCCACCTCTCCTCATCCTCTTCCTCGTCCTCCTCCACTCCCGTCAGGACAGCCCTAAGTTTCACCAACCCCCTGCACTCCGACAACTCAGACGAGGAGGGGGACGGAGAGATGTCCGGAGCAAAGGAGGGTTATCGTACTAATGTATCCACGGCAACGGCCATGGTAACCACATCCCCTCACCACGGAGACCAACACCCAACCCGGAAGGTGTTGCCCATGTCGATCGCAGGGCAGAGCTCTCCGTCACCCTCTGCAACCACAGCAAGTACGTCCATCAGCTGATTCTGCTTAATGAGTGAATCCAATTCCTTTAACTAACTCCCGACAGAAGCAATTAACAACCATGAGGGAAGTCGAATAAATAGACGTCTGGATTAGCTAAATAAATCCGTTTAGACATCAGTTAACTAACTCAACTGAACCCTGGAGGTCACTTCAGCTCATTTCTGAGGAGTCTAGCTAACACATGCTCAGGGAAACCACACGGTAGAGTCATTTTCCAGGTCAGTGAAGAGACAGGTCTCAGACAGACCACATGCTAATGACATGTTTTATCTGTCAACACACACACACACACACACACACACACACACACACAAAAGGGTAAAGACAGAGGCCGGGAGAGAAACACACAGAAAAAATCAAAGTGAGATAGTTCCAGTTTCATATGTAGCATGGCCGTACGACTAATTGGTTGGTTTGCGAGGAATGCTGCAAATGTTAACAGGCAAACTTCTGTCAAAACAACCCTTTCCCTTTCAGTGTGCGTGTGCGTGTGTGTTTTTCTAAGCGAATTTGCAAGAACGGGAGGAAACGGGAGGAAGAGCGAATGAAATCCTGTTTTTGTATGTTTTTGTTTCACTGCAGTTTTGTGTGCGTGTTTGCAGAGAAACCGTGTGTGCATGTTGGATGGTGAAGGATCAACACTGCATGATAAATACACACTCGCCAACACTGTGTGTCTGTGTGTGTATGTGTGCGTGTGTGTGCACGTTTGGGTTGAACAGAGCAGCGTCACACTTGTTTGTGCATCGGTATGGCCTCACTGTCATGATTGCAAACGATGAGATGTGGGTTTTTTTTAATCTTCTGGGGACTGAGATCGCTCCTTCTTCTTTGTTGATTTCAAAATCACGAGATTCTGAAATCTGATTCTTGCTGTGATTGGAGCTCACGTGGAATGGTGTTAACTGGAGTTTGGCTTGGAACGGTTTGGATCATGAATGGTTTGAAGCTTGATGAATAAGACTTTACTGCATTTTTAAATATTTGGATTTAACTGTCAGGGTGCATGATGTCAAATTTCTTCAAATTAAACCTGGTATATGTTTTAATAAACAATTTCTTGGAACAGATAAATAAATAAAGTTAATGGTTTAATGATGCTTTCCATGTGGGGTATTATGAGTTGTGTAGCCTGACAGATGAAATATTTGAAGCTGATAGTGACATGGATGTTTGGGAGTTTAAAAAAATCTAACAATATAACAATCTTGACATATATCCATTGGATTTTTTTTTACATTTTATTACATTTTTAAGGTAATTTCTGCATAAAATCAACTTGTCAGTACTCAGTGGTGGACAAACTATGTAACGTTGAAACTGTTTCTAAATTACAAACGTACTTTGACATTTCTATGAATTAGAAGTCAACCAAAATAAAATGTGAAGAATATTTAGAAGTTAAAAAAAGTGTAAGTTTGAAGAAATGAACGAAAGAGGTTGTTAACAGTTACTTATCAGCCGACATGCGTGCTGATACAGATATCTACAGTAAGGTAATATCAGGGCTAATTTCTCTGTCAAGCTCTAATAAGTTTGCACAGGTCTAATTAAAATACAGATTAATCTTATAGGTTCATTTTAAGTTGAGGTCAGGCATTATACATCATGCACTCCTGAAGTGTTTCCAATATTTAAAACTAAATGCAGGAATTTTGCCTCACAGTCCTGAAGCGGACTGTTTTTGTCTGGCGTTTCGGTCTGCTTGGCTTTCTGACACATTATTTTACTTTGGGCTGCGGTCGCGCTTTGTAATCGGTTATGAAACGCTGATGGCTGCTGTTTGATTGGTTGCAAGAATCTTAACGGCTGCTTGTTGATGAGTTGCACTGAGCAAATTGCTGCTTTGCGGTTGGTCAAGAGGAAGCTGGTGGCTGCTTGTTTTTGGTGGTTGCATTATCAGTGAACCAATTAATCATTAATTAATCAACCAATTAACTTTATTTATATTGCATATTTATGTAGGTTCAAAAAGCAAACTAAGGAGAAATAAAACACACACACACACACACATATATATATATATATAAATTGCTCATAATTTTCACTGTTAAGCCAGTTAAGTTTCTCTTGATTGAAATCCAACAAAAATCACAACACAAGCAGGTGAAAAACAAACTACAATTGATTAACAGGCCTAAAAAAAATCATTTTCATTCTATAATCTTTGTCTTTGAAGCTGGAGTTTGTAATTGAATTGCTCACAGCACTTACGGTATAGCAGGAACTGCAGTATCATGTTGTCCTCATCACTTACGGTGGACATTGACCTGCTGCACAGTCACCTAATGGTTTCCTGAAAATGGTGCAATGCTAGATGAACCAGCATCTAATTCTGACCCTCATTAAGACTAATTTCACTCTAATCTAGGCTGATTTATGGTCTTTCCTAGGGCAGTCTTAAATGCAGTAGGAAAGAACACTCGGCTTCAAATGAGTAATTCCCGATGGTGAGGGTTTCTTTAGACATGGAGTTAAAATGGTTCTATAAAAAAGAGGTAGCCATCGGGGTAGAAAATGTTTGGATTTCGAGCAATATGAGTCGGCAGAGTTCACTTAAAACCATGAAACGAGACACAATGATTGGAAGATAAAGTCGATCACAGATGATATACACTCAGTTTCCAGTTTATTAGGTACACCTAATGAAACCTAATGCAGTCTACTATGACAGTCCTGCAATAAATTCATGAAGGAAAAGTATTGATTTAACTTTAAGATGTTTGTGTTTTTCTTACATTTCCACTACATTTATATCAGTGAGGGTAGCTCATAGATTTCATAAAGCATGGATGTAGTGGTGGAGCTGTAACAGCACCCTCCTGTCAATCAAAGTGGCCACGCTGTTAATTATGCATAACCCTTCTTAGCCTTGATATAATTTAATAACAGTTGAGTTATATAAAAATTCAGACTTAGTACAGAACAGGGAAAATAGTTTTTTATACTGGGCTGTAAACATGTTTATTTCTGCTGTGAAGTTGGACATTTTAACATGCGGCCTTATAGAGATTGACTCTGTCTGTAGCCAGCCTCAAGTGGCCGTTTAAGGAACTGCATTTTTTGCCACTTGGCTTCACTTCACAGCCCCTCGAAGTAGCCTAGATAACAGAAACACCTCTGTGTATAGCAGCTGCCCAGCTCATTCACCCCACGTTATTTTTCTGTTACATATTTCCTCCCACAAAGGTTTCATGTCAGATATAGTCCTGAAACTGACAGAGGTCAACCGCTGTCATATGTAGCATTATTTTTATTAGTACTGATACAGTTTCAGTATTCAGCATGCAAATTCATTTGTGTCTGTTACAGATAATGTGACTGATACTTTTAATTACATGTGATTAGGGGAAATAAAGTGTGTGTGGTTCTTCACGATCAATGAAACGTTGATTAAAAATGCATTTTTAAAAATTAAAAATTCAAAGGGATTTATTGGATTGAACACTGACACTGTAAATGAATGACACGAGGGAAAATGGTGCATACAGTGTGTGTAATATTTAACAATTCAGAAAATTGAATAAAGCTTTTTTCAAACTGCAACAGCAGATTTAAACAGCAAACATTTGCAATACAAAGAATAGAACATAACTTAGTTTTAGTTTAGTTTTGTCTTAGTTTTTGTGTGATTTACCAAAAAAACACAAATAACAATAAGAACACAATAATAAAAATTATAAATACATGCTGGTAAATTTATTTTAAGCGACAGGACGTCAGAAAAACAAACATGCAACATATTTTTTATCATGATTTACTGCTAATCCACTTATTGGTACTTTGATAATTTCTGAAACAACCTCCTCTTATAAAGTCATTTTAAATTTAGTTTATTGAAAATCATAACAACATTTAGTCGAATATTTGTCAATATATTTGCCTTGCTAAGTGACTAAACAGATCAAAGCTTCACTCACTTTGTGTATTTAATACACCGCCATCTTTAGAGAAGGACTCGTTGAGTCTCAGCTCTTCAGCTTTTCTCTGCATTGTTCACATTTGACTGCCGACTGACTCTCTTGTCTCTCTCCTCGGCCAGTTATTAATGTTGCTTCTCGTTTGACCTCTGACCTTTTAACCCAGACTGCTGGGACAGCGATGACTCCCCTCCCCCTCTCCCTGCGAGAACCCCCGAGTCCTTCATACTGGCCACAGGTGCGTTTGCATTGGTCAAGTTTCACAGGTGTGTTTTCCAGGGCTGTGGATTCGTTGGGTGACCTCCTGGATACTTCCTCTGGTGTGTTTTTGTTTTAACGGCTGATCAAGAAGGTGGATGGATCAATGAACACGAGCATTGGAGAGTACTAATGCGTAGCTGTGTGATTGAAAACCATCAGCAGCAGTTGTTTGCAACAGTCGGCAGCTTCTGACATGAGCTGAAAAATGAGGAATTATGATTTTCTTTCCCAGTTCATCTGGTACTTTACAGCGTATGAACAGATAGGGCCCCAGTCTGTCTCATCCTCACTTCAAACCGACAGATGGACACACATATTGCAGGTATCAGGCCTCTCTCTCACAGGATGGTCTCTTAAATAACTCAGCCACCTTGTTGCCTTCTGCTGTTTTCCTTTTTCCTGTGTATCACTCTGATATCTGAAGAGGAGAGCATTGAAATATTCATCCAAATTAGAGCACATGAGATGAAAAGAACACGTAAAAACATGTTGTCTAAAGGGAGCTCATTTCCTCTGTGAGAGGCTTTATCAGTTTTGCAGCACTAGGGGGCACCATGGCAGTACTTCAGATCTGCACACCATCTTTGAAAGCGACTCGATCACAAGCTGTGTCCCAATCCACACTACATACATACATAAAACTGACCAAATAAAGTGTACAAAAAAGCAGGAATGCAGAAAAAAAAAGAAGCTTGCTTTTAGAGTGTATTGTTGATGAACACTATTATCCCACAATGTAGGAAAATCAGGAAAAGGAAAATCACCTCAGAAACTATCCAACTTTTGGAAAATAATTCTCAGTCTTATTAGTGGAAGTAAGATTTTTAAGTCGAAGTTGGACATCTAACCTCACATATAATTTCCTGTATTAGTATTTTTGCATAGAGCCCGACTGATACATCAGTTTGAAGACTTATCACAGATATATTGGTGCGTTGTCCAATATGTGCTGCTATGAAAACTTATTTTACAGGACATAATACAGAATAAGATGCTTTTTTATGTATTTTGTATATTTATTTTATGTTTTTTTGATAATTATTGATTTCCTAGTGAAGTTTAAGTTTGCACTGTTGTCATTTTGGACAATAAAAATATCACTTAACTGCAAAAACATCCTTCCTACATTACACATCCTTTTCACAAGTGTTTGATAATCACGTTTGAGGGATTGTTGCAGAAAATGTGTGTTTATTTCTAAATATAAAGAATATTTATTTAGGACATCAGCCCCAAAACTCCAGTATCTGTCGGGCTCTATTCTTGTAGCCTAACTGAACAGAAAGTATGCTAGAACGATTAGTATATAGTACACACTGTAGTGCGTGTGTACTACAGTGTGGTGTGGAATTGGGACACAATTCACACAGGTTTCTTGCTTTTGTAGTGGTTTAAAAATGGATGCACACAGACAGGGAAATGGATAAAGGGTAGGGAGTGAGAACAGCGTCTTGTCACCTGTCTCCTCTTTGTGATCATCTGCTGTTTATGATCACATGTGTGCACAGACTCAGTCTAAAATACAGGTTAGCCTTAGTGCCCCAAGTGTCCTCACTGTGAGAAGTATGGAAGGAAAAGGTGGTTTAATGGAGGCCGAATGAATGAGGAAGAAAAATGGAGAGATATCGTGAAGGATAGTGAGTTTGAAAGGAACATGAAGTGTATGAATGTGTGGGAATGTGAGTCTGTCTTCAAGTTTTTCTTAATTTGTCGTCAGCTGTTTCTTTGCTAAACTCACTCTCTGTGCTGCTCTCTCTGTCAGACCCTCTGGAGATGAAAACATCAGCCTCAGCTGAATGGAGCGGTTCGCATAAAGGTACGAACACACATCCTAACAAAACCGTTTGTGTTTCTTCGTTTATGTGTGTGTGCTAGAGTTTGTTCCTCGTGTATGTCCGTGCTCATGCGTCTTCACAGGAGTTAGTCAGCCGAGCAGAGCAGGAAACAGACCTTCAGTGTTTTACAAATTAGCCCGCGCACGATAAAACTGACAGCATTTGTCAAAAGGGCAGCTGTGAGAGCGAGAGAGCGAGTAATAACGAGAAAGAAAGAGATACAGAAAGAGAGAGAAAAGATAAAAACATGTCTATAGAGAGGCGAAATGAAAAATGTGCGCGTATTCTTATCCACTCTGAGTGATGACGGTTACTGCCAATTTATCGCTTCAGCAGTTTCGGTGCGTCGGAGACAGAATAATCGAGAGGGAATAACTGTTTAACTTCTTTTACCAGCTATGAATATAAAGAATAAAAAAGTTTAAAGCCTTTAAATGTCTTGAACTATGATCAAGTTTCTTGTTTCAAGTCATTTCACTCATATTAATGTGTATATTTCTCTTACATGTGGGTGTAATGTGGTTAGTATAGCCCGAGGGCTACATGTGTTAAATCAGCCAGCTGCCAAATATCGTAAAGAGACGTCATTATTAAATGTGAGTAGTTTGATGTAGCATTTTCAGTACAAACTACATTGAAGTTAAATGCTAGTAATGAGAGAAATAAGAATAATTCATTGGTAATAATTACAATTTTAACAAATATAGGACCTCCCTCAGTGAAACTAATGACGTTTAAATAGGTCTTACATCACTAAAACTATTATACAACACCACTGATATTCACACAGTGCTTCCACCCCATTAATCAGAGTGTGTGTGTGTCTTGTTTCCCTGCATGTAGATGTGTCAGAGTGTGTTAAGAAGACATCTCCAGCTGACCCTGCATCTGCTGGCACCACGGCAACAGACAGGAAGGCAGATCTGGGTGGGTAAGTCTGCTGTCCTCCCTCTTTTTACACGTCTTCTGTGCCTGGACGCTGCCGCTGGTCGGGTTTACACCAGATGACAAATATTATTTGCACAAGTAATGTTTGTGCAGGAAACTGTGCTGACAAACATGGTTTCTATTAATGTCATCATTTTTTGTGATGTGTGGCGTTGCTTTTGCTGATTGGAAACCTAGCTTTGGGCTAAATGTGCAGAAAATGTTTGATGGTTTTGAGAACTGAAGGCACGTTTTTCTGGATGTGTTTTTTTTTTTTTTTTTTTACTCAGTTTAAAGCAAAACAGACCCACTTAAGAACTTCTTTTTGCCTCTTCTATCAGGGTTCGGTAACCGCTGCATTCAGCCCAAAGGCCCTCGGGAACCCCCCCTGGAGTGGACATGATGGAACGATCCATCTTGCCCATCCACCAACAGTGTTGTCAGGAGATGGACTCTACCGGTCTCACCTGACTGGTCCAAAAACCAAGTTGATAGATGCTACACAGACAGACAGACAGACAGCACAATTTTACATAGAAACACCTTCTGTGTAACTCTGTGCCAGCTCCTCTTCCTCCTTCTCCTCCTCCTCAGTCCTTCCTTCAAAGTGCCACTGTGCAAAGCAGAAGAACACTTACCGGTATAGTGGCTTGTCCATTTTAGAACAAAGCCCACGTTTTCCTGCTCAGCTTGCTGATGTTAGAGGTTTCGACTTCTCTAGACGCTGACCTGGGATCAGTCTGGTCATTTTCCTGTTAATGGTTAAAGGATAATTCCTGTGTTTCCCCCGTTTTTGGCGACTTGTGAGTAGATTCAGATTGTTTTTCTCTCTGAGCTCTAGACACATCATGGACGTTTTATCCCTTCTGAGGCTTAATGACGAGGGATGTAGGTGTATATGTTAAATAAAAAGTGTTAATTAACAGGAAGAACATTTTCTTTCATACCAAATGAGAAAGAAGTTTTTTTTTTTTCATCATGAATCAGGAATTATCTTTAATCAGAAGCTGATTCCTGAGGTTTAACTGAACTCCCAGACGGTGTCTGCTTCCTCCTACTAAATGAACAACAATCTTCAAAGCTAGATAATCTGTTACCCATGATGCAACCTTTTCTGTTGGGTATGTCTCTCTCTCTCTCTCTCTGTCTCTCTCCCTCTTTCTGTGTGCTGGTGCTACATTACAAAGGATCAGCATAGAAACGGAAGCACTCAAGCTGAACCTGTGTTAGCTGCAGTGATATCAGCTCTAGTTCTTTATATTTCTATGCTGACCGCCCTATTTACCAGAGTCATAGACTGATATAGTTTGGTCATTGCAGTGGTCAGAGCAGAGTTTAAGATGTTGTTTGACATTTTAGGAAGGAAGCTTGTTCACCTTCCTGCCAAGAGTTAGATGAGAAGTTTCATACCACTCATGTCTGCATGGTAAATATCGAGCTGAAGCTGCTTAGCTTAGCTTAGCTTAGCTTAGCTTAGCTTGGCTTGGCTTGGCTTAGCTTAGCAAACAGCAAACCTGGCTTTATTCAAAAGTAACAAAATATGCCTACCAGCGCCTCCAAAGCCCATTATTAACATGTTGTATCAAAAACTGAAGGGTAAAAATGCAGTAAACTGTTGTTTGTGGACTGATTGAACAAACAAGATGTAAAGTGTTCATTAGTGAGTTGTAATGTTATGGTTTGACGGACTTATTACTTTTGAACTTAGCCAGGCTAGCGGTTTCCCCCCCATTTCCAGTATTTATGCTAAGCTAAGCTAACATATTTTACTGTACAGACAGTAGAGTGATGTGTGAAACTTCTTATCTAACTTTTGGCAAGAAAGCAAACAAGAGCATGTCCCAAAATGTAGAACTGTTTCTTAAAATATCACATATCATTCTTTGACAGTGGACATTAATAATCATGTTGACAGCTTTGTGTAGCTTTAGAAAACAAAGCAGAGTGCAGAGATACTGGAGGTTGAAACTAAGAAGTTCAGTAAAAGGTGTTTATTGATTGACTGAATTAAACAAAACAGTCTGTGTTGATTGCTCCCATAGGGCACAAATAAAGATGGGAAGTGTCTGCTTAAAACAGTGATTCGCACCATTTTCAAGGCTTAAGATCCTTTAAAGCAATGCTATCTCAACTCGTCAGAGGTTGCACGTGTCAGTGATTTGCCAAAGAGTAGTGTTCCCTTTCACAATAAAACACAGAAAGTAGTCAGAATAGCTGCATCATATAACATTTAAAGCTACATTTAAGCAACATCTGCTAATTTCCATCACAACTGCATTAAAATGACCTTAAACATGTCAGTAATGACCAAACTCATCATCTCTGTGACTCTGGCTCTCACTGCTGGGACCATGACCCTGCCTTAGTCTGCCTCACAGAGAAGACAGCCAATGACAGTCCTCCTTCATTTGGCTTCTCTCTTCAGTTAATTTCTCTCTCTCTTTCTCTGTATTTGACTTCTCTTGGTCTTTACTTGGGACACAAATTTGCTGTTTCTTCTTGTTTTTCTTGTCATTGTACCTTTTTACTTTTCCTGTTCTCATTCTCCTCCCTCTGAGGCCCTGAGATGAACGACCACGCAAGTCATTTTTCTCTTTATTTTAGCAGCCAGTTTACTCAATAAAACCTCACACCACCTGAAACACTTATGAGATTTGAAAGATTAATATAAAATCTGGCTTCTCAAAACAACTCCTCTTCTCCATAAACATGACTTGTGTGGTTTCTCATCTGATGGTTGGGTTTAAATATCAAACTGTACCTGCTTCTGTAAGAGTGAGACAAAGATCCAGTAAGACAACAGCAGCTAGGGACCCAGGACTACTGTTTTTCTCCTGATTTTTATTGTTCTCTGCTAACTTCTTCATTAGCTACCATAACTATACAGTATATGCATTGTTTTATAAAGATAAAGAACTGTACAGGGCAGTTTAGGTATATAATATTTCAGATTTTGTTTTTTGTTATCTCTTTAAATATTATTATTAACAGAAGATGTAAGAAAGTCAGTGCATGATGATGCTGATTCCTCCCCTCCACCATGTTTCCCTTCAAACTGTAAATTATTCTACTGCCCTTTTTTTGTTTGTTTTTTTTTGTTTTTTTTTTGCTTCTGGCAAATATTTCAGGGTTTGTTTTTATTTTTATGTTTGAATTATTATGCTTAAAAAGATTTAAATTTTCTTTTTCGTTTTGGTTTAAATTGGTTGGCAGAGGAAAAGCATTGAGTAAAGCCCCGCCCCCTCTTTCAGATAGCTACAACGGGCTTCGAATAAGATTGTAATAATAATATTAATGATGATAATAATAATAATAATGGTCGTTTTTTTTGTAAATGGTATTTTAAAAGTTATTTTTGTATACGCGGTTGTTTGTTGCGTCACAAGTCCACTGCTCCCCACCCAAAACCTCCACTTCTCTCTTCTTCTTTTCTCACATGCTCTGTCTCTCTCGTCTTTTTATCTTTCATACCTTCTTTTTTTACAACACGTCTCTCCGCTCGCTCTTTTACTGTAAAACATGCAGCAGAGATAGATCTCCTGCTCTGGACACGGAGCATCTCATTATTTTTCCACTTCCTTTATACTTTCCCTGCTGTTTTTATCTTTCTTCTAGCTTCCCTCCCTCCCACCCTCGTCTCTGCCTAATTTTTAAAAGTCATTTTCAACACGTCTGCGTGCTAGCAAAGCATCTCTAACTTGTTGGTGGTTCAAAGTCACAAAATTCGCAGACGTCTTGAGAAAACGCTCTCATCTGTTCATGTTTTTGCATTTCTTTCCGTTTATCCAGCACATCTGACCCGTCTTGACCCCCTTCACATGCACACAAGCCTCGATCTCAGAAAAAAAGAGCCCACCTGTGCCTTTAAGTGAGAGCCCGCCCCTTTCCCCCTTCTCTCCTCCAATCATCATTAGCGGCGTGAGCGTGAGCGATGTGATTCGCTGCTGCTTGCTCATTGCCTCCTGTGGGACTCTCGTTCAGCGCCTCCCCCCCCCACACACACACACACACGCCCGTGCCCCCTCCTCGAACACACATAAACACACACACACACACACACGAAAAATGTTTGTATGTTGCAGAAATCAATCAGTAAAAATGAACATTAAGTAAAAACGCGCCTCTTTGTTTTTATTCTTTTAAGACGATTTAACATAAAAGTTTGTTTGCAGGTTGTGTGACTGTGTGTGTGTGTGTGTGTGTGTGTGTGTGTGTGTGTGTGTGTGTGGACAGCTTTAATTTATAATATAGAGCAGTTAAGTGATTAATAAATCACTCGGACGTATCTCAAGAAATAAAATAATTTAATCGTGTCTCCTACTTGCTAACAGCTCTGCACATATAATCCGATAATGTCAATCATCCTCTGTGTGTGTGTGTGTGTGTGTGTGTGTGTGTGTGTGTGTGTGTGTGTGTGTGTGTGTGTGTGTGTGTGTGTGTGTGTGTGTGTGTGTGAGCCACAGCAGGAGATTTCTTCTCACACCTGAAAGATTTGCTGGGATGAATGTATCCACACACTCACACACATACTAATATAGCGATTAATTAATCACCGCAGGTGGTATAAACACAGTCTCTCACTGTCTTACACAGAGACCTTGAGGGTTTCACATTTGTATTCACCTTACACACACACACACACAGTCAGAGACGCACAGCAGGTGGGAAGACATACTGTGATTATTTGCTTCTGCTCACATGTAGCCAATGCTCATTTCAGATTAATTATACACTACATTACAGTACAATCTATCTGGAGGAGGTTTAGACAGCTTTGTGTTTGGTCTCATGTCAGTCCTCTTTGATTATAGTCACTGATCTACCCACCTGTTACAGTGAGAGGACCTACAAATCTGTTTTACCTGGATTATTAGTTTGCTCTAAGAGTGTGAAACATCTTGATTTTTTTTGACATCTAAGCTTTTATTGATTTCTTTAGAAAAAGGTTCGTACATGCCGGCGAGAAGATCTTTATTTTTATAATTTCAAGGTTGCAGGATTAGATGTTTTAAAGGAAGGAAGTAAGGTAGTCGAGGCGAGGCACAGTGATTTTCATCCCCTAAACTGTCTTTAAAGGTCCAGTGTGTAAGATTTAGGAGGATCTATTGGCAGGAATTGGATATAATATTAATTAGTATGTTTTCATAAATGCTACACACTGGACCTTTAAGATAAGACAGACTTTAATGATCCCACAGCAGAGAAATTCACTAGTCACAGCAGCTCATATTAAGTTTCAGTTTCTACTCTGTGGAGTTTAATACAAAAGCGTTTTAAAAAATGAAAGGCATGCAGGGAAATAATTACGTTTTCTACGTGACTTCCTTGTTGTGGTACTTGGAGGTATCGCTGAGATAAATGAAAACATACAATACTATCAAAATACTGCACTCTACCTATCATACATCCATGATTAGTGATGAGCTAAAATGTGACATAAATTTAGTAAGTGGAGATAAAATTAATGGTTCATAAATGCTGCAATCGTGGCACCAAACAGGAAATATTAGGGAGAGAAGTGACTACCAACACCAAATCAGGTATAATTCTTTCTAACGTTACGGTAAAAGGATATTAGTACTGTTGATTTCACTTTTTCACAGGTTGCTGTTTTATTCCATATTTTAAAACATTTTACTGTAAAAAACTGTCAAACCATGACAGTACAAGACCGTAGAATATGACATTATATATTACGGCGTTTTACTGTAAAATTACCAGTCTCTAATATAAAATACTACTTTATTCTGTATGATTGCCCTTGATGGTGTAGAAATAAAGGTTTTGAAATATGACATGTGATATGTTTTACTGTAATGAGGAAAACATATTTCATGACATATTTTATGGTCTTTTACCGTCATGGTTTGGCAGTTTTCACCATAAAATAAATAAAATAAAGTACTTGGAGAGCTGAATATTTTCTGAGGTGGTACACTGCGTAAAAAGTTTGAGAAATACTGTTCTAACATATTTCAAGAAAAGGACAAAAACAAAATACTACTGCTTCATAATACTCTTATAAATGAATGAATATAAGGTGCTAAAAATACATATATTGCATCATGCAGGCCTCTCACCACTCCTCCTGCAACTTCCACTCCTTTATTTTACCCCTTGCTTTTTTTCTGCCTAACTCACCTGATAATAAATGCACTGTTTCCTCTGTAGCAGACTTACACCAGCAAAATATCAATACACGGTCTGTTTCATACACACACACACACTCTCTCTCTCTCTCTCTGTTGTATAAATTAAGCCAGGTTGATATCTAAACTGGGTCACCTCAGTTTTCCCATGGAGCAGTTTAACATGTTATGTAATAGCTTATAAATATAGCCAATCAGTGTTCAGTATATGTGAGCAGCAGCAGCAGCAGGCTGCATCTGAAGAAAGTGAAAACTGTGTCAGCTCTGTTTTAAAGCATACAGTATAATGTATTTTCACACTTGCACTAACTTCATGGTGTTCTTCTGGGCTGTTTACAGCACATGCACACACACACACACACACACTCACAGACATCAGATTTGCACTTCTGGTTTGCATCATACAATAATCTTGTCAGAATGTTTATGGCCAGTTGTAACTTCACAATCCGCCCTGTGCAGTCGCTAATCATGTTTAGTATTCATGCTTGACTGTCACACACTGACAGGCCTTGTACTGAGAGCTCTGCCAATCAGTCTGAGTGAAGCAAATGTTTTCATCTCAATAAATCAAAGTGTAAACAGCGCCGGAGGATTCGTGGCACTGTATAATGATGTGTTCTGTGTGTGATAAACTCATCCAGTTGTGAAGATTAGACGAAAGAGGGCAAGTTTATCCCTTTGATGAGAACATTTACATTTTTACAAACACACACACATAGACACCGGCTCACTTCTCTACATGATCTGTCAGTCAGAAGTGGGCAGCATCTCTTCTTTTAAGGGGTTGAGCTTGAGAGAAGAAATGTCAAAGTAGAAAGGAACAGGTCCCGTTAGACCAGACACCCCGGAGGAAACAGCAGTGTGAAGTCCACCCTGTGCACCAAACCTCTCACCATGTGGGTTTAATGTACCTCGAGATCATTTCCCGCCTTAACTGAAGCACTGCAGGCAGGCACGCCTTTGACTGTGCAGCCGGGTGTCAAGTCTCAAATGTAAAACAAAGACAAATAAAACTGAATATTTGGAATATTTCTGAATGATCTTGTACGAGGACAGAAACCACTATCAGAGTGGGTGTCAACAGCAATATTTGAGTAAAACAAAACACTGATTTGTCATGTATAACTCAAAATTTTCAATTATGTTTTTATTATAGGCTGTCTCACAAGATGTATATGTGGATTTGGGCTTTATAGAACTATACGTGCAACTAAATATACTAAACACTGGAAAAATATTGTGTTCAAAACCCAAAGATGTTAAATTTATAATCTAAATTTAATTTGGTAATATTAATTTCTCTGCACATGTTTAATATTCTCTATACATGTTTAATATCTTAGCACGTGTTTAATTTCTAAGCACGTGTTTAAGGACTTTAGGACACAAGCACATCTATCTATCTATCTATCTATCTATCTATCTATTATATAAAATCAATTACAGTACATTAACAGTACATACAGCAGCTAAGCCCCGCCCCCAGTTTTTCCCTCTCTGCCTGTCAGTCAAGTCTAGGTCCCGCCCCCTCCCTGCACGCCTGTCAATCATACTCCGGCCCCGCCCCTTCACTGCCTGCTTGCACGTCGCGCAAAAAAACAGCAGCGGCGGCCGTTGGGGAAAGAGAGTAAATAGAGAGAGAAGCCTCAAGATGGCTGACTCGCAGGGCTCCGCTCACCTCACAGGAGCT
Source organism: Sciaenops ocellatus (assembly GCA_033000465.1). Lineage (NCBI taxonomy): Eukaryota > Metazoa > Chordata > Actinopteri > Sciaenidae > Sciaenops > Sciaenops ocellatus. The sequence goes on from CP136889.1 coordinate 11,804,563, forward strand.
GCTGCTGCTGCTGCTACTGCGGTAGCCCCGGCGGTCACCTCCGCCAAAAGCCCGCTCGTCAAGACGACCGAGGCGAAGGGAGCCCCTGACAACCGCTCACAGTCTTCCCGGGATTTCAACCCGCCGCCGCCGCCGCCGCCGCCCAAGAAGGTCCGAGTCGAGGAGAGGAGCGTTAAACCCAAGAAACTCAGCAGGGAAGGAGGAGTGGGAGGCAACGGTAGCGGCAGAGAGAAACTCCAACAGCCAACGAAGCAGCAGAGTTATGGCAACAGCACGGGTTTGTGGAGCCTCAGCCCGGTTAAGACGAGCAGCAACAACCCTCCGGTGCCTGCTACCGGTGGATCCCAACCACCGACAAACACACACAAAGTATTCAAACAGAGCGATTTCTTCCTCCACAAAGCGCCTTCCTCCTCCAAACCCAAGAAACCGAATAAAGATAAACAGCGGGAGAAAGAGAAGGAGAAGGGGAAAGGAGGCGGAGAAGAGAAGAAGAAACATAAACTGTTGGTGACCTCCGGACTTGGGAGTAATGTTAGTAACAACAACAACAACAGCAACGATATCAGCAGATTTAATAACTCTTCTGCGGTGAAGAGAGAAAACGGGGAGGTCATGTTGCCACCCAAAGGTAGGCCATCATAGTGTATTTTCTTTCGTTTAATTATACTTAAAATAAAGTTTGAGTTGTGTTTATTATAAGTAGGCTAGAGTTGTGTTCTTTTATAACGACTTGGCTCACGGTGGATTCAGCCACTTGTGAAATGTACATGTGGCCCGGGAGTGTGCAGTAGTCTGCCTCCTAATTTGTCTGGACAGTCCCGTTTTCGGACTAGCTACAGCTTGAAAGGACGCTCCTAAACGTTGTAGAGAAAACGCACAGACTCCTCTATGGCTACTCATATTTATAATCACGCGTTGTAGAAGGTGTTTACACCGAGTTGAGTAGCTACAAAGCCCGGTTTAATCGATGTTTCTGCGGGCTATGGCTGCCAGCCTTTCGTCGCTTGTTCACCCGCTCGTGAACCCTCGAACAGCTTTCCAGGGCAGTAGTCGCGCGACCTGGTTGTTACATTGTGACCAACGGCCGCTCTCGTGCCGCTGCGGAATTGTTACGTAGTTACGTCGTATTAACGCAATATACGTTGTTTTATTCATTTAACATTAATGTTATAGGCGAATTAAACGTTATATACGGCATTAAACAAGCTATAATCTATGTCGTGTCTGCGTAACGATTTGTATAAATTATTAGTTATTCTGTTACATCCATTTCGCATGTATATATGTGTTATTTTCCATGGAGTGGTGTATGTATTAAAACTACACGCTGCTGTCATAACAATATGACAGCCGCCCGCCATTATAGGGTAAGTGTTGTTTTGGTAGAGCACCACGCCCCCCTCTGTAACCTCAGGCTGTATGGGAAACAGACTCAGAGCTCACCATGTTCTACAGGCAAAGCATGATGTATTCATACCACCACTACATTAACTTGTTTCACCACTGAAACCATTATTATTATTACACTGAAGTAATTACACTTAGACCTTATTAAAAACACTAAGTATTACTACCAGTACCAATAGTTTGTTTTTGCGTATGACCACTTGTTTGTCATTTAGGTGGCGAGAAGGGGAAAAATAGGACAATGTCACTCATGTTTAAAGAGTCAGTTAAATAAATAATTAACAGTTGTCATGTTGCATGTAAGAACAGAAAAGACCACATTTAACTATTGAGAAAAATTAAACAATCATTCATTTATTGTTAATGATTTAATTAATAAACATTTGACATAAACACCATTACCGGACAATACAAACTACAAACAATATACACAGGCTTCATAAGTGGTATATCTTACATAGATATATATATGAAATAAATGTTTATGCATTACATAAAAGGCATTTTTTAAATCATTAATTACATTATAAATGTATTATATTATGTATTACATTATAAAATAAAAGCATGCTGTACATGATCAACATTACTACTACACTGTTGCCCATAAAGTTGGAATAATTTTGTTTTCAGACACATTCCTCTTTTTATTCCTATTTATACACATCACGTTAATTGTGGTTTAATTTTCACTGTGATGTGTTTGGAAGAGATTGATCAATAAAGTTTTGAGAAGATACACTTTGTCTATCAAGAATAGATCACATTGTTACAATCATTTCATGAGAAGAGGTAAAAATATTTTATTGCAACTTTATGGACAACAGTGTAAAACAATTGATGTCACATTATTTTATAATATTGATTTTATCAGTTCCTGCAGGAAGGATTATTATATTCAGTTGACTGATTGGTCACGACATTGAATCTGCTCATTTCTGTGTTGTTCCATTAGTGGAGCTTGTGTTTGTCTTTTTTAATTTCATGTGTTTTGATTGTTTTTGTGAGTGTTTTTGTCATTGTCACACCAAAGTAGTGCCTCAAAATCCCTTTATGTGTACATGTGTGTTTGCTAGTGCGTGTAAATGCTATTTGTGTGTGAGTGTTTAGACGTTAGGTGAAGTACCGAGTGGTCACATGCAAGTGTGTGTCTCTGTGTGTGAGTGCATGATGTCACCCTTTTCCAGTTGGGCAGTTTAAGAGGTCATGACATACTCTGAAGAGCCACGGCAGTCAGTGTGAACACCAGGACGAGATGTGTTGTTGGCCCCTGTAGCCCGAACAGTAACACAGTCTTGTAAACAGGCTGCGCTGGATGTGCTTGCATGAATCCGAACACAAAAGTGGGATTTAAAAAAAATAATGTCTTCTTACTCAATACGTTTTTATTGAACAATCATAAGACTAAAAGTCGAATAATTTATTTAATTTGTGGTGTAAGAGGTCAATTTTGATTTGTGTATTATGTTAATTTTAAAACTCTTAATGCTGTATGCAGTATATTTTTAAAAACACTTCTGCAGCGCTATCATTTAGGCTGCGACATGTTCATCTCTGGACCAGACTGGGGAAATTTAAATGCAGACATAAGTAACAATAGATAATAACCGTTCTTCAACAGTCCCACTGAGGTGCTCTTGAGCAAAGCACTGCGCCTCTAATCGCTGTGGTGAGCTGCTTAATGGCCAGCACTAGGAGACTGTAATTATTTTGAGTAGCTTCAAATTCGAAGATGGGGAAGTGTATGAAAGTGGAGCAGAGTGTTGCTGGAAAACATTAATCCTGAGCAAAATGTTTCAGGGATTAAAATGCTCCATTCTGAGCTGTACTTTCCTGTAAAAAAAAAAAAAAAAATGAAAATGGTGTGTCAGTCTTCTAACTTGTGACGCAGCTGCATTCAGCACTGTCTTAAGATGTCACTAAACCTGATTTGATCTGTGTTTTTCTAATATGTATTGAGTGGCAGGCTGGCTTAGTAGTTAGACAGAGCGCTGTTCAACAGGAGGACGTGAGTTTGAGTCCTTGAGCCAGAGAGCGAATCCTGCCAGCTTCAGGAGCTCCGCTCTGAGGCCGACGATTGTGCTCTGACCTTCCTGGAAGGGAAGAATTTTCCTACAGAGTCAAAAGAGTATCACATCATCACAGTAATATTATTAATGGTGGGTTTGCTGTTGAAGGGAGGACTGAGGGCATTTGCCAGGGAGCAGTGACTCCTGGTTTCATTTGGTACTGAAATAAGAGACATGAGACTGACTGGACTAAATGTAGTGGACAAGTGGGCCAAGACAAAGAAACATTGCTGGATGGGGCAGGCTGATCTAGTGTGAAAGAAATTGTTGTTTAACTCAAAAGTCAGTTAATCCTCACTGAGTCACTGAGACCAGCTTGTTGTTGAAGTGTATTTGGTGGTCTGATATTATAATTATAAGCAAACGCAGTTCTCCTAAAGATTATTCACACATTTAGGTTGAGTTCAGACAAATCCTAACAATAAAAAAGCTGAAATATAATCAGAGATTAAGGCTGATGCAGCCTGTTTTTAAACAAAGAGTATGCTAATCTGGCTACTGGCTTGTTTTTTTGGTTTATAACTCTCATAAGTAATAGGACCTCCACGAAGGTACTTTTTAAACACGTCGACTTGCAAAAGAGTGAGCACCATTATTACTCAGTATTCCAGTTTCTCATCGACTCATATGCAAGTCATGTAAACCTGTGTTATTGGGGAAATCGGGTGGTTGTGAATCATGTAAATGTCTGAATTTGCAGTAATTAGGTTTGTTGTGTGCATGTAAATGCACCGCGCTGACAGAATCCCTGACTGTGTCGGGGACCACTCGTGTGTGGCCGCATACAGCGAGCGGGGAAAGAGACAGAAAATTAAGCTTAGCTGCAATCAGCACCCAATTAAGTTACTGACGGCTGGGTCATTTGTTCAGTCCCAAAAATTACAAGACACTTAGCTCTGCATGTGTAATAGCAGTTCTGCATAATGACAGACTGTATGAACCTTATTGCTAAATTATTGGGAGATGAATGGTGAAGCGTGGATGTGCCACACCAGCAGGGGTGGACTGACCATCTGGAGTAGCAGGATTTTCCTGGAGGGCAGGTTTACCTGTAGTTTTACTGTCCAACGACACAGATCCAGAAAGATCTGGAAATATCACCTGCACTTTGGTCGTCCTTATGGTGTGTTCATGCGGAAATTGAAGCAAATTTTCGCCTCATGTTAGTTGCTACAGTGGTATGATCCCAAAATAAACCGAATGGATACCGAAAACAGCTACACCACGATGAAAAACATCTGAATTTATACATTGTTAGGCCTGTCTGCAAGATGACAAGCAAACAACTTTTAAAGTGCTTGTTTTCTGAATAGTGTTCGCATCAGTCAGAGCTTTATAATGGTTTATAGGAAAGTACAAATATCTGGCTTCAAGTAACAGACATATAGTCCAACTTCCTCGCTTATTTCAACATCCAAGCAATCTTTTTTTGCCCGGTCTCTGTATAAATATGAAGTAGTATCATAGAGCTCTGGGTGCTCACAGACTACAAAACCACTTTTAAATCCTAAAAGTTTAAAAAATAAACTCTGAGCTCTCTCTCGGGTAAACCGCCCCGGCTCAGAACAGAATCCAGTGTGACTCCAGGTGAATATATAATAATATTAAAGGGCAATGAGACCTTTTATATGATTTAACATCAACATTTGTAGGTTAGCCTTTCTCCTGTTCAGGTTATCCTGGACATATCCTGGCCAGTCTTATGACACATTCAAACCTGTCCAGGCTACAGTGTTTGACATGATGCTGCAGGTTACTACAAGTCAAATGTTATATTAAAATGAAATGTGATTGGATAAGGCTGAAAATTTACATTTAAAAAAATCAAAATGTGGACACCCCCCGTTGACCTTCTGTATTCATGACTTGTCCAACTCTTAAAAGTGAGATAGCGGTGTGTACTGATGCAGCAGTAGTTACAAACTGCCTGCCTCTGGCCTTCTGTCTTTCAAAGTGATTTCTCTCCTGTGATCATCCAAACAGTGAAACCCTCCCGCTGCGTTCCCCTTCAAAACTGTGTGCTGCGAGAAAGTCAGAAAACAAAACGCGGGAAAAAAAGAAGATAAGAAGAAGTTTCAGTTTCACAGCTCTCATTTATTTCTGATTCATTTACACTTCTAGTTTTGTGCCGCCTCGGCCCGACAAACAAACACTGTTTTATATTTTAGTGTTTAGTGGCCTGTTTGAACTCCATGACCTCTGTTTATTTTAAGGGGAAGACCCTTCTCTCACACTGTGATAAGTCAGCATGTTCTCCAGTGTATTTAAGGCCACCTGGGCTGATTTATCTGCCATTGCCTCTAAATTTAAAGTTCATGAATGTTACCACTCCGGCATGGTCGGACATGTTTTTATAAATCTGGCAGCAGATCTGAGTGAGCCCTTCTTTGTAGGCGGTTTCCTGTGGAGCTAAATTGATGTTTTGAAACGTGCTGTGTTCTTTTTCACCAGGCAGTTTACAGTGTCAGGTAATTTTACATCATTTATTTTCTTAAAACGGTTAGTTTCATTCCCGGCATTCCCGTTAACCACAGGGCATGAGGGGCATGACTACTTGCATGTTAAGTAACAAAGAAAAATGACCTGCTGAACTTCAAAACGCAGAGGTATTTATTTAAATACGATCATTAAAAAAAGACTGTATCGATGTACCTCTAATTCTCCTACTGCTCCTTTAAGTCTTTTTATTTTCAAAGCTTTTTCTTTCTTTGATCCCACAAACAGCGAGTCCAACCCCACTGTGTTCACTTTCCCACTCCCCACGTCCACAGGAGAGTGAACAGTCTGAAAACACAGCTTCCTTTTAAAGACGGATCTGACTGAGTTCAAAGAAAAAAAGTTCTTTGCAAAGAAAGAAAGAATCGACAAAAGAACTGATGTGGAAAAAAATAGAGGAGTTTTTTTCGGTATGTCTTTATAGGGAAATGAAAAGGAATAAAAGAATCAAAGCTGGAGAGGTATAAAAGATTTGATAAAATGAAAGTTATTTTGAGAAAGGTGAGATTTCTTGAGCTTGGCTGGAGGCGAGAGACTGTGATTTACACCCATCTACGCTCAGACATGCTTTGCTTTGTCAAGAAACACTCCAACAACTGAAGAGGTGTGTGCGATGGTATGATATTTACATTTTAAACTGGTGCATTGAGGGCGATTTGCAATGAGAGCAACATTAAAGTGCACTCCAATTCCTCGATCTGTAATATTCCCTCAACACTCGCATCGTTGTGTCAGACGGAGAAGCGCTGGAAGAGGAAATAAAATGAGTCCAAAAGCAACTGAGGATTGTAGGACTTCTAAGTGCGGAGTATATTTAGGCTAGTAGAGGCAGAACATTGGAGTTCAGGGGAAGAAATGTTAGTTATATCCTGATGAGACGTATCTTTAGGTTTATGATTGAAGCTGCAGAGTGGCTGGTGCAGTCTTAAAGGGAACTGAAAGGTAATTACAGCACTGGGGAAACATGAGAGATAAGAGTAGAGGTTTAACGGAGAGATGAATTTGTTGCAGCAGGGAAGGAAAAGCCAAACATTTTGTAGAGACCAACAAGATAATGGAAAAGTTAAGGGTCACGGCCAAGGTCGAGCACTTGGCAAGAGTTCAGTTGAGGTGTTTGAGAGAAAAAATCAGAGTGAATGGAGTATTGTGTGTGTGTGTGTGTGTTTGAGAGCTCTGATGCTAATGTGTTTCTACCATTGAGACCTGAAACCTTCCTCTCCACTTCTACAGAGCACTCCAACTCCAAGGACAAGGCGAAAGAGAGAGACAGAGAGGAGAGGGAGAAGAAGAAGGTCAAAGACAGAGAGAGGGAAAAGGAGAAGAAGAAGCACAAAGTGGTAAATGAGATCAAGAGGGAGAACGGAGAAGTAAAGCAGCCCATTAAAGGTTGGTGGAAACACACGCACATGCAAACAAAGTGGTTTATGTAGGGCTTTTTTATTTGTGGTGATGTCTTTAAATGGATTTTTTTGTCCAACCAACGCTCCAAAACCAAAAAATATACAATTTACACTTATACTAAAAATGGGAAAAAGCCAATTCTTACATTTAAAAAGCTGGAACAAGTGAATATTTGACATTTTTGCTTATTAACAGACATCAGCACTTAGTTTGAACGTTCATTCTTGACCTTAGAGACAGCAGCATGAAAATCTCAACACAAGTTGCACTTACTTGTTTACGATGGCTTCAATCCTTCCTTAGCAGGTGTAGTTACTCCATTGTTATGGAGATGGTTTAGTTGTTATCACATCGAAGTAAGACATCAAAATTGTTGATTTTTTTCTGCTGATTGTCTCACTGATTAACTAATTGTTTCAGCACTAGATACACAGTATGTGAACCCCTTAAATTAAATTACAATTTGTATAAAAGTGACCTATTTTGGAAGTGTATTGCTGCCACACAAGAAAAATAAATATTTATCAGTATCATGTCATAATGTGAAAAGTTGCACATTATAGCGTGATAATTTATTGTTCAAACGTTATAATGTGAAACTTTTCACATTATAAGGCATCAGTGTTACATTTCATGTTACATTTAATCTGCATAAGCAGTAATATTAGTTTTAAAATGTTGTTTACATCCAATTTGTGGGCTGTCTGAGACATCTCACACCTAAAAACTAATAATTTTTCTTGTCAGTTTATTGGTGTGAGAGTGAGGATGAAAGCAAATGTGTTACTGTGTTGTAGAAGCTCTGTGGGCATAGTTACACACGCCACAAGCTACATGTTGTATCTGTCACTTTCTATGGTGTGCAGTAAAAAAAAAAGATATGCCATGATTATAATGCTAAGTTAAAATATCTCAGTACAATAAAACTGAGTAGGATCTCTTAGAAACCAGATATTAATACACCAAACACAAGTATTCTAGCACTTGGCACTGGCCCACTTTCACCGGGTGCTGTACAGTATATCATCATTATGATTGTAACATACAAGCAGGAGACACTGCAAACTGCTCAGCGCACCAGTAGGTGTTGAAAAAATGCTAATACTGCCACAACAGTCCCAAATTTAGCACACCGTGACGTCGGTAGTAACTGTTTTATTTATTCTCTGAATGTCATCCCTGCTATTAGGTTGACCTTTGCACTGTGCTGCTCCTCACACGGAGAATTTGTGCTTAGGGTTTATTTAGTCTGACCTAAGGTAGCAAACACTGTAACAAGAGAAGCTGAGAGATGAGCCAGGGCAAAGTAGCACCATGTGTCTAGTGCCTCGCTCTGTGACTGTCCGTCTCACTCTATCGCCCCCTCATTTGCTCTTTTTTGTGACTTTTTTTCTGTCCTTGTTGTCTTGTATTTGTGTCTTTCTCCTTCACTTTACTATAACTCAGAAGTGTTTATAATGTGATTATTACTCAAGTAAATGTACAAATAATATTAGGAAAGGACTTAACATAACATGTCACAGTAGATGCTAAAGTTAGTTAATTAATTAGTCGATAATCAATAAAGAATCAATAAAGAAGCCAAAGTGATCCCAGCTGAGGAAATCATTTTAGATCATTTTAATGTAAACTTTGTTTGTTTTGGACAGAAACAATTTGACAACATCACTTCTGGCATCTATTTTCAGGCATTTTCTACACTAAATAAATCATTATTAATAATAATTGTCAAGAAAATAAACAACACATTATGAAAACAAAGAACTAATGTGCGATTGTTGAGACCTATATTAGCAAAAACAAACAAAAAAAAGAGGTTGATATCAAGCTTAATGTTATTATTTTTGGCAATGATCCTCTTAAAATGTTGTTTTAAAGCAGTGTTTCTCAAACTAGGGCACGGCACCCCTGAGGGAAGGCATAGAGCCACAGCAGGGGGGCGTGGATGACCAGGGGAAAAATGTGAACTGAAACTAAGTTGAATGAATATGATTTATGTCGGAGGAAATAAACAAGTATGCTGATGCTGTGCTGACCTTTAATGCACAAAAATTTAACTTGGAAGTTTTTTTCGTTGTTCGTTGCTTCCCCTGTCGTTGTTAATGATTGCTAAAAAATGTGGTACTTTTGTAGCAGGGCTGGAAAAAGTTTAAAGTTTAAACTTTATGTAAGTTAAATCACTTATAATAATAAATACATAGACACAAAACCTTGAATTAGGAAAATACAGTACGTACAGTATATGCATTCTGCTACTGCCAGCTTGTACACTCATACACAGAAAATTGAAAAGCCGCCATTTGCCCTGAGGTACATCAGTTTGTTGTGTGTACACTTTCTGAATACGGAGGCAAGTTTCATTGTTAACCTTTTGACAGCAGTGAATTATTTGCAGAGCGCTGTGACATAATGTCCGTCTCTTTCTGCACACTCGACTCGACCTTTTTCAGACAGACTTTTATTCTGATTGATTTGATTTGTCCTAAAGCTGCGGTCAGACTCGTAGCGTCTCCGCGCTGGTATGCCATAACCACGCTGTGACATTTGAAGGACTTAGTGAGGCTTTGTCCACGTACCGTAGCCAGCAGGCTGCAGATGAAAATCACAGATGGATAATTTAGCTCACCCATTCAATCTTCCTACTGTGTGCTGAACGGACAGGCATCCTTGTAATGTTGGTTCGTCTTCTCAGTGCGAGTATAAAGATAGCGAGAATTGTAAAGGTGAATTGAGAGAGAGCTAGCGGCCCGGTATTTAATCGTGTGTTTACAATAATAGAGACAAGCTGGGATACAGGGTGGGATTGAATCAGAGTCGAGAGGGAAATGAGGAGGAGGCTCCTTCCCACCAGAGACTGGCTTTTCTGTAATAGTGTTTAATCAGAGAGTGTTAAGTTTGCAAATGTTGGGAGTGACAGAGTCGGGGAGGGGAAGTTAGAAATTTAATCAGTGAGAAAGTGTTAAGTTTACATTTGAAAAGGGTGACAGAGGGAGGCAGCCAGAGGAAACATGTATAGGAAATCAATAAGCAGCAAACAGCCATTCTGACAGTAAGGCTGCTTTACTACCACAGAGGCTATTAGTTAGTGTGTGTGTGTTTGTGTGTTTGTGTGTGTGTGTGTGTTTGTGTGTTTGTGTGTTTGTGTGTGTGTGTGTGTGTGTGTAACTGGCAACTTATTTGACCTTAAACTGATCGTGACCGTTTAATCAAGTGGCCGTCTCTCGTACCAATGTGTGTGTGTTTGTGTGTGAGCAAAAGAGGAAGATCGCAGTTCGGGTGTTGCTTTTTAAATGTGAGAGGAAAATCATCCAAAATTCTAGACATTTTTTTCAATGTGTAAAATACTAATGGAGAAAATCTTATTAAAGTCCGTATAAAGTAAGAATAAAAATGTGTTCTGAGTTTGACAGACCAAAGAAGAAAGTGTAATTAACCACCCAGCTAAATTTGAATGATTGCAAAATATTGACAAGTTAATGTATATATAAGTATATTTTCCAACACATTTAATGTATTTTGAAAGAAATCTCAGAATTCCCTGTACACAGACTTTAATGTTGAGGCTAAGGTTGTAAATCAGCATGTTTTTTAGGGCAGCTGTGAACAGGTAGATTTACTGTCAGAGTCTCTGCAACAGGCTCATATAGCTCTCAATCAGCGTAGAAACCATTTTACAAAAAATATTGATAATTTATAAATCAAAACATTTGTTGTTTCCAGGTTTTATGATGATGGCAAATTAAACATTTTCAGATTTTAGACTGTTGGTCAAACAAAACAAAACATTTGAAGACGTCAGCTCGGGCTTTTGGAAATTCAGTATTTTCCTTATTTTAAAAAAGATTATTAATAGACTGTAGATTTATCAATAATTTAATACTTTTAAACCCAACCTGTCTGTTTCTGAATCTAACCAGTCATGTTGATTCTCTGACCTTTAAGTCACATTTGTTCTGTCAGCTCTTAGAGATAATTTGTGTCTAATTAGTGAATCCAACATTGAATCAGGGTCCAATGTAAAGGATTGTTGGAATAAGGCTGGGAAATGATAGTGATGATATTATAATTATAATACATCTGTGTACAATAACAACCCTGTAAGTGTTTCTATAAAAGGACAGCAGAGATTTAAAGATCGACTTTGTGAGAGCTGCAGTGACGTCTCTGTCCTGTGTGTCTTGTTTCAGTTGGATCCTGGCAGAATAAATGTACAATTATAGGTTCAGACCATCTTTTATTGAGGAAGCAGCGATCATTCAGGAGCCTTTCAGACACGTGGAAGTATGTTCAGCTTCAACTTCCAACTTTATTACCCCAAGGGGAAAATTTGTCTTTTAATGAAATGGAGCACAGCTATTATATATAACATATAACATAATATAAGCAGCTGCTGGCTCACAACACACTGACAGATGTTTGACATAGTTCAGAACACAGTTGCTTTATAAAAGTCTAAATCTGTACATTAATAGTGCTTTTTGGTTTGTGGCTCAGAACATTATATGATCCAATAAGTTTGAAATGATCTTTTTATTACCATATATATATATATATATATATGTGTGTGTGTGTGTGTGTGTGTATATATATATATATATATATATATATATATATATATACACATTTTACTTAGATCTGTTTATTACATTTCACATCACCGTCAAACAAATGTATCACACCTCAGGTATTTTCTCAATGTAGCTGCTCTTCTATGGACGGATGAAGGTTAAGGTTTGTGAGTAAACGTGTGTGTGTGTGCACACATGTAGACAGAATTGGGGGAGGGGTGACTTGTGGGTTAAAGAGCTTTTGGATTAGTAGGTTGGGCATTGTACTGCAAATACCTTCTTGCTGTTGCTCTCTTTATTGCTCTCTCACACCACACACACACACGCGTGCACACACATTATTTTACTCTCTCTCTGCTGTTTTTCATTCTGTCTCTCACTCCTGCCTTATCTGGTGTTGAACGTGTGCGGGGTACAAAATAGACTCTCTGTGTGTGTGTGTGTGTGCGTGTGTGTGTGTGTGTGTGTGTGTGCGCGTGTGTGAATGAGATGATAGCTGATATTTGAATTATGCTGAGGTAGCAGCACCTCTATCAAAGTAACTCACGTGTGCACATGCACACACACACACACACACACACACACACACACACACACACACACACACACACACACACAGTAAATGTATACATGTCTACAACTGCTGGGCAAGAATGAAGCAGCCAGCCACACTTTTGTAAATCGTCGTGAACAGCTCTAACACACACACACACACACACTCAGAGACACAAATACATACAGTACAGTAGCACTGTGCATAAATTTGCATGTTCCACTTATGCTACTGGAAAGCTTGTTTCCTGGCTTAGTGATATCTGCTTCTGTCAAGGGAGTCCAATTCAGGGCTCTTCAATTTATTTTATGTATGCACCCCGGGAGATGCACACCATCTGGGAAAAGCTATGAGTCATCTGTCTACGCTTACTTAAAATAGTTAGGACTCATTATTTTCAGTTTTATTGTTTCTCAAATAGGGAATTTATAACGTTTCAGTTTATTTTAACAATAAAAATACAGTTGAAATAAATAATACAACTATCTGGGTGAGAGGATTGTATTTTACTGTACGCTCTTTCTGTTTTGTTTTTTTTACTGTTTTGACAGACAGAGGAGCATAATCAGCACCTCATTTAGAGTTTCTTATTTCACTGGAAGCTTTTTTCTGAGCTTTCGTCATTGCAGAAAGAACTGATCCACTGTAAAGTACAGTGAAAAGTGTCACCTTACAGCAAAAGGGTTGAGAATTGGTTTGTTGATCCATCACACAGCAGACTTGAATAGATTTTTTTAAAAGGCTTACATGAATGATGTGTTTTCCTGTTCCCTTCTAGCTTCAAAATTGGATTTTTTTTCTCCATATTTTTGTGTTGCTCTTTTAAGCGTGTCCTCTCCTGTGAAGTCTCTTCCCTCTAAGTAATAAGACGCTTCCCTCTCTCTCTCTGTCACTCTGTCCAGATGAAAAAGAGAAAGCCAAGATCAACTCAGAGGAGCTGCAGATCAAAAAAGTGAAGAAGAAAAAGAAGAAGAAACATAAAGAGGGGGAGAAGCACAAACGAGTGAAGATGTACCACCGCTCCTGCCAAACCTCGTGTGCAGGCCTTCTTCTCGTCCCTCCATCCTCTCCAACCACCACCACTTCTCCTCCATCCTCCAACTCTTCCCTGTCTCCATTTAAGTCCCCGCTACCTGTTTACCCTCCACCTAACAACAAAACCGCAAACCTCCTGCCTTCCTCCCCTCCCCTCGCCTCCAAACCTCTCATAATCTCCTCTCTCAACAACTCTCCATCGTCCTCCATCAAGACGCCTCAACCCTTCCCGACCAAACACCAGCCGCAGTGCACATATCCTGGTACGGCAGGCCTGGAGTTTGCCCCGTACATCCACATAGAGGACCAGCCTAACGGAGGGGCCCTGGTGGTCCATGCCTACACGTCCCAGCTCTCCTCTCTCTCCATGGGCCAGAGGCAGAGATTCGCCCAGGAGTTTGTCACCCTCACTTTCAGTGAGGACTCATCCCAGGTGCGGCGTAGATATTGATCAGATTGATCCACAGATGTTGGCAATATTTAAATTTATTTAAATTACACCACTGAACATGTTTTTCAGGCAGCTCACTACGTCATGGGAATTGTTCACGGAGAAGCAAGCTACCTGCCCGACTTCTTGGACTACTTCTCAACCAAGTTCCCCGCAGCTCCGGTCAAAATGGAAATACTGGGAAAGAAGGACATAGAAACCACCACTATGGCTAATTTCTACTCTCAGGTCAGTCACCCACACACACACACACACACACACACACACACACACACACACACACACACGTACAGCAACATCAGTTTGAGGATAATATGTGTTGTACTGCAATTGAACTGACATATCTCCATTTTTTTATTAATTAAAAAAAAAAAGGATTTACACAGTTTTTGTCTTTGGTTATTCAGCTCAGGAGCTGTAGGTGCAGAGAGCACAGAGCAAATGGCGAGCTCAAGTTCAAGTTAGCAAGGGCCAAGTACTTCCAAGCCTCTTATTTTCTATCCTCTGTGTGTATAAAGTTTTTGGCTGAATATTATTCTGAGTATCACAACTGTCCCAGGACCTGTCGACAGTTATGTGATTCATTCAATCGACGGTTGTCTGATGTGAAAGTACCGGAAGTTTGTCCTCTTCTGACACAAGGGCCACACCGTAGGTGGAGTGCAACAGGAAAAGATGATGGCACGATATGGTTACAATCGTCTACGCAGCGTTTTTTTTTTGTTTTCAAGCTTTCACACATGCGACAGGTTCACAACACACACGGCTGTTTCTGGTCAAAATGTGTCATGCTGCCGACACTGGTATAGAACAGGGAAGAGGTTTGGCTTGAGACTCTGTAGCTCTGCATCTGTTTTATGCTTTGGTGTTTTGTGATGTGTTGTGAACAGAAAAGGTGTAACGTTTCTGAATGGTTTGACATGAGCAACGTTCAAGAAAAATATCAGCTGAGTGTGTGTCGCAACATACAGTGCGTTTATATATCCTGTACATAGCAGAGAGTGAGAATATGTGTGTAAAGAGAGACAGATACAGATATACCTCACCTTGTTATCCTTGAAAACACAGATTCACAAAGAAGAAAGGCTGATAATAATAGAGGATAAGAAACACAGGAGATGAACGGAGAGATTTAGATATAGTACAAGGTGGGAGAGGATGAAGGGATGCTGAGGGAAGGTGAGAAATCAATTGAAGGAAAAGGACCCGGATGACTACAGTGCGCGGATGAAGAAGTTGCATTGTTGAGATTTTTAACCATCTGGTTGAAGCATCTGCCTCCATCTGTCCAGCATTAAACAGCTTTTGGCATTTACACCCATGTCTGATTTCTCTGAGTAAATGACGATATTAACAACGACGAGTTGGGCGCACTGCACAGGTGGGCACTGATCTCAAGAGGGGAAGTCGACAATGTATTTAGAGAGTGACAGCACAAGGTGAAAGGTACGGGGCATGACTGAAGATGAAGAGAGAATAGGAAAGTGAACAAAGGTAGCAGGAAGTGTGAGGTGACTGCTCGAAAAGGCGTTTTATCTTTTCTTTTGAAAAAAGCAGAAGCTGTAGTCGGACACAACCTTTTTGGGGCTAACCGGAAAAACAAGAAGTGTGTAAGTGTGTGTGTTGCTGGTGGTGTCTGTCTGGATTGTCTCCTCTGAGCACAGCGACACAGCCAGACCTCTTCATTTACAGTTTCTCCCATGTCTATAGTTCAGTAATGAAAAGCCTTTTGTTGCCTCAAACCTCCTGAGTGGCTTTGTATAGAGATACTGCCTGCTCTTTTTCAATGTGAGTGCAGGCAGCACCAGCTACCAAACTGTGTGAATGCGAGTGTGTGTGTGTGTGGTACTACAGGGGGTAGAGCAGTTTATGCTCTGTATCGCTCTCCTTCCGGCTATTTTTCCTTGTTATGAAATATTCATAATGTTATTCTGTGCGTTTGTTTCAGTTTTGGCCAGTCCTGCTTCAACAAACACATCCTTGATCTCCGCGTGTTTCTTAATAAATTCAACCCAGATAGCGAATTAATTAAACATCTAAATTATCCGTTGTCTAAATTGAGTTTTTTCCCCGCAAACCTGTGTCCCGAACGGTCCCTTTAAGAGTAGTGTTCCTTGCAGGGCTAACGTCATTGTCCACTGGTCTTGTTAATTTTTCCCCCTCCCTCTTAGCTCTCAGCAGTGACCTTGGGAAGTAGACGTACAGTCTGCACACACACAGATGTGAGCATGCACACTGATATATATATATATACACAGCACAGGTGTACACACACAGATTAATGATTTCTCTTTACACATTTTTTTCTGTGCCTTTCTTTCTCTTCAGCTCTTGTTTTTTTGTGTCTCCCTCCCTCTGTGTTAGTCTCTCTCTTTCATCCCTCCACTCTGGTTCTGCTCTGTTGTTTGGTTCCAGCTGGAAACGACTGGACGGATGTTTTTTTTTGTTATGTGTGAGGGGAAAAAAACGACAAGAAATTTGAAATATGCAACGGCTTGCAAAGTTGCGTGTGTGTGTCAGTTTGCTTAGCTTCTTCTCAGTATTGCATTTCTCATGTGGGCTGCTGGAGTCACAATCACCCAACTCTCCATGTCTAACTTACATATATTGTAATTGATAACGACCTGTGTGTGTGTGCGTGTGTGACGTGATGTTCAGAATCTGACTGCAGGTATCAAAGTTGCTTTGCTGCTGCATCTGAGTATTTTGTATTCAGGACCTGACTGAAGGCATTTTCAGTGGTGCTAAGGATTATGGAAGATTACAGCACTCCATTTTCCCAGGGCAAGTACAGCCTGACAGTCAATACATGAGGTGCTTCAACGCTGAGGTAATTTAGTTTTTTCTGTTGAGTCATTGAGTGTAATAATATCAGAAGATTAATACAAAGCAAACGAACAGACTGCTGCTTTTTAATGATATGGTAATCTGAGCTTGTGCTCGTGGATGTGTAAGAGCAGTCACATCAAACTCCACAGCTAACAGCTAGCGTGTTTAAGGGCAGACTAATTAAAAAACTTATATATGGAGATGTATGTTATATTATATATGAAGAATTCTGTTGTAATTTTAAGCATAACTTTTATAACTTTAGTATATAATCTAACAAATTATTAGATGATATAATATTTTATCAGGATTTGGCGCACCCTAGCATTGCCTGCAGTGGAGATATTAACCTACGACACCAGCAGTTCTCATTTACATTTATTTATTAGAAGTGTTTTTATCCTGCTCTGCTGAAACAAAATGTGTTTTACCGGAATAGAAAATAAGAAAAACAGTTTTCCACCTACAACAAAGAAGAAAGCTTTAAAAGCTTGAAAAACCTTTATGCATCCAGTGAATTCTTGCATAAAGCATTTATTTTAACACCTGTGGATTATGTAAGACGATGACACTGTAGCATAACATAACATATTTGCTTTAAATTAGTTCTGGGGTATTAATAAAGGAGAAAAATGTGGATTTTGTTGAGTTATAAATAAAAAAATATTTAAAAGGTAAGCTCCAAAGGAACAAATGGAAGAACGAACTCCAGCTAGCATGATGATTTTATTAAGCGTGGCCATGTTAGGCTATCATAAGAAAGACTAAAGCTAGCTCGTGTGGGAAATCCCCACAAGAGCGTTATTTAAACAAACCAAACGTTCAGAACTCTCCATTTGACAGTTCATCGCTTGACAGTTCAGTTTCGGGTTAAACATCAACACATCCACTTTCATCTTATCTGACTCTAGCTCCGGCCTTCACCACTGTAGGTGTTCTGCTCCTACACGTTTCATATACTCTAACCTGGAGGCAGCACTGTAGCACACGGCCTCCAAACCAGTCTCCAACACAGTGTTTACAAAACAAGCCTAGCCTTTGGCGTTGCATCCTGGCGTCCCCGCTGCAGCATTTAAAAAAAACGTGCTTAAGCTTTGACACAGTCCCGGTGTCAACATGGACATAAATGGAGAGGGAAAGCAACCATTACATTATATTAATTCAAAGCGTGTTTGTGTATTCTCATGCCTGCGTGGTGTGGGTAAGCCGAGGGAGAAATTATGTAAGAAAAGTTTTGAATAGCGATTGTGTGTGAGGCATCAGTCAGTAGCCAGGAGCTCTGTTGTAATGCAGGCACAGTAATAGACTAATAGACTTAGTACCCTAGAGACCGTCTGGACATAATGATTTAGAAAGCGTGACACAGAGAGCTGAGAAAGAGAGGAAGATAGGCTTACAGAGGTCAGGGCGAGGTCAGATGGAGTAGTGAGACAGCGCCATGACATGAACTCAGCCAGAGAGAGTGAAGGATGTGTTGAGGTGAAGAGGGAAAGTTGTTATAGAATTAACAAGTGGTCACAGCGGCCGGGCCAGAGACGGAAAAGAGACCAGGAAGAGAGAGAGGCTTGATCTAATAGACTTCCCACCGGGGACGTGGGTATTATGAGGGAAAGAGGCAGAGGAGGAGATGGAGAGGCTTACGGAGACAAGAGAAAAATAGATCGTCTGAGTGAAACGGCAAGAGTAGAGAGGGAGTGAGATGATGTGTGAGACTTCAAGATACACTGCTTTTAGCTGAAGAAAGTGACGGCAGCGGAGAAATGACAGTGATGATAATTATATATAATAATGTCGGCTTTTTTAATCTTGCAAATTTGTGGACCTGGAATACCAAATGAGATTCAGTAAATTAAGATAATGTTCCGGCAGAAAAGAACATTATTCCTTTGTTGTATTTTGTTGCATCCCAAATTTTTATTGTTCGAGTATTTATGTTTTTGTGCAGCTGTTTCTCACTTTTTAAATGAAGCTTATTATCAAGCTTAGCAATAAAATAAACAAGTAAACATGATGTTGGTAATCTCTACCCGTTGAGTGTGTGTTTACACACACGTACACGGAGGTGAGGAAGGACCAGAGCATCTTGAACAGTACCACTCGGAGGAAGTTTGTCACATTTCCTGTTTCCTTCTGTTTGCCTTCACTTATTATAGACAAGCTGTGTTAGCGTGTGTGTGTTGGTGTGTGTTTGAGTGTGTGAGTAAATCACTGGCTGTTAAATTTATCCGTCTATTCGAGGCACAGGAAGTGTTTCCTAATACTGAGACTGTCCTCCTTGTTGGGGTTATTCTGCTGTTAAATTATGCGTACACACTGGGATACGGAGAGAAAATAGACACACAATTACGAGTATGCAAGAAGATGAATGCACACACACACACACACACACGTACACATGCTGGCTGTGTGCACACGTCATGCTTACAAGGATTTGTGTGCTTCCACAAACACACTTTCCTCTCAGTATGTAGGTCATTGACTCAGTGAGACTATTTAAAGTTGTGATGTGTTTACGTGTGCGAGTATTTCAAGCTTTTAGTCATCGTCGTCTTATGAGGATATCACACAGTGTCGCGGCACAGATGCAGTGAAATGAAGCGAGCAAACAAACACACGTGTTTTGGCCTGTCCACGCATGATAAGCTGATTTATTTAGTTAATTTGTCGTAGATAGAAACTAAAGTCCAAAAGGCATGTAATTAGACCAATTTGCAAGTGAGCATGCAGTGGCTCAGGAGCTTAGTCTTCTTAGTTTTTTTAATTTTTCTTAACAAAGACACACAATAACACACTGAGTGACAGGAAATTAATTAACAACAATTCTGTTAATCAATCTTTTAAGTCATTAACAAAGATAAATGTCTAACAAGCTTCTGAAACATGCAGATTTGACGCTTTTCTCTGTTTTTTTTTTTAAATCACTTTAGATAAAAGTATCTTTGTTTTGTTTAAACAAAACAGACAATCTTTAGATGTCACTTTGGGCTCTGGCACTACTTTGTGAAAAAAACAAAAAAACAGATCATAAATTAGATCAGACTCATTGATAATTAACATAATCTTTAGTTGCAGCCCTACTACATACTAATGAGTATTAATACTTGTCAATTTCATTATAATGTTTGCACTAGAACAATAAATAATATTTATTTAATATTAACTCCCAAATATTGAGCCATATCAGCCTTAAAAATCCAGTGTCGGTCAGGTTATAGTTTCAACAAATGTTATTTTAATGTTTGATAAACATTTCAGTGGCTAAAGCTCATTATGAAGACCTGTAATTAGCTGTGTCACTCAATACTGTCTGTTATGATGAGTCGTTGAATATGAGCTGGACCCCCATAATTCAGGTTTTATGGTCAATTATCACTAATAGACCATTTTGACATGAAATAGTAGGTAAACACAGGTGTTACCAATGATACTAATTAAGGTCCCGTTTCATTCAGGTCAAACAGAGTCAGGGTGCTGCTGTGGTGCATGTTGGTTCACTGGAACGTCTCTGCTGCACTAAAAGGAACTGAACCATAATTGGTATCATTGGAAACACCTGTGTTGACCCGACTCTTTCATGTCAAAATGGCTGCTGTGAAAAAAGGTCTATTATCCAGCCTGCATAAATAACCCGAGCGAACATGTCCTCACTAAAAGAAACACACCCCCACACACACACACACCTGAGAGCCGTTGTGATCTACAGATCTTGTACATTGGCCTCTGAGCAGCTGTTTCTGGGATTTAGTGCCTTGCTCAAGGACACACCTGGGAGCTGCCAAGCACTTCCCCCTTCAGTCTTTTTCCAATTCGTTGTTTCCATCTTCATTACTTTACCTCCCTCCACCTCCCATCCTCTCTAACCTGCCCTCATCTCTCCTCCTCCCTCCGTCCCTCCGCCTCCGTCCTTCTTTGTCTCTTTAACATCTTTGCCTTTTAATCTCATCTGGTGTCTCCTTCCCTATTGTCCCCTCTTCTCCTTCACCACTTTGTTTCTTTTGTCCTTACTCTCTCTTTTACCTTCTAAATCATGTTATCCTCATTTTCACCTGCTTACTCTCTTCTCACCTCACTACCCTTTGAGTTATTTCCATCCTCCCCTCCGTTTTCTCTCTTTCGGTCGCCTCTTCCCCTCCTGCATTTGTTTTTTTTTTCTCTTTCACAGCTTGTCTTCCTAAACTTCCTCTCACCACTTCTCTCCATCTGTCTTTGTTCTCCTCATTCTTTTTCTCCTGTGAGTCCTCGCTCTCTTCTTCCTCTCCTCTGTCTCTCTTCCCTCGCTCTCTCTCTTTATCTCTGCCTTGTTGTCAAGTGGTGACTCACTAGAGGCGAGCAGCCAAGGATCTGGCCAACACACACACACACACACACACATCCTGATCAGCCAAGAGTACAGCATGCAGGCCACATGCTGCACGTACTGCACACACACATACACACACAAAGACACTGTTGAGAGCCAAGGGTATGGGAGATGGGTTAGACACACACACACACATGAACACACACTATGCTCTGTCAGCCAAGTGAAGAGCAGCAAACAGTCTGTTGAGTAACACCGGTGGAGCAGAAACATCAAGTGAAACCTCCAACACACACACACACACACACACACACACAGTGTCTATTTTGACACCCAGTAGTGATTAACAGCTTCCATGTCAGTGTCTAGTTTCATGTTCCTCTGTCCCCCCGTTGTCTTGCAAACGAACAATATTAACTGTTAGAAACATCTCTACATTACACTGCAACCTGAACATCAGCACTTAATATAACCCAATTTTAAATAAACTTTTAAGTGCAGCATGTTAGTTATGCTTCTTTATTTTTGTCTTATTTTTTAGTTATGCTTCTTATTTTTTCTTAGTTTGTTTGTAGAGAATCTAGGAAGAAACTGTTATCCCTCAATAGTACCTCCATATATATTTAAAAAGCTCTTTAGAGAATTTAGAAGACATAAAAAGGAAGAACTGGCCCTCCGTTATTTGTAATTTCATCAGAGTACATTTCACACATAGCTACATAGAACAATGGTTCCCAAACAAGTGGCAACCTCTGTGTCTATGAATCAACGCCAATGCGGAAGTGCCAAAAACTGCAGTTCCTCAAATGGCCACTTGAGGCTGGCTACAGAAGTGAGTCACCATAAGCCCCTATATTAAAATGTCCAACTTCACAGCAGAAATTCACAGGTTTACAGCCTGGTTCAGGCAACAGTTTTGGTCTCTGTAGCTAATCTCACTGTTCATGTCCTGAGGGTGAATTTTTTTTTTAACTCACCCATTCAAATTATATTAAGGCTTAAAGTTAACAGCATGGCCACTTCGACTGACAGGTAGGTGCTGTTACAGGTGGCTTGTTTGAGCACCCAAGCGTCATTCAGCTTGCCTCAGATTCACCGATGAGCCACGTCTTTGCCGCTTTTTAGATTAGCCGAGATGTGGAAGAGGCAGGACTGCCAACATGGCGACTGCCAGAGCCACAGATTTTGAGCTTCAAAACGACTCTCTGGAAACCTTTGGGTGACGTGACGTCACGAATACACCGTCCATTCTTTACCTCTAAAAATTATTCTAATAAAACAGGCGAGGGGGGGGGGGGGTCTTCAGTAAACAAGGTCACAAGCAGACATTGTTTTATTTTAAGGGATCACAGGCAAATGGGGTTGGAAATCGCTGTCCTAAAAGACAAAGAATATTGAGCGTGTTTGTTTATATTCAGGATGACCTTAGGAGGGAAATTAAACCAGGACATGCCACAACTACAGGGGAATTTAGGCTCCATAATGACAACAGAAACACTGTGTATTGTTATGTCTTGCCCTGTAGTGGTTGTTGTTATCCTTTATTAATATCTGAGCTTAAGCAGAGGGAGTTGAACTGTGCAAAAAGTTTATTAGGACTTCAGTCTTTTAGATGTATAACAACACTGAGAGTTAGATGAGAAACCTGAATTGAAATTATACTCATTTAACATACTTGTGTTTGTATGCTCTCAGCTAAACATTGAGGATGTAATAAAATGTTTATTGCTGTGTTTTATTCACCTGCACCTCTTTCATATGAATAAAACTAGATAGACTTACCCGCTGTTGTGTTAAAATAACATTATAATTACGTTGTGTTTCTCCTGTGCTCGCTGCAGGTGAAGAAAACGTACAGCAATGGTACATACAGAGCCGGAGCAATGAGACAGATCAGCTTGGTGGGAGCCGTGGATGAGGAGGTCGGGGATTATTTCCCAGAATTCCTCGGCATGCTGGAGGAGTCAACCTTCCTGAAGGTGAGTAAGGACGGGATGAATATGGCAGCGATGCTAATCAGTAACAGAACGGGCGGATGGATGGTGAAGGGGAAAGTGACAGAGGTGTAGATGAACACTGGTTCTCAAACTCTGGTACGAGTATGTAATCTCTCTAAAACGGTGCATGGAGGGATCTCAGAAATATATATTTTAAAAAAAACTAAATAGATTAATTTCAAATTGAAATAAACTATTAGTTGAGCTAAAATGTAACCGCGAGATAGTAAACCGAGGTAAAATTAACGGTTCAAAAATTCTGAAATCATGGCTCCAAACGGGAAATATTAGGAAGAGAAGTACGGATCAGGAGTCTCTCTTTTCAACCAAATTAGCTCTGGTTCTTGAACTGTTCTATAAATAATCTTCTTATTAGGAATAAACCTTCTGTGTGAACTGAACGTAGCTGAATAAAATCAGCCTATGCTGCTGTGTTTTTAACGTCTGTCGTCAGGGTGATACTTTGAGAGCCAGATCTTTTCTATGGTGGTTTGCCGAGTAAAAAGTGAAAACAACAAACTGTTAAAGCTTTAGTAGGAACCTTCAGGAAACTTGTTGCACTTGAACTTAAAGGATATTTTTGTCATTTGTCAACAAATCCTGTGAAAACTGACATTTTGATATCCTGTCTGTCGCCCTCAGCCTCACGCCCATTTGTTTCTACTGAATACATAAGACGTGCTCAAAGAGGAGTAAATAGTGAGTTTGTTAGGAGCTATTTTCAGCACAGGATTTTCACCCATTCTGTGTTCTAGTGAAGACAGAAGGTGTATGTGGGATTAACTCAAAATAAATTACAGTAATCACGTTCGTGGTAATGGAGAAACGAGTCAGCCAGTTCAATTGTTGTGTTTTTAATGGAGCAACAATGGAGCTGAGAAATAAGCTTCATAATTAGCCTTTGGATACACAGACAATGCTTTTCATGGTATTTGTTTACAGTAAGAAAAAATATATAACATTATACATAAGACTTACTCAATTATACTTTTTATACGTTTTGCGCAGCTGTAATTGCAATCTTGAGATTATTTTTTGAGAAAAAAACTGGCAAAAGGTTAGTTTATTTATTATTATGTTAATGTCCCTCATTTGTCTGGCAAGTTATTATTTTTTCTTCCGTCTCCTCAGTACCTTCTGCTTCAAAGTTAAACAAACAAAATTCAGCTTCATTGTGTGTTGTATATTTGATTCAAATAATCTAAACAAAACTCAGCCGGGCTTCCTCTGATTGTTACAGTAACATCACTCTCTGTCCGTGGATTAGTCTAGAGGCTCAGTTGGCTGACACTGTGCCACACAGCACTCTCTCCCTGAAATATAAAGTAGGCTTTGGTTACTCCAGGCACAATTTGCTTGTACCTCATAAATATTTATTGTAAATGTCCAGTAATGCAGCTATAAACGAGAGATGTGCCCAAATATTTTTGATTGCATTCACACCGCTTATTTTAGAAATGCCACAAACTGAACAGATGGAGAGATACCGCGAGACACAAACATCAACAACACACCTAATACTCTCAGTGGTGGCTGGCAAAGAAAAAGGCGTTAAGTTGTGTGTCAGAGTGATTAGTTGCAGCTTCTCTTTCTCTTTCTCTTTTTCCTTCTCTTTTTAAAATGTCTGCACCGAAACAGACCACCACAACACCGTGTTTACTGTTGTCCCTGAAATACATGAGTGACAAGCTTTTTCTTCTGTTTGCTATTCTGTGTTGACACTTCACAAATCTGCTGCATGCCAGCGTGGAGGAGTGGCGTTGTATGCTGAATATCAAAAGACGTACATCCTCTGGTGCTTCCTATCTGTCGAGGGCTCTGATTGTGCAACCTCCAAAGCATTTCAGGGAACCAGTGTCAAGTTTTGCTACAGCGAGATAATAAAATACATGATGAATTGGTTAATAACGCGCTGCTTTGATTATTTTCCCTCATGGTCTCGCTTTTGTCTCTCTGTCTGTCTGCAGCGGACTCTCCCGTGGGGAACGTTCTCCAGCCTGAGGCTGATGAATCCCACAGAGAGTGACGACGGCCCTATAATGTGGGTCAGACCAGGAGAACAGATGATACCTGTAGCTGATATACCAAAGTCACCTTTTAAAAGAAAGCGGTGAGTCCAGCAGCAAACAGAACACAAATACATACACACACACACGTACATACACACATAAATGACGCCAGCCAATATTTTGGATCCTCTTGAAGCGCTGCAGTGAGACAGAGACAGAATTAGCAGGGATTTTTGTCTCTGTAAATGTTGTTTGTACTGGCTACAAGTCTAAGCGGTGTGTGTGTGTGTGTTCGTGTGTGTGCACCTTATTGAGCCGGCTGTACAGCCCACAAAGAGCGATTATGGAAAAACAGCACCAAAACACACTCAACACATTTGAAGCAGCGGCCGCAACAGCAGCACGGAGCTTTGTTGTAGCTGAGAAGCGGCGGATGAGGCAATTACACCCTCTCTGTATGTCTCTGCCACAGTGTCATTGTTGCTTACACATAAGCTCTCTCTCTCTCACACACACACATGATTTTTGTGAAAGAGCCCATGAGAGAGAGAGAGAGTGTGTGTGTGTGTTGTTTTGTGTGGTATGTGGCTCACCACTCAGATGAGATCATCGTTATGTTAATAGAGTCGACATCAGACGCTACTTCACATGGCAACCGGCCAAGCACGGGACAACACATACACACATACCGCACACATTCCCTCCATGCAGCAGTTATTTCTCTCTTGTCTCTGTTGATCGGTGGTGTGATGTTAGAGCTGAAACGATAAGTCGACAACAGAAAAATAACCTGCAACTGTTTTGTTCATCAAGTAATCGTCATTTTTTTATGCATAATAAACAAATATTTGCTGGTTATATCATTGACTGAATATCTTTGGGGTGCTGAGATAATTTTTCACCATTTTTTCAATTTTATAACCCAACAAATTTAAAAAAAAAACACTAGTTGCAGCTGTGTTTGATTATATCCTCTAAATTCAACCAAATCAATCAAAGCTGCATTCACTCAGATTTTTCTAGTTGAATAAAAGGGCACAAATAAAGGAAGTAATAGTCACTTTATTATTATTCACTCCACCTGTTTACAGCCTGTAAATCATACGTTTTTTTGCATATACATGTCATGCATCAGTTGGCGGAGGGTGTCTGGACGTTGTTTGAAAGCCTTTCAGGAAAGCTTGTAAATGTTTGTGTGTGTTTGCGTGCTGTCAGAAACACTCGTGTAACAGCTGGGGCTGAAAGAATCTGTTTTTATAGAGACACAGATGGATGGATAGATATAGACGAAGAGGTGGTTAAACAATTCCCCTCTCTTCTTTCATTCGTGTCCCGTCTCATCCCGTCACTTGATCAGAAATGACTGTGAGACACAAATACAGAGTGACATCTACAAAGCAAGGTGCACTTTTCTCAGACGTCACCTCCTTTTGGCTCTCAGATCTCTCCTCAGTTTCTCATTTACCACCTCCTTCAAACTTCCTTTTCTTTCCTCCACTCATGCCTCATTTCTCTGTCTGTTTCCCCGTCTTTCTTTCCTGATTTCTCTTCCGACGTGTCTTTTGTTTCCTCCTCTTGACCTCTCTCTCCTGCTTTGAGTTGATTTATGGCAGTGTTACAGTGCTGTGGTTTTCAGGAACTCTAAGAGTGTGTTTTAAAGAAAGTAAATATGCCATAGCAGTGCAAGTGTTTTTGTTTATGTCTGTCTGTGTGTATAAAGAAAAAGACATAAAAACAGTGTGACAGAAACAGAGGAGGACATGATGTTATTTGCAGTGAGACCTTGTCTGCAGTGAGACCGTATAATGTGTTGAAGGAAGGATGGCTGCTTGCGTACGGGGAACATCTCTTCACAGTACTCAGCTTCTTTTTCTTGGTGGTTTCAGTGAAAAGGTCAAGCTGTTATGCATTTCTGACAGCACCGAAGACTCAAAGTCTGAGAATTCAGCTTGATTATAGTGGTCAGGCGATGAAAATAAACCAAAATATTTCAGCTTTTAGTCAAAGAGAACCACGCTGCCAGAGATTTACAATAATTGCATAGTAACAGCAGCAGCCTTGGCCAGCAGCAGTCACAATCAGGACACAGGCCTGACGCAGAACACGCTGTTCCTGTTTAGATACAAACTGCATGACGGATGACAGCAGAGTCCATCGGGAGCCGCGTGGCTGTCAACCTGCTCAGTCTCAAGTAGAACAGAAATGATCAGTCGATTAATCAATCGACAGATGATTACTGTGCAGCTGTTTCACAATAATAATTTGAGTCGGTTTTAAAGGGCCAGTGTGTAGGATTTAGTGGCATCTAGAGGCATATTTGCTGACTGCAACCCCCTGCATTCACCTTCCCACTTGAAGCGTGTAGGAGAAACTACAATAGCTGCAAAACATGTGAATCTAGAGCCAGTTTGTCCATTCTGGGTTACTGTAGAAACATGGCAGATCAGATCGTGGCCGACTCTGTGGAAGAGAATCTGAGGCTCATTATAATTATTATTCAGGTGTTTATACACTAATTTACTGGTTCTTAAACTATGGTACGTGTAACACTGGTGGTAGGTAATCTCCCTCCCTTGGAATCTAAGTATTTAGATATATCTAATATAAATTAATTAATTCACCAACATCTAATAGCATCAAAAAACTATGAGATCACTGGAATTTAACTTAAAACAAGTTGTGCATGTTTTCGATATCAGCCTGCAGTCAACATTCATGATTCAGAACCTCTGCAATCGTGGCTCCAAATGGAAAATATTAGGAGTGCGAAACAGCATCAAATGAACTCTGGTTCTTGAATCAGTTCTGTTGACAACAGTCAACACTAAATAATCTTGGTATTAGAAATAAATCTGCTTCCTGTATAAACTATCTGTAGCTGCAAAGAGTCGGTCTATGTTGCTGTGTCTTAATATATGTGGTACTTGGAGAGACTAATATTTTCTGAGGTGATACATGGTGTAAAAACACTGCAGTAATTAAAACATAGTTATGCATATTAAATTCCATTTCTGCTATAATTCTGTAAATAGAGAAAATCTGACACGCTGGACCTTTTTAAGCCAAAAACTCCAAATAGGATGTGCTGCTTTTACCCATTTTATGTAATTGTAAATTTGGGGTTTCAGATCTGTTGGATGAAACAAGACATTTAAATCTCCCTTCAGTCAAAAATGTGTTTAGCTTGACATTCATGTACTGAAAAGGAGAAATTTTTCTGTGCTAACCTTAAATCTGAGTTCAAGACTTGAACAGACGAGCTTGTTTTTGATCGCTCAAATGACAACTAGTTTGGAAGCCAATCACGGTCCAGTATGCAACTTAGACAGTGGATACTTGAAGCCCCCCAGTAAACATATATTACAAATTAAGAATTAATATTTTGTATTAAGAGGTAATACTTGGTTAAAAACTGTATTAGACACAAATGATTCTTCAAAGTTGAGCATTTCATGTCTGGAGGGGCTTGTTTAAAGATGTCTGTCATCTTATAAACTGAACAAATCAATTATAAATCATCAAATCAACAGAGATAATTGTTGGCAGATTATTCAGTAATGTTGAGGTCTAGTCACACATTTCCTGTAGATAAGTGCCTCGGCAAAGGTGTGCGAAACATAAATGTGATGTACAGCCTCTTCAGGAGTGTGTGCTGCAGCTTTAAGATGTACATTAACAGTGTTTGTCGTCAGAGATCGTGGTTCCCTCTCCCTCCTCTTCACACTCCTTTTTATTACTGCCTTGTCCTTCTCCTCCCGCCTCTCTCCTCCTGTTACCCTCCTTTATCTCCTCTCTCTTTCCACACCTCTCCTCGATCTCCCACTCATCTCCTCCCTCCTACTTTATTTGCCCATAAATGCACAGGAATCTGTCCTGACTTGGTGCAGTACACACACGAGCACGCCGCATACTGACATAGTACACGGTGTCAGAAGAGCTGGAGCTCAGTTAGAGACGGTAGACTTTCACTCTAGATGTGCACGTTCAGCACTCCTCCTCCCTTTACACTCTCTTCTTTTCAGTGTTTCACTTACCAGCTTTCCTGGTTTTACATTCATTACTGTCAGCCTGCAGTCAGCTCTGACACATTGAGCACTGTGTGAGTGTGTTTGCATTTTCTCTCTACTCTGTGCTATTTTACTCCGCTTCTTTCTTTCTTCTCTTTCCACCAGATCTCCTGCCTCTCTCCTCTTATCTCCAAATGAATGAATGCCCAATTAGGCGTTGAGCATGGGTAGTCTCGTTGCTTATGTGTGTATGTGTGACGCTCTCGAAGGAATCTCTCGCAGACCCTGTGTGTGTGCGTGTGTGTGTTTATACTCCTGTTTGAATCTGACTGCAGTTCCAGTGTGAGTCACTGATCCAGTAGTGAGCTGACTGCAGTACTCCTATTGTTTGGCAACATGGCTTCTTGCACACACACTGAGAGGCTGAGGAGTAAATGATCCATGTGTGCACATATGTGTACCTACTCCATTTTTACTCTCCATTATTTCAAATCGAACTTCTTTCCACATTTCTGATTTTTCATTCTCATTTTCCTGCTACCAGTATTTTGTGTTTATAATTTAAATAGATAGTATATTGGCCACGCAAGGAAAGTAATTTGTGGCACCGGCAAACATAGAAACACAAAATGATTTGCATCAGAAGAAGATGATGTTGGTCTGAAGGTAGAAAATTATTTTTTTTACAATGTGCGGTGAAACATCTGTAGAATACACCACAGGGATGTTTTATAATGTCCACACAATGTGTGTTTTCATCCTCTACATCACAACCATTCTCAGGATGCAGCTAACAATTATATTCATTATGAATTCATCTCTTGATTTTTATTTATTTATTTATTTATTTGCTTCATCATTTAGCCAATAAAGTGTGAGAAAATGGTTTAAAAAAAAACCTGTTGGGGTGCCCTTGTAGTTCACCTGGTAGAGCGTGCGGCTCAGTGCTTGCTGCATCGGTTCGGGGGTTTGAATCCAACCTGTGGTCCTTTGCTGCATGTCATCCTCTCCCCTGAATTTCCTGTCACTATTAAAGAAAGGTTCAAAAGCCCAAAATAATCTTAAAATAGCTGTTTAGCTCTTTTTTGTTACACCAACAGATCAAAACACAAAGATATTCAATTAGAAAACAGCTAATTCTCACATTTAAGAAACTGAAACTAACAGTAGTCTCAAGTGATTTGGCAATTAATCAATCGTGTCAATTAGGATTGCTGCATCACAGCTGCTTGAACAATTCTTGGATCCTTATAGACGAGTACAGCCTCTCCAGATGTTAAAAAATGGATGAAACTGATTGCATCAGAAATTGCATCATCTGGACACATGAAGGGGAAAAAGAGGGCATGAGACCGTATCTTTGCTATATAGGACCTCTGGGACACTCTGAAGATCTGGCATTGAATGTCTATTTATGTTTATTTCAAGGATGTTAATTTATCACTGGCTTTGTATACGTTTTTGTACTATATGTTGGATATACTATATTTATGTTTACTTATGTCAAGTTTAATTTCATTTTTATGTTGTTAGGATTGCTGTGAAGTAGAGCTGAAACACTTTTTGTTTACATTATTTGTTGATGAGTCAATTTTCAAGTGAATATATGAAAAGTTCTCTTATTCTGGCTTTAAAATGTGAATAGTTGCAGATTTTCTTACTTTTCTGTGACATAAAAGTGAATATTTTTGGTTTTTGGAGTGTTAATATGACAAAAACAAATACATTTGAATATGTAAACATGGGCCCTTTTTCTGAAATTAAAAGACAGCAGACTAATTCATAAGGATAATCATCAGTTGCAGCTGTACTGAAAATGTCACCTGAATACACATGAAGAGTGTTTTTGTTTTTTTTTATCCACACTAGTGCACTAGGTTTTCATCCTCTGCTCCTCGTGTCACACTGTGGCGCCTGGATTGCATCAACGTCAACCAAGATAACAACAATTCCAGCAGATAGAGCCGCCCAGTGCTTTCATTTTGCCACAGCAGACAGGAAACAAAGCAATAAACAAAGCTGGGAAGTGAGCTGCCTTTAGTCATTTTCTACTTTATTTAGACAGCAGGGAAGCAGAGACGAGGGAGAATCGTGTGGACACATCTTGTGTGATTTTTAACTTTGCACTCAGACTTTGTTTGTTCATTTATGTCCTGTCGCAGCTCCACCAATGAGGTAAAGAACCTGCTGCAGTCGCTGCCCAGGGCCAGCGAGCCCAGAGAGATGTTGTTTGAGGACCGGACTCGGGCCCACGCTGATCACATCGGTCAGGGCTTTGAACGTCAAACCACGGCAGCCGTGGGGGTGCTGAAGGCTGTAGGGGCAGGAGGAGAAAGGTAGGCAGTGAAGCAACATATATGGTGTGTTTAGAAACAACACACACTCACCAACAGATACAGTGTAATCCTTCTTACTGTGTCCTCGCCCTCCCTCCCTCACTTGTTTTCAGCTCGGATCCTCCTCGTGTAACCAAAGACGTCGTGTGTTTCCACGCTGGTGATTTCCCTCATGTAGTTCAGAGGCTGCAGTTGGATCTACACGAACCTCCGTTGTCTCAGGTGTTACATTACACAAAAACACACACACAAACACACTCATAGAGGAGCTCATATATTAGATTCACCCCAGTAAAGTTATCCTTATTATGTATGGGTTGTTCACTGTTAAGTCACTTTAATATAACACTTGCTGTCTAACACTGGGGAAGGTGTTGTAACCTCAATCACAAGTAGAGTTAAGATCATCTGATGTTGGATACTGCCACCTGGTGGAGAAAGGTTGAACCTCAGGAACTTTACTTCATTTGACAAGGATACTCCACTCGACATCAGTACTATTTTACAGGGAATCCTTAATTATGTAAAAATGGAATATCAGTTCAGCATGAAACAGTCGATACAGTCTGTTGATCAAGTGCACTGGTGTAGCAGCAGTCGCCTCACAGCAAAAAGGTTCCTAGTTCGAAGCTCGGCTGCGGCTCTCTCCGGGTACCCGGGCTTCCTCCCAGAGTCCAAAGACGTGCACATGCAGGATAAGTGGTTACAGATAATGGATGGATGGATGGATTTTAAAGCCTGTTGACTAGTTTGAGTTTGTAGATTTTGTTTAACTTATTCTAGTGAGTGGACGTAAGAATATTGCAGGCTTTTTTTGGCTGCAAAGATGTCCAGGAGATGTAAAATATAACAGGAATCCAAATGTTGTCTACTCTTGTTTTTACAAACAAAAACTCGTTTTTGTTTTATGCTTTCAATATTCAGTCCAGCTGATCACTTGTAATAAAGACAAATGTGGAAATGAAGTTACACAATCATAAGTTGACAGTTTAAACCTTCTTTTTTTATCTTGATCTGATTTGTTTAAACTGTGAAGCTTTTCTCCATTGAGATTTTTTAGTGTGGAGACAAAATTAGCCGCTCTATCTGCCCTGGAAAGATCAAAAGGAGTTTCATGGGGACTTCAGATTACAAAACATTATCCTTTACTAAAATTCCTCTCCTATAAAGTTGTTGTTAGCCATAAATAGATGCTGTACTTTAAATCAAAAGCTTAAATAAAAACTAAGCTTCATTTCATGAGGCTGTAGATGTTTTTGGCTTTTAGGTGAAGATTTTTATGTATTCTCAAAATATGTATTTACTGCACTGAAAAGGAGCTTCTCTGTGTCAAAAGATGGAGGTTTTATTTTGAAGTGCGCCTTGTCATTTCCTCACCCTAAACCCTCCTTTGTCTTTGCAGTGTGTGCAGTGGGTGGATGATGCCAAACTAAACCAGCTGCGTCGCGAGGGCATCCGCTACGCTCGCATCCGCCTCTGCCACGATGACATCTATTTCATCCCTCGCAACGTGGTCCACCAGTTCAAGACCGTTTCATCTGTCTGCAGCCTGGCATGGCACATCCGCTTAAAACAATACCATCAGGGAGAGGGGAAAGAGGAGGAGGAGGAGGAGGAGGTGAAGGAAGAAGAGGAAGAGGTTGAGTTAAAGGAGAAAGAGGGAGAAACAGTGGTGAAAAAAGAGGAAGAAGAGGAGAGGAGGAGAGAAAAGAAGGGAGTGAAGGAAAGGATAAAAGAGGAAGGCGAGGAGGTTGATGTGGCAGGAAACAGGACGTTGCCGGCTATAAAAAAGGAGGAACAACATCCACCTCTCTCGTCTCAGCCTGCTCCCTCAGCAGACTCTAATGTGAGCAGTGATAGAGACAAAGAGGAGGAGACAGAAGGAGGGAAACCCAAACAGCAGGTTTCACCACCAGCAAAGGTGAAAGCAGAACTTTCAGCACCTCCTCTGTGCAAGAATAAATCCCCTTCACCTCTCCCCCCCGCCTCCGCCTCTCATCCTCCTCATCAGGACACAAAACCCAAAGCGGTGTCATCAAAGCATCATCATCACCACCATTACCATCATTCGAACAGCAGAACAACGTCTTCCAGTACAAGTTCCTCCTCTTCAGCTCCTAAATCTCCCATCTCAAAGTCTTCCTCTCCTTTGTCACCTTCAGCTCTGCGCTCCTCTTTTGCTGCTCCCAATCCATCTCCTATCTCTTCTCTATCTTCCTCTGTCTCAACCTCCGCTACATCTTCCCTGACCAGTCCCAAACGTGCAGCTGACTCTTTCTCCACACTCCCACCACCTCCTCCTGCCATGTCTTCAGCATCCCAGCTGCCTTCCTCCTCTAAGTCAGACCAACCGAAGGACAAAGACTCCCTTCGGCTAAAGCCAGACGTCCCTTTGGATGTTCTGGTGTCACACGGGTTACCCGCCACGGACGTACAAACACACACCTCTGCGAGCTCACAAGCCAACACACGGACACACGCGATGGCTCGAATGCCGACAGACTCGCGGACGCACCAAGACCAATGGACTCGCGGTGCGGACTCCAGGACGTCTGTGGATCCACAGACGCATCCGCCACCGGACGCCGGGAGGCAAGGGATGTACATGCAGCAATACACACCCCAGCATCTCCCTCCTCCTCCTCCTCCTCCTCACCACCCTCACATGCTTCCCCCGTCTTTCCCACCTCTCCTGCCACACTCCCATCTTCCTCACAGGCCTCCGATCCTCCCCCTGAGTTCCTCTCTCCCCGCACAGGCCCAGACTCTGAACTCTTATCTCAGTCAGAAAGCGCCACCGCATTCGATTCACATAAGCCAGCTTCACCTGCATCCGCCGCACCAACCGAACATCACCACGCAGTCTCAGCCGTATTACCAGCCTCAACTAATCGGCTGCCCGTCTCAACCAAACACTCCCCTCAGCAGCTCCCAGTCTCTCCCTCCTCACCTGTCTCACCATCACCAGTACATCACCCCACACGCCAAAACCTTCTTCCCCCCTCAGCATCCCCACTTCCCCTCTCACCACTTCCTGCCTCCTCAGTCTTTCCTCCCTCAACCGCCCGGCTCTTACCCGCTACAACCGCAATACCAACCCTCAGCGCCACCTTTCCCTCATCCCCCGCCTCCCCCTTCCTCTTCGCCGCCTCCTCTACCACCTCCTCCTCCACCTCAGCCTTCTCCTTCTGTCCACTCCCTTTCCCCACAGCATGAGGAGGAGCAAAAACAGATTTTATAGTAAGTTTTTTTTGTACATAAGGATGCTGTTTTTAAATGACTATAAATGTACAAGGGTTTATTTTGGTTGTGTTGTTGTAAAACAATGTAAAAAGGAAATGAGGAAGGTGGTGGAGTATATCGGTTTGAACACAGTAGTTTATAAAGCAGAGTTGGACTTTATTCACCCCCAGACCTCTTGACTGGACTTGTTTAGGTTGTACTGATGCTTTGGTTGTGCTTGGGTTCAAAAATATTGAGAATTGATTGCATTTATTGATCGTATTACTTTTCCAATTTTGTCTTTTTAATTCAGGCTCGGGGTTGTCTGAGAAAACTGCTGTCTGGTTCTGTTTTTTTTTTGAAGTGAGCATAACCTTGAAATATCAGAATATCTGCGAGCCATCAGAGGTAGGAAGGAAAAAAAAAGGTTTCTGCAGACTTTGTGTCAGATATTTATATAAAAAAGGTCACGATGATGACCTTTTTGTGAAACTTGCAGCTAATGCTTCCATTTTGTGGCTTTTTTTTTTCTAGTGTATTCTTTGTGCCCAGGACTGTTTATGTAAAAATGATGGGTCAAATCACGATATTATACAATACTTTAATGTGTTGATGTAATATTGCTACATTTCCTTTATCATATCGTTATTGATACATCTTAATTAATACAGTATATTGCAGTACTATTCCCTAATATTGTATTTTGAGCAATAATGCTCTGCAATAATCTGCTGAATTTAAATACAAATGCATTTCCCATCATGACATGGTGACAAAAAGTCAGTATTTTTATTCTGATTTAAAGTTACTGATAAAAAGCCAGTGATGTCCTGTTGACTCCTGTTCACTGAGAAGTAATTAACAGGCATCTTAAATGATTTCTAACGAGTTCCAGTGTTCAAGAGTAAGTTTGTAGTGCCACTAGACAAAAGAAAACCCCTGTGTCAGTTTATAATCAGTAATAGTAAGCAACAGTAGACCGTTAGAATAAAAAGTAAAGAGTCACAATTTAAAGGAGTGCTTTGGCGTTTTGGGAAATGAGAGTTATAACATACTATTATATTTGAACTGTAAATATAAAGCTGGATCTGGAGCCAGTAGCCAGTTAGCTTAGCTTAGCTTTGACAGTGGCAGTCTTGTCGCCTCCGTGAGCAGACAGGCAACCAGCCGAGACTCCATGAAGTTACTGCTGCTTGTACTTCACGTAACCTCCAGTAAAACCAGACCGAGTAGCTTTGTACAATTCAAATAAAAAGATATAATGTGTTTATTAGTGAGCTTTAGAGGTGCTGGTAGACATTTTTTACTTGCTTTGGAGAGCTGTTTCCCTCTCATTTCCCGTCTTGGTGCTAAGCTAAGCTAACCCACTGCTGCGGCCGGCTTCATGTCAGAACGGTAACAATAATCACGTTTTCCCAAAATGTTCAACTACTCCTTTAAAGCATCATGATTATCTTGTACCTGTAGCCCTCAACATCTGTGGCAGAGCTCTTAGTGTAATTTGGCTGCGTTGGATGTGCACCACAGTGTCCTAATTTTGGAAACCGAGCACTTGCTGGTCAGCCAAGGACGAATTCGACCCAGCCAAGGCTGCTGCTGCACAGACGGGCCTTCAGAGTCTCAGGAAAACAGAACATGAATATATTAGTCTCCAAAAAAAACTAAATATTTGTTACCTTTTAGGCTTTATGGTAATTGTTCAGGGTCATTGAAGTAACATTATATTAGTACCTATGCAGCTACATTAAGAGCTCACCATGAGTTTACTTTAGATCTCACAGCATCTGGATACGAACAGATCGAGCAGAGCAATATCAAATAGATGCAGTAGGTCAAGACTTTCCAAACGTGACTCATTACAGCACTTTGAAACATGGAGATATCAAGCAGCTAATGTTATAGAAGATACTTCATGAAAGGCAGATTATCTCCCAACAATGTCAGGTTCTTCCAAGATTATTAATCATTCAGGCCTGAGCA
Source organism: Sciaenops ocellatus (assembly GCA_033000465.1). Lineage (NCBI taxonomy): Eukaryota > Metazoa > Chordata > Actinopteri > Sciaenidae > Sciaenops > Sciaenops ocellatus. The sequence goes on from CP136889.1 coordinate 11,841,226, forward strand.
CTTCTTTTTATTTTTATTCTTTACAGTTAGTGCTCAAAGACAAACAGAAGGTACACTGTCGAGAGTTCATTCCCAAAGCACTATTTATCTATTTACCTGAAGTCCAGTTTCTCTACAGTGTGGAGCATCCTTGTCTGTTAAAATGTTTTATTTATCAACCAGGGACTGGAGTGACCTCTTGTGTTTTTAAAAAGTACAATAAATTATTAACTATGAAGAGTATATGTTTCTCCAAATGGTGAATTATCTGATTTTTGAGTCAAACTCTTTCTGTCTCAGAGCTCGTCCCACACCTGTGGGACTTTGATGTTGAGAAAATTGATGTCTTGATATTGGAGTACAGCCCACTTGCTAATGTAGCCCACAACGTTTCCCCAGTGCCTGTCCTTAACTGTGAACTACTAAATGGTCCAGAGCCATACAGAGAATGAGTTCTGTCCTTTTCATGGGAGTTTTTAGAAGTTACATTTTTAAATTTTTACTGGAAAATGAAAGCCTTAAATTGGTATATAAAAGCCGTTGTAAACACCAAATATCCGCGGCGTAAGTTGGGATGAGTCAAACTTCAGCAGCTCAGCGGATGTCCAAAAAGCAGGGTTGTGTTTTTTCATGATTAGTCTCATCGACAGCCTGGAAAATCTTTAAAAAATTAAACATAAAACTCTCTTCAGGACTTCATTTCAGAGACAGAACTCTTCACTTTGTGGCTTTGGGGAGAGCGAGGTGATAATTAAGCACTTGATGCCAGTTACAAGGCGCTCTGCAGCTCTTTTTATGCTTTTGGTTTCAGATGTTACACAAAAAAAAAAAAACCTGACAGGAACTTATATATATTTTTTGTACAAATGTGACAAAATTATGGCTGAAAACAAAACAAGTCTTCAGGGGCAAGTGTTGTTTTCACAGAGTTTATTTATCTCAAGATTTCGGTTTGTTTGTTTTCTATTTTGTTTCTGTGATTTTTAACTGTCAGCACTGTAGTGTACATAAGAAGTTTTGTACAGAGGAAAAAACTTGTAGTGTGGTTTCTACTTTAAATATGAGCCTAGCTAATAAAAGGTTCAATGTATGGAAAATGTTGGAGTAAGAGTTGATGTTTCCTGTTGTGGTGGTCTGTCTTATAAAAGATTTTGGCAAAACATTTGCAGTCAGATAAGGAAAGAAAATATCTGAGGTTTAAAGATGCTTTGTGGAGTTTTTGATCACTAGTAGTGCTTTGGAGCAATTTTTTTTAACAAGCAGGGCCCTGTTTTGTTTTTGACCAAGCGGTCGATGCAACCACAGACAGCATAAAACATGGATGTAGCATCCGTGACGTCACCTATAAGTTCCTGGCGTCAGATTGGCTGTCCTGACTAACAGTATCTAACAATCAGCAAAGACATGGTTCATGGGTTGAGATGAGGGGGGCTGAATGAAGCCTGGGCGCTCAAACAAGCCATCTGTGATGCCACCCAATCAATGCCAAGTCAATCAAAGCCATTCTCATAATTATGCATTACTTTAAGCCTAATATAATTTGAACGGGTGAAAATTCAGCCCTGTTTTTTTGTACCAGGCATGTTTATTTCTGCTGTGAAGTTTGGCATTTTAATATGGGGCCTTATGGAAACTGACTTGTTCTGTAGCCAGCCTCGAGTGGACGTTTGAGGAACTGCACTGGCTTCTGCATTGGCTTCACGTCACAGCTTCGGAAGTTGCCGCTTGGTTGCAACTTGCACCTCTCAGCAGTTGGTGCCAATAACATGCCAACAAATGTAGCAAGTCGCCAGCAACGGCAGCAAAAAAAGAAGACTGCTAGCGAGCAAAGATGACCTGCATGATTACAGATATTAAAATTTAGGTTTTGCATTTGTTTTTGGAGGAAATGCACTCCACATGTTTGTTATGGTGAGAAACACTGAATGTTAACATAACTTTTTATTGTTTACCTCACAGGGCGGCTTTAAACAACTGTTTCGGGAGCCAGCTGAAACAAACCCAACCCAATACTGACATATTACATGCATAGTGTATATACGTATATACATGTATAATCAGTTATTAGGTTTAGGGGGCAATTACTTTTTCACATAGGGGCAGGTAGGTTTGGATAGATTTTATCTCTTAATAAATGAAATCATCATTTAAAAACTGCATTTTGTCTGTCTAATATTAACAAGTGTGACAAATATGCAAAAAAATTAGAAATCAGGAAGGAGTAAATACTTTTTCACAGCACTGTACACTGTACAACACATCGCGTTTGTAGTTTTCTGACTGAAAACAGCTGCTTGCTGTGGCCAAAATAAGACGCTTTAAAGCTGCAGAGCTCAGGGAAACCTATCTGATCTGTTATTAATATAAAATATTGATTATTGTTGCTCTAAGCTGTAAGATTTATGTCATGTCAATACTAGAAGTACCTTTGCTACCAATTTGCTAGCGCCTCAGACCACTTAAAAACTGTACCTCTGTGTTTGGATGGTGGTTGGTTAATTACCAAACAAACTATAGGCTGCCTCCACCTTTGTCTAATGTATACCTGCCTTTGTTTTCTCTCTCTGTATTGCTGTTATGTAAGCCACCCACTCACTGCAGTCTGCAGCAATGAGCTCAGCACTTTTACCGGGCGAGATGTGAGCAGACATCTCATACACACCACAATGCAGCAGCCTCATAATTCAGGGCTGGTGTTTGTCAGGTCAAATACACCTCACAGCAGCCTTTTGGCCTTTCTTTTCATCCCATCATGCACTCTCACACACAGCAGGAATGCCAGAGGAGCTCCGCTGACCTTTACAGTGAGTGGGAGTGAGGCAGGAAGTTGAAGCCGAGACAAAGAGTTTGTTTTGTTTTGTTTTTTTTGGAGGGAATACTCGGAAAGACTTAATTGAACCATGTGAGTGTGTTCGCACAGACTGTGAAGTCTTTGAGGAAGCACTACTGACTCAGTCACATCATATTATTAATTATCTATAAACAGTATTTAAGTTGTGCTTTACTATTTTTTCTGCCCCATAAAACACTGGGCAGATGTTTTATTTGATTTATAAGCAGTGGTTGAAGACATAATCAGATTGAAGTACTAATGCAATGATGTAAAATACTGATGCATCAATGCGTACTGCAAGTAGCCATTAACTAGTTTGGAATTAGTTTTATTACTTTATATACTGTACAGTTAGTTTAGTCCCTTCAAAGGGTCACAAGATTTTTAGGGGTTGGATTTGTCCAATATTTGCTCTTTTTGTGAAATATTGGACAACAGTTATTAAGATGAATCCATGTGAAAAGTTTATCAGGGAAATGTTTCTGGTGGAGCGTCTGGGAAGTGACACCAACTAGACAATAAAGCATTATTGTAAGAGGGCCACAAGCTAAACAAGTTGGAAACAACTAGTCTAATCTTGAGCAAAGCGCTGTGTTTTATCTGTTTATCGTTACTAGAACTATCAAAGTAATGGAGTGGAAGTATAAAATCACTATTTGAAAGGTACCATCAGCGCTGCAGTTGAGTGCCAGCTGAAGTAAATTTACAACAGCAGAAGATAGCATGTGAGGAATTACACGCATGTAATGATTACAAGCTCAACTAGCCATATCACATTAAGCACTGTAGCTGTTATTTCACATTGTTTTTGTTTCTCTGGAGCACTCCTAACTTACATGTACAGTAGGCAGTGTTAAAAGGTCTGACTCAGGCTGTTTCCACTGTGGAAACTGGCTTCAGGTTACTTGAAGCCTTCAGGAAACGTGTCCAGTACTGTGCTTTTTGTTAATAATTTCTATCCATAGTTTCAGTTCCTCTAGTGAAGACAGCGTCAGGACAGCTGGAGGTCTGGACACGAAGCTTGCAAACTGGAAACATTGATCGGATACAGCAAAATATCTGCACATTAAAATTATAAAATACGTACTACGATATTTTAACGTACACAGAAAAGACAAAGACTTCAGTGTCTCTGTGTTAAAAGGACACAGACACACACAGACACACACAGACTGCTGCTGGCTCTGTGGTTGCTTCATAGTTCATTTTAGGTCACGTCCCAGCAGGATTTTCCCCACGACCACACCACTTTGTTTTGCATAGTCTGTAACTAACGGTGATCCTTCTCGACACTTAAAAGTGAATTTATATCATTATCACGACTACAGCTACTATTTTAATTTAATTATGAGACAAACAGATGCAGTTTAATGTCCAGAAACCATTTATTTTTTTTACAAGACATGCATTTATTATCAAAGACCTTCGATCTCAAAACACATAATCCTTCTCATTTCTACAGTCGTGCAAAATAACGCAAAGAATGTATCTGAAATACTGATAAACAATCAAAATGGCACAAAACAAATGTCAATCATGCACAGTGTCAGCTGCGCCGTAAAGCTGGAATATGAAACAACAGTGGTAGAAAGTATTTTTGATAGATTAATTGTTTTAATTTTCACTTTGGTCAACAAATATAACTCATGTGAAGGGTTTCCTCCTTGTGAACTTTGTACCTAATAAGAGCTTACTGATTTTCATAGAGCACATGATGATTTACATGGTACAAAAGAGACTTTGTACTGCTCGCCTGTGGGACAAATTCAGATACAAAGCTGTTCCAAGATGTTTTTATGTGCAGAACAATTTCTTTAATTATCGACTCCTTTATGCACTCGCAGCCAAAATCAAGCTGGCGTCATGAACAACTTGTAAAATAATACTCAGCCAGCTACTCTCCACACCGCATCATATCTGAAGCATGAGTAACTAATGTTTACACTCCACGATTCTGGTACCAAGAGTGATCGTTAATGTTATGCAGCTTGAATAAAGGAAGTGAAGATTCACCAAAATAACAATCGGTTCCTGTGGTTCTTTAGAAAAGCAGCTGTGTTAGCTTATATACAGTGGAAAATAAACACTACAAAACAATACTGAACATCTCGAATTCAAAAAGCAAACATTAGAGGACGTTAATGTTTCTTCCAGTGTCGGCTTCACAGTAGTTATACATATAAGTTGATCCCCTTAAGAGTATTTTTTGTCTTCGTGAAGAAAACTGAACTATTTTCGAACTATATTGATTATTTTAAATGAATGGATTGAAACGGATTTAATAGCAGCTCTTGGGTTGCACAGAGTTCCTGCCCTGTTGAAGCCCTTACAGCAAACTCCACTAAGGTCTGCCCACACTATCATTTTCATTTTTACACAAAGTCTCTCATTCTTAACATGAAAGGAACGTCTGAGAACCTCAATCCATTCTGGAAACATAATCAGGCCAAAACAAAAGCTCAAATTTCACAAAGTTACGGTCATACAAGCACAAATCTATCCTCAACAATCATGACGTAATGATTCATGTCGAGGTTTGCACCGGACGTTTTACACCTCTCTCCTCTCAGGGAAGATGTTCAGCCCCAGCTCCACCAGCGCCCCCAGTAACATGGTCCACAGCGGTATGCACACAAACGTCAGCTTGACGTCCGCCAGCTTCTCCAGCTTGGCGCACAGCGTCAGGCAGAAGCCCAGCTTGAGCAGCATGGCCGTCAGGTACCAGGCACGCAGACGCAAGTCCGGGGAGCCGTTGCGCGGGTCGTAACCAGGCTTGCAACGGCCTGCCATCTTGATGGCGAGCATGAGGATGAGGATGCCGTCAAAGACCCAGACAGGGAGGAAGATGAGGAACCAGTTCCACTGCACCTGGACGAGAGAGATTATGTCAGTTGCATAACCGAGACTTTCATTAACTATTTCTGTCAGTGTGATGGATCATTTACAGCTTTGGAGAGAAGATGGTGAACTTTATAAATCCTGGGATTGATCATATATGAATGAAATACAGTGAGGAAGATTTTAAATAAAAGATGCTGATTTTCATTTACATGCCGATGATACAATTGCAGTGCGTCAAATTTTGCTGAAGCTGTTGAACACTTAATGTTTTAGAGGAAACCTTGTCTCAAGTGAAACTTGTTCTTAATGCTTACAAAACCAAGTGCATGTTGTTTTCTAATGCCAAGAGTAGACCACAGACTATTCCTTCAGTGGTCACTCTTGAAGGAAAAGTCACTGAAATGGTCAACTTTTAAAATTACCTGATTCTAATTGATGATTCTTTGACTTTTAAGCCACTTGTACAGCTGCTTGGTTAAAAAACTGAGGCTTAAATGAGGTTTCTATTTCAGAAGCAAGCTGTGTTTCTCTTTTAAGGTAAAAAAAGAGACTTGTTGCTGCAACAATGGGGGTCTTTTATATATGTAAGCATTGCATATGATCGACACAGGAAGGCTGGGGATCAGTGATTCCTGAAGGGAACCACACTAACACCAGGATAACAGCATAATTCATATGAAAGGAATGAAAAGGATAGTAGTGTATCAAATTAATGCAGAAAACTTAATTCAATGTAGCGCTGTTTATAGATCAGTGCTTCACATCCATCAATCAGCGTCAGGTCAGCACGGCATGACGTCACGTCTCAGGGATATCATATTTGATTCGTTATCTCGAGATCTCGATTTAATTATGTTGCGATCTTGGGAAAACAAAGTCCCGTTTTCTCGAGATCTCGAGAAAATTAACTCGTTAACACGAGAAAACGGGGGGGAAAAAAATATACACGAATACATGACTGCTCAGGGCTTCCGTACCAACTCAAAGGGGACCAAAAAGATCTGATTTCTTTGAATGCTTTTAAATCTATATTGAAGAACCTGGAGACTGAATCGTGGGGACGTTGTTGCTTAAACTGATATTGTTGAATTCATGGCTTGTACCGCACTTTTATTATTTTTCTAGATTGCTGTGTTGCAATATCGTCTGTGTGTTTTGCATCTGTTTTAATCGACTTGTTCTTAGTTTGTGCTGCCGCGTGTCTTGGCCAGGACTCACCAGCTCAATGGGACCCTTTCCTGTTTAAATAAATAAAATAAATATCTTGACTGAGCTGTAGCTAACTAAAATACAGGATGAACACCAGGGCTGTTTCTTGCTACATGCTGACTATGCAGATGCATAGGGCCCTGCAGCCACCCGGGGCCCCCAAGCTGCAAGTTAGCCTCAATAAATAAAAGAAAAAAAGTATTCTTTGTTGCCACCTGCATGCTATAGACAAACATCAGACTTACATACCATTATTAATGTACTCTAGCCTGTTTTCCTCTTAAAATGTAACGGACTGTTGCATCGCCTCAGATCATCAGAGTTTAAGAAAAAGAGGGGCCCCCAAATAGCATCTTGCACAGGGCCCCCAAACAGCTAGAAACAGCCCTGATGAACACTTACCTTCCCGTCCAGTTTGAGCACTAGCATGATGAGGAAGACCAGGGTGAAGACCCAGGTCAACAAGACCCTCTGAGCCAGAGACATCTCACTGACTGGAGACAGACAACAGACAGACAGAGGCTGGACAGGAGAGACAGAAACAGACACTCGTGATTGCTGCAAGGAAAACTGACATGTAGGAACAGATAGCAACGTTTAAATAGCAGCTAGAGACAATTTAAGGTGTGGTAGTGTTAGCTACATTAAACAGCATGTCACTCACACAAGCTGGAGTCAATATAAACTCATTTATTTGTCCTTTATCGTTAGTTAGCTCGTTACTGTGACAGCTAGCTTTTACAGACCAATTTAGCATGAAGCTAACCTGTTTTATTGACTTACTTCACTGCATTTCTAGCTCGTTGGACAGCATGTTCGTCTCTACTTTTTGGCGTCCACCAAAACTCAAAGTTTTAGTAATAATTCACATAATTATCAGCAGACGTGTCCGTTAACGACAACAGACAGACGGAGCGTTTTTTTTTTTTTTTTTTTTTAGGTCCGTTATCTCTGTTTTGTCCCGCCCCCTTCATGAAAGCCTATTGGTCCCGGTGTGGCTACGTCACGTTTGGTTTAACGTCAATCACTCTGTGGCGTAACCGTAAATTTGTTGCAAAAGCGCAAACACGCTGTAGTGAGTTTTAACGTCCACTAGAGGTAGGTAAAGTTCTTTCTATTCCTCCCAAAGCTTGTGTTTATATGCGATTTACTGTGCCACAACATAAAACAGCGACATTGTGTTGTCGTATTTATTGTTTTTTTCGGTTAATTCGTTCATTTAAGTGACACGTGAGCGAACACTCGTTTCTTTTCCTCGTTACCCAACCGCCTGTAACGGTTATTGGCTTAACGTGCAACTGCGCGTTTATACGGTGGCTTACGGGCAGAGGGGGGCGAAGTTGTATTTTCAGAGTGAGAGGCAGAAAGCGAAAAGCTACTGCTCCAAACATCGGTGAGCAGAGACTCAGCATCTCTTCTGGACAGCACACATACACAAGGCTCGCTAGTTAATGCAGCGTTAAATCTTAATCGTCTTTGGGAACGCAGTTTGGGTCCCCGCGGTGCCACACGGAGCAAACATCGCTGTCAGGGAGGTAAGACTGAGCGGCTGCATGGCATGTTTGGACAGCAGTTAACCAGGATTTGAGAATTAGGGTCAGCTGTGTGGGCTCTTTGTGCCTGCCGGTAGCTTAGCCAACTATGTAGCATGATATGAGCTAGCTAGGAGAAGCAGCAGCAGGAGGAGGAGGAGGTGGTGGAGGAGGAGGACAGGCTTCGTGAGCTGAACCACGAAGACTGTCTGAAAACACTGTGTCTGCATCTACATGGAGGCTAGCTACAAGATTAGCGGTCTCTGCACAGCTCATATCCTTACACATAGTAACGTTGAGTATCAGCTGTTTTTCTATACTGTACTGCACTACTGTAACCTTACTGACTCATGTTGCTCACACCAGAGTATTTACCCTCTCCTGTCATACTCTAGCCTCTCTCACAGTGGTTTTAAAGCATTAATCTAAATCAACAAATGCCATCCATACGGTAAAGATTGTGACTTTTCTTTAGCCTGTCATTCACTAACTAAATTGATCACAAAACACCAGATTTCCTGGGTTTCTGCGAGGTAAATATCAGAAGTGGCTGCCCATAAACTATAGAAAACATTGCATGTATGGAAGATGTGGTATTGCTTGTCTTCCCACAGACCCGTGTCGGGATCCTAGGGGTTTACCACCTCGGCTGAACAGCTTCCTGGGGAAAGAAGCCTGCAGTACTGATTAAACTGCCAGCTGATTGTTTTCCCAGTCACTCGTTTCATCTGTCAAATGTCAGAGAATAGTGAAAAATGCCAAAGGGTGACGCCAAAATCCAAAATTTGGAGCCACATAAATCTTGGCATTTTAGTGCCTGGAAGCTAAACTCTACTCCACCCTATTTCCATTACATTTTTGTCATGCTGTACTCGTTTTACTCCACTTCTACTGCACCCCGTCCTCTCACAATTCATCTCTCATTCTGCCGGATCGATTATACTCTTCTATAACCAGTGTTGGTTTTCTCTACCTATCTTGTGTCCCTGACGGCGGTCAGACTCACAGTTTGGCAGGCCGTCTTGATTATCCAACATGGTTTTACCGTCCAGACAGCCTATCTGTTCCAGTGTCTGACTAACGCTGTCATCGCTCACCCAGATTTTCCACTGGAATTATAATGTGACCCCTGATTTAACCTTCCTCACAGAGTCCAGTACAAATCCATAACAGTAACATATCAGCCCGGACAGCCAAATAAACTGTCCAACTGTTGTTTGTGCATAAAATATGGAGAACAAGCAGAACAGACTATATTTTAGTAATAAACCATGTTATAAAACAGCAGAAATGGCTCACTGCAGTGTTTTCTACTGCTGCGGCTGTTTTAGACATGACTGTGTTTGGATTGTAGCCAATATTTAACAGGTTTGTTTCACCTGCAGCACTCATGTGCACGACAGCACTGCAGGATTTAGATTTCATTTCAAGAAGTACTTTCTAAAAATCAAACACCTGGAATATCACTGCTGTGCAACGACGAAGCAAACCTCTAATTGATTTTAGGCTGTGTGGATTCACGTCACGTACAGTTTTCCTCCCAGACACGGTGCAAAATTAACTTTTTTGTTGACTGAGTGAATGTTTAAATTTGGCCAACCTCTCAATAGATCACCGTTGGTTTTTTTTTTAGGTGGTGAGTGAAGCAGATCTACCAGCCACGTGTGTGTTTTACCTGCATTTAGCTGGTGGCTGATGCTAATTTTGTGCCATGCTCTCAGGAAACTTGTGTGATTTATCTAGAGAAAGTTTGAACACATGCCACAGTAGTTTACTGGCGCCTCACTTTACTGATTTGTCAGTAAGATTGTCAGGTGTAAGAAGCTTTAGGGTGCCCTTGAGCAGGGCACTTTAATGTAGCACAGTAGCAAACAGCAGGAAGCTGTGGTTGCAAAAGCACTCAGCAAAAATCTGCAAACAGGTCTTGTGTTTGTTATTCTTTGATTCTAATGCACCCTTCCCACCCCTCACTGTTGCTGCGTCTCGCATGTTGACAGGACCAGTGTTGCGTTAACACCCAGCTGCCTTCTCCTGGGATATCTAAACACACACCTGCATGCACACACACATGTTGTTTGAGACACTGATTGATTGATCGGCTATACGGACAGTAGTACTTGCCGGTTTAGGTAGCTGTGCAGCAGCATTTTGATATACATGCATTTGCACAAAGTGAATTGTGGTTGAGTGACTGCCTGATTGAGTGTCTCAATGTGTGTAATTGTAGCATCCACACACCCAAACTGTTGACTATTGTCTAACCATTGTGGTCCTTTTGTATTTCTTTGTATCATTTGTTCTCTTTGTCTTTAATTTATTCTGTCTCTCATGCTCGCTCTCTCTCTTTGAGGAGCCCTCCGACGATGCTGTGTGTATTGTGCAGCCCGAATCTGCCTGCAGAGCTAGTTACATCATCAGCTGCAATACAGTTACATCACATACTAGACTGCCATATCATCTTACTGTATGTTAGAGCTGCAGAATGGCCCGTAACGATATAGCTGTTGCAGCGTTGAGCTCACAGAGAAAGGTCAAGTGGCTTTCCAGTTGCGGGAGAGCTGCCACGTTACGAGCTCGGCTCTGCCGCAGTAGAATGACAGGTCGTGTTAACGATAACATGGAGAGTGTTATGTCAGGATGAGACATTGCTGCTCAGGTCTGTGGAGGCATGTGATACAGACAGGATGAGAAGTCAGCACCAGATGCATTTTCACCTGATCACGCTTTGTTAAATGTAGAACACAGATATTTTGACATGTCACTGTACGAAGAATTACACATGTGAACAAGAAAATTAATGATGGATGAATTTAGGGCCAATCCATCCACCATCATCTTGATTAACCGATTAGTTGTTTGTCCATAAAATGTCAGAAAGTAGTCCTAAATGGTTCAACACTTTTTCCCAAATCTCAAGGTGACGTCCTCAAATGTCCACAACCCAAAGATATTTAGTTTACTGTCATAGAGGACTAAAAAAATTCACATTTGAGAAATTGAAATCAGAGAATTTGTACTTTTCTTCTTAAAAAAGACTCAAAATGATTAATGAGTTATCAAACTATCCATTCATCCATCTTCTGTAACCGCGTATCCTCATCATGGTCGCAGGGGGAGCCTATCCCAGCTGACTTTGGGCGAGAGGTGGGTTACACCATGGATAAGTCACCAGCTTATCGCGGGACGCACAGGAGACACACAATTCACACTCACATTCACACCTACGGACAATTTCGAGTCACCAATTAACCCGTTAAGTGCATGTCTGGACTGCGGGAGGAAGCCAGAGACACGGGGAGAACATGCAAACTCCACACAGAAAGGCCCCAGCCGAGGTTCGAACCAGGAACCTTCTTGCTGTGAAGTGACGGTGCTAACCACTGCACCACCGCCCATTGTCAAACTAGCTGGCAATTAATTTAATAGTTGACGATTAATCCATTAATTGACTCATTATTGCAGCTCTGTTTAGCTGCTTCAGTTTCAGTGTCCTGGTATTGTGCATGCTGGTTCTCTTTCACGTCATTGTTAATGCTGTAGGTAACATCCTGCTGTGAAAAAGATCCATACCCAGTGGCCCAGTGTGTCAGATTTAGGTGGTCTATGTACAAAATATGGCAGAAATGGAATATGATAAGAATTTGTATGTTTTCATGTATAATCATCTGACCTGTGGCTGTTTTTCACGCATTTTGTTGCCACCTTAGTTTCTCCTTTTATGCTAAATCCTGCAGACTCGTCCTTTAACTGCAGGTACAGACGCAAATACAAGTCGGGCTTTTAGATGTGCACGTTCCTAATACAGGTGTTTTTAATTATTCGATTAGCTAATAGGAGTGTGACGAAGATGTGACTCAAACACAGTCTGCACATGCCCTACAGTCCTGAGATGAGGTCTAATCAGCCAAAAGAGACGTGTAGAGCCTTTTAATTTAAGTTTTTACTCTAATCAACTATTTGGTATTTTACTTTTATTCATAATGGATTCAGAAAATCTTCCATAACTCACATCTGGACTCACAAACCGTCGGACCGGTTGCACTTGTGGTTGCGTTTTTGATGAGTAGCATTCGCCCTCTTCCTTTCACATAAGGAGGTCATTGGATGAATCGTTGTGGTTGTGGTAATATTCATGCTTTCACTTTGCTAATAAAAGTGTTTGTATGTCAGGTTCATCTGTCAACTGTCACTTCCACATGACGTAGACTTTCCAAAGAAGAGGACGGCCGCCATGTGATTTGTGTGCCGCGTCTGTCACTCAAAGTTGATTTTGCCAGAGGATGATACATTCATATGGAAATGTCATTATCTTTTGTTAATTGTGTGATATCCTCCCGAGCACGACACACTGATGTGTCCATAGAGCTGACCGAGGGTCATGCCGACCTGTGCTGCCCTGAGGTAAAAACTTCAGGAGACGGGTTGCCTGCCGTGTCAGCCTGTCATTATCAGGAACTCTGAAGGATAATTGATGATGATGATGAGGGTGTTGGGGATGATTTTGATAATGAAAAATGTGAGAGGATGATGATTATGATGGTGGTGGCTGGTCTCCTGACTTTCCACAAGAGCTACATTGTTAGAGAAAGTGGTCTGTTTGGATCTTTTGCTGCCTGCTGTTATTCATTATTGTTTCTGAGAATTCGTACTGTGTATAGAGGTGACGCGTGTGTGTGTGTGTGTGTGTATATCTCAGCAAGAGACACATGCTGCTTTTAAGCCTCGTTATGCAGCCTCATCATGTGGACACCAGCCAAAGCCCCAAATTACACAGTGGTCAGAAAGCGCGCACACACACACACACACACACACACTCTGGAAACCCCTTCACATATGAAATTAGATGTAGTTATTAGACTTTGACTGACTGGCTTTAAAAGTATGCAAGCCTGAGATACACACACACACATACTCTTTATCTCTCTCTCTCTCACATACACACACTGTTGTTGTTGCTTTGAATCTCGAATGTGATCGTCCCAGACCAGACAGTCTTGACCGTCTCTCTCTCTTCGTCTCTTTGTTTTCCAAATTTCCAGCTCCTGTCCTAATTTGGCTGCAAGGACGAAACACCAGTAAGCTACACGGCCTGACTAGAGGTGAGTCCAGTCTTCCTGTTTGTGAGTGTGCGCGCGTGTGTGCGCAGTCATTGTGTGTTTACTAGTTTGCAGCCCCACCAAAACTCCACAGTCTGTTTTTGTTTGAGCGCCGCATGCTTCAACAACCCCTGTTCTGTTGCTATGAGGGTGTCAGCTGTCTACATACATGCATGCACACACACACACACTCGTGCACAGACACTCACACACCAGTAGTTCATGAGTACTGCTCATTATGTCTGAAAGAGAAAGACAGATGGAAAAATCGGAGAATGTAAAAAAGAAAAGACATACTTCCCCTCTGAGGAGAGCACACAGCTTTTTTTAGTGTGTGTGTGTGTGTGGACTGAAATGAAGCCAGTCTGTGTGTGTGCGATGTGTGTATGTTTGTACGACTCAGTTCCTTCAGTTTGTCTGGTTACTGGTTCGCTATCCAACAAATGCCCACACAGACAGACACTGAGGTTCTCCATGTTCCTGCTACATGTTACCAGTGTGTCCAGAAATGTATTTTATTGCCACACATTAGACAAAACTACTTAATGTTACACACAAATATGAGAACAGACTTGTGACTGCACAATGTGTAAGATGTTTTGCACCAACATGCTCGGTTTAGGATGTAAAACAGGTTCAGTGGGATTTTTATGATGCTCAGCTCAGATTTTGTTCTTTGTTTCCGTTAACTATAGAATAATATGTATTTAATGTTCTCCCTGAAGAGAAATGTCTGTTATGTCATTTATATCTTATTGATTTTTTTTTGTCTTTAGATGATTCTAGATGGATGATTATAAAACTTTTGAGTTGTGTTTAACCCTCAGTTGGTCACCGCAGATGAATTTTATAATCTGGCTGAATTTCTGCCAAATGTTCAGTTTTAGTCACAGCGCCTGATTGATTGCCTGAACGATCAATGATCTGGCTGATCGGATGGCTTTCTGACCGTCTTGCAGTTCGAAGAGTTCCACATTTGAATTTCCCGTATTATAAACTGCAGTGAGTTCATTTTGATATTATTGTGTAGTATTTTACATGTGGTCTTGACTGAGATTTCTGTCCACTGCAGAACAGACACTATATATACGTTCATAGTAGAATTTGTTGGGTCAGTGTACATGCTTGTGGCCGTACAGTTAATCCGTACACTGTGAGACGACGTTGCGTTCTGTAAAATTAAGTAATATCACATGAGACGGAGTGATGTTGTACTGAATAACAGCACGGCTGTGATTTGGTTGTAGGCAAGAGGCTGATATTCAGTACAACATCACAACCTCAAGCGTGATATTACTCTTATACAACAGTTCTGCAAGCGCTTTATTCACATAAAATCAAATGTTTAATATCTGAAGGTAGATGCGCTCTCTTCAGCACCAAGCAAAGAACCAAAGAACCAGTTATACAGTTTAGTGACGTGTTTTCACCAATGACAGTATAAAGAATGGACAGAGTTGCATGCAGTAAATGGATGCCCCTTGTGTGTATTTTAAAACTACTTGTAGAAATATACCTGTAAAGTGGAGTGATACGTGTCGTGCTCTATATCAGCACCCATGCAATGACTCATGTCCAATCAAATTACTTCGGTCGGAACTAACTGCTGTATAACAGTAAATAACTAATGAACTAACTAGCTGTAGTGTGTGTGTTGCTATATGATCAAGTCCCGTATAGGTCAAGTGTAGTGTCATTTGGTGTTACTTGAGATTGTCAGGGATTCACCCTACGTGACGGAAAACCTGATCCCCCCCCCCCGTCTCCCACCACTCCTACATGTCATACACTCACTCTCAGAATCCCCCTGACACCTTCGACCCTTCATCGTCGATTGAGCAGCCTCATATTTCCTTTAGGCATGCACACACACACTTACTTAAACACACACACACACGTGCCCCCTCGGCCCAGCTCAGAGATGTAACCTGCGCCCATCATGAAATATAAAACAGCCACAGAGAGAGGGAGCGGCTAGTGTTACACATCACGAGTTACCAGACTCATGAAGGAGGTCTCTCCTCTCGTGTTCATGTTTTCATTCGACATCCCAGAGGAACATTAAACCGACAGAAAACCAGCAGTTGTAAACAAATGTTTTCCACTCAAATCTGTCGTGACATCTTCTCTGTTATTTTCTGTTCCTGTAATTTGCCCATCTGAAAACCAGCGTTCTGCTTAAATCTGATAGAGATCAGTGCCGGAGGAGTTTTCAGACTTATTGCTTCAAGTTTCTATCTAAACATATCTGACTGCCGCTTCCTACTATTTCTGGCCAGGATTAACATCTTGGTTCTAACATACCGTGGATAAATAAACAAAGCAATCTGCTTTCCTATTCATCTGTTTTGTTGTGGCTCTCTTGCTGATTTTGTGTTTTAGTTGTGGCTTTTCCATCAGCCCTGAAAGTCGCCTGCCTGTGAACTATAAGTGGAGGCCTTCAGCAGCCAGTGAGACATTTTCACAGCTATCTAATCTTCCATATAGAAAGCAAGTGAAGCCTGTCACATGCAACCTCCCACCACTTTAAATTCAAAACCTAACGTGACTCATTTCAAAGTTTACCCAGCTTGTAAGTCGTGAGTCGCTTGTGAGTCGCTGCTGCAGCCGACGGAGGGACGAAGGAACGTATACAATTACACGTCACAGGGTTTAGGAAACATACACTGCACTGACTGACCTTAATGTGTTTCTCCTATGCTCTGCTGAACTTAAGATACTTCTATCGAACCAGGAAAAGCAAGCCCTTGTGTTTTCAAAATACTTTTGATTAAAGTACCAGCAAGCTCCAAGAGGTCATGTCAAGTGGATGCTGGAGACACAAAGTCATCTGAAGGGTATTTCTTTCAAGGAATTTTACCAAATGTTGGATTTGGGACAGACCAGCAGTCGTGTATCAATGTAGCCCGATCTCTTCCTCCTGTATCCGTTTCCTTGTACGTATCGGTTAATATTGACACCCCCTCCTTTTCTTTACACCATTGTTACTTCTTGCTCTGATTAATTACTGTGAAGTGGATGTACAATGAACAAGATGGACTCTGGCGCATTGAAACACTTTACTCATTTGCTGTTTGATGTAGTACAACCACTCGTTTTCCCTGAAGCTTAATAGGCCTAATATTGACTATAAGTTTAATAATTTATGGTAATTATTTCAGCTAAAGCGAGCTGCTTCCACTATAATATGCTGTGGGAAACCCTGTATAGAAAACATGATATTAAGAACTAAACTAAAACTTAAGCTCATGCTTTGCCCACTTGATAACACATTTGCCCTTTTAGCTCAGAGATTCGTTAGAGTCAGAGCTTCACGAACGAGATAATTTAACAACTTAGTACTGAGTGCAAAATGTAATCGGTTATTGGAAACCAACCCAAGTCATTTGCAATAATGTGAGTAAGACTGGAAACAGAGAGAGTGTGTGTTTCTGTCAGGGAGTACCTATAAAGTATCAGATTAAGAGTCAGATGGTTGCAGCCAGGTTGTATATCCAGTTACATTAAATGTTATTTATTGTATTGCTGAGAAACATTATAAGAAATGTCTTCACACACACACATACACAACTTCCAACATACACACCTATTTTCCATTAGACACACTCATAAACTCACCTCACTCTCAACACTCATTTCGTTGTGATTTTGAGTTTGTGCTGGAAAGAGCCAATGATCTTGAACAGAACAGAAAACATTTTCTGAAATCGTGCTTTGAGGACTATAAACATGTTTTCTTTTCTACAAAACTCTCTAAATATCTAAATGTTTGCAACTGGCAAAAATCATGTTTTAAATTATTTAAAATTAATTCCATTGAGCACACAAGTTCATGATCAGAAGGTCACATACTCATTATTATATATAACTAAAACATTTAAATATTAGGAGTGTGGGGGAGGTCAGCTGCACAAGCCAACAGCAATCCACTGACGACCACTCACATTAACATTCGTACAGTAGCTGCAGGAGACACATGGCTAATTACACACAACCATTTCCTGCTCGCACAAAGACGCACACACAAAAAGAGTCCTCGTATGAACTCTGGCCTGCATAATACACACTGTGTTACTTTATTCTTTATGTGGATCCTCATAAGTAGCTACATTTAGTAGCAGTAGCAGCTACACTTCCCGGTATCCACACGTCTAAACATAATATGTAAAACATGACATACACATGTAAATGTCTCAGTCTCAGGACATGTTCAGGATAAGTAAAGTCCATCAGATTTAGTAGTCTGCATTAGTAGTTGTTCAGGTCAGTTAATTAACATCATTGAGTCTTTTAATAATTGTTTTACTGTGTGCATCAGTGAGTGTTCAACTCGATAACTACCAGTTAACCTGCCCTTGTAGTGTGACTATATTTGGTTGTTTACTATAACAGACATTCCTAAAGAAACTCATAAGATTGTAGGTCAACCTCTCCTCTACTCTGAGCCACGAGTGGCATGACTGGCATGCACTCTCTTTATACTCAGCCTCACACCCAACAGGCAGTGCACTGCGAGCCTGCGAGAGGTTTAGATATTTGGAGCTCAGACAGATCTTTTTTGGCTGCACCCGGCCAGACTGCTGAGCAGTAATCTAGGTGAGATAAAACTGGTGCCTTGTAGAGGCAAGAAAAGAGGAACATCTTCTAATGCATGCTTCTACTCTCATTTTCATAACAATATTTTCAGTGTTTCTCCCATGATATCTGCTCATGTCTAGAGTGTCTCTTGAACCTGAATATTCAAGCCTTTGAGTCATAAACACAGCTAATTATCATTATTAGCAACATGTCTGGCACTTAAACATAACTACATACTACTACATACTTAAGCTCCATACAAAACAAGTCTGATCTCATATAAGTAATAATTGTAATTAAGATTGAAGAGTGTTGCCACTACTCCTTCTCTGCACTGCCAGTGCTAGTTTTACCAGATTTAATTTAACTTAAAGTTATATTATAGTCATAACTTTTTGTTAATGCTGTCTTTTTTGGGATTGTACCAGCCGATTTCACTCAACATATCTGTCTGAGATGACTCCGAGAGATGGTGGAACTGGCACTGAAAAAGTTTGTTGACATTTATCAATCACAGTATTTAATACCCGTCAAATTACATAATAAAAACTCGGAAGGGATCATGTATGAAGTTATTTCATAACATTCAAGCAGCGCAGTGTTCTCTCTCCTCATAACAGGAACAGTGTCTTAATGCCAACGCGTTGACTGACATTTAAATGCTCATAATGTAACTACTACTGTGCTGTTTGTGTTCTTACAGCTAAATTTGAACTGTTTTCTCAGCATTTTCTTACTTTTAGAGTAGTCATCTAGTCTAAATTTGAATAACCGTTTAATCAACGTCAAAAATTTGTCATCAGGAACGTCACTGGTAAATATTGAAAAGGGTAGCTGGCCGAGGCAACTCCCCTGGGGCACGTCGCACTGAGAGACATGTTTAAGGAGGAGTTTGCTAGATTCCAAGATGACTGGAAAATGTGGAATTGCTTATGTTTACAGATTTATAATCTTCATTTCATTATTTTTTAAAAATGTTAATGAACATTGGAGCAAATAACTTCCAAATTAAAGCCCCCAAAAGTTCTTTTTTTTCATGTTTCTGTCTGCTACAGAGGCTGATAAATAAAGGTAAACATTGACAAATCTGTCCTCAGGTTTTAGGAGGCTGCCTCAGGCTTTATAATATATTTTTTTAGATGTTGGGTCATGGTAAAAATGTGGATCAGCCCCAGAGAGAAAAGATAAAGAACTTGATGACCTAATCTACTTCATTTAATGCAGACACTTGGTTCTCTATGCCTCTAAAAAAATAATCCAAAACCTTCTGTACATCTGTTTACAGCACTTTAGGTCGGGCTTTGGGAGTTATGGTTTCACTTACTATAGCCACCATATTGTCATCACTGAACCCAACAGGGACAGCTTTGCTTTGGACATAATTGGCTGTGTAATATGTGGTCAGTACAGGTTGTAGATGTTTGCCCAGCATGAGTTGCAATACACTCTGGTTGACTTATTCACTATCTGAGTTAAATTACAAATAGGGGCAGTCTTTTTCAATGGGCATGAATCCCACAGCCAGTATTCAGTAAAGTCACCAAGGACCAATATCTGTTCCTTTTTAGCACACAACATATTGCACACAGCCAAGATGGACCTCCAAACCCTCTCTTTCTGTAAATGGGTCAGTTCACACAGACCACCAGTCAGTCAGACTTGGCAAATGTGTGTGTATGTGTGTGTCGATGTTAAATTCTTTGAGAGCTTTGTAATGGGGTACATTTGTGAACAAAGCTTTTTTGTTGACAAAAGTTTGCTGTTATATATATATGATACCGGGTTAGTAGTGTAGTCTCAAATCTTGAGACGTTCACAGGGGAACACTGTTGTTTTCTTTTCAATGTCTATGAATCCTGTGACCAGAATATACATGTACTGTTTGGCTGTGTGTGTGTCTGTTGTCTAGGCTCTGTTCCCTAAATACCCTTTAGCAAACCACAGTGTATTTTAGTAGCACTGTGACTTTGTGGTTTTGGAAAAAAGTATGTTAAGAAAGAACTCCCATTTCTATTCCTTCTTGTTATGTTTTCCATCATAAATAATAACCCAGCAGTTTACGGCTAATCCTGCCATATTAGGCAATAGTAGGCGTACGTGTCTGTCGTGTTTTTGTCTGATAATGTGTGTGAATCAGTGCTGGCATCACACTGAGGGATTTTGAGGTTTTTAACAGGGAGGATCTGCCTGCTTTTCTTATCTCTGGATGGGGCTGTTTTCAAATCTTAATGCTGTCGCAGAGTCTGATTTAAAAACACAAAACAATGCTGTTTGTGGTTCGACCCCTCTAATGACGGGGTGTCACTCCCATAGGTTTGTCTGTCTGGATAAATGTCTGTTTTTATTCGCTCCTCGTCAGGCTCACCATTGTTGTTTTGTGGTTGCACAGTCTGAGAGTTTGTTCACAGCAGGAGTTGTTAGCAGTTGTTGCTCTACAGTAAGCCATTTTTGTTGTGGGCTTGCATCACCATAGATTTTGTCTGTCTAATCACATCTTTGTCTGCTCATGTGCGTATAAAGTTATCCTGTAAGGTGAAAAAATCAAATAAACGTAAAGTAAAAATGCAAAACCTTCTCTGGTTCCAACTCCGCGCATGTGAAGATTTACAGCAGGTTGATAAATGTACACATTGCTTTCAGAGCACCCATATGAAATGTAGTGCGGGAGAAGTGCACGTATTTCTTCATACAAAACTATTAAAAAAATCAGTATTTCACAGTGTGTTTTGGACGGAGATCTGAAACATAATGAACAGGTTAATTAATAAAAATAGTTAGAAGTTGTAGCACTATAATTATTAAAAATTAGTCGCTGTAGACGTTTACATTTGTGGATTTCTTTTAGGCTTTTTATGGAGTCCAAGCTTCTTTTTCTTCCTCTGCTATGTAAGAGTGTCAACACCAGTCATTTGTCACATGAAATTAATATTTAAAACCCTCATTATTCTTCTCATGGCAGAGCGGAATAGTTTAATTCTCTGTAAGTGTGTGAATGTGAGTTTGGATGGGCGTGTTTTACTATCGTGAATGAGCTTACTTCTTCCACTGTCTCTGTGTTTATGCTAGCAGAGGAAGAATGGGTTGCTTTCTCACAGTCCATATAGTGTTTGCTCCTTACATACACTCTGTACATTACTCCTTATTATGTCTTTCACCAGCTCTATCTCTGCACTTTGGGTTATTTAAAGTAGGGTTGTATGTGGTACTTATCCAAACAAAACAGTCCAGTAAAACATTAAAGTGTACGCTATATTTAGAATATCTTCACCTCTTTACGTTGCCATCAGACAGCCCTTCGTAACGGGAAACTGAAGCAGTTAATTGCTCTCTCCAAAGACACCGGACTTCATTGACGAAAGCACCAGTTTTGCCTCACAGAGTTGCTGGTTTACTGCTGCCTTGGTCGGAAGTAACTAACATGTTAAAACACTGAAGTCATGCATGCATATCATGCAGCGTTGGACCAGCAACTCCCATGTTCTGCGAGGTAAAGTTACATTTTTTTTTGGCAATGAAGCCTGGTGGTTTTGACGAGAGCATAAATCAACATAAACGCTTCAGTTTCCAGTTGGAAAGAGCTGTGTGACGGCAAGGTACAGTGGCAAAAATATTCCAAATACAGCAAACGCCTAGACACCTAGTCGTTTTATTTTTTTTATTAGGTTTGCCTTTTCTTAGGTGACTAAAATCCACTTTGTTGCTGCCCCCGTCCACAGCAGTACATTGCTTAGCTTCCATGCTGGGACTCCTGCCTGCTTCTCCAGACTGGAGGCATGCCAACAACCGCTGTAGGTAGTAATCTACTGACTATGGACAAGTTCCTCATATAACAACACTTCAAATAACCCAAACTAACCCCATCTAGGTTTCAATGCTGACCATGCTGCCTTTGAGTTTATTTGCATGTATAGCACAAAACCAGTGTGTGCTGTTCTGTGTGGCTCACCAGCGAAAGATGGAGGGAGGAGTGACGACCGTAATCGTAGACAACGACAAGCAAGAGACTTTCTTCCTGTTGCTAAAAATGTCTCTCGTCTTCTGGGGCAAAAGTTCTCTCTTTCTCTCTTTCTCTTTCTTTCTTTCTTTCTTTCTTTCTTTCTTTCTCTCTCTCTCATGCACACACACACACTTGCACAAATATAAATGCTTTTACACCCATGCCTCTGCAAACTTATAAGCAGCATGCATGCAGCATGTATGGTCAGGGGTGCCAGGTTTGCAACCACTAGCTGACTGATGTGTGCATTAGTCAGCTAGTGGTTTGCTATGTCCGTTTGTGGGTATATGTGTGTGTGTTTGCTCAGAGTAGAAAATTTTCTCCCCTTCCTGCTTTTGAACTTCTCACATTCTTGACACACTCTGAGCTAGGACTTGCTCTACCGCCGCTTTGAACATGAGGACACATGCACTAATACTCCCATATTTGTTTGATGTGTGACTTTTATCACATCGAAGTGTTGCAGTTTGGTTGTTTGCAGAGGAAGCTGTCAGTCAGCCCTGTCGTATGATCTCGCGCACATTTCTTCCAAGGTGAAGTGTTGTCAATTTTTTGTTTTTGTATAACTGCAGACGCAGCTAAACACAAAAATGTTTGTTCGTAACTTCACTGGAAAGGATGACACACAACTCTCTTGAAATGCAAGCGTCAGGGATGGCCTGCCGTGCAGACTGACAAGCCTTCACATGCAAAGCAGGATGTCTTCACTCTGCTGAGTCAAATTCAAGTTTCATACCTGCGAGGAAAGCTTGCAGAAACAAAGAAAAAAATGTCAAGTTATAAAAGCAAAGGGGAAATGCCATTAATGACTTAATTTATGCTTCCAGTCAAAACTTGTATTTTTTTTTTGCAATATTTCACTGGGTTGTGTAATATTTCCTGATGACCAAAGTGCCCGCTGCCCCCCGAGGCGGCCTGGCCTTCATCACTCTTCTTCTGTCTGCTCTTCTGTGCCTCCCACTCATGCAGCAGGACAACGCTGCACTTATGAAGCAGAGAAATAGAAAAGAGACACAAAGAGACTGAAAGACAGAGAGGGAAGGAAGAGAGAGAGAGAGAGAGAGAGAGTGAGAGAGAGAAGAGGGAAGGAGAGTGGCTAACCGCAAAGTTTCCATGTTTTCCACTTAACAGCTTTTTATAAACCGCAACGCCTTCTGCTCGTCTTCCTCCTCCACCGCCAACTGAAGTTTTAATGTTTTAACCTATACAAGTAATCACAGACATACTTTCAACAAACAAGCTCACATCACCTCCATCACCAGGAGATCCTGTTTCAAAGACAACTTCACTGTAATAACACACTGACTGTAGCACTGACACACTGCAGGGCCTAATGTACACTCAACACACTCACAGATGTACGCTGGCTCACTGTCATGAGGACTTCCCGTCAGTGATCCAGATATTGATAATCAAAAGTTCATAGTGAGGCAACATATGGCTTACTTTGGTCGTTTACAAGCGTTGCTCAGTTTCTTTGGTGGTGTTATTTACAGATTACCAGCATATTTTGGGTATATAAAGAACGTTTAGTGTCAAAGTTGATTATCAGCGTTTGACAAAAACATCCTAACTCCAGGTCGAGTTACTTGATTTTTTTATTTGGCTCTTTCTGTGTCTTCTGCAAGTAAGTAGACCTATGTATGTTTTGAAGATGTTTTTGTCTAAAGATATTTTTGTTTCTCACTGTAAAAGATTGTAGTTGTAATTTTATTCTGCTGCATGTATTTTATGTTATTTATCACACATAAATGTGTGATTTGTGAATGCTTTCCACTCGGCCTTTAAAATATTAGTTGCTAATCAGCATCGATGACCACAAGCATCCAGTTTATAAAGTCTGCCTGTCTTGTGCTAAGTACTCATTCTCTTAATCTAAAACCACAACTTTATGGTTTTACACTTTTTTTTTTAAAGCTTAAACAAACAATTGGACAGAGCTAAGCTGGCTGTTTCCCCTGTTTCCAATCGCTATGCTAAGCTAAGCTAACCAGCTGCTGGGTGGCACTGCATAGACATACATTCACTTTAATGCACTTGTATAATTACACTGTACGCGTGTGTTCAGCAACACTTTGTTTCATTATTATATGACAGTTTGAACTGTGTGTCTGTGCATGTGTGTGTTTATGAATGTTTCCAATCACTCACACGCCCAAGAGAGCCAACAGCCATTCCCAAAATGTTTCTCGGAAAGTGTATGCGTCTGTGTGTGTGTGTGTGCGCATGTGCATGTGTGTGTGTGTGTGTGTGTGTGTGTGTGTGTGTGTGTCAGAATGTGATTCAGTGGTAAGAATCAGGCTCTAACTCAACAGTATCACAGTGATAATTTTTTCCATCCCAGCTCCTTGAAAGACTGTGTCTGTTCATGTTGTAAGATGGGCGTCAAGGGAGACAGCGTGTTAAAAATGACTGATGTTATTATTAATGAGACATAAATTGTGTGTTTGTTTTTATGTGGGAGGAAAGGCAAAGTGAACGCCTCCTGCAAATCTGCATAATCACACATCTGTCTGTGTGTAGTTATGTGTGTGTTCCCCTCCCTCTCTCCTTCGTCAGTGGTCATGACACACCTTCCTACCTGGTATATAGACCTCAGTCCTCCTCCCTCTCTCCTCATTACTCCGTCACTCACACAGCTCTCTCTCTCTCTCTGTCTCTCTCTCGCTGTGTTTTCAGTCTAAGATGCCCTAGGCCGGGAGAAGGGAAATGTAAATGGCTTCCAAAGTAAAAGATGCTGTGGTGTGGTACCAGAAAAAGGTAAGACGCTGTACCTTTCTTTTGAACGCTTTTTTGCACGCTGGCTTGGTTTTTGCATGTCACAAAATATGATTTTTCTCGTATGTATTTTCTCTAAAAGATTCGTACTCCATGGGAAATTAAAACGGATAACATGAGATTGAATTATACTTTAAATATTGCATCTAGGCTTTGGGAAATAAATAGTCACTCTAGAGAGCCTTGATTCACATTGGAGGTGTAGTTTGTTATTTTTGAGTTTAATAAGCAGTCTGCTCCTGCTGTAAAATCATTACGGCCTCTGAATGTTGTTGAGTAAGCGTGTGTTTACACATGTGGATGTGCACCAATATATGAAATATCTAAAGACGAGGGACTCAGACAAAACAAAATTTCATTAAAACAATTTAGAAACATCAAATAAAGCTAAAGAGTAGAGAGAAGAAGAAAGAGGCAAAATACATAAAAGTTTCTGACAAACAGGAAAAATAAGTCTCACACAGCTGCTAGTTTGCTCAGATGTCATGACCTGAGTATGCTCATCTAATATTGGGTTGTAAATGGTCTTATATGCTAAGAAATTGAGTTGTTGTCTGATTTAGCTGCTTGTTAAGTATTCAAACGACAAAGAGTTCATCTTCTATATTTTAGAGATGCTGAATGATTAAATTAAGATCTTATTTAAACATAGAAGACACGCTCACGCTCTGCCAAGAAAAAAGAAAGTTGGGTATGTATAAATAATGCAACATGAAGATTGTTTTTATACAATTTATGCAGTTCCTGTTATTGCACACTGATAAATTGTATTTGTATTTTTTATTAAAGAATTGCAAACACAATTGGTAAACAAACTGTTATCAGTGCTGCTTCGTAATGAGCCTAAAGATATATCTTGTGTATGTCTTTGTTGTTGACATTGATTTATTGTTATAGCGCTGAGATAATTGTTATTTTTTAACAAAATGATATAACAAAAAATTACAAAATAAGCTGAGATATTTGGGTGTGCAGAGTCTTTTTTGATGCGCAGTATTTTGGCAGTGACCTTCTAAGTGCCATCAGCAGCAGAGTCGGCCCGTTTGGCACAGTGTGACACCGGCCTGGTGTTGTGTGTCTTCTTGTTCCATGGTCTCAGATATCAGATCCTACTGCTGGACTCCAGCGCCGTTTCCCCCCCCCCCCGCAGATCTCAGCTTACAAACCCGTCTGCCTCTCGGGGCTCTCTGTCCTCACAAACCTGTCTGTCTGTCATCATGGGCCCCCGTCTGTCTCTTCTCAGGCTGCCTGTTATTTCTCCACGACCTCTCTGACTCCATATTTGTCTTTTTGTTGTTGTCTTTCATCTGTCTGTCCCTCTCGCTCTCTCTCTGATCCTCTGCTTGCACCTGGTGGATGATCTTAACGTGAGCTTTCACTGGAAACAGATCACGCTGAAGATGACTCATATGAGGAGTCACAGACTTTAATTATAGGTCTAAACTTTAAACACTGTTGTGTGCGTGAGAGAAACAGCTATTGTCAGGTGAAAATCACAGATTTCCCCAGCTTTGCTTCTTTATTTTCGTTCTTAAATTAGTCTAAGTCTAATTGCAGGTAACACTATAAAGATTTAAAAACTTCGATTAGGCCTTTTCATATCAGCAGATCCATTAGATTTGTCTAAGAAATGGATTAAAAGCATAAAAGCAGCGTTTCCTTAATTTGCCATGCATAGATGGGTGTGTGTATCACTTAGCTTGTTTGGGCAGAGGCGCACCAGTGATGACAACTGCTGCGTCATGAATGAATAAAGCCCTTTTTTAAGAAGCAGATCACACCTGTCCTCGGGGCTTCACTATCTCTGACGTCTCTTTTAGACAAGTTTGTTTTTTTGTTTTTTTCCCTAATGTAAATGAGATGAGCCACAAAAGTTGAGATCATAACAGGGGCTTTCTTGTCTTTGCCGTTTGAGTCACCAGGCGTGGATGATTTTATTTTTCTCCAATGATTCAAATATCTCCATCGGCCCTGTGATTCACTGGCTGACAAATAATCACAGTAGATGAGCCTTGAAGGGCAAAGACGGGCTCATTGCAGCTATTACATTCCGCCGAGCTCAGCAATAGCTTTGCTAAAAATACAAGAGAGAGCAACAGATAGTCTTTGGTTTGGACTTAAGCAAACACCTGAAACTCTGCCAAATAAACAAACACTGCCCTCAGGAGAGTGTTAAGGGTTACATGGTGAAAAAAACAGTTTGTTGGTTATGTATTACTGATCAGGACTGCTTAAATTGCATTGTGGATAAAGTCTGACATACTTCTCTTGTTTTTTAATCCTTGAGTCACTAAACTGCAGTTTGTTTTGGTTTTAGTGGTTCAGATTTTTACATATGAATGTAATTCATAGGGATTAGGATTAGAAAAACACATAAAAAACACATTTACAACCATAAACAAAGTCAGATAGGAAGATAAAACCAGTGTTTTTAGTGAGATAAAGATCAGCATAATAGCGTCAGTAAACTCACAATAAGATAATAAGATGGAGGAGCTAACAGCGCTAACCAGGCTATAGAGGGAGTATCAAGAGTGTAGCATCACAGAGTCGTGGCTGAATGAACTCATTTCGGACTTGCTGCTAACCCTGGACGGCTTTCAACTTGTTAGAGCAGACAGGAGAGCAAAGACCAATTTCTGATCCACCTTGTGTACACGAGCTGCTGTAACAAGTGAATTCTTCGTATCTTAAAGTCTGTGTAAAGGCAATTCTGAGATTTCTTTCAAAACACATTAATTATGTTGGAAAATAGTTGCTGAAAACATGTGAAAAGACTTAGAACGATATATTACTGAAATGTGGAGTTAGAGGTTAAAACAGTTTTTCATCAGTTTTCAGTCCAGGGTTTTTTGGGTGGTCCTAAAGGGTGGCTCGATGACACACTGAGGCCACCCTGAGCATACCCCTGCAACCCTAGCAGAGAGATAGAGATTAATTCATCTCGCTCAGTGTTTCAAAGTTAGTCATGTCATTTTCTGAACTCATCTGACACGTTTCATTATCTTCAAAATTGCTGCTTGACTGCTCCCACGAGTGGGCGTGGCTTCAACACATTCAGCGGACACGCCCCCACAGTCCTGGAGCTGAGAACACTGCTCATTTTTACCCGATATTGACACCTAATTTCATAAACTTGTTGATATTTTTAAGCATTCAAATTTGGCTGGGTGGTTATTAATACTTTCTTCTTTGGTCTGACAAACTCAGCACACATTCATTCTTACTTTACACGGACTTTTAAATCATATTATTTCCGCTTTGATCCACTTCATATATTTCCTCATTCACGCCCCACCTGCAGAGGCTTTATGCCCCACCAGCCCCACATATTGAGAGCTGCTGGTTCTCAAACTGGAAATACGTGCCAGTGAAGTGTTTGTTCACCTCTCATATTTTTCTTTTGATTGTATGAAACTAAAACAAAACAGAAACAAAGAGGACAGCTCCAGGTTAGGCAGTTTTTCTTTTTTTTTTTTTTTTTTGCTTTGTCAGAAAGGCAAAGAGCTTAAAACATTAAGACATGAAGACCTGTTAGCTTGAAGAAATAACAGGTTTTGACCTCGTCACCCTCGGCTCTCACAGGCTCAGACAGAGGCCCACATGACGCACAGTATATTTCTGTATCATGTCTGCCTGTAAATAGACTCAGCGTTATATATTTGTGTGGAAGCTGGCCTTTTTTTCTCACTTCAGTGCCATGCTAAATATCACTGTAAAGATGCATGCGGCCATGTAGTCTATATCTGTCAGAGAACCAGACAGACTTCCTTGTTTTTGTTTTTTTAAATGTCTGACACATCATGCTTGCTATTTCCAAGTAAGAAGCCAATTGCCAGCTTCCTGTCAGTTATATATTTGAGCTTAGAAACATGCACAGCAATAAATCGGCTTAGAGCTTGTGTGTGGGGCGGCTTTAAGGCCTATTTTAAGTGACACAGCTTCATATCCTCAGTATGTTGGGCGAGATCTGTGGCTGTTAATGACTTCATAAGATCACTATGTTTTGATAGAGAGCATGGCTATATTTAGAGTAGACAACACATAAATAATCAAGTAGTTTCATCAGTTAATTATATGTAATATTTATATGATTGATATTTATGGTTATATGGTTGTAGGACACACGAGTCGTGCCGTTGCCTGCTTTGTGTGTATTTTCCTTTTCATCAACATGAATAATAATAAAAGCCACAGCAACAAAAACCAAAGGCAACAGCTGCTAATCAGCGAAATAATCATAATCAGTCTCTCCTCTCAGAGCGTTCTCCAAAATATGTTTGTCAGTCCAGATAAAGACCAATCATCTGATCTGGTTTCCACACTTTGTTTCTTCTTGACTTTCTCACAAAACATAAAGGGAAGAGGATGATCCACATTTATTTGATCTAGTCTTCTAGTTAATATTTTGAGATGTGATTAATC
Source organism: Sciaenops ocellatus (assembly GCA_033000465.1). Lineage (NCBI taxonomy): Eukaryota > Metazoa > Chordata > Actinopteri > Sciaenidae > Sciaenops > Sciaenops ocellatus. The sequence continues at coordinate 11,870,494 of CP136889.1, forward strand.
GTTTGAGACACTTTTCTTGTGTTTTAGGGAGCTGTGATTGTTATTTTTGTTCATTTTCTGACTTGAATAGACAATAATGAAATCATGGATAATCATTGCTAATAAAAATAAATGTTAGTTGCAACCCTAAGCTGATTATGCTTGTTCCACCTTCTCAAATAAAAGGAGTTGGTGCTCTTCTTAAGTTAATTTGATAGTAAAGTTTTAGACTTGCTCACAAAACAAGACAGATGAAGACATCAGGTTGAGTTTTAGGAAGCTGTGATTGTTATTTTTATTAATTTTCCAACATTGTATAGACAAAACCACTAATTGTTCTATCGATAACATGATCAGTAGACTAATCGCTAATGAAGATAATTGTTAGTTGCAACCCTAAGCCATATATTTATGATTGTGATCAGATTTTCTGTAAAAATCCTGAAGCTTAAATGATTTGTCAATTAATCGATTAATTGGTTTACAAAAAAAACTTAATATAATATCTATGTTGATAATCCTTTTATTGTTTAAACCAAACACTCCTTATTTCTTCATCTTTCCTTGTCTTATGTGATCATAAACTAAATGTCTTTTGCGTTTTGAACTGTTGGTCAAATAAAAAGCATTAAAATATGTTTTTGGAAATTAGGATCAGGTTTTTCACTGTGTTCTGACATTTCATAGAATAAAGATTGATTAAGAAAACAATCAGCAGATTCATTGATTATGAAAGTAGTCATTAGGTGCAGCTCTAAACTGAATATTTCACCGTTGAACCCACTTTAAACTGCACAAAACGCCTCTGAAAGCTTCCTTTGGTTGTCGTGTGAAGTTCAACAGGCAGAGAGTGAAAAACCTCTCCACTCACTTGGTAAAAATCCTGTGTGTGTGTCTGACTGCTGAAAGGAGAGTTTCCCATCTGACACACACACACACACACACACACACACACACACATACACACACACACCTGTCTGAGCTGAAAATAGACCTTACACACACTCTACAGCAACACCACGCTCTTGCTCTCTCTGTGTTGCCATGGTCACACCTGAAAACAGCAGAAGGTTAATCTGCACGCCACGACCAGCTGTCTGAAACTCGTTCATTCAGTCCTTTAAACTTTCTTTGTGTTCATTTACACTTTTACCTTCTTTCTTGTAGGAAATCTCTTATTTAATGACGTTTTGTTGAATTTTTGAGTTTCATCTTTAAAAATTGTTTGCGTCAAGGTTATCATTTATTTTTTTAGGACATGGTTCTCTCTGGGTACTCTGGCTTCTTCCCACAGTCCAAAGACATAAACTTAATAGATTAGTCGGTGCTCTAAAGGGCCCGTAGGTGTAAATGTGAGTGTGAATGGTTGTTTGTCTTAGAAAATGGATGGATAGATGGAAAATAATCAGGTATAGCCTTAATTTGGATTACATACATACACAATAAACTCTGTCTAGAGCCAGTGTTTAGTTTGTCCATTCTGGGCTACTGTAGAAACATGGTGGTTCAAGATGGTGGAGTACCCACAGCGTCTGTCGATCTAAAAGGCTCATTAGAAAGTAACAAAAACACAACAATTCTGATTTTCACGTCATTATTCACTCATGAAAGCATAGTTATAAATATTATGTTCAGTTATTCATCATTCCTTGATTACTTAAACACTGACTTGACCTTTTTTCAGGTTTCAGGTCTTTGAAATGTAACTCATTGACTCAATCAGTCACATACCACTCTGAAATAAAAGTACACACACCAGCAGTGTCTCTGTGCGTTTCCACTCGTGGTGTCAAAGGTGACCACACCCACGATGAAAGGTATATGAAAGGTGATTCCCACAAATAGGTGAGGGTTTTTCCGTCACAGCCTGGTTTACAGCAGAGAGTACTGAGGCTTTCTTGAAGGAAGTAGATGAATGGTTTTATGGGAAGACATAAAATAGATCAACCAGCGTTTGTTTGGCTGTTTTGTTGATGTGTTACAGAGTACAGCATTTTACAGCCAGTAGCTTTATATAATTATAAAGTGCTAATACAATTTTAATTTCTAGAGCTGAAAAACTTTTTAGCTCTCTAGTGAGCCACATTTGGGGTCACAGCTCAACTTTGAAAAGGTTGTACTGCTACAAGAGTGTTTTCATTATGAGTAAATGGTTATTAAAAGTTCCCCGAGCACACACAAAAATGCTAATTTTGTGTCGCTCGACCTTGTTGGTTGGCATTTTTTTCTTGATAAAAGACGCCTGCATTTGACATTTTAGGGCTGCAGAAACGAGCTGTAAACACAACGCATTACACAGTTTATATAGCAAACCTGTTACAGTAGCAGTTTATTTACACGTGCAGCAAACCCAGAGCAACGTTGCCATAAATTTGGAGTCGTGTTTCTGTCCAACTGATGAATGCAAGTCCAATACTCACTTTCCAACATTGTTTTAGGTCTCCATCAACTCCTGAAATGATCCGGTATGGTCACCAGGTAGTCGCTAACTTTTTCTTTGGTGCTTGGTTTCCCAATTTGTGAAGCTTTTTCTCTGAAAGCAACACTGAGAGAGCGGTGAGAGCGAACCAAAACAGTAAAGTTGTGAGCCGTGAAATCAAAACATTGAGCTGCATCATGCTCATCCTGTACCTGATAATCAGGTTTGTGGTAGTCTATAATAACAGGTAGCAGATGGATGGCAGTAATGAACAATGTAGATCATTCACAGCTGATATGTGTGTTAATGTGTTAAACCTTACAAATGTGTGTCGTCGTGACTTAAACACACACCCTAACACCCCTGTGCATCTTCGAATCAGCATCTATCAGTGTGTATGTGTGTAACACCCCCTCCATTGCAGAGGCAGTTGTTATATAACTCTGGTGCTTCGCCGACATAATCCCCTTCTTTGCCTCTCACTGGATCGTCCCTCCATCCGTCGTCATGGTGACCCCAGCACTGCCGCAGCGGCACACTTGGCCTCGTCATCTTCCCTTCTGGTGCACTCTCAGCACTCGATTTGCTTGTCAAATCGATGAAGGCTGTGATTTCGCCCGGCGAAATCGGCGTGGATTCACGCGCCATTCGACCGATGCAGAGAATACATAACCCCTGGTGGTTACTAAAACGACCTTTGATTTCATTTTAAATTTTTAGCATTAAAAGACCAATAAAAATGCCAAAGCGTAAGTGTTTTGTTGCCTAAGAGCTTATTTGTTTTGAGAGGAGGTGATGGGTATACAGATAGTGATGTAAGGATGAATGTGTGTGTGTGTGTGTGTGTTTGGATAAGAGGATTTCCAGTGCCGTTAATCCCGCTCTGTCAGATCTCAGTTACCTCATTACTCCATGATGTAACGAGGGATATGTGTGTGTGTGTCTAAATTATTTCTTTCCATATCTGCCCTCTCTCCTTATCTACACCCTCTCTGTTTCTTTATCTTTCTGTTGCGTAGTCTGGTCATGTTTGTCCTCTGGCTGTCCTCCACATACACTCCATCCACCATCCTCTCCAATCTGTGTGTGTGTGTATATTTTTAATAGGTTGAGTGATGTGGAAAATTAGCTGTCAGCCCAAATGTCACACAGTAAATCAGTCAGTCAGATGTCAGATTTAATGTTATCAGGTGCTCAGAATAGGCTATTTGTTCTTAGCTTCTGGAGCCAGGTTTGTCATTAAATTACAGCCTGATTGTAATGTCAGAATTTTAAGAGTTGCAGTTTACTTTGCTAAATGAACACAGTTGTAATCTACAGTGTTTTATTGCAGCTTTATGAGACCAAAAAAAAAAAGTAAATTAGAGGCAAAAAGTCAGAAAATTATTTGTAAAACTGAAATGTTCCTGTGCATAGATTATTTAAAATGGGTGTATTTGTCACCATAGTGTGAAAAAAAGGACATTGAGGGTCCATTTTGTAGCTTTTCTGTGGCTTTCAATTTCATCCTCATGAAGCTGCTTTTCTAAAAACAAAGAAAAGAAAGAAGAAAAATTGCTTGAATTGTTACAGGTTGGTCAGAGTTTTATGTTCCTGTAGTTGATAAAATGCACCACGAGCTTCATTTGGCTGTTCTGTAGCTTTCAATCGCATCACATGACCTCCCTTTGCCCACTCGTTATGATATTATAAATATTAAATTTCCAGGTTTGTGAGCACTTTAAAGACTTCTCATCAAACATGGCTTAGAAATTGAGTTCGAGTTTCGGTTTTCAAGGTCAAGAATGAACTTTGAAACTTCGTCTGTTTAAACGTCTGTTTAACTGTTAATGTTTTGGTTTTCTCAGCTTCTCCGCTTCTTACAGACAAAATAAGTTAAATTAAAATTAAATTCAATTATTGTCTGTATGATAATGTGACCTGTGGGTGTCATGCCACATAGTGCAGTAGTATTTCAAAATGAAAGTGTGATACACTTCAAAATAAAAGCTCAAAGTTGCACAGCACAACCCATGTTAAGATCTGGGTCGTACATGAGCACGTAATGTGGGACGATGTGATGCTCTGCCTGACCCACATCTCACACTGGTTAACACAGTGATATTAGTGTGTGACATTTAGAAAGAAAACATATCAAGTATCCATGTCTGCCGTGTTTATAACATGATATAAGATATAAAAACACGGACTGGAAAAAGACAGGAAAGAAAAGACGAGTCCATAAAGTAACTCTCTAACGGGTCATAATTTCTGTCTCCATGTTTTTCTTCCCTCATCTTTGACCTCTCTCATCCCGTTTTTCTATCCATGTTTAATGAAGCCTCATTAAAGATGCAGTTTCCACTGGTGAACTCGCGGGGTGACCCAGACACTCGCATATACACACTGATCTGCTAAAGTCAGAGCATCAGCTGATCCTCTTAACTCTCCGGAAAGCACACACGCTGCATAAAAAGCGACCAAATGCTGTGACTTCAGCCCTCCAGCATCCTTTTTCTGTTCGCTTTTAACAGTCAAAGCTGAGTATTATGTGCTGTTTTGTATGTGTGGATTAAAAAGAAGATATAAGACTCTGGCAGGGTGATATTTGTACAGTTTGACCTTGGTGTGTGTTTGTTTTGTGCGTTTATGTGTGTTCGCAGGTCAGATGTCTGGTACAAATCCACAGATCATTGTCGTTTTAATGTCTCTCCGTCATGCTGTGCTCACACGTATATCATCTGTCATAGAGCTACATAAGCTCGACATTAACCACTCCACTGGCATCACACACACGTGCTGCATGCATTTCCCCAGAATCACACCCTCCCCCCACTTCCCTATGTGAGTGTGTCTGAGTGTGTGTGTTTGTGACATTGATAAATACTGGCTATGTTATAAGACTGTCAGAGACGTTTCTTGCAAACTGGCCTCTAGTTGAACCTGACCTTTTTGGACCAGTTTCACAGGTTCTTCATTCCACTTTAGGACAAGTAAAAAGTAACGACAGACAGGTCAGGACAGTAAACAGGAGAGGACAGAAGGCATGTATTATACTGTGGATACAGACCGTTGGTTCTTGTTTGTGGTCTGAAGTTTGGGTGCTTCAACTTCGCTCTCAGCTAAACACAAGTCTAGAGGAGATCCCAGTGTTCAAATGTGGCCTTAATAATAAGAAATATATGGGAATGTAATGCTGAACACTCAGTAATGTGTGAACTTAAGTGTTAGTTTTCAAAAAGAAATACAAAAAGACACCAAAAATATCAGTAATGTGTATAAACTCACACATAAGACATGTAGAATATTTCCACTTGACGAAATGGTGCCGCCATAAAAACATGAAGTCTTTGGTTGAATGTTTAACTGACAACTTTAAATATATATCAAAAGGTGTAGATAAGGTGTGGATGCATAATATAAACTTTTAAAAGCTACTTAAGGAGTATATAAAAATAGAAAGCTGGGTTCAATTAAAGTTTTACTGTGGTAATTTATCACCATTCATTTAACGATTCAGATTTATCCAGATCACAGTTGTAAAAACTTTTTTTTATGACATTGTGACGGCTCCAATTTTGAAGCAAGAGCCTTAACTTCCACGCAAAACAAAACACAACCCATAATGATCTGTTTTTTGCTCTTCACAATCTTTAAATCGGTTGTTATTGGGACATAATCTGGTTTAAATAATGATAATGAAGCAGTATTGTAAGGAAAGGGCAGTTCACTTTGATTTCAAGGAGACAAAGCAATGAAACGTTTATTTTTACACTGATATGAAAGATCCTTTTCAGAGAAAATCATTGTTTTTATCCACTACATTCGCTGCTCAGCGATATGTGTTAAAGAGAAGTGAGGCTTTTTACTGCGTCAAAGAAAACCTTATTGCGGATCATTCTTCCTTTTTCTTAAGAAGATGTTGTCTGCAGGGCATCTACAAACTAAAACCTTGCCTCTGCTTTTTTGTTTACTGAAGCTGTTCTCACTGTTTCATCATTAATCCTTTCTGTTTGTTTGTTTTTCCAGATTGGTGCCTATGACCAGCAGATATGGGAGAAATCAGTGGAGCAGCGAGAAATAAAGGTGCGTTTGATTTATCGTTTGTTTGCTCCACTCTTCCACCTTTCTGTTTTTTCACCGTTTGTGTTCTGCTTATTTTAAAAATCTGTCCGTATTCTGTATTTCACGTGTCAAGTTTCTTTTTTTCACTCCTCCATCTTCCTCTCTTCTTTTTGTTCAGTTTTCTCTCACCATGCTGTCAGTTCTTTTCCAGTGTTTTTCTTTTAACACTTTTCCTCTCTACCTTCCTGGCTGGGTGTCACCTGCCTGTCTGTCCTTTCTTCATCTCCATCCCTTCTTCTCCAATATATCTTTTCCTCCTCCTCCTCCTCTCTACAGTTTATTTCTCTGGTGAGTACACAGCAGGGAGGACGTCCCTCACGTTGTCCCACAGTGCACGTCTGCTCACCCACGCTGTAGACTGCTAGACTGTGATTGGTTGGTTTGGTCGCTCAGTTCAGTTTCCACAACAAATCCCGGTGTGTTTTATTAACCCCACTCTGCGTTCACACTGTAGCTGCACAGCTTTGTGACTGGCTGCAGGAATAAGTTGTTTCCTAACACGAACTGGGCAGCTGGGGTGTGAACACAGCTGGATTAGCATGAGGGAGACAGCAAGTGGACAAAACTTCGTCCTCTGAGCAGACGGTTCTGCTCTCAGATTTCTTGAAGATCAGCTCAGATTAAATTAAAGATTCACGAAAGACAAAACTGTTACAACACAAAATGCGCTGAAGGTCACGGCTGCATTTTTGTGATGAGTTGGTGCCGTTCGTTCCTTCGAGAATAGACATAACAGGACGGCACATTCCACAGCAGAAATATATGCTGCATAGTCAGCTTGAAATCAACAGTTTTCTTTTAATTCTCATATTTTATCCTTTTGAATCCTACATGATCACACCCGAAAACACTCACCAAAACATGGCAACACTGATGTAAAGATAATGCAAATGAGAGTTTCAGACCACAAACTAACAACAAGGAAGTAGCTGGAAGGGGAGACACAGCAGGTATTGTTATAGAAACAGAAACCAAGTGTGTCTCTTTGGCATGACTCAGTCAGGTGTAGGAGGTTGTTTTCTTTCGTAGTCACCAGTTTCAGTTTGTTTGGAGGTTCAGGTGTTATGCTAGTAGCAGCTAATGTAGCTGTGAGCCTCAGAAAGAGATGCGAGGCAAGCTGTAGAGGTTTGATAAGCTCACTTCACATTTTCAAACTTGTAGTCTCCGACTCCAAACGACGCTGACTCAAGTGACTCGAGGTATCGGCTGCCTCTGGAGCCACAAAAGGCTTTACAGAACTTTTTATTTTCCTGTAAAGACACGTATGAAAAAGTTCCTCTTCATAGCACAGAGTGAGATGATAGATGTTCGGCTCTTTGCAGGTTGTTAAGTGGGACGCAGACCTCGTTTGTGCCGCTTCATCAGATCACTTTGTGGGTTAAAATTAGAGGTTAACGGGACGATATTGCTGTGTGTGTGCATGCCTTGAAGCGACTCCCTCTTTAGTCGAGAGCCGTGGTCATTAGAGCCTCCTCACCTGTCTGCTATGACCTCTCACCCTTGACCCTTAAAGAGGACAACCTCATCCCTTCTCAGATTTCACGAGGGATTTTCTGACAGCCAGCGTTCCCAAGGTGCGATTCAAGGACCCGATAAGGCTTCTTAAAGTGTTTTTTAGCGCAGGGTTACGTTTAGTTTTTAATTTACTTTGTTCTAAGTTAACGATACCTCCTTCTTCCCTCCTATTGTACCTCTTGTCCTGTAAACAGAGAGGTGAGAGTCACTCTCTTTAATGAGCTCAATGTTCACACACAAACACAGCACTGTGACCTTGGCTCTTCATCTGTCAAATGGGTTTCCCATAGCATTCTTGGCATGGTAGGAGTACAAGACAGGTCACCACCCTAAAACCTGTAATGTGTTAATTATACTGTTTATACCGTCGTGAAAAATGAGATAAGCAGTTGTTCTCCATACAAGCCATCTGTAAGATGTGCAGAAGTCCTGTTTTTAGCACGACTTCTTCTCCTAATGTCGACTATTTTGTCATCTGTGCTTTGGTTTTAGAGAAGATGCAGCTGCTCCTTTATGCCGTCATCACACTCATTCATATCTTCAATTTCTGACAAACGAATGAACGATCTGAATTTTACAGAAGCATAGTTGATGTAATAATAACAGAGTGGATCAGGACTTGAAATGGACCTGATCTACTACCTATCACTGATGTTTTAGTGAGGAAAAACACTGTAAAGCTCTGCTGAAGAAAACCAGTCACCACCTGCTGGCACAAACAGAAAACTACAATATATTCTGCTAGTTTTAACACTTAAAATCCATTTAAATATGTATTTTAGAAATGTAGCAAAGAGTGCAACGGAAGATTAAACATCAACATGACGAGCAGCCTTTAATAAGGAATGTAAAGAGCCATTTTCTCATCCTGAAGTCTCACTAATCAGTCAAATGAATGTCTGGAATTTATACATGTTGATGCAATCAGTCACCGAGGCAACATCATAACTTGTAACTGGAGGAGAAACTAGTTTATAAAGATAAGGGGCTATGAATAGCTCCGAGATAAGAGAGCTGTGGCCAGACGAGATGTTTGTGAAGGACTTTACTGCTACGGTAAATCTACTGCCAAGAGGAAGCTATTGATCGGCTTCTTTTAGCCCTGCATGGACACACACACACACACACACACACACACACACACACACACACACACACACACACACACACACACACACACACACACACACACACACACAGCGTGTTCGGTCGTTGGTTGTACTATTTGAAGATAAGAGCGTCCATCAAGCCTCTCTATCAGACCATTGACTGATAACACACAACCTGATTGACCTGTATGTAAATATTAACATGAACCACATCATATTCAAGTGTACAACTTTGTATCATTTCATAGTACTGCTGAATATGGCTGCATTTCTAAAATGAACAGTATTTCAAACAGTTTAAAGGATTTCCTCTTGTGTACTGGTGAGAAACAACTTTATTATTGTGTAATGTCTCTATTATTAGTGCTAACACCATACTGGATTTTGAGTGCTGATACCAAAGTCATACTTTTTTGGATACTTTAGTTTGAAAATACGAATGTTTTACCACAAAATCCCTTTTTGTTTCATTCAAATAAAAAAAGCCAAATTCTTCTTTTAAACACAAGACAAGGCTAGGCTAAGATGTTTGCCTAAATAAATGTAAAAATAGCCATATTTTGCCACACTACACACAGAGACACTGAGAGTAACCACACAGGAAATGACAATAATTTGACACGTACATGACATGACACAGAAACAAATGGACGTGTGCGCAGTGGATTAAAACTCGCAAAATGTTTTGGGGATGAAAGAAAGTCACAGTTTTGACCCCATCTTAGTCAGACAAGCATGACATAAATCAACATGTGTGTGTATAGATCAAACACAAATATACACAATAAGAGCCACCAGATACATGATCGCTAATCAAAATAGTTGCAAAAAAATATAGAAATCAAATGTTTTACATGTATATTTGATTATTTTTCAATACATGGAAACTGTGTGTGTGTGTGTGTGCGCACACAGTGGACTGTGGTCAAGTCTATGTTTACCCAGAGTCATTGATATGAAAGCTCAAGTTTAAACTATTGTCAGGCTGCTCGCTGACATTGTTGTACTTGACCTCACACGCGCACGCCTTCCAAGATTCATTTGTATTTACTGTCCCTGTTGTCACTCACACAAAAAGGCTGTCACGTATGACTGTATACTTACAGTCACTTGTAAAGTTTTAGTGTAGTTTGTCATCGCAGCTGACAAAATCACACGCACAGAGATAAAGTGTATGCGTCGTAGGAGGAAGTGACTCCCTGGCACAGGAAGCGAGTGTGCCACAGGGGAGCGTTACTACCAGAGTCATAAACTGCACAAACCACCAACACTAAAGCTATCACAGCAAACCTCAGGGGGGATGAATGACTGCTTTAACCACCGGTTTGAAATGAGGGAGCCAGTTTAACAGACTGAAAAGTCTTCAGGGATGTTCTACTGTTTTTCTCCTATCCTCTTTTATCTTTTAACAAACACGACGCTGCAGAAGCGACTCCACACTTAGCCCGGCTTTTCTCCCAGACTCCAGATGTTTAGGTTAAAGTAGTAGTATGTGTGTAGGATAGAGCCAGTAGCTGTGTGAGCCCGAATGCACGGTGTGCCTCCTCAAACACTTCACATGTGTGTGTTTACAGAGGCATAAAGTGCACGAGAAGCCTCCTGTAGTTGAGTTGCTGTAGATGTGTGTTAGTGTGTCTGTAAATATGTTAATTTCTCTCTTTGTTTCTGACTTTGTGTGACTTTGTGTCTCTCTGTCTCCGCCTGCAGGGCTTGAGGAACAAGCCAAAGAAGACAGGACATGTCAAACCAGATCTTATAGACGTGGACTTGGTTAGAGGTGAGAAAATAGTGTGTGTGTGTGTGTGCGCGTGCGGAAACTTCCTTTCCATCAAGCTAATTAGATTAGATAAAGCTAAAACCATCACACACATTGTCCCCTCAGTGGCATCGACATACAGTAAAACTCACACACACACAAACCTGAGATGCCAGCGTCGCCGAGCCAACCTCCTGTCACCGCTAATCCTCACTCTTTCTGTCTTCATCTCTCTATCTGCGCTCTCATCTCTTCGTATCTGTCTCATATTCATCACACTTTTAATTATTCATCAAATCAGTCACGTTTATCCTCATTGTTATGTCGCCGCGCAGGAAGACACGAGGATAAGAGACGGAGGAGAGGAGATAAACAGAAAGAGGGGAGGGTGGAAGGAAGTGAGAGAAAGATGAAAAAGCCAAAAGGGGGAGGAAGAGGAGTCGGACAAGAAGGAAACAAAAGATTAAAAGATAAACACGCTGCTCTAATGTGTCTCCAGGATGTATTAAGTTTTCTTCTTGCCGCAGGCTTAATTAGCTCCTCTCATTAAACTGAGTGTACAGCGTGTATTTACTCTGTTCCTCCGCAGGTTCGGCGTTCGCCAAGGCCAAACCAGAGAGTCCATGGACGTCGCTGACCAGGAAGGGTATCGTCAGGGTCGTCTTCTTCCCGTTCTTTTACCGATGGTGGATTCAGGTCACCTCCAGAGCCATTTTCCTCTTACTGCTGGCTCTCTATCTGCTGCAAGGTGAGCATGAGTATTGTAGTGTACCAAAGTCTGTTTATTAAACATGAGAAATAAGTCATGCTTCATTTAATTTTACATCTACAGTTCCTGGTTTGAATAGCGTCCAATGAGGTTCAGTTACATCATGTAAACATTTACTGATTGGTCTGCTCTCAAGGCTGAAGATGTTCAACAGCTGCTACTGCTTTTTTTTTCTTTAAATACATCTTGTGAGCGTGAGTACACCCAAGTTACGCCTACAGAGCTGCACACACTCACTGCATAAACACTTGAACAGTGTTTTCCACCACCTACGTCATGGCGGCCTTTTCACAACGACTGTTTTCATCTCTCTCTCCAACCCTCCACCCTTCCTGCTCACTTCCTTCACATACCACATCAAAACACACACACCTTAAGTCCAACCTTTAGCTTGTTTTGTTTGACTTTCTTCATCACATTCAGGTGTAAATCCATATTAATGAAAAGAGTAACACCTGGCCACTGACTCCAAGCTGCAAATTAATTGAAATGGACAACATTTGGATGCCAGTGAGACCCTCGTCAGGTCAAAAAAAAAAAAAAAAAGAAGCTGCAGAGTTTAAACCATAACCTTGACGTGGTCAGTCTATTTTCTGTCTCTCCCGCAGTGGCAGCAGCAGTCCTGTACGTGACCATCCCTCAGCCTCATGGGATACCGGCCACCGAGGTGTTTGGAGCCATCTGGCTCATGTTGCTTCTGGGCACCGTCCACTGTCAGATCGTCTCCACCAGGACCCCGAAACCTGCCTCCAGCGGCGGGGGGAAGAGACGCAGGTAACGGCGTGGAAGAGATCAGGGGGAAATATGATGTGAGGGAAGCAGTGAATCGAAGAAAAAGAAAGGATGAAACATGCACAGGGAATGCAGAAAATAAAATATTACAGAGCTGCAGAGAGGGAAAGAAAGGGAGGAGAGATCAAGTGAAGGACAGAAGAAGAAAGGCAAGAATAGATTAATCATACAGGATGAAAGAAAACATTCAAATATCAGAGGATGCTGCACCCAGAAAGTCCCTTTTGGTTAACAAGGGAGACCCAGAAGAGATAAAGAAAGGATAACAAGCATGAGAGGACGAGGGAAGGAAGAAAGTTGTGGAAAAGAATGAATACGTCTTTTGTTGCTGGATTGCATTTTTCCTTGTTTGATTCTGCCAAGTTCTCAGTCAGCTTCTTTCACTGTAAATCAAACTGAAGCATTTTTATGATGGAGAGAGTTTCTGTCAACGTCAACGCCCATCAGGCCTTTCTCAGACTTAATGGTAATCTTTGTAAATCTATGTAAATTTGACAGTTTAAAAGATGTTTTAAAGGCAAGAATTGGGACCAACATATGAAAAAAGCCTTTGTATTGTATCTAGAGTACGTGTTTACCGCCTGCCAGGCAGAAAATGAGTCATTTCAGATATACACCATCAAATTAAGCGAGTCATTTGATTGATATTAGTTTCCTTAATGGGTGTGTTTAAGGAAATCTCTCCATGATAAATCTGATGTCACTGATTAAAGACAAATGGGATTCACTGTGTGTGAAAGTAGAAAGTAGTTCGCTTTACTCGGTGTGTTCTTGTAGTTTTTAGATTTGCAGTTTGTGATTTTTCTCTTCGTTTTAAAGCTTGTCAGTGTGTGGCTGCTGTTTCTGGGTCAAAATGATGTAAAGACAATTTTCAGATTCTTTGAAAGAAAATTGGACCATGCCACAGTTTTGGAAAGGGTTTGGGGAGTTTTTTGAGTCCAGGCCAGCGAGGGGACGGTGTCCTGTCCTGAATCAACCTGGGTTATCTTTCATTCAAAGAAAGGGGAGAAATCATGAAGAGGGTTTTTTTTTTTTACTGTTCGTCTGTACAGATTTTATCTGTCTCTCTCTTCCTTATAGACAGTTCATGAGAAATCAGTCTCAAGGGAATCTTAGTGATAGCTACCTACATGCCTGGAGGTCACAAACTACATTCAGTTGTAGCAGTAAAATACATCAGCCAGACCAGAGGTTATTGTAGTTTTTTTTTTATAAGTTATAGATGAACGATGCTTATCCTGCCTTTTAATCTGGAAACCAAAAGACAAAGAGTCCTGTCCTTCTCTACAGTATGTCCTTTATTAATAACCAAATATTACAGGAGCAGTTCTGCAAAAATCCAACTTTTATGTTAATATCCTGCAAAAGTAGACATTAAATTCAAATTTCAAAAAAGGATATAAATGTTTAAATGTGATGCTTCCTAATCACGTCTTAAAATCCGGGACATTTCTATAATTTTCTTTTATAAAAAACTGATCGAATTAAGTGTCTGGGATATTGATACATTATTAACACTAATGATCGTGTCTTTAGATTTCATTTTTTCTTAATATTGGAATGCTATTTACGAAGTTTTTATTAAAATACTTTTGCAGAATAACAACCTAAAAAAGGATTTGTTTTGCGGAATTTGTCTTTTAATTGTATCAGTCTCTGTGTCCAGCGGTTACCTGAGTTTTAGGTCCCAGAGCTGCATTAGTAGTGCTTCGTTTTTAAAACGTCAGCCTCTGTAAAGTTAAAAATCTTTTTCACTGATTTTAAAAAATGCAAGAAAAAAATGCAGCCAGGTTCCCGGTGGACACACTGCTGTAGTTTAAAGTCACCGGGTCCGCTCTAAGTCTCTCTCCACCCCTCTATTCTTTCCAAACTGAAGGAAGTTGAGGAAGGCATCTCAGATGGAGGTGCATAGGGAAGGCGACGGGTCTAGCACTACCGATAACACACAGGAGGGGGCGCCACACTCCCACTCAGCCAGTACCACATACAGCCTGGGCGCTCTCTTCCAAGATTTCTGGCATGATATCTGTAAAGCTGGGTGTGTATTTTCGTTTCCCATCTTCCTAAAACGAGATGATGTACAAAGACGGGGCTCGGGTTCACTTCACAACGTGGTTAAAGTTATCAGTTTAGCTCATTTTACTTACTTATACTTTATTTTTACTTACTAAATTAATATTTTATGGTGAAATAAGTAAATTCCCAATCTGGAAGTTATGTGTCCAACCAGTAAATAAACATACTTCATGTCATCAACTTAAATTGTGAACTGAAGCCGAGCCCGGCCTCAGACCTAACCTGGGCTTCTTCAGCTGCAACATCACTCCCAAACTTTAATCTTTTCAGAAAATAATGGAGTAAACTTTCTAATTAGAAAAACATTGTCCTGACCTGCTAGTTAACTTCTTAAACCGCTGCTCTGATCATTTTGTCCAGTTGGTGTATTGCTGACCGCACAACTATTGATTCCTGAGCTTTGGCATCACTGTTTTCAGTAATGAATGGAGGGATTTTGCAACTGATCTCCACCGGAAATCCACTAAAAGCTACATTTTTATCTTTTTATGTCTGTAAATGTCTGTAGTTTGAATGCTTTCAGCAGACTGCAACAGTGTGGAACGTTTTCGAGCACTAATTAATTTGATTTGGTGACTTCATCTATTGATTATCTGCCACACTCAGTGCAAGACACTTCCACTTTATTAATCGTCTGATTTACGCACTTGTTTAACTTCATTCATATTTTCATTCATATTTTGAGACAATACCAATGACACTATAGTTACAACACTTGATGCTCAGTGTTTTTTATCCCTAATCAATTCATTTATTAACTTATTCAGTGTTTTAAACACTGTCTCAATATTTGGCGTTCATTTTGTATGAATGTTCCACATTGTTGTGTGAATGCATCTTCTTAGTGTAATTTATCTCACCGCATGTCTGCTTTTCTGAGACTGAACATCATGATAAACTCGCCACCATGCCGTGTTTTTATCTAAATATGTCTGTCTCGATCTATACACGTCTGTCTCTTTCTATCGATCTCTCCTGCTCTCCCCCTTTCTCGCTTTTTTCCTCTCCTGCTTCAGATCTAAGAAGTCCAAGCTGTCCATTGACAAGTCGACAGAGACTGACAACGGCTACGTGTCTCTGGATGGCAGGGTGACCAATCGCAGCAGCGAGGAGGGGCTCCAGCTCCACGAGCAGCGATGCGACCCGCTGAACAGAGCTGACGAGGTGTGCTGGAACTCTCACGTCAAGCCGACACACACTCACACACCCCGCAGCACGGGACTGATGCTGGCAAGCGGCAATAAGGTGATCCATCGAACCGTAGACAGGATTAATGGACGGATTAATTGATTGATTATTTTGGTACCAGACAGAGCCGTAACATGTCTGTCTCTGCAGGATTTGGCTGATGTGTGTTCTTGTGTCTTTTAGGAGCCAGCATCTGACGAGGCATCCAGCGAGGAGGACCCTGAAGCGTCCTACAGCGCCCTCCGGAGGGGAGTTGAAAGGATGAACAGTGACTCTACACTGAGAAACCGCAAGAATACACACCACTACAAGAAACACTACGCTGTGGAGGTGAACACACACACACACACACGGAAGGCGACGTGTTAACTTTTCAAAGCAGTTTAATCAATTCATGTTAGTAAAAATGCATACAAAACACCCCGCTTTGTCTGTCAGGATGTCCCCAAGTCCGGCACCAGCTGCAGCTCCAGATGTTCCAGTCTGAGGACTCAGGACTCGGAGAGCACTCGACACGAGTCCGAGACAGAGGACCTGATGTGGGAAGACTTCCTGCACTGTGCCGAGTGCAGATCATCCTGCACCTCAGAGACAGGTCAGAAGAAAACACCACTTTACATTAGAACCAAACATATACAGCAAAAAAAAAATATGTGTGACCAGTTTGTTTAAATGGTTTACCTGCTGAAAACATTTTAATGTCCCTGTAGATGATCTGTTGGGTGTTTAAAACTAATACTGTGACTCCATTTCTTTACAGAGGGAGAAGGCGGAGGGACGCCAGTCTGTCCTCCTGCTAAGAAGGAGTACAGAGACGACCCTTTCCATCAGGTCTGTGAACCCTCAAACAAACAGGTTTTCTCTTCACCCAAAGTCCCATTTGAGTATTATAATAATATGTTTATTTAGTATACTACTTTTCACAGAGCAAAGTCAGAGTGCTTCACAAGAGCAAGAACCGAACATGTAGACCGTATACAGAAGTGGCAGATTGAATAAATGGGTTTTGTGCTGCTTTTTAAACAATGTAGGTCTACAGGAAGAACATTTCATAGTGTTGGAGCAACCACTTCAAAGGCACTATCACCTTTAGTTTTCAGTCGTGTGCAAGAGACAACCTGTAAGCCCTGTTCAGAAGATCTAAGTGATGTGATCTTGTGATGTAAGGATGTAGCACATCGGAGATGTGTTCTGGTGCCTGACCGTGCAGGGCTCTATATGTGAAAAGAAGAACCTAAAAATGAATCCTGAACTTTGCTGGGAAGCCAGTGTAGAGCAGATAATACTGCAGAGCAGAGTGGTTAGCGGACAGGTCAGCAGTTTGTTTCTTCCCTTCAGGGTCACGTTCCCTGGCTGCACAGCTCCAACCCCGGTCTGGAGAGAGTGAGCGCCATCGTGTGGGAGGGAAACGAGTGTAAGAAGGCCGACATGTCCGTCCTGGAGATCAGCGGCATGATCATGAACAGAGTGAGTTACTAAAGGAATACATGCATTCATGTCTCACCTACTTACACTCACAGCCACTTCAGTAGGTACATTTACTCTGCCTTCCCACACAGGTGAACCTCTACACTCCTGGTATCGGTTACCAGGTCTTTGGAAACATGGTTGCAGTGACGCTTGGCCTCACACCTTTTGCGTACAGGTACTACTGACATAACATGACTCATCAATATGTGAAGTTTAAAGATGTCTCTCCTCTAAAAAGAGTCAAACTGAACTTGAATGTTAATGTTTTACTTCCTGCAGGCTGGCTCAGTACTGCGACTTGGATCAGCTGACCACACTCACAGCCAATGAGCTGCTGGCTGTAGCGCTGGGAGGCGGGTCTGGATCAGACGCCTCGGTCATCACCATGGTGACACTCAGCTTCCTGGTGCGCGTCTGCCTTATATGGCTCTTCTTCTTCCTGCTCAGCGTCGCAGAGAGGACCTACAAACAGGTGAGACGATGACTTTCTGAATTATTGCTGTTAATGGCTGCAAGAGTGTCTGAATCTGTGTCGTTATTTATCTGTCGATGTCCGTGTGTGTTTCAGAGGCTGCTGTTTGCCAAGCTGTTTGGTCACCTGACTTCAGCCCGCAGAGCCAGGAAGTCTGAAGTCCCTCATTTTAGACTGAAGAAAGTTCAAAACATCAAGATGTGGCTATCGCTACGCTCCTACCTCAAGGTGCCTCAGTCATGATGATATTCACACACTGTTGATTTTGCAGTTAATTGCTGTTTAACATTTTGGGGGGCTCGGACACATTCAGAGCTATAATGAAGTGAAATTCTGTTTGATTTGCAGAGACGGGGTCCTCAGCGCTCAGTAGATGTGATTGTGTCGTCTGCCTTCCTGCTCACTCTGTCTGTCGTCTTCATCTGCTGCGCCCAGGTAACGTCAGAGCGTGTCCGCATTTAGCCACTGTTAGCTTAGGAGTGCCTACATTATGAGTTTAGCTGCATTATAACTCTGTATAAATAATCAGGGCAGGAGCAGACTGGAAGTTGCTAATTTAACTTTGGCTTTAATTCTTCCTGACTGCTACAGATGCAAGTTTCCCAACGAGTTAACCCTCAGCTGTATTTTATTCTTTCTGATCAGAGGTTGTGAGCAATATCTGGATTTCCATCATGCACATGCGTGTGATCAAAGTCCAGACATTGTTTACAACCTCTGGTGGTCAGTAAGAATGAATTACTGCTGAGGTTTAACTAGCTGAAAAACAGCAGATGCACCATCCATACAGAAGCAGAGAACAGCAATGCTTGTAATTATTTAATAAATTCTGTTATTTCAAAATCAAAATATTATATCGTCTTTATTGTATATTATACATTAATTTATCAAGTCTTTTGTCTCTGAAGTTTCAACCAATAGTCTTCTTCTTTAATGACAGGGACTGATTTGAATGTTATCCATCCACAGTGTTAAACAAACATTTAATCAGCATTAAATCAACATTTATTATTAATCAGAGCATTCACAACCACTCAAAATCAACAGAACAGGACGACACGTGTGGAAGCAACTGTTTATGCAGCTCTCCAAATGAATGACATGTTCGTCTGTTGTCTATCGATCTTCTCCGCTTCAGTACTATGGACAGTGCTGCACATGCGTCTCATCATCAGAGCAAACCTGCTGAGCTGTGGGATTTACAGTAATCCAGGGCGACCTCCGTCGCCTCCTTTGTCACTATCAAAAATATGATTAATCATGATATGGTAAATATGATTACTGTAAACCGCACAGCTAAGCAGGTGGACGTTTGTCCTGTGAAATGATAAGGCTAATTGAGGAGGTGTGATGTTGTCTGCAGCACTGAAACAGAGCGGAAGAGATCAATAGATGGACAGACGGCGTGACACTTTGTTCAGTTCATCCTGCTCACTTGTCGGGGTTGTTAATTAAACTTTCAGCCTGATTATAATCCACAGGCAGACAACGCTGAAGAGAAACTACAGGGAAGAGAAAGCACGATGCATAAACAGCCGTTTCTCCGCCTCTCACTGTTGATTTTGAGCGATTATTGTGAACGCTTTGTCACTGGATTGATAATATCCAGATGATCCCTTGTTATTTAAGGCAAAGACTATCAGTTGAAACTTCACAGAAGATTGCACTTCAGTGACAAAAGACTTAAATAAATTGTCTTGTTATCACGCAAAAAATGAGCTTTGTTATCTCGATAACAAAATTCAAACAATAATTACAAGCATGGTCGTTCTTAGCTTCCATACATCAGAAAGTTTTGATGTCTAAGCCTGAATAAAAGACAACGTATACTAAAACATTACAGACTAGCTAATGTACTTTCATCTCTTCCTACAGTTGCTGCACGTCCATGAAACATTCCTGGAGTGTCACTATAACTGGGAGCTGGTGATCTGGTGCTCCAGTCTGTCTCTGTTCCTGCTCAGGTTCGTCACTCTGGGCTCCGAGACCAGCAAGAAGTACAGCAATACCTCCATACTGCTCACTGAACAGGTACACACACACAGAAAATACATGCCACGTTAGCCACACACACTGCAGACGGGTCGTCCAACACTGACACTGATCCATCGTGTGTTTCACAGATCAACTTGTATCTGAAGATGGAGAAGAAGCCAAACAAGAAAGAGGAACTGACACTGGTCAACAACGTCTTAAAACTGGCTACCAAACTACTCAAGGTTCTTTAAAACTCTAATTTTTACGATTCTTTACGCTCCTTTTGTTCTAATACAAACTTCTAAACTACTGTGTATGTCTTCCTCTCTGTCTCCAGGAGCTGGACACTCCTTTCAGGTTGTATGGTTTGACTATGAACCCTCTGCTCTACAACATCACCCAGGTGGTCATCCTGTCTGCGGTGTCGGGAGTCATATCTGACCTATTAGGGTTTAACCTGAAGGTAAGTGTGTGTGACTGATGTGTTAAATAGATTGGAAATATGGCACTGGAAGCTTGGTGACATAGTGACGACTTAGCTTCATCTTAGCCGACAACATAATTATTCATTTTACTTTGAATAGTTAACTTCTTTTACTCGTAATAAACAATATTTTTTTTATTTTATTACACAATGCACGTTTAAAAGATCATACACAGGCAGAAGGTTTGTGTATTAATGCTGTTTGTTTTTTTGTTCTCAGCTGTGGAAGATCAAATCGTGACAGTGAACGGAGACACGGCATTGACCTTCACACTCACTGACTGAAAGACTGAAGGTCGGCCTCGACATATTGGAGTGCTTTGACCTTCAACGTTCCCACTTTGTGCAATTCACAAGCTATTTATTTACCCACTCAGTGTTTTTACTTTTAGGGTTTATTTGAATTGTAGTTTGTTTCATTTTTGTGTTCCACGACACAAAAACCATGCTATATTTTACCTGTCTACAACAAGTGTTAGTATTATTATAAGCATAACTTATATGTTTAACGTGATGGTCTAGGTTCTCAGCTGAAGTTTTCATTCACAAATCCGAAGGCAAAGAATTGAGACGCCGACAGGGCAAGAGTCATTTTGTTGTCATTTTTGTGTTTTGTTTGCTTAAACTGAAAGTTTTTGTTATTTATATGTTGAGTAAATTTCAAAACTTCGAACTCGGTTACAACCTTAAACCCCATTTTCAAAGTATATACGTTACTCCACCGGTTTTCTTCCATCAATAAAGAAACTGTCCAGTTTTATTACAACCTGATGCTTAAGTTGTAGAAAATGTAAACCACAGAGTATATTGTAATCCAGCTACAGTTACAGTGATGTTTATTAACTCAGATCTGGCTGGTTTGGTGCAGAAAATCGACCACTAAAATTAAAAGAGACGTTAACTTCCTGGTTAACAAGAATGTAGACATTTTTTGATTTTAATTTACCTCTATAACCCATTCATACCCGCTCCCAGATGTAATAATTACATTTAGATATCTGTTAACACGACAACAACATCAGGACTGCAGAGAAACAATCATACAGCTAGTGGAGATGACAGAACACGATGCGGATCATAATCGATACAGACGTGGACTTGTATGTAGAAGTACAGTCTCATTAGAGCAGCCAGCGTTAAATAAAAAAACGCCCCTTTTTATCCTTATTTTTGTCCACGTCGGTGGGTTTGACAGTATTTCCAGCAAATATGTACGCAGGTAGTAACACATCCTCAGTGGTTCACGACATCTTCATACAGCGTGTGTTAAAGCATGCAGGAAATTTGGTTTAAATGCAGATTAGGATATTGTTCTATCCCTGCATGTGAACTTTCTAAATGTCTGCAGAAAGTTGTGTGCTATTTTCTGCTAACAATCCCACAATGCAACGCCACATTTTATATATAAATGACAAAGATTCGTAAGTGTCAGAAATATCATTTTACTGCTCCCTTTAGAGCAAACTGAGTGTCGAATACGTAGAAAACAGTGACTGAGCGGACACAGACTGAGTCTAGAAGTGGCCTCTATTTTTAGGGAAAAAAAGTTTTTTTCAGCTCTTCTGACAAAAAGGTGAAATTTTTGGTTCAGTTTAAGATCAAATGTAATTTCTCCCACTTGAAAGCAGGTTCTGTATCCTGCGTATCATAACAGCATGAAGAGTTTCCACCAATTATGTGGATTTTATATAAAATTTGAAACTCCCAGAGCTAATTAGACATTTTCCAGTTGAAAGCGAGAGTCAGTCAGCCCGTCAGGTTTCTAAACGCTGCAGTTAAAACATGAATGAAGATATGCACTTTAAAAAAAAAAAAAAAACAGATTTTAAAATGGAAGAAAAAGAAGTTACATCTTGTTTCAATGTCAAGAGATTTTTTTTTTAGTACCTCACCTGCTTGACATGGCGTGTGTGTGTGTTAGAACTTAAAAAACAGTGTGTCGACAATTCATATTGCTCTCATGAAAAAAAGCCTACATGGTACAGAAAGTTATCATGCCCACAGAAATCATCCTAAATGTTGTCTCAGTTAATGTGTTAGCATTTTTTTTTTGCTAACTGGAACTAAACTTCATTCATAAAAAAAGCTAG
The DNA here is from genome assembly GCA_033000465.1 of Sciaenops ocellatus. NCBI lineage: Eukaryota > Metazoa > Chordata > Actinopteri > Sciaenidae > Sciaenops > Sciaenops ocellatus. The sequence continues at coordinate 11,892,694 of CP136889.1, forward strand.
CATAATCATCTTCAATGTGTTTGAGGAGGAAGACCAAAGTGCTTATTTCACTGTTTGTTTTTTCGTCTCTGCTGGAAAAAGAATGTATTTGCAGCATTATGCTTTAAGATATTTTTGTTTCCCTTTGGAAATATTTTACTGTTTTTTCTTTTTTTTGCTCTTTCATTGTTCATTTGTAAAGGTTGTTTCTCACACTCGTTGGAAAGGCGAGGCACGTTATACTGTGTTTTTAAAAAGGAACAAAGAAGTTTGAAATGTATGTATGAACATAAATCTAGGTAAAAGGACTCCATGTTGTGATTCTGTTTTCAAAGAGTCTGAATATTTAGATTTTCTTCTTTTTTTTTTGTGAACTGGTCTGTCCACAAGGTCTACATTTTTATAAGAAAAATAAAAAAATTGATGTTGACTCACTGACTTTTGTCTTTCATTATCATGGCAAACTTTCAGTATACAGGTCGGTAACAAATTAAAGGAAATACCTGAATAAATAAGTGAGTAATTAACATATTATCCTTAGCAACATGTGCAAAATGCTGTAACGGTGACCTTGAATTTGGATCAGTGACGCTGATTCATTTCTGACTTAATTCCTCTCGGTGTCTCAGAGTTTTGGGTCAATTTGATCACGTTTTGTGGCATACATGTCCGAGATTTCTGCCACCACCTGAGCACAAATTAAATTAATGCAATTTAATTTGTTTATTTTTTAATGGTAAATTTTTAATTCAATAATGGAATGTAACTCAAGTTCCTCAAATTTATACTTTAGTCAGTTACTAAAGATGTGTGTAATTTCTTTATTTGAAAAATATTCAATATTCAATATACTACAAGTAAAACAAGCAAATACTTTCCTTGGTGAGGAGGAAAGTTAAGAAGAACAAGGAGGAGAAAAAGGAAGAGAAGGAAAGCGAAGGAGGAGGAAAAGTAAGAGAGGAAGTAACTATGAATAAAACAAAGTGACAGTTTCAAAAAACCTTTTTTTATTAGAACAATACAGCAGATATAAAGGTCTATTGCAATCAAACACTCCCATCAGAACGGAACATGTGCTTCAACAGACAATATGCACTCCCCAAAGAGGAATAAATTAATATAAACTAGATCAAATAAAAACAGAAGATGAAGAAAAGAAAAGAAAAAAAACGGAAAACATGATGCACAGAGAAGATGACGATCACTCCAATCATAATTCAATTTCTTGTTTAGAAAAAGCCACCGTCAAATAGAAACCTGCAAACTTTTTGTGCGGGTGGCAAATTTTGTTATTTTCAGGAAACTCGCTTTGTTTTTTTCAGATCTTTAGAGGAGAATTTTGTTATTTTTCCTCACATGATCTGTGGCTAAATGAGAGAAACAAAAGAGAATAAAGTGAAATTAAAGCTTGCAATAATAATAATAATACCAAGAACAGCAGTGGATAAATTAAAAATACAATCCAATCAAAAAGAAACACGTGTTTTCAGGCAGAGTATCGTTGATCTGTGAGGAGGTGAATCTTATCAAGCGTCACAGACGAGGAAGACGACGATGAACTGCGTCTGTACTGTAATACTACTGCAGTTTTACCAAATATGTGACTCCTCCTCTGGGGATTTGTTTATAAAAATATATTTTAACAAATCATTGAAGGGAATAAACATACATTGGTAATATGGAAATAAGTTTTAAAATCAGACTTTAAATTTGGTTTTAAGCACAAACGTCTGAGCGCAGGACAGACGATCTGCCGTCTCCTCGTTTATATTTCAAGATTTTTAGGTCAGAAAAAATGACTCTGAGTCTTGACGTCTGTGTGTTTGATAAGATTCAGATGTTGTGCCTTATATTTCCTCCTCGCCTCCACCTCCGCCTCTCATCCTTGCATATACAGACTACATGAAGCGCTTCCCTCTGGCTGCAGTATTATTGTATTATTCTCTCCGTCGCACCTCACTGCAGGAGGAAGTGTAGATATAACACCTCTCCATCCTTAATTGATTTATCATCTAACATATTTATTTATTCTTGCCATTGTATTGTTACATCATTTTTTTTTTTGTTCTTTTTTTATATATATTTCATACAAATCTATAACCCAAAATTTAGAAATCTTATTTACATGGAAAAGGTTGTTGTTGTTTTTTTTACTTTTAAAAGTGACTAGTAACCCCTCGCCCGCCCTGGTTCCCAACATCTCCCCCTGCTACCTTCACAATCATGGAAGAAATCCACTCAACTCTTTCCTTGTTTTCACATTTGAATGCTAAAGTATGAAAACAGCAAAAACACCCCAAAATGTTTTTTTTTTTTAAAGCCATAATTACGCTTTTCAAATCAAACCATTAAACTCAACACAGAAGAAAATGTAGATTATTAAAGGGAGGTTTTGAACGCCTCGCTCCTCCTCCAAACACAAACAGAGAGTTTATAAAACCCCATCTTGGAAGTGGTTTTATAGTCGACAGAGCCAGAGGAGGTGGGGATGGACAGACGGACAAGAGGGACAGAATGAGAACAAAAAACTCTTGTCAGTCTTTTTTAATAGCGCCCCCTGGGAGGACATCCTGTGTATTACGCACACAGACACACACCAGACAAGCCACTTCTACCGTCTTCAGTCTCGAAGGGGGAGAGCTCGCGTGTGTGCATGTCTTCTAGGTTTTCATGTGCATGTGTGTGTGTGAACCAGTGCCTCCCCCATTGTAAAATGCGTGTGAGTGAATGAGTGTGTGTGTGTGTGTGTGTTAGAGAGTGCCGTCCTCGGTGCAGCCCGCTCCCGCCGTGTAGCGAAACTCCTGCAGGTTGGAGACGCCGTGGAAATGAACGAAAGCCCCCGCGACCACCAAGATGTGGAACAGCTGGTGGGAGTGGAACTAGGAAAGACAAGCGGAGAGGAAACAAAAAGAGAAAATTAGACCGTGTGTGTGCGACAGAAACAGGGTGACATAAAGAAAAAATGTGAAGAAGAAAGTGCTCTGCTACATTGTGTGTGTGTTCGTCACTTACCCAGATGTCACACTTGCCAGGGAAGAACCTCTCAGGGATGCGAGCAGCGTACAGACAGGCGCCGGTGATGTAGAGCGTCGCCATGAGCAGCAGCCAGCCCATCTGACCCATTGTGGTGGCTTTGATCAGACCCTCGCTGATGACAAAGTGCAGGGTGGGAACCACCCCGCTGAGGCCCAGACCCACAAACACTCCTGAACACAGACACAGATTATGAACATTTAAAACCAGCAACAACAGATTTTACATAACTGGAGTAGATTTTTCCTTCTCGATACTGATTCTGACACCTGAACTCTGCGTATGATCTGATACCGAGAGCCAAAAAATGTGTTTTTAAAACAAAGAGAATGAATGCCATAAACTTTCTCTCATTATCTAGTTTCACAGTCAAAGTGACATTTATCTAGCTCAGGCTAATGTTAGACTACCAGAAATAAACTCTACTTTGCCAGCACAGAGCACATGACCTGCCCTACTCTGCCTCCGATTGGCTAAAACTTAACGCCTTTGTCGGTTTGGGTTGGTTAGATTGGTTGGGGTGAGAGGGGAAAAGGTGAACAGGACACCGCCCCATTTGGAGGTATTTCCAACACTGATATCACAACAACTCACATGATGAACGGAAGTCCAGTATCTACTCTCTTTTAACTCTGTTTTTGATCCACAGCTGCTAAATGCTTCACTGTGTCCACTAGCTAGCTGCTAACTGTGTCTGCCTGCTGTGTGATGCTGAGCAGGTAGTGCACAGTGTGTTTTAAGAGCTCTTTGCTGAAATCAGTTAAGAACCATGATGATTCTTTGTGGCTCTATTGCTAACATAAATAATCGATCAGAGCGGCTTTAAAGCACAAACTAAAGGTGAATATCGTCACTGTCTCACTCTACCTGCTCGGACTCCTCTGTACTGCGGCGTGGCGAAGAAGTCGCACTGGGAGACGGTGATGGCGGACAATCCCAGTACGCACACCACTATCAGGTAGATGAAGCAGGGCTGAGGGGAGCAGTAGAAGGAGTAGTACAACCAGGGGACGAATGATCCCATGATCAGGAAGGCGATCCCGCTGTAGTCCAACCTGCACAGAAACACAGAGTGGATTATAGACACAGTGGACTGACTACATGATGCTCATTGTGAAGTCTGTGTGTTCACAGCATGTGCGTCTTACTTGGAGAAGACTCTGGAGACGCCCTCAGAGTGGCAGTAGACTGTGTGGAAGAGCCAAGAGAAGGAGAGGCAGAGGATGGCTCCAAGGAAAAACATCCCGATCACCACCTTCTCCTGGACCGGAGCCACGAACGACATGTTAGGCCTGAACATGTACATCAGACCCAAACAGAGGAAAAACAAACATCCTGCAGAGAGCAAATGGAAGAAGAGACGAGGGGGCAGAGTGAGAATTAAAAATGAATCAAGTTGGTCCCTGAGTTAATCAGAAATAAACATGTCAGCATGTATTCAGCTTTGGCATCTAATTCTCTCTAATTAATGCCAAGACACACAAAACAGGATCAAGAGTATTCAGTAATACTACAAAACTACTACAGGGTGAAGTACCTCTGTTTAACCACTTGGTGGGAGCAGAAACTCACACAAGTCCAGACACTTAAAGCGGTTATAGAAGAAGAATGGCGAGTACAAAAACAATAACGAGCTTTAAACCAAAGTTTGTTTTAGTTTAGTTTTTTTCAAGCTCACTTTCCCAAATGCCAAACAATTTATCCAAAGAAACACAACTAATCTTCTTAGCAGCAAAAGAAATAACAGTAATTATTCAGCAGTTACAGTCTTCAGATCAAAAACAAAAGTCCACATAGATGTCTTTACAAAGTTAGGAGGAAAAACACGTATTTAGCGGTGGAAATGTTTTGGTTTATTACATCGTGAGTGATTATAGAAAGACTCCAGGATTAGCTCGAGGATATTTCTCTGTAAAACTGAAGAAGAGTCGATACTACACACAAACTTACCAAACCAAAGTTTAGTTTAAAGACAAGTCCAACTAATGAGTTCACAAGAAATCAGAAGTAATTCCCTGGAGTTTTATCTTGACATGCAAGTGCTTATAGAAGTGAATATGTCTGGGTTGTGCTACATGATTTTGTTATAAACCTGCCTGATTTATCGAAGACGAACTAAAACAAAACTTGAACGAGTGAAGAAACAGAAACAAAAAGTATGACTTCTTTCTTTCATTGCAACATTTTTGTGAAGTTCTTGAACTTTAAGTTTAGTTTAACTTGAATAGGTTAAAGTTAGGAGTGTGCTGTTGTTTGGGTTATAGGAGCGTCAGTGTATGTGTGTGTGTGTCTGTGTACTACCTAGCAGATGTGTCCAGATGTTTCCCGTCTCCGTGTGGATTCTGAAGATGCTCTTGAAGCAGGCGCGGAACGAAGGCATGGGTGGCCTGTGGCCGTGAAGCAGGAAGTCGTTGTCCTTCAGCCAATCGGGGAGCACGTCGTGAGGTATGACGCGCCACCTGCCCTCCCACACCTGAAGGACACAGACATGAGCATCGTATTTTAAGTCTAGAAAAACAACCTAAAGGCCGGTGTGAATGGAAGATGGTAATGGTAAAAAGCAGTAGGTTGTTTACTAGTTGCGTGTGTGCGTAAGAGGGAAGTACAGTATGTAATCACGAGTGCGTGTAGCGTAGGTGTCAGATGAACAGTATCGGGGTCAAGTGATGTAAATAAATAAACTGAAGCCTGATATGGAAAAACACCTCTGATGGAGAGAAAGAATCCTTTGACAGTTTCTCTCCAGTGATTCATCTCCCTAATTTATAACCTGCTGGTTGCAATTTCAGCAGACTGTGTGTGTGTGTGTGTGTGTGTGTGTGTGTGTGTGTGTGTGTGTGTGTGTGTGTGTGTGTGTGTGTGTGTGTGTGTGTGTGTGTGTGTATGAGTCCAAGCTGGTGTACTCAGCTCGTTCGAGTCCACATTCCAGCAGTGCGTTCTTTCAGGCACACACTTTAACTCTAAATGTCTGCCTCCTTCTTTATTTTCATTTCGTAATCATCATAAATATTTTTGACACATAGTTGGTTAAGAAAACTGTTACAGGGCATAAAATGACTTCTCAGAAATTGTTGTGTAATCCGTCAAAACATGATGATGTTCTCAGAGTTTTTGGCAAAGTAAAAAGCAGAAGAAGAAACCAATGATGTGCTTTTTTTTTTAAATTAACTTTGCGCTCTCAAACTGGCTGACTATGACTGCTGTATTTTGGACATTTTCCAGGTTGGCTTGTGTTCAAATTCACAAATGAGAGATAAAGCAGGACATAAAAAAATAAACAAATGATAAACCAGAGGATAACAAGTTTGTTCAGGACACAAAACTCTATTTTCATTTTGTTTTTATGGTTTTATTGGTTTCTTTTACAACACTGTTTTTATTCACTGTTGTTAAAGCACCTCAGTAAAACCTCTTGGGATCCTGTGTGTGTGTGTGTGTTCATTACCTTGTGTACGAACTCCTCCATCCTCTCCATGGCATGGTGAGCCTGCAGGAGCGGAGTCATTCCCATGAAACCTTCATCACTGCTCCTCTCATCCTCTTCCTCCTTCTCCTCCTTCTCCTCCTTTCCTTCTGTCCCTCTGTTGTCCTCCTCGTTTATTCTTCTGTCGTCATCACAGTCTGGGACACTCTGACAGGAGAAGAAGACACAATGTTAGGACAGGTTGTTTTAATCACTTCAGAAGAGTGTGTGTGTGTGTGTGTGTCTGCTTTCACATGCAAATGAAAAGTCGCCGTGACAAGGCAAGAGAACCTGCCAGGTTCATCATGGATCATTTTGCATAACCTGCTGCTCACCGGTGACAAACAAACACGTATTTGACTCGACATGATCACACATCGTGTTGTGGCTGTGTCCTGTGGTGCACCATGTGATTGTAACTGTGGTGCACCGTGTGATTGTAAATAATCTCACTTTTGTTTTGACTTACAACAAAGATGCTGTCACTGTGACGGCGTGTCTGCTGCGAGGTGTTGAACTAAAATGCCGACAAGGTGCTCGTCTTCTCCAACAAATCTTCTCACGCTTACCAGATTAAAATAATTACAGAGATTACAGAAAATTACAAAATTACGAGTCACTTTTCCTTCTCAGATTGCGCGATTTGAACCTAATTTAACAGCCTTACCAGTATGCCACAAAGAAATACTGAAAGATTTTAAAATAAACATAATTTTGTGCATTTTTGATTAATTTCTATCATCTTAAAGGTCCAGTGTGTAGAATTTAGTTGCATTTAGTGGTCCAATCACTGCATTGTAATCTCCTCACATCACCCTCACCTTCCTAATGTAAAGGAGAAACAACACTTTAAGGACCCTGTTTAGAGTCAGTATTTAGTTTGTCTGTTCTGGACTACTGTATAAATAAGGTGTTTCAACATGGCGGCCTCCATGAAAGGGGACCCTCTCCCACTGTAGATATAAAAGGATATTTTTTAAGTAACAAACATAAAAAGATTCTTATTTTCAGGTGATTATACATGCATCAAAACATAGTTATGAATATTATATTCCATGTTTGCCTTATTCTGAAAATAGAGGCCCCAAATCTTACACACTGTACCTTTAACCACCTCATGACCTCTCAGATTTATCCTGTAAACCCTTGGGATAGTTCAGATGGTGATGATTTAGGAGAAACAGAAGAGAGTGTGCACACATAAACCGACAAATAGTGAATTAATACAGATTACGGCACTGACTGGTGTGATTTTGGCTTTCTTGTATTAGATTTATAACAAGTAAAACTTAAAACACAGAGCATATTTTAAGACAAAAAAAAAGATGAGCTAATTTTTGATTAGCGCAGATGTCGACACAGTCTGTCTAATCTTCCATTTATAAATGCAAGATTAGACAGACAGTGTGAATTCAATTTAACACAATAGCTGTCACAGCTGGGGAGCCGGGCGCAGAATTAATATGGCCAGTGCTTTGTGATAAATACACAGTCATTTATCATAAGTGACACGCAAACAAACACACACAGAGTTGAGCGCGCGCACACACACTAAAAGACAGTGGTGTTGTGAGTGGATTCAGGTGGACTGAATTGATAACACATGACAAAGAGGTGAAAAAAAATGCATGCAAACACAAAATATGTTTTTTTAAACACACACACACACACACGCCACGTTCTGATGGAGTGATTAGAAAAGATGCTTTTATTTGTCCCCGAGGAGGAAGAGGAGGAGGGCGACGAACAAAAGAGACAAGAGTGAGAAGATTAGAAAAAAGCAGCGCGACTGAGACAGACGAGAACTGCAGAAAGACAGAAGTCCTGTTTGTATATATAATGCATGACTAACCCATTTTAAAGACCCACCAGCAACGCACACCCAAACTACATGGAGTGTAGTAAATGCTTTGTGTGTGTGTGTGTGTGTGTGTGTGTGTTGACCGTGACGTGGACATTTACATGTGTCACGCGTCTCACACACTCAAAGTCTGTGGACAGTGGTCAGTTTTAGGTTCCTAAAGTTGGAGTTTAAGTCTGACATCTGCACGTCTGCTCACGAGTGTGTAGACTGTGCTTAATCATGCATGAGGATGAATCTCAGTCTGCTGCGGCATACAGTACGACACACACACACACACACACACACACACACACACACACACACACACACACACACACACACACACACACACACACATAGTTTTAATCACACCTGAAGGCAAAATCACATTGTCATAAATCCACTGTTTCGACGTCGAGATAAAGGTGACACCTGACATCGATTGTGTGTGTGTGTGTGTGTGTGTAAGCATCAGTGATTGAGTACACTATATGAGCAGAGGGTATCTGGGTGACTGCCAAGCAGTCACGTGTGCTCTGCGGTCTTTGTGTGTGTCAGTAATAGCGTCTCATGTGTGTCCATGCATGCGTGTAATATGGGCGCAAGCTTAAATCCAGATGCTGCCGGTCTCGCTCTGGATTGTGAGGTTACTCTTGAAGGGGGGGTGTGTGTGTGTGTGTGTGTGTGTGCAGGGGGACAACACAGTGTCCTCTAAGTGTACTCGCACACATTCACACCTGCACAGATGATACTGGGCTAAAATAAGCATGCGATACACACACATAACATGCGCACTGCTATTTCACACTATACACACACACGTACTGACACTCGCTTTAGTTAACACACACTGTATGAAAAAGGTGGAGATGGATGGGAGGCATTTAGCCTACAACCTGTACGTTGAAGTGATTTATGATCGGCTACCTTCTCACTACAAACCACCTTTTTACTGTTCAGTCACACGCTGTTGTTCGTTTTTGCCAAGTCAGGTTTGTGAGAAGGAGAACGAGGGAGTGTGTGACTGCGAAAATGACTCTCTGCACTAATCGCTGAATTAGCAAAGATTAGCAAAAATAGGATCACATGACCTCCTGACATCCTTATTCTTGTTGGTGGTAAACTAAAGCAGAATTGCACAATTTGCTCTTGCTATGGTAATCATGAGAAAACAACATATAAACAATCACATCCAACGGCTCTTTGGAGTTAAAAAAAGAAACAAAGCCGATGCAACAGAACTAGAAATAGTGTTTTTAATTTCACACTTTCTTCTTTTTGGTGCCTACATTTCCCACAACTCCACTGCCAACAGTTCAGTGGCAGATTAGAGTTGATTTAAGCTCGTAGTGCCGAATGTAGCTTGCCTCAACAAAGATGAAGAGTGGCCTACAGAGGTCTTGTAAACTTTTTGGCATTTTCAAAATGTTTTGTTTATCAAACTTGTTCTCGAGATATCACTTGAGTCAACTCATCAAATTTCTCGCAGCTCCCTCTGGAGTCACAAAATGCTTCATAAAACTTGTATTTAAAGTTTTTCACTAGGGTTTGAGAAAAGTCTTCTACCTCTTAAGCAAAATACTACACAATACAATACACAGCTGACAGCTGGCTCTAGAGACCCATAGTTTTCACTGAACAGACATGCAGTTATTCAAAACTGTTCTGAATATTTGTTGTGTGTCTGTCTGTTGGCATTCGACTGCCTTTGTACGACATGAAACACAGACTGTTGCACTGTAAAGAGGAAGCTGTGGGGGTTTGCATATATCTGGAGCAGAAAAATACTGAAAATGACCAGCTGCCAAACTAAAGAAATGAAACAAGAAACTGCTTTTTTCCTGTGAAACATCTGTTCGGCGTCACTAAATTCAATCCAGACTGTGAAAGCCGCACTCTTGAGGTTTAGCAGCAGGTGATGCCGAGAGCTTGGCTGCAAGCTGCTCAGCTGAAGTCGCCGTAATCAGATCTAATAACAATTAGATAGGAGGACTGTAGGAGTGAAGAAGTAGTTTCTTGGAAACGTGGGCTACCCTTAACACACTAATGTGCTTACAGTTCAGCACTCACACATTGGACGAATGCAGTCTGCCACACGTGACTCAAGCTGCCTGGCCTCCAACAACTCATCATGACAGAGGCAAAGGAGTCAAATTTCGCTCAGTGTGAAAGTGTGTGTGCGCATGTGGTTGAGGACATGATCCCGTCCTCGGCTCCAAGAGCTCACTCAGCAACGCTCATCATGTATGACTAAAACAGTCTGGAGGTCAGCACAGATCAGACTGCTCGTCGATCCACATTCACATGTGTTGGGTAAGCATTATCTCAGTTGTTGTCATACTTCAGCAGAACGCTGTTCCCGTTTTTCCTGGGAAGAGATTCCCTGGAAGACTCCTGAGGGAACTCCAAAATGTACTTCACAAGCTCACATTGTCCATATCTGTTTCTTAGTACACTCATATGGCTGTTATGACTTTAATACCCCGCCTCCTGTTCGAATCTAGCACTGACCTCTGCTCACACATGCAGAGAAATGATACAGAAGGTCCGCAACCATTATTTTCTCAATTAATCAATCAATCACGTGTGTGAGTGTGTCTGACTAACTAACCTTATCAGTATGTTGCAGATGCACTGTAAGTTTTGATGGCACGATTAGATGAGTTAATGAATCTGGAGGGTTTTTCTTTATTTAAATGTTCATCTGTACTCTTCTTTTGTTGGCAATGTGGAGGTAGAGGAAGAGTGAATGTTGTTTTTCTCTTGTGGAGTAAGCAGGTGACACATACTAATGATTTAAGACCGTCAAGTTACCAATTTCCAATTAAAAGGATCAACAAAACAAAAACAAAACAAAAAAAAGTTCGATTGCGACGTGTTTAAGTGTTCTAACTTTGTCTGAAAAGCCTGGAATAAGAGCGGACAACACGGATTGTTTAAATAATATTTAGTCTGATTTCTCCGCTTTTATAGAGTACATGTTTTGGATTGGTTTTCTTTGCTTTAGGTAGTCTTAAGAAGTCTTTTGTAGTATAGTTTTGAAATGTATGTGCGACATTTGGGATCTGATCTTCTATTAAGCAAAGCTAAAAACTTTTTATCTATTAATTAATTTATATAAAAGTTCACAACAATTCACTAAATTCAAAGTGTGTAATGTGTGTAATGAAACCACAAAATAGTGGGGTGTATATAACTTTGGGGACACAAGTTTCAAGTCAAGATGAAAGGAAAAGGTAAAGATTTAGCTTTGTGCTAAACACAACAGCGGAACAACGAAATCCCTCGAGTCGGCGGTCTGCTCAAGATTAAATGAGGCAGTTTTTCTTAAAAGCCCCCACAGACCAATCTCTCCCTCTGTCTCTCACACACACACAAAAAAACATATATCTAGCTCCCCTCAGACTCATTAACAATTCTGTATGTAGACCTGGCTAATGACTTTCACCTGACTAATGACCGTTCAAATGCACACACACCTGAAGCCCTGTGTGTGTTAGGAAGTATCCTCCGCTCTAATTAGTTGTGATGAGCTCTACAGCTAGATAAGAAAGTGAGGAAGGAGGAGACGTCTGAGGAAAAACCTCAGTTTTCCAGTGAAACATGGAACTTTAGACCCAATGTAAACAGAGTCACATGTTAGCAGTTTGGTAGAGGGTGGGATGCAGGAAACGGCTGCCAACCAACAAGATCCAGCTGAAACTCTGCTGACCAATGACAGCGGAGTCTAAACTTGAAACTGACCAAAGAGGGAAGAGCTCACCCTTGTACACCGTAACCCTTTGCACGGCACAGACGGAGAGAGATTCGACATGTGACTCACACATGGACAGTGCTCTCTGAGGACCTTAAACAATTTGGAAGGGACGACCCTCAAAAACAGACAGTATGTTCCAAACACACATACACACGCCTGACTCTTAAAAAACAAGACACCGTGCCACGAGACAAACTGTTCTCTCTGTTCTTGCCCGTGACCATGAGGAGGGCATGAAAAATCTGCATTAGCATGGCAACAAAGTAAATAGTAACACAGATTTTTATCACACTGCTCACAGTTGGAGGGCTTAAATCAAGGATCCTCATTGTTTGAAGCCACTGCAAAGTTCCTTTTTGTTGTTTTTTTTGTAATTGGCAGAATGGACGTCAAACTGGGACGAGGTAGCACCTGCAGTGTTGGGACATTTTAAAAGCCCGTGGAGTGTGTGATCTTCTAAATTCTGCTGGTTTGTGTAGGTTGTTACCTCACATTACTCCATGTAAACTCACCTTTACCTTATTGATTTCCTTTAACGTATCGTTAAGATGATTAAGGTAATAGGTAAACATTTGGGAATATATGCTTTTGCACTTTCTTGTCAGGAGTTAAATGAAAAGATTGACATAGCCAGCAGTTGGTTAGCTTAGCTTAGCATATAGAGCGTAAACAAGAGGGAACAGCTAGTTCGGCTCTGCCCAAGGGTAGCAAAATCCGCCTACCAGCACTACTAATTAACATATATCTTGTTTTTTTAATCCTTACAAATAAACAGTGTCTGGACTTGGCCAGTCTGAACCAGTTGCTAGGCAACTAGCGAAGCCTCCAGGAAATTACTGGTCCCAGCCAATAAACGGTGCATAACTCCCCATAAACATGGCACGTTGTCGTCTCTAAAATTCAGGGTTTGTATGAATTAAACAAATATAGATACACAGTAGGCAGATTTTGTTACCTATAGTCCAAGCTAGGCTAGCTGTTACCCAGTTTCCAGTCGTCATGCTAAGCTAAGCTAAGTGGCTGCTGGCTGTAGCTTTAATATTAACCATTCAGACACGAGGTATCGATCGTCTCGTCTAACTCGAAGCAAGAAAGTCAATACATCTAATTCATCAAACTATTCCTTTAAGATCTGGTTCTTGCAAATGTAGCTGCACCTCAATAACTGAGAAATGTCTATAATACTTCAGACAATCAGTGTGATTTATTAGCCCACACCGTAAACCATTTTTTTCCGTTTATTCCTCAAACTGAAGGACCGTGACCTTAGATGACAGGTACAATAAGAGGAAGCGAAACTGGATGTCAGATCCACCTGAGCCTGGACGTCAATGCATAACACTGGCACAAAGAGAGGATGTGCTGAGGACTCAGAGTCACAAAATCTCAAAGCATTGTTCACTGTTTATTGTTATTTCCCTTGTTATGTTGTGTGGTGGTTGAAGTGTGTGTTTACCAAATATTCCACAGCTTGAGTTTTTTTGGCTAACATTCCCCTCTGAGTGTACAGTATGTGTTTGAGGTGCACGTTTACAGTACATGTTGTCTCAGAAAAACAAAGAGGTCTATTCATTCTCTGGTAAAACTTTTAAAAAGAACAGGATAACATGATCAGACTGTAAGTGTTTTTTTTGGCTATCTACCTCTCTGCAGGATCTCCACTCTCCTGAAAATCTCATTTTCATTAGTTGCATTAGCACAAACTCTCAATTGAAACTGACTCACCTGACAGCTAATGCCATCTAAAACTCCTCAAAGTCTTAATTACCTAGATTTAATTAAACAATCTGTAAAAAAAAAAAAAACAAACACTCAATTTAACTTTAACAACTCGGAAAGTTTGGCACTTTTAAACTCTACTGTTTGTTTTAGAGGCTACATTATGATATTTTCACTGTAATGGTCTGTTTGAAACTATTCTGAGCACCAAATTCTCATAACAAATATTTCATACTCAAGTATTAGGGCTGGATTGTTGGCAGGTAATCAGCTATTGTTTCAAAAATTCTTTTCTGCGACTGTGGGGTGTGATCAGGAACACACACAAATACCAGAACCTCATGGGGACAAGTTCAAAAAGGTCTGGAAAACAGGAAACTGTTTGAAAAAATGTGACGAAAATGATGAAAAATTAGAAATTAGTTGTGTTTTTCAACAAAAAATGCATTCTTGAAAAACTAAATAATCCCTGTAGTCATCAGTTAAGACATAAAATATAGGTCAATCTGCCAGATTCAGAGACACAGATGCTGCGAATCTGATGGCAAACAGGATGTGTGATGCCAACCTCAGAGCTATACCAAACACTCACAGCAACACATTTCGAGACGCACAGTAGCACCTACTGTAAACGCTCAGAAATTCAAAGGGCGGCCTACGGCGTGTTACAGACAGCCTGCACTCGCTGCTCGGTGTGAGGGGGCCCCTTGCGTCCTCTCAGGTATCGGTGTTGTGTTTCAGCAGGTAAAAAGGCCGCACACAAAACACACGCAGGCCGACAATATACACACGAACACTATTGTGTTTCAGCTCAACGGCTCTATGCTGATTGCCTTTCACACTGAACAACAGACCGGCTGCTTTGTCTGTATACACACACACACACACACACACACACACACACACACACACACACACGAGTCTAAATGGGAATACAAGTGATGCCACTGATGGGGAGTGTGCCACATTTGTTTGATCAGTTTGATAGGTTGCCGAATCACACTGATTTTTTTGGTGAATGCGCTTCCTTTCCTTCCAGGAAGGCGTCTGAATAGAGACATAACAGGCATATTTTTAGAGGCTGTGATTCTCGCACACATTCAATATCCACATCACTTTAGACTCAGAGTGGAACATCAGGCAAAGCTGAGCCAACCCCCGATCATAATGCACTGTTAATTACTATCGCACAGGATGACTCATCACGGAGTCTGAAAAGCCTTGAAGGTGGCGAGGGTGTCGATAATAAGTGGAGGGTGAAAACCTTGAGAGAACAAAGTTCCGAGAACCCGCTGGTAAAACCCAAGAAACTGATTACACACTCCTTTCTGCCCCTGAGCAAGGCACTAAACATCCATCTGCTCTGGTTATGATGCTTGGTTACTGTAGCTTGTTTGCATTTCCGCGCTGCTCACAGAAAGTTTCATAATGTGTCACTGTTTTACATACTTGTATTTATTAATGAACACCAACACACACAGGGAAACTCTCACATGTTGTCCCAAAACATTTAAATCTAATTCTGTTGAGGTGAAATTATCATCTACTATTGAACTAATTTAATTAACTCCAGTGTTTAATCTACTTTTTTGATCTGTGGTAACTGGTGCTAAGACGTCACAACAGACAGTGACTGAGTGATTAAACCACAATATTAATTACTGTTATGAACATGGGTGGGTGTGTGTGTGTGTGTGTGGTGAATGACTCACATCTACATTGGTTTGTGTGTATGTGTGTGTGTATCTTTGCAAACATAGTGTAAAAGCATATAGTTTATGTTATTATACAGACAGACTTTACTGCTCAGCATCAGTTGCACCTTTTTAATTATTAATTTGAGGCCGTGTGTTTTTGGTGGATAGTTTTACTGTGTGACCGGTCGACCCATACCACGCCACATGGCTCTGAACCAACCAGATGTCAGCATTTCCATGTGTGTTTGTGTGTGTCGGATACTCACCCCATTGTGTGAGGGGCACTCTGAGGTGCTGAGGTGACTGGTTGAAGGACCTGAGGTGGGCGTGTGTCCTTTCTCCCGGGGACTCATGGGATCTGTAGGCGTGCTATCTGTCGTGTGTTCGACGAGGTTTGAAGTTCTGTGTCGCAGCACGAAGGCCGGGCCTTCGGCCCCGCTCGTCTCCCCTCCGTCCAGCTTGAAATGCTGGACCGACCTCCACAGACAGAAGACTTGATGGATTGATGGAGTTGACCAGATCCGGATGAGACCAAACCTGGTCGGACCAAACAGGAATAGGTTGAAGAGGTTGAAGAGGACAAAAGCAGATGGGACAGGATGACAGTATGAGATAGATGACCAACCTGGACTAAACTGAGGAGACTGAAGTCTTTGGCCTGGATTATATCTTCAGTCAGGACTTGATGGGACGAAGCTGGAGAGAGACAGAAAGAGAGAACGAGAGGGAGGAAGAAAGAGAAGAAAAGATGGAGAAAAAAGTTAGTCCATGATTTTGTTTGTCCTCAAATGTAAAATTACAGTCATAAAATCCAAACAAAACAAAATCAAAACAAAACAGGACACCATCACAGTTAAAACACCACATCCTTATTCAGTACAACAACCAATAAAAAGGTTGAACGTTACTTAAAATCTGAGCAATTAAACACAGTATATAAATCACAGCCGAAGCATTAGGAAGTCTTCTGTTTGAGCCTGACTGCCCAGACTAAATATATGACAGTGGAGACATTATCTGGTAGTTAAAAGGCCACAAGTTCAATCTCCGCACAAGACAAACTATCCTACACTGTACTTCAGTTCATTCACTTAAAGCAGTCTGAATTAAGAGACAAAGATGATATTGGTTGTTGCTTTATCTCTATCAATTCAAAAAGTGGATCCGTGGTATCAAGGTCTTAAAATACTGGATCTACTATCACCGGCAGCCGGTTAGGAGCTGCCAACTTGCTGTCATGGAGAGTTGCTTAGCGACGCGAGGTGTCAAGGACAGGAACAAGAGATGCACACAGGAAGTAGATGTGTTCCCTGTTGAGAACTTACAATGGCTGTCTTCTTCATCTGTCTCTAAACATTTCACCGTTTCTCTACACAGTTTTTTTTCTTCTGCTTCATGGGGAAATATGAAACCGTATCACTTCATTTTAAAATACCTGTTTGACAAACTGTTAAAGTGAAGAGCAAGGTGGGAAATTTCCACCAAAACCAAATCATGTCAAAATCCAGCAATTGCTGCTACGTTAGTCGAAGCCACTTCTGCACCTGTCATGACTGGGAGGTCATACTCAGCCCTGATACCACCTTGACAGCTACACCTGCTAAAATGTCAAATATGTTCTGGTGTAACCTGAAAAAAGCCTGATCCAGGACCTGTTATTGAATGTTTGCAACACTACAGCTACAATGATATAAACTCAGACATAAAAGTTTTTTGAACATTGGAAGAAATTGTCATGACTGCAACTAGTGCTGGGCGACTGGACGAATATATCAGCTATATATTGGTTGTTTTATTGGGCTATTTTTTGCACTTTAATTTGTTAATTAAATGGTCTGCCTCCAAATGAGAGGAAATGCAATGTTAAGCCAGAATATTTTCACATCTAACTCTGTGAATTAAGGGTTTATTTTCACCAAACCTGAGTTGGTGACTGTTGGAACAGTGGAAAGTGGTGTTTGATTGTACTTTTCTGTTTAGTAAGGAAAATATGTTCAAGAATATTTCCTCTCTTGATATTTTGTTTACTTATTGGAACACACACATACCTGTGCGAATGTGTTGGCAACTGTCGGTTGCTGTGCTGTTAAAATTGGGATATTTTAACCTAATGTAACAGAGTGAAAGTGTGCTTACTAAATACGTGAGGACCTTAACCACGACCTAACCTTGGAGCAAACACGACCAGTAAAAACAGACCTCCTAAAATCGTCCTTGGTTTGGAAGATTTACTTTTCTATCCTTGTGCAGACATTCAGCCTTCATGAGGATAAATATGCTCGTGTGTATCTGACCTAGACCCATTCATATTTGCATGTTTTTAACACAGCTTGTTTCCAAACACTCACATGACCAAGGCGTTAATGTTGCATAAATGATAAGAAGTGCAGCTGCACATTCATATCAGCATGTCTTACACTGCTGAGATTAGTTTTCTCTCTGCTGTGTGTCTCACACACACACACACACACACACACACACACACACACACACACACACACAACACACACACACACACACACACACACACACACACACAGACACACACACACACACACACACAAACACACACACAGCACTCCAGAGGGGCCAAGTCAATGTGAATATGCCCCCGAGCACACCACTTCATTTAAACCATCTCCCTGTGCTACCACAAACACACATTAGAGGATTACACACTCAAGGGGAAAAAACATCACGAAGGCATGCACATACACACCTGAGCATGCACTTGTAAACACACACACACACACACACACACACACACACACTGACTACTAAAGACATTTGTAAGAGGCTGATGTCAGTGATGCTTTTGCAGGTACTCTACTCAGACATCAACAGGATCAAACTAAATAGCAGAGTTCAGAGAGGTGAAGGCAAGTTAGCTATTTCACATTACTGCTGCTCAGCACCCGACTGTGTGTGTACGTACATAAATTATCATTTTGAAATTTGTTTTATTCATCCAAATAGACTTTATATATACTATATATTTGATTTAAAAAAGTACCATGTTAGTAGTGTAAGGCCAAAACAGAGAGGATACAGACAGAAGTGTGAACATGGCATTAACTCTGCAGGACATCGTATATAATTAACACACACACAATTACTGTATAAAGACAATGTATAAGAGTCAAACTAATTATAATCTCTATAACTACTCTATAATAAGTCATTTTAAATGACCCTACGAACCAAAGCGGCCCTTCAAGTATAGTATAATTAGATTAGATTAGGAAACACGTTCCACTTTGAGGCTAGTTACTACTATATTATAACAATATCATATTCTAACAAATATTATAAACAACCTTGTACAGTGTATAGAAGATTCAAACATATTTTCCATATTCTATTTCAGAATATTTCAATCTATTTTTAGTATATTCTCGTATTGTATTTTAGTATATTTTGTATTTTATATTTTTTTATAGTATTGTATTGTACTTCTTAGCTTATTTCCATCTGTTACACACTATTAATGCTAAGCTGACAGCTTCCTCTTGTCCAACACATTTCATTGTATTGTTGACCCTGTCTTAACCTGCATATGATAAATAAAACGTTCTGACATTGAGGACATTGGTTATTTACTGATTCAGTTACTCTACATATTCCCATGAGCTACAACTGCTTACCTAGTGAAATCTGTTTATCAGGTAGAATAAAATGTCTGGAGACACTTCTGTTCACCTTATCATTAATTACACACTGCAGCTACAACAACAGGAGCAGCTTTCTACAGATGAAAAACACATATGTGGTTTTTCCAGTGTATGATCGTTATTACAGAGAAGTAGCATCAAACCACAACTGTTGGTGAGAAGAGAAGAGACGAGCAAACAGACAAAGAGTAAAAAAAAAAAGAAAAGACGACACAAAAGAGATGGTCAGAGAAAATCATTAGAGGAGCCATACAGAGGGGTTTATGGCCCAATGACATCGACCAACAGACAGTAACGCTATTCCATGCTGCAAAGATGAGAGAGAAGACGGTTTGAGCTGTGCTGAAATGACTGGCCTGTGGGCAGGTCCCCTAATCGAAATAAAAACACTTCTACACTCTGAGATTGCCCAATCAATCTCTCCGCTTTTCCTCCCTCCTCTTTCTCCCCACTTGACGATTTTTTGAAAATTACACTGACGCTCTTTCTGAGTAACTGCGCCCTCATTTTCTGTCATGATGAAAAGTGAGATTTCATGCCGGGTCTTCATTAGCCTGGGAATAAGAGGAATAAACTACTTTTTTTTTTTCATTTCCAGCTGTAGTCGATTCCCAAGATAACAGTCTTGTGGCCTGATTGTCACACAAGAACAAACAGCTCTCCTGACAACTGAAATAGCTGAGAAGTTTTGTTCTGTGTGGGTCTGATAAGAGTCTGGAAGCAGTGGAAGAAGACAGGAAAAAAAAAAAAAGACATTAAAGAGATTTGTGTGTGTGTGACCATCTTAATCTTATGTACATCTGTGTCTGTGCACCCACACATAGAGAGAGTATGGTCAGTTTCCTTATTATTGTTTACCTTTGCGTACACAGAAACCAGAAACAACCTCAACAACAACAACACTATTCTGGAGATTTGACTTATCGCTCTTTTTCATATTATATAAACAAGGGTGAGTCAAAAACAAAGCACACTCACTCACTGGAGCTGCCAAAGAGCCAACTGGACAACCACAGAACAGACAGAACAGAACAGACTGACCCCATATTGAGATAAAAACACTAACTATGATGGAACATGGAGGAAAAAAAACGTTTCACACATCCACACAGAATGGGGCTTCCCAGGGCCCGAGCCAACTTCAAATGTATACACTCCAGCTCCGAGAGAACAGCTGACACATTATGTCTGTAGACAACAGGATGTAAAATGACTCATCTAGTTGTTTTTCGTGCCGGGTAACTGCATGATCACAATTTTCTTGGCTCATAAAAGCCTTGTGAATGTCGTATACGCCCATATTTTTCCTCCCCTGTATGAGGTTCAATTGTTTTCTACAATCAGGCTCCATGAAACAAACCGATCATGCAGACAAGTTTACCATCTGCAACAAAACGTCAAACTATCTCTCTGAGAAAGCACCACAGGAGGTAAAACTGGTGGTGCAGCAGCCTGAAGGAACCAGACTCTTTGATTTGCCGGGTAAACATGGGTCAAGAAAGAGATTAACCAATACTCTCACCTCGGCCAGAGTCTCTACTGGGGTACACTTCCCTTTCTTGGACTCATGAAACCACCTCAGCTTGTCAACCATAACAAGGTTGTGCACTGTCAGCTATACAGAAATAGTCTTTTGGTTCCTCTTTTAATTTTTAATATTTTATTCTTGACATTTTGAACCAGCTCTGAGGCTTAAACAGAAATGCCATACATAATAATAAATGCCAAACATAATCGCTCTTTAACTATGGACGCTATTGAGCTTTTAAAATGGATGTTATTGATTTGACCCAGAGGTCAATACAAGCATTACTGTGAGTGTGTGCATCCACTACAGCTGATAAGACAGCATGTGTCCTGCAGGCTGTGATGGCATGTTGTGAGTCTGCAATTTTAAAACCGCAGCGATTTTGTCACGACACAAGGGACAACATTGATCTGTAAACATGAGTATCAATGATGTGACCCTTGATCTCATATAAAGTCTTCATGGTGTAAGTTGTGGATGGATATTTGTGTTCTGCTTCACTGGAAACATTCTTCAGCTCTGACATTGTACTTTGCAGCGTGTTTTTTTGTTTACAGTCATACAGTACATCTTATCTGCACTGTGCATGTTGCTGCATGTTCTTCATCTGATGTACTGAACCTAAAGCCAGGCTAACTTTAAATAGCTGAACAGTAGATGGAAGGTTGCTTGGGTTCATTACAGTCTCATACCGCTGCTGCTGTTATCCAGACCAAACTCCCAGGGGACAAATATATTTTTCTTGCATTCCTTTTAAATAAAAGACTTAAAAAGGGAATAGGTTGACATATTTAGAAACACGATTATTTTCTTTCTTGCTGAGGGTTGGATGAGAAGTTTGATACCACTCTTACATATATATGCCTTGTAAAAATGAAGCCACAGCCAGTTAGCTTAGTATAGCATAAAGACTTTAGAGGCAGATTTTGCAACATTCAGACAGAACCAGGGCTTGCTGTTTCCCCGTTTCCAGTCTTTATGCTAAGCTAAGCTAACCAACAACTGGCTGTAGCTTCATATTTACCAGATTAGTGGTGAGAGTGGTGTCAATATTCTCATCTATGTCTCGGCAATTTCATGGCCAATGTAAGCCATCTACACACTGAGTGTACCAGTCAGGAATATAAAAAATGTGAGCTGGTATAAATGATGTGTAATTACACTGACCATCTTTAATCATCTTTCATCCACTCACTGGTCATCCCTCTCTTGGTCCAGAGCAATACGCTATAACACGACAACTATAAGATGGATGATTATGATGGTTATTACAGTTGGTAAAGGCATTCATCATCCACAGAGAGATGACCTATCTGGCTTTTATCTAGCAACACCATTGATTTCACTCAAATTTCTTGGCTGCACTTAGAGATTAATGCTAACTCCAAACAGGTTAGGTTAGCATGCAAACATACCACACAGGCATTGTCACCATCCTTCTCTTTGTCTCGCTCTCGCTTCCTCTGTCTCTTTCTCTATAACACACCACACACGCATATACACACACAAGCAGAAGACAGCTGACTGCACTCTAAAGTAGTCATTGTCACTGTAGAGCCGTGAAGAGGTGGCTCCAATGAAATCAATCCTGGCAACCTGACAGACAAACCCAACAGGAACTCAGGTGAAAAGAGAAAAAACAAACACACAGACTGACTGAAGGGAAGAAAGAAAATAACATCTGAAAACCCGAAAAGAAATGTCTATGGGAATTGATTTGTTCTCTAGTTTTTTCTCCTCAAGGGAAAGAGTGAGTGGTGAAGCTGGGCAGCAGCTGTAAAAAAAGTAGAAGTGGAATGAAAAAAAAGCAGAAGTATCCACTTCTGGGTCTTTAACTGTGGATTGGGGACCCACTTTAGGTTAAGGGCCCATCTGTCATGGTCGTGACTGTACTATAAAATCCCAAATACATCACTTTGTGTGTAAATTATGTCTAATAGGGGAGGGGGACTTTGACAGGTGACCTAAATGATGGTGAATGCTGCCTGAATATGAAACAAACACACTCGGGCATGGAGCCAGGGGAGAGAAAATGTGTTTTATGAGGAACTTCACTGCACATGATAGCAGCGGACTGAAGTGGGTGAAAGTGTAACTCCTGCTAACTAAAAGGAGAAAGAGAGAGAGAGAGTGATAGAGATAGAGAGAGAGAGAGAGAGAGAGATGTTAAAGGAGGACAGAAGATATGACTCACAAAACCTGCTTTGCAACATCATCTGGCTGTGTGACACGCAACTTTGAGTTTGTGGGTATTTGTGCAATGACACATGAAGTCGTAGGTCATAGACTGTAAGAAGGAAAGCAGCGTTTTCCTTGACAAATCTAGGGGAAAGGTCAAACAGTACAGAACAGTAAAAGCACTGTGTAACTGGTCCATAAAGTAAAATCAGACAATGACCAGCTGAGGAAATGAGTCATATTTTACAAACATCTATGATTTACTGGAGGATTTTAGCATTATTTCATGCTCTTAATCAGCTTAATCAGGAGCCTTCTTTTATACAAGCTAGAGATTTGTATTAATTTCTTTGCAAAAGTAAAAGTTTCCTCTGTTTTTTGCCTGATATTTTCCTCCTGCGACGACCGCTGAGTGTTTCACCGAAATCTCTGTATTAAGTACCTATTAGCTAGCAGCTCTTGGATGCTAAGAGGACTCTTAATTAGAGCTTTATTTCACACAGGTGAGCTGGAAAGGCTGACAAGTTAAAACCATAACTTTAAGTCACATAAACACCATTGGCTGGAACAGGAAACTCATTAGAGAGGCTTAGCATATAAAGTCAAACCTCATTCCTCTTACATTTCCTGTTTCTAAGCTATTTACTGCACGTTACAATGCTAAAATAAACACTTCTGACATACAGTATAGGACGTTTACACAGCTCCACAGTAATGTTACAGTATCCCTGTTCTACTTCTTTGCGTATAGGCTTCTAGTTCTGGTGTAGTGGCTGGCAAGCACCATGCCTTTTCCCCCACAATGTGTGCTCACTGTCTGAGTCACTTCGTCAGATATGGCCTGTGGCCTGTCACCTGCTATGTCATTACTCGCTCTTTGACACAAAAAAACAGACACACACACACACACACACACACACACACACACACACACACACACACACACACACACACACACAAAGATAGAGAAAAAGATAGTCACAAAACAAACACTGCTAGATCTCTCCTTCTGTCACACACACACACATTTGTACTATATATGGTGGACATTATAATCAGAATAATTATAATGATAATACAAGTTGATATGGTGAACATGTTTCTGTTGCTTATTTACACATCCAGCAGTTACCGAGCAACATTAGCATTTATTTAGAGTCGTGTTTCTGGATACCTGATCAATCCAAGTCCAACATTTACTCTCTTTTAGCTCCATTTTTGGTCTCCACCAACTCGTAGGGCAAATATCTGCCTGCTAGCTGCTAAATGCTTGCCGCTAACTGTGTCTGCCTTCTGTTTGGTGCTGAGCAGGTAAAGTACAGTGAGTTTTTAAGAGCATTTCTCAAAACAGCTGCATGCTACAGCTGAAATAAGCCTATAGAAGTGAACCAGAACATTGAGGTTGCGGTCTGTAATATATAAATATAAAGCTCCATAAAGAGCTGCAGATTCAGGTGATAATTCTCTGTACAGTAGTGTCATCATTATAAGCAACACTTTTCACATTGACACTTCATTTTTCTCACATCATAAAAATATAAAATATAGCCACTTTAAAGTCAAATTTAAATCAGTCTTTGTATTTTCTAATGACCTTTCAGCAGGTAAGATATTTGACTGATGTGCTACATTTAACAAGAAAGAAGAAAACCTACTTGGCCATGACTTTCTCTGACCTCAGACCTGTTTTTACAGGTTAGGCAGACGCCCATAACAGTCAGCCGGAGACACGGGATGTTTAAACAGGTTACACGGGTCTGCCCGTTTGAAAACAGTCCAAACAGGTTTACAGATCTCTATCTTCTGTTTACTCATCAAAAGTTTCAATTTTAACCATCAGTGAGGTAAATGGTGGATCACTGGTGACTTGCTGTGTTTTATGGTGACTTACTCAATGTACTACAGACCACAGCTATATGCAGCAACGCTTATAAAAAAGAGCCTGCACAAATCTCCTTCATTATTGTATGAGGACATTTTGTCTTTTCTTCCACTCGTTCAATATAATGACGTCACTTTGTAATTTCAAGAAGCCACGTTGCCACGACTTGAAGAACCGGTACGAGCACTTCGACCTTCGACAGGGAGCAGAATCTTTTTTCTTCTTAACATCGGTCCAAAAGCCATGAACACATCACATAAGATAACAACTTTACAACATGTTTTCGCACATTGGCCATTAAGCGACACGCTAAAGTCGACTCACTCCTGACCTGCTGTCATGTACGTCCCTCCTTTCATTATTTGCTAAGTCAAACACAAAGATATACACCTTGAAAAGTCAGGGTGGGTGTGGGATGGTGATGAGTGTTGGTTGAAGGCTCTTTTATTTAAATTGTCAATACCTTGAGCCCTGATCTTGCTTACTCGGGGAGAAAAACAAGTAGTATTGACGTCAATAACTCACTCCTATTTTTTTTTTCTTATTTTTGTCCCAGTTGCTTTGCCCCTAAAAAGCAATTAAACCTGTACATTATCAGCCTCTATACGAAAATGACCTCAAAACCTTTTTACCTCATGGAAAGAGAAGAATTAGAACGATGAGTTTAATTCAGTACTGAATGCTCAGTATCAAATTTAGAACATTAATCAATGACAGTAAATGAAAAAGAAGACCTTCTGGCTGGTTACGGTTTCCTATCCATCAGCTATTGAACATCAAACTCTTCATTCAGGGGTGCAGTTTACTTTACTCTGCTTTATGCTGTGTGTGTTCCTGTAGCAGGGAGCTGGTGAATAGGCCTCCCTTTGTATTTAGGACAGCTTTACAATGATGTAAACCTGCTGTCAGAGAACACATGACTGCTTTTACTGTTCACTGGGACTATGTGGTAGCACTGAGACTTGCACTTAAACATAACCACACACAAACACGCCGACCCTACCATGATATTAGTGAGAACACACCTTTGATTCTCTGTCTCCGTGCAGCTACACCTCAAAGCTAGCGAGTGCAAATAATTGTGTAATAAAAGCTTGCAGCTTCATGTGGGTGGGGTTTGCTTAATGACAAAATTGATGACAGAGACGTCAGACTATTTGCAAGCTAGTTTTGCATGTTTTCTGTGTCAAAACACTTTCCTAGTTGCCTTTTAACCAGCATTAACCAACTGACAGTACAAATGAATTAATAATATAAAGAAAATTATTATTATTACACGTTATATCAAGGTTTTCTGTGTACATGTGTGTGCCCTGGTGACCACCCAGTCCTGGTACAGCAGTGAGTTACCGATGCGGCTGCCAACAGTCTTATGATGGACAGATAAACAAAGAGAACCAGTGTGAAGTGAACCACACACCCTTGTTCTCTCATTCACAGCATACACAAACAGGCAGCCATGCAGCACAGTTACTACCAAGCAAACAACACATGCGCCTGACAGACACGGTGGAAGGTAGAAATATTTTAGCATGATATTTAGATTTATTTAGCAAATATTTAATCCATAGTCCATAGGTATGAAACAGAAACCCACAACACGCTGTCCCTAAGACATTTCTAATTTCATCAGGAGACAAGAGAAAAATACAATGACTGATTACACACACTCAACGTATAAGCGACATTCAGGTGCCCTTCGATAGAGGCGATGGACCAATTCATCATAGTCAACCGCTTGGTTTGATGTGAAATAAACGCAGGCAAACACATGACCTGTGTAATAGTCTGTCACACACATTTTAAACACACTTCTTGACTCTAACTAAACATTTAACATCTATACCTCCCAACATGTGTTAGCCCCTTTTTTAAGCTCTACTGCATACGTCTCCATTTACTCCTTCACGCTAGGGAGAGAGGGTGACATGAAGGCAATGATACTAAATTTTATACACTGGACCTTTGAGAGGTGGCTTACCTAAAATAAGAGGTATTATTTGAAAATATCATCCAACCATGGATCCATGTGCAAAGGCAGAACAATCTATTGTTATCTATTCTATCTTTTTTTTTTTTTTATATAAAGTTATCAACTCAACTCACAACTCTTCGCAGTTTGTGGGTGGTGAAGTCTGAAAAATCAATCTGATGCTGAGTTAACTAAAAGAGAGAATCCCTGAACATACCAAACTGTCCTGAAAACTGTGTAAACATTCCTGGACCCCCACTACACAATGCCAAGGCTAACATGTAAACCAGCTAAATGCTGCCCAAATTACCACCCAACGACCATCTGAAAAACGGGGCAGACACAAAGCCACAACAAGGTCAGTGCGCTGTTGGCCCTGCTGGTGAAAACAGTACAACCAAATGCAGTGGTTTTTAAGTACTGGGTGGTAATCCAAAGGTGGGTCACGGGAAGATAAAAATAGGGTCTCTTAATGTTCTGATGAAAAGGCAACCTAAAGCTACTAACTATATTAAGATACCAGCGTCTTCTCACTGCAACATGAGACAGGCACTGCAGAATATTTAGGCTGAAACTCGTTTTATTCAGATTCAAATCGCCTAAACGCAAGTTTCTCTCATCTTTTTTGTCTTGGTGGGAAATTGGGTTGGTGCTTCTAATAAAGACAGATTGACTGAGGTTATCTCAGATATTTATTTAAACTATTTTTACTTCCTTTGCTCCTGTGTTTTACTCACAAGAGTTCTTCTTGCTGGGTAAAGCAGGACATCCTGTACGCCCTTGTGCTTTGGATAAACTTAATATAAATTTATTCACATATACACACCCATGTGTCCATCGACTAATGAATTTGCTAACACGGACATATTTACAAACCAGCATGCATGTAAAAAAAGCTGCTAGAGCTAGCATGCATACACAGACACAAACATATTCTTTCCGTTAAGGTTGTATATAGTCAGCGTTCAGGGTGCATGATGCTTCTTGTGCCCATGGACAAAGTAATTAACGCGGGACAAGCTTATTTAGCAGGGCGTATTTCGAATGTTGTTATGTGTGCGTGCATGTTCACTTAGGCAACAACATAACGACATAATCCATTTAAGAAAAAGGGCGTGTTTTGTTCGTTTTTGTTTTGTACACCACACACGCACACAGTCTTGTTTTGAGAGTTACGAGGGAAGGAAAGAAAACACAGACGGAGACCAGAAGAAGAGAGAGAGGCAGCTACTCTGTCTTATGATCAATCAATTTTGCACTGACAGTTCTCCACTATTCTTAGAAGCTATGTTTAGCTGCTCTCCTGCCTGGCACTGTCAAAGAATGACTTCAAATTATACATTAAAATCTCTAGAGAGTTGTACTTCCAGTAAAAAAAAATATGACGTATTCCTCAATAGCAATGTCTTGCAGGGTGAAACTTGGTGCACACATCAGCTCAAAGAAGTTCTGAACTCATTCTTTGTATAACTGCAAATCAATCTTCCAGCAGGAAATTACAGCAAATTTTCTGGTTACATGATCTTCAGATAAATGAA
Source organism: Sciaenops ocellatus (assembly GCA_033000465.1). Lineage (NCBI taxonomy): Eukaryota > Metazoa > Chordata > Actinopteri > Sciaenidae > Sciaenops > Sciaenops ocellatus. The sequence goes on from CP136889.1 coordinate 11,920,954, forward strand.
TGTGGTAAGCTTACTCTGTGAAGTTCATTTCCCTATAGAACACAGTGGCTGTGCATAAAACTAATGCACATATCTGCTTTGCATCTGTATGTGGCTTTGACATATAAGTTCACTGACACGCACAAGTGCAACTTGAGAAAAACTTGAGAATAACAGCGGGTTTGTGTAATTATAATTACAGATCACAGTTTTAAGTTTCTTTCCGGCGCTGTTGAGTTGCAAACTTGCACTTGGAAATAATGAAACTGTAAAGTCCCAAAGGGTCAAACTGCACAAGAAGGCGCTGATTAAAAATGCAAAATGGGCTGCAACACAAACTAAGTCGCTGCTCCATGAAATATCCATGGGCTAATCTCAAGCTAGGGGATGATGGGGTGTGTGTGCGTGTGTCTGTGTGTACATATAAAGTTTGGGTTCAAGACAAATAGACTATCAGCTGCCCAGGCCATAAAATATTTATGAGATGACCTCATGCTTCCACACAGTCAGAAGAACACTGAAATGGGATGGGCACACATGCAGCACTGTGTGCACTAAAAAATATTTAACACAAGAGATTTTGACGAAAGCTTATGAGTTTCCTCAATATTGCCAGTCGATGATATCTGATGGCCCTTTCTGCAGAAAGCATCATTTTTATTGGTAAAAGAGTGAATATTAGCTGGTTAATAATGGCCAAAATATCAGCCTCTTCTCAGAGCATCTCAAAAAAATTACTATGGCTTACTGTGTGAGTCCCCACAGACTTATATGAAGCAGACAGACTGGGCTCAGATCAAGGCTTCAAGTGTTTGAGGTTCAACAACAGGAAATTAACTTACACTAGCTTATATCGAAACATATTTTCTTTATGAAATAATCACTGCATGGTCAGATAGCAGTGTTGTCTTGGTACAAATAGTCATAACATAGCTACCAAAAAATGTGTTAAGACACCAGCCAAGCTGAGCCAAAGCAGGACTGTCAGGTGATAAAAATAAATTAGCAGCTACCTGCATCTTGTTACTAATGAGTTATTAAATTTCTTGACCCATTCACACACAAAGGCTAATGCACTGAAGTGCGCAAAAAATAGCCGCATATTGAGCCCCACTAAGCAGTATAGTAAACAGTCCAGAGGAGTCAACATAACACTGGCGAGCAAGCAAAGACAAAGAAACCCAAAACTCCAGGCAGACTCCCCTCTTGTTGACAAGCGACAATTCGTATATACTTCCAACACAAGCCCCACGCAACAAAGAAGCGTGTTATTTTATTTGCTTGACCTCAAGCTGCTGCAGAAATGCTTCACCTTATATGTGCCCCGAGCTATGTTGTCAAAGGTAAAATGAGAAGCTGATCGCAGCCTATCGACAGACTCTGGTGATGGTTTGTTTACACCGAGCTAGCGAGCTGGCTAGTCCGCTAACAACAGCTGCTAAACCCGAAAGAAGCCAGATAACTCTTTAACAGGGCTTTGACAGCTCAACATGTCCACCGATCTGCCTTTTAACATGCCAAATACTGCCTTCGTGTGAGTGATAATGTCTCCTATAGAGAGAGAGAGGCTGTGCTTTCTTGCTGGCTAGCAGATTATGCCTCTCTCCCTCTCTCCCTCTCTCTCTCTCTCTGTTGTTTTGACAGCCAGAATTAGCTGGATAGCAAAGCTGCTAGCTGGCAGGTTACATAGAGAGAGGCGCTAACGTTACGCTAGGAAAAGTCCAGGCTGAATTCAACAGTCTGAAACAAGACAGAACAACAATAATAACAACAAACAGTAGCCAGTGTCAGTTGTGTTACTCACCGGGTCCTAGTGTCTAAAGAGGAATCCGTCCTCCGGGGTGGTGTGACACAGTTAACACAGAGTTGTAGTCGCTGCTTTGCTGCTCTCCACTCTGAACCGCTTTCTGACTGTCGCTAGTCCAGACTGGACTCAGCAGCGACGTCGGAGGGAGGCAATCACCGCGTGACGCCGCTCGCATGACGGCGGGCAGCCAATCAGATGGCTCAATGACGAAAAAACAAGCACGGTGACGACCAGGAACAGGAAGAGTGCTATTGAGCAACGTTGTTGTAGTTTTTTAACAACTTTAGCTAAAGTGTATAAATTGAGCAACTTTGAGCCGAAACAAATATATTTGACATGTTGTGAAATATAATGTGAGTTGTGCCATTCTGTATTTAATATAATAATATATGTATGTACATGTGGACAGCAGTGTTTGAGTTAGAAACTCGTTTGGCAAGCAGCTGCCATGTGGAGATTTTTTTTTTTTACCAGCCTAGAGTATTTGATATGCTTTAATTCTAAAACCAAAGAAACATTAAATATTCAAAACAAATGACACATAGCTATTTAGGTTGAAAACTAACAAGTAGTTTTCCTCATCGATTTATTTATCAAGTACCTTATTTTTGTGATTCAAAATAAAATAAAACCCAGAGAAAATGTAATAATAAGTGAAATAAAATTAGCAAACATTTGGCATTTTTACTTGACGTACGATTAATTGCCTTTCAAACTTGTTTATAGGCTAAGAAGAAGTTATTCTGTATTCGGTCATATATCCTGAACACGCTATGAGCGAAGTGTTGTAGAGTTTGAATAAAACAGGTTCAGGTAGTTTGACAGTTCAACTCCACCCCCATTTCTGAGATGAAACAAAGATGACTTCATACTGAGAATCACGCCACCACTGGTTCACCTGCCCTCGCTGCTCCCATGAACTGGGATGAACATATCCATGGGTGTACCCTGCAAGAACACACACACACACACGCGTTCACACGCCCCGCTGCGCTGCAATTATGGTTGACTCTGATTGTATGATTGTTCAAATGGATTATTGTGATGCAAGCCTCTGGCAGCCGGATGAGTTGCTACACTCAGAGCACAGTTCAGTGCAGTTTCACTGGTCGGGTTCATCAGGTCCACAATCTCGCCACTTAACAAGTTCAGCAGCTTTTCAACAGATATCTGTTTGTTTTCTGGGGAAGAGAAGAAATCAGAAATACCATTTAGAGGAGGTGACTAAAAACCTTGCTGCCATTGCTGTGCTAATGCAAATCACTATCTCTTCTGTATGTGATGTTACCTCAGCAGTTTGACCTAATTATTGTTGTGTGCTCCTTGGGCAATAAGTCTAATCTTATCACATCTGAACTGACTGATAAGACTTGTTAATGATGACTGTAAAGTTTTATTTTCTTTGAACTAAAAGGGCAGTATATTGTTTTAACTGTACTCTATGTGTATTTTAAGGAGGGAAATCTGAAAACAAGTTTATTATGTAGTAAAAAAATATATAGTTATTCATGATATAGATAAGATTAGAAGGAAACTGGGTGTGGCTGCCCTACTCACTCTACAGATTTACAGCACAATAAAAATTCTAGTATTTTTTGGATTCCTGACAACATGTCACATAGCTTATTACTCACATAACGACATGAAAATGACTTTTACATAATTCATTATATACTACATAACTCATTATTTACTCAACACTCTGCTTTTTCAGTTAATCGGTTGAACTCGCTTGCTGGCATAGACTTCGTCTCCCTCTGTCTGTCTTTCTAACAAATCCACTCTCATAGTTCAAATTATTGATTTTTTGAAAGTACACTGAAAGGACATCAAAAAACTGAATGAGTGTTTCCTTTAAAACAGTCACTCTGAGAAATTTGTCTCAGTTATCCTTGTTTCTGCTGGGAAAAACAGATGACACACAATGACTAACAACTGGCCAGATATCAGAAAAGGAAACTAGATATCTCAGCATCATGGTCACTATCATTTCTCAGTATGTCTCTAAATTTAAAAAAGTGTCATCAAATTGCATCACCCCTGATTGCCAAACACTCGTTCACATATTGTTTTTCAGGCAGCCTTGTTCAGCAGATAATCTGATATGCTTTGGGAAGTGCTGGTTACTAAAGAGGAGGACTCCAGCTCCACAGGCCTCCAGTGAACTCACAGCGGTGGCGACATACACTGCAGGTGGGAGGGTATCACAGTTTGTTTGCATAACTTTGATTTCTGATTGCACCATGTTCACATTGCTAACACAGCGTTCAAATGTTTTTTTCTTGCTTTATCTGTGTGTATGTGGGGATATGTGTGCCAACTCCTCCTTGTGTAATGTGGCCATTTAGATTATCTGTTGCTGCTGCTACCAACCAGAGCAACAAAGCAGGCTTGGCAGTAAGTGTTGGCTTTTTCTATCTCTGAAACACACATTGAATAAAAATATTAAATGCTGGAATATCCCTATTGCAACCTTGTTGCTCAGCGCACACTATATCTGATGTCTAGTTTAAACACTAGAGAATTATTTGCAGCATTTGCAAGTATTTAAATGACTTGAGCACCCATATTGCATGTATGCAACCTACAATAAACCATTTAAACCTTTAAAAATAGATTAACAGCTTTAACAATAATTAAAAATTGAGTATAGTAACAAAGAAATGCATTTACAGGTCACTTAATTATTCTCTACCTTATTATTAATTTACATAATTTCCTTCAAATTACAAGTAACTTTCCATTAGCTGGCAGTGATGTGTGTAAGTGGTATTAAGAGGTTGTTTGTGTTGCTGCTGTTGTTGGCATCCACGCGGCTTCCACAAGTTTCGACAGGTAGACCACACCTGATATCATGTGTATATTTCTTTTTAAATATTGTAAATCAAACGTGTTTATTCATTTAAGGGCTTCATCATTTCATCAGTGTGTCTTCTGTAAAAGAGTTTGGCAACTAAGAAGCTACAGTGATGACATCCATGGCAATACTACCCTGAATGTAGCAAACAAGACTAGATCTAATACACACATGCACATATGCACAAACAGGGTGTGATGGGAGAGAAGAACACAATGATGGGAACATTTTAACACCCACCACACCTCATTCTCTCAATCACAGGTCATGGAAAAATTTTATCACGGCTGTATTTAATGATCAGTTAAGCAGAGTTAGAGCACTGTGTAAATTGTTAATCTTGTTGCAGTCCATGCATGTGGTGTATTGCTTAAAAAGCAATGAAGTATATATAGTTTTCATTTAATGGTATTGGGGCCAAAGTGACTCTTTGCACTGAACTCCATTAATGGATTTAATTTTAACGTGACGATGCTTAATATTTTCATTTTGCAGTTTCGTGAGTGTGTTCTTACAATGAAAAGCAACCTAAACACCTTGAGGAAGCAACCCAAATTCACATTTGGTTTGATCAACAGCCACACACGGCAAAATCTTTGAGAGATATAACTGAAGCCATTAACAAAACCCATTTGATCCTGTATCAATCGCCTGTGTTGCATCATTGCATTTCAGGTGTGTGCAACAGAAACCAGTGATTCAAACACTAACATACATACATGTACATTCAGTGAGCTGATTTCTGCAGGTGTGTGTGATAAATAAGGACTATTGGTTCCCAGTTTTGAAAGTTAAGAATTAGGATGAATAAAGTGTCACTGATATGAGAAATAAACATAATTCACGGTGCATTTACTGAATATAGCCAATGAAGATTAGATATTCTGTTTTAGCAGGACTGAGCGCTTCATTCTGCTCCAGCCAAAGCTTGTAGAAAGCATATGGATGAATGGGCTTGCAGACAAATGGCTGAGCGTTTGTGTTTGACTTTGTCTTTGAGCTCCGTGTCTGTGTGTTTCAAAATGACAAAGAGAGCAGTCGACACAATGACAGAATATGAACGTATATATACTGTATGTGTGTGTGTGTGTGTGAAAGAGAGAAAATGAGGCTGTGTCTTCCTTACTTCAGCTAATCCAGATCAGAGAGTTCGCCTACGGATGTCTTAAGTACAGCAGCTGCTGGCTAATCTACACACACACACACACACACACACACACACACACACACAGTCACACACAGACAAACACACACACACACACGCACCATGTGCACCCACTGCACATTTTGCTTCTGGCATAATGTACAGCTACAGCGAGTAGAATGATCAAAAGTATCTTTGTCTCAGTGAGACAGCATTGTGAAACACAGTAAGTAGTATTTGCTGTATCCTGCTGGCATCCTTGCAGATTTTTACACTAAGAGTGACTTGTTATGGGGAACAACATGCTCTGTATAGCTGAGGAACTTGGCTTCATTTTATTTGTAGACATTGATCTATTTTTAGGTTGTTTTTATCCAGAATGCCCTCCAGGCTTGGTGGTTTTCCCCAGCAGGACACAGAAGGAGCAAAAACCAGAGCTTCATCTCCTTGTCCCCTGCTACATGATCTCATTGGTCAAAAATGAGAAAATATATTAAGATGAATTGTTTGAGACATTCTTGTAGAAGAGCAATTCATGCCACTGAGCAGGTTTGGCTTCATTTGGCAGTCAAACACTAAAAAGTCCTGCAGGTAAGAGCCACGGGGTCAGATCAGGACTCGGCTGGGTCTCATTAAAGCCATTCTTGAACACTGTACTCATGTTCCAGGCCAGCTTGCAATGCAGATATGCAGAGACAGTCTTTGGCCTTTTAAAGATCCCAGTGGCTACATGTTTCGTCCCACTCGGCTGCTTTGCTGTCTCCAGGAGGAGCAGAGTCAAAGCTGTAGAGAGGAAGATAAGGGAAATGTTTATAGTGAAGTCTAAGCTGCAGGACAGCTGCAGCTCACCAAACACCTGAGGAGACACAAGTCCAACTCCAAGATGAGAGTGGCGGCTGAGACAAAATGAGAAAATCTGAATTTTGAAAACTATTAAGTGCCTTCTTAGCGACTCTGGCTTGAACCAGGAAGAAATGAATTTGGGATTTAGAAAGGAATCTTATCCCCTGACAAACCTTTCTGTAGGAAGTTGCTTTGATTGTATTTTTTGTCCCTGAGAATGATGCAAAATGTAGAAGACTGACTGAAGGCACAGAAGCTGCAGGTAGACTGATGGGTTAGTCAGCAAAACTCACTATCATATGTCAGTCACTATATGTCAGACTTAAAAACTGGTAATATAACAAAGAGAAAAAAACTTGAAACATCCTCACAAGAGCAAGAAAAGGCCGTCTAAAAGATAATATGACTTTTTGTTTGTTTGTTTCAGAGATGAGCGCAATCAAATTAGCAGCATCGCAGCAGCAGATGGCTGTCAGGTGAAAAGGATTAGCCACCGGGTTACCACCGGGTTACACTTTCACTGGTCTAATCTTCAGCTAATTCACACATGCACGTGTACACACACACACACACACACTTCATGAGGCTCTCAGACATACATAAACCATCAATGAATCATAAATACTTGTCTTTGTAGGAATAATCAGCAGCAACAGTTTTGAGCGTGATGAGAACATTAAACACAACACACACATGCTAAAGAGTTGTGTATCAGGTGAGGAGGATTACACACACACAGTACTGTAGGTCAGTCATGCTGCTCTGGTCAGTCTAATTGAATTATCTGTGAGCAGCTAAAAGTAACGGGATTGTTAGGTAGGTCACTGTTAGGACCTGCTTAGCCATGACTGTGCACTTGACATTTAAGTGCTAAAAGTTGTTAGAGGTGCCGGAGCATTTTATAGAGCTATAGAAGAGCTGGAGTCACATAAAGTAACCACAATAGAGTGCAGTGTGAATGAAGCTGAGAGAGTTAAAAAGCTGCCTGGCGTCACTGGAGCAGATGAAGATTCAAGAAAAAAACAAGCTGTTTGTCCATCTGACGAGATCAAAGATCTCATGAGGAAATGAAGATGGAATGAGAAAGAACGATGAGAATAAGAAGAAATAAACATGATCAGTGAATGCAATTAAAGAAAAAAAATCTCTTAATGAATCAACTGTGAAAAATCACGAACAACTTTACCAACATACATAATATTTTACTTTTTCATGTGAGAAAACAATACATATATATTTATATATAAACACAGTGTGATTTAGTATTAAACATGAAAACATTCTGCTTATGTCAGTACTGTAATACTGATATGATCGGCCAACATGGATACAGAGGTAACGTTTTTACTTTTTAAGTTGAATAACTGCTCTTATTGATCTTGAATAATGAGTTTAAGGATTGATTTAAATGTAAAAGATGGAGCCTAGAGTTTGTGGATTACTGTTGTCTTGAATAAGTAAATATATAATGTATCTGGGAAGTGCACACTGTATTCTCACTGTTGCAAAATAGAAAAATCTGTGTTTAATCTGTGATTCCCATTTATTCAGTTTTATTTGATTGTTACAATTACATACCAGTGAGCCTTAATCAATTTATGTTAACATACTAATCATAGTATTTTATTATTTCTCCAGAATAAGTGAATTTTATAAAATATCATAAATATCTATAAATGGTCATTGTAGTTTTCAGTGGATAGTGTTAGTGTCAGGATTTTTTCAGAGGCCTTGTCACACGAACAAAAGAGAAAACATTTCTGCTGACTTTTAGTTTTAGCTTTTCATTCATCGTGGCTATATCAAGAATTTTATCAGAATTGCTTTCATTGGAGAGTTTTGGAGTGTATTTCTTGCAACATTCTGTAATTTTATGCTGTGAGACAAAGTAATTATGAAGTCATTCACCAAACTCAGCTGAGTGTTGATTGTAAAAGCCAATTCTGCATCACTGTCACAGATGTTTAGTATAAGAGATATTCTATGAAAAGGTTTACTGCATACAAAAATACTGTACATTTCAATTTACTTGCTAAAACAATTAGAGCAATAAAAATGGACATTTAGCCAGTGCTCCATACTAGATTTAACTATATTAGTCGGTTTGTTTCATTCATGTTCACCTCCTTTTATACTAATTGGGAATGTTTTATTCCATTTATAATTTTGGCATTGTTGTTGTGAATGGCTCCACTGTAAGTCAGTTTCTTGTGCTGCATTGCTTCCCTTTTTAGCAATTGCTGCATCATTTTCCAAAACAGCCTCTGAATGACAAAGACTTGTCTGTAGACGTCAGAGCAAACAGAATCAAAGTGTTGGCCGGGGTGAGACTTTTACAAAAGAACTGCAGCAGACTCAAAAACAGAACAACGCCTCATTGTCGAAGACTACTTTATCAAAAGAATACACAATAATACTCATGTATAAAACATAGAAAACAGAGAATTAAAAACAATAATAAAATATACCTTCTTTTCTGATCTACTACTTTTTTTTTTAAAGTAGCACATTATAAATTGCAGTCCTTTCTGTTTTTCCACGCTCAAACATTCAGTTCTTCCAAAGCATGTTCAGTCCTCTTCTGTCCACTTTGTCCTCTTCATGATTGAGTCTATCGATTGGATTACATTATACGCTTACAATAATCTCAACCCAACCCATACAAATTGGAAAATTCATGGCATAACTATTAGAAAATATTAAATTCGTGGCACAACTGCCAAATCGACACCACAGGGCTTTCTGTTGACTTAACAAGTTGCATAACGACATGAGATGAAGAGGTCCACTCACAGTGAACGTGTCTCTTAGTGCGTGTTCATTAAGGCAGATACAGCACATTAATCTCACTAATGGAGGTTTTGCTCACTTCACTGTCAGATGAAGGTCACAGAGCCGGAGCTGCTTGTTTAAATGGTTGAGGTTGTCAAGATGGCTGAAACCGGCGAGCCTCATTAACCTGCACAGACACACTTGTCAGCTCACAGGTGCTGGAAATCTGCTTTAACACCAGTAGTTACACCGAGACAAATGGATAGAGTCCTGTAAGTCATTTGTCCTTTTTGACTTGAAGATTAAGTGTTTTTACTGCACTTTACTGCATTTTGTGAACAGAAATCTATGGCTGGAAATACCCGTTTTTGAGTTTCCCAGTCAGCTGTGTGTCTCCTGAATTTTGTTGCAAAATAATCAACCAAAGTTCATTTAACTTCTTCCCTTTTTTCCCCTCCATTCACCGCTTTTTCTGTTTTCCACACCCAATAAGTGATTCCTCTTCTACTCATCTGTTTCAGTATGGACTTGTATGCATTTCTGGTGTTTTCTGCAAGTGTGTTTGAACTCACGTATGCTTAATTACTCTTGCACGGTTAAAAGGTCAAAAGTTCTTTCAAAAGAGACACGGTAACAACACTCAAATAGCTTCAAACTCCAAGAGTTTTATGGGTCCAAACTGTGCCTTAGGTTTGTTCGAGCCTCTTTAAATAACAATCAGAGTTGTGTGTTTATTTATTATTTAATTATATATTTATTTCATCTCTCATATCTTTGTTATCACACTAGACGCATGTGTCCCTCTTTTTCAGGATCCAGTTGTTCCACTTTCTAGGTCCATTTATCCTTGATGTCCTTCCTTGTTCATCCATTCTGTTTCCTTCAGGGTTGTGATCAGGATATTATACAGGAACAGCAGAACATGATGATAGAGCGGTGAGAAACAGGAATCTCCGTTAAAAATTTGGTTGTCTGTCCGAACTGGACAGAAATGGAATGGAAGAAAGCACATCCCTCCTTGCTTCCGAGCTTCCCTTCCATCTGTTCTTCTTCCCTATCTATCTATCTCTACATCATTGTGCTGAAAAGAATGGCCACACAGTTGTTCTCCATGTGAAAAGGCAGGAGGTTTATAAATGGAGGAGGTAAGGAAACTGGTCAGAAAATTAAACTTGTGTGTCGTAATTTATCCTGAACAAAACCCTGAAAATTAACCCTCCTGTCTTCTATCCTTCACCCTCCACCTCCCTCTCTATCTACTCTCCCTCGCCTCCTTTCTCGCCCCCTTCCAGTGCTATTTACACACAAACTGATCCACGAGCGACGTGCAGCGTTTGCACTTGACGTAGCAGCACCAGTGGAACTTGCAGTGGCAGCGCTCGTGCTTGTAGGTCTTGAACTGGTCGTATCCTCGCCCGCAGCACATGAGCTCGCAGCCGTCCATGCCCTCCGAGGTTTTGTTGCAGAGGCGGCCCTGCGTGCCCAGTGAGCCCGTGGTCTCGTTGCGGAGGCAGTAGTCAGGGCTTGGGTCGATGTAGACCAGGTCCTCTGGGGTTGGGGTGTTGAAGCGCTTGTCTACCAGCTCCAGCTTGCCCTAGTAGGGACAAAGTGAAGAGAGAGTAAGTTGGTATCAGATTTAGGACTGTTTTCAAGGAGAATTTTGTTGAATATTTTGTTCATGACAATCATCTGTGAGTTCAGTACCTTGCGTCCAATGCGCATGGCAGCCGCACTGTCGTATTTCTCCTTCAGGAACTCGCCCACACGTCTGAAGTCGGCCAGCTGGAGCCAACAGGTCTTCAGACTGCAGGACCCTGAGACGCCATGACACTTACAGGCCACATTTGCAAGGTTGTAGACCGCCTGGTGCAGAGAAGAAGACAGAAATGTTAGATAGATATGGTAGGTTTCCTTATACATGATTAACTCATCGCTATCTTATCTATACAGGGAGATATAAACATTCAGTCCCATTCATCTCTAGATAAAAATTATAATAATAACTGTCAGTGCTGAATCTGTCTACTTTTAGGTTTAGAAGAGGACAGTTTAGAATTTATATTAAATGTAGAATAAAAAGACACTTTTTTGCTTCACTCTCGACTTTCTTTAAAACCAAATGATTATTAAGTAAAAAATATGGAAGAAACATAGAAATTGGAACATTTTTAAAATGTACTTGACGTAAAATCAAATGAATTTCTCATCAAACTGGTTTGCAGACCGGATCCAACCTCGGTACCAGTATTTTAAGACTCCTGGTTAACAGTGTCTGAATGATGGCCTGCAGATCTGCTGTATTTGCTGCTACGCTGCCTCCATCTAGTGGTAAAAATGTGTAAGCACTCTCTCCAACGTGTTCAACAAACTGCCCTTTGGAAAAATTGAAGTAAATCCACATAATGGATTTTAAAACAATTATATTTAAAAAGTTTAGTCAGTGCTGTCCTACAGAGCCAAAATGCACACAACCTATTTGATCAAAGTAAAGTTAGGACCAGAACTCTCCTTAAACAATATAAAACAATATTATTAAATGTTACAAATATATAATTTCAGTAAAAGAAGCTTAAATACAAAGTTAAAACCAAACCACTGGTCTAAAAAATATGAAATTTGATGAATAGGCATAGTGGTAATTATGCTTGCTAAAGAGTATAGCAGCAACTGCCATCCAAGCTAGTGTAATTCATGTGATTTGGTGAAGTTAAGTTGCCTGAAAACACATTAAATTAAGGTTTTACAACTTGTCTATCTGTTACACTCAATTCTTTAAGGCTATTGCTGCCAAATTAAATGTGAAGGGGAAAAATGAATAATGGCTGAAAGGAGAGACACCGAATTATACATGCATTGCTACACCTCCTGAGGGACTTAACTCTAAAATTATCTTTATACAGCAATAAATCCAGAAAGATTCCTGTCTCCGGTTTTCTGTTACCATTGTGCGCTGGTGCAAAACCTCCTCCTGTTTAAACGTGCGGTAAAATAGATAACCAAAAGGCAAAAATGCAAAGAAAAGAAAAACAAAGAAAGGATTTTCGCTCCATATGCACTGTTCTCCGACATCGGCTGTCAATACTACTCCACCAAACTAAAACAAACATCTGACTGAGAATAGAAGGCAGAGGAAATGTGGCTCTATTGTAAATCCACTTTCCCACACAGTTCCTACATAGAAAGCAGTAATTTTAAAGAATACATGTGAGAAAACTATAACATGACATATTATTAGTTTAGCTATAAAGTCAGCAGCTTTCAGGGTTATAATAGAGAGATGACAGGGTAGATACACTCATGTTCCATTTATTACTTTATTTTCAAGACACAGAGCGCCAACAATTCTCTCATTTAAATGAATGAAGACAAACACAGCGGCTAAATGTCTAGAAATATAAATATGGAGAAAATTTGTACTCAAGATCCTGCACAATCCAGCCATAACGCCCTATTCGGACCAAAAAACTGAACAATCATTCAAGATCTTAGTCAAATTATCCCAATATCTTCATGCATTTTCACTGTTTCTTCACTATATGTGTTTGAGAATTCTTGTTCCAACACATTTAACACTTGGATATGTTAAAAACCAGAGCAGGAAGTACAAGATTTATGGTCCAAGCAGCAGTGAACATTAGGGGGAGCTCTTCACCCATGCAGCTTCACCACGTCAGAGGCTGCACTCAATAAACAACACACACATATGAATTATATTATAATTATATGACACTAATCATGCATTGTGTTATGTTTGCACCAATGCCACTGAGACATATTCCCACACAACAACATGCTGTACTTGCTGAATCAACTGTTTTCCCAAATACCCACCACCCTGTCTCCTGACATCGCCTGATCCCAATTACCTTCTCACCTCTGTTAACCCTTGTATCCCAAACACCCCCGACCCCCAACCTCCCACCTCCCACCTCCTGCTCCCATGTCCTCTACTTTACTACCCAGCAGGCATAGCACTCGGCACCCTCCAATCCTGTGATTCGACCCCCGTGACCCCCTCAAACAGAGGACACTGGAGGACAATGACATTCTGTGGAGGTTTTTTAGGGTTTCTGTTTCTGGTAGTTTTCTCCCATTTAGCAAAAGCTTGAATTAAAATGGAAAATAAAAACTTTTTAAACTACTTAAACATTTCTCTTTATATGTCTCTATTGTTCACACTGAGAGAGGAGTTAATGGGAGGTTAAGGATTAGTTTCATACATACAACACCAGAAGGAAATCCTTATATTTTATGACTTGTACTTATTTTACGAGCCTTCGTGTTTCCTCAGATCCCCCACTGTGAGGTTTATTAGAGATTTAGAACCACGATAATAAGAAAATTAGGGATGCAGCTCTTTTTTATCTATAGCCCCACAGTATGTGAACATTTCCAAGGATATAAAGGAGCCAAAATCAGAGGGAGTTTATGAGCAACAGCCTAAAACAGATCTATTTCAGTTTACTCTTTTCTCTCTATGTCGTCTTTTATTTTATCACTCACTATGTTTTCTGTACTTCTTTATTTCACTGATATAACTGTTATTTTGCACATTCATTTGTTTGCACATTTATTTCAGCTCCATCCTTTGAATGTAGCTATAAAAACATCATCAAGCTCATCAATTCCACTCATACCACATACTGTATGTGTCTGTGTGTGTCCAGCATCATACTGAGCTATTTGGTGGGTCATGCCTGCTGGGCGCAGTGACTCTGGACCTGCACGCACACGCACACGCACACACGCACACACACACACACGCACGCGAGCGCACACACACACAAACCCACACACACGCGGTCAATCATCCGTGGTGGAGACACGGTCTCAGTGTCAGGCACAATAGTTTCTGCTCAGACAGGGTTAGGGGTTAGGAGCCGTGTGTGTGTGTGTGTGTGTGTGTGTAGTACTAGAATGGGGCAGAAATAGAGAAAATAGCCCACCCTTTGTGACAGGATAAGCAATGAATGAGGGGGACACAGATAAGGACACATTTTTATGTGTCTGATCTTTTAATGGTACAATTAAAAATATTGTTATGATATTTTAGCTTTTGTTTTATGGTCATTCTGTGATGTTGTTTGTCTAATTTATCCAGACTTTCACACTGATTGTTTGTCTGGTCATTCAAAGCAGCATCTTTCAAATAAACAAACAGTTTCCTGGATCCATATTCTACATATATACATATATTTGCGACGTATCTTCCACTCTGAACACACAGCATCTATTGCTCGTCCCTCCTCCGCTGCTCTCCTTAAAGTTTCAAAAGTTTTCCCCTCTTAAATAGTTCTTTTGGGGGGGTTTCCTTATGGGAAATTATTCCTTATTATTTCCTTAGGGTAACACATTCTTCAGCTTTTCTTTGGATCCAAACATACAAAAATGTCCTGTTAAGTCTGGTCATTGTTAAATTAAGCAACAAAGTGATCCACAGTTTGATGGATAAATCTTTAAAAGATAAACTTCTGTGTTCAAAGCAGAGACGGCACCAAAGTGCCCTGTTATTGTCTTTAGACCGGGAATGTACATCTAGTTGTTTTGGTCTCTATGTGACAAGCCCTGCCTCATTTGATTTGTGTCAAACGGAGACAGTGGACCTAGGTGGCTATGTATATATATATATATATGTGTGTATTTGTGTGTGTGTGTAGGTCTTTTGAGAGTCGGGGGACTGTGACGGAGGTCCATCCCTCACCCTGCGTCTCTGTCTCCAGACGCTTGTACACACAGACACACACAGACGACCACGCTGTCCGCCTTGCACACAAATCAAATGAAGCTGAGCACACACACACACACACACACACACACACACACACACACACACACACACACACACACACACACACACAGCAGCAAGCGGCACGCCCCTGTCACCTCCACAAAAGCCCTGCGGTTTGCCTTGTTCAACCAAGCAAGACAAATCCCGCTTAGGACAAACCGGCGTGTCCACGAAAGAAAAAGAGAGTGAGAGAGAAAAAGAGAGAAGAAGGGATGAAGAGGAAAAAGGGAGCTGTCTTCCTCTCCTCCTTTTCATCTCTCTCTTCTCCTCTCTTCCGTTTCGATGGACAGGCAACAATGAAAATGAGGGATCAAACAGGAGAGAGGAGGAAAAGTCATTCAAAGGAGTGTGTATGTCACAGAAAGGGGCAGAGGAACTGTGTGTGTGTGTGTGTGTGTGTGTGTGTGTGTGTGTGTATGCTGTAGCAGTAGATCTGCCTCTCTCATACACTTTCCTATAGCCCCAGTGGGACCCTCAGCAGAAACACAACCTCTCCAGACCCTCACCTTTGACCCCTGATACACACACACAAACCAGGCTCACTGTCTCTCACACAAATCACAAACACACACACACACACACACACACACACACACACACACACACACACACACACACACACAGTCTCGTCTCTGTCTTGCAAACAGCTTAAACAAAGCTCCTCTAACTGAAGATAAACACACTCTCCTGATCCAATGTGTACCAGAATGGGCAAATGGACCTTTTACGAGAGAAGTGTGTGTGTGTGTGTGTGTGTGTGTGTGTGTGTGTGTGTGTACAGCTCAGTCGAAGGTGAAAGCTTTCTGTTAGTGCATCTCTTGTCATGCTCTCCTCACTTGAAAGCATTCCCAAACAACTTTAGCTCAAGAATCAAGCATAAAACTTCTAATTGTTGCTGTACGGCGACCAGAGTGGGTCAAAAAACCTCAGAAACCATCCATCCAGCAAGTTTCACCTCTGAAATCTCAACATGCAATTAGGCATGTTATTGTCCATTGTGTTGAAGCATTTATGTGTGTTTTAGCTTATGTGCGAGTGTGTGTGTTTCTTCACTGGAATGTGCATTGACCTGCTGACCTAGCCAGACTCCAAGGGCGTTAGCAGTTATACCATTTGGACCCTCCCAATAAATAACTTACACACACACACTCACAAATACTGCCAGGTCAGGCAATTGGGGGCCACCTTGACTCACACATACACATTCCTTACAGACATACAGATATAGTGTGGGGTTAAAAATGTTCACGTCTAGACCTCTAAACTTCAGTTTCATGCTGAAACTTTAAGTATCAAGTACATGTGTGTGTTTGTCTGCCGTACCTGTCTTCCTGCTTCATTGTTCTGCAGGTTCATCAGTGTTCGGGCATGCTCTGCAGAACCACGTGGATAATTCTTCTCCCTCTCCCTGGCGTCCACAAACTCCCGGGCAAATCGGTAGCCGTAGTGCACGTTGTCGCCGCAGCCGCCCCACAGCCAATCGCGAGGCAGGTCGCGGGGTCGAGCAGCACGGCTGCAGCCGCAGGTGGAGAGCTCGCCCTCGCGGCACGCCCGGCTGATGGCGTTGACCACGCCGGCTGCGCTGATGGAGTAAGTGAAGGCTGTTTCTCTGGAGCCTGATGAGGAGAAGAAAACAGATTTAAGCAGATTTTTCATATTAGGTAACACTTAAACTAATATCTAAAACTCTTCTAACGCTTTTTTATTTACGACTGTGGTGAATGTGTGTGTTCAGTGACAGGAAACATGGTTAACTGCTCAGGTTAAACCCCCCAACACACACACACACACATACAGCCCCACACCCAACTGACCTAACAATAGACAATAGATGTGATTTTAGGCTCTAACTCTGTACCTGGTTAAACTCAACAACTTTAAATACCAGCTCAGTGATCCATAATGCATGTGCATTAGTATGTTTTGGCTTTTGGGTATACCTGTCCTAGTTGTGGCTAGTCAACCTTAAAAGGTGACTTCACACAGATTAAAACATGTCCTCTCACTCTCCTCTATCTAACATTCAGTTTAATGTGCTCCGGTTTTGGGATGCAAACAGTGTTCCTGTTATTCTGTGTCAACAGTTTTCATTGGAACGACTTTCTACTTAATAAATAGTCCCTATAAAAACTGTTGACAGTGTGTTCTGCGGATTATGCAGAGTAGAAAGAACACATTTTCAGGAAAGGCATGTCACTGCTAAATGCAATTTTTCACTGCAGTGAGCACCACCAGTAAAATCCCCTCCAGTGTATTGGGGTAAAGGTAGAAAATATCAAATCTTGGACAAATTATTTCAAACTATCTGCATGAGCAGTGATAGAAGAACTATTCAGATCTTTTACTTAAGTAAAAGTAACAATAGTGCAGTGTAAAAATACAGTGTAAAAGTACAAAACTAGTAGCTCCAGATAAAATATGATAGTGCTCATGTAGAATGACCCATTTCAGAATCATACATAATATGTTAGTCAATTGTAATCACTGATGCATTGATGTGTACATCACTTCAGTGTTGTAGACATGTTACGGTTGAACCATAAAGCTTGATGATGCGTTCTGACTGAATCAGTTTCAAATAAACAAAAGGAAAACACCTGTACTCAATGTCTTGACCGCCTCTTTGTTGCTGCCCTGATGTATCACGTTCAACAGACGAGTCCATATTGATGATTTCTGCTCACTCTCTAGACTAACACCATTTTACTTCCATTTTACACTCTGGAATACACAACACAGCCTGCATGTCTATTCTCCGCATTAATACACAAACCATTTAGAAGAATAAAGGACAAAGACGATGGCCCAACAGGTAGGAGGTTAAGTGCTCTGAAGCTGAACATTTACATGTGAACAGCAAACAGCCTGATGGTATTTCTGGTTCAGGCTGCATACAAAGACCACAGTGACGTTTCATTTGATTCAAATTCAGTATTTGACTTTTTAAAGGGTGAAATTTATACATTAAATGTACTTGAACGATGTTCTAAATGCATGTTTGGTCTGCTAAGTGATGAGTTTCATGGTCTCAAACACAATGGTATTTTTTTTTAGCTTTCACTATGATATTCCTGCAGTGTTGCTACAGAAAACAGATTTTAAATACTGACTTTATAGCGACTTTGTCCTTTAATATTCCTGTAATAGAACTCTGTTAACAGTGTGTTGTGAGCCTCTACTAATTTGTGATATTTTTATTATATTAAAAGGTATTTTGTCTTATATTTTAGGCCATTATGTTTTTTTTTTTTAAATTATTTTAAACATCAGCTGAAGGACAACAGATAAAAACACTTAAATTTTAGGCTAATTCAGTTACAGTTTTAAGTATATAAATAATAAACTAAATACTAAATACAAGTATTCAGATCCTTTACGTTAGAAAAAGCAGCAATATCACACTTTGAGAATACTCCACTACAAGTTCTACATTCAAACTCTTGCTTAAGTACTATCAGATCAAAAGTATGTTGCATTTTAAGGCTGCAGATGTTCAATTTTAACAACTTTATATGTAGTTAGGTAGTTAAATCTGCAGCAATGTCTAGAGCAATCTATAAGATCATCCTATGTATGTAGTGTGCCCCTGGGATGTAGTGGAGTAGATATATAAAGTAATATAAAATAGAAATACTCTTGAGTACAAGTACATTTACTCACACTAGTAACATTACAGGAAATACTTTAATTACTTTCCTTTGTCACAGTACCGCTCTATGATACTTTATAGGATGACTTTAGTCTGGAATCAACACCGACCAGCCAGACAGGCAGGTATGCATGCAGGGCTGAGGCGTGTGAGCTCTTCATTCAGGTTTTAGGAGCAGTGTCAGTCAGGATGCTCGTACATATTATGCAGCAGGATAAAGACACACACACACACAAACACAGAGGCCGAGTGGTTTATGAGACTGCGGAGCCCAGACTTCAAATAGCAGGTCCGGATCTGCCGGCTCGGTGTCAGCTCATCAGCGCATTTCAAAAGAGGAGCCGCGGGACAATGGACCGACTAACACCTCCGTATAAACCTGGAGATAGACTGACTGTCAATAGAGAGACAGGCAGAGAGGGACGGAGACAGAGAAAGAGCAGCAAACACCTCGACTGACTGCCCGCAGCGGATTTGACACTTACTTGTTGATGAGAGCTTTCCCACATCGCCCGCTGGGAATTAGACGCACATGATACTGATCCAGGATCTGAGCTGCTGCTGGATATTTACCAAAAATACTGCATGTAGATGACGCGTTTTTTGCTCTTAATTGTCTAGTTTTTATGCGTCGACTGCGTCTGTTTGCGCATGCGTAAAGGTGGAAATGAGACGCGAACTGTTTTAATCTTTCCCGCAGATTCCGTCTAACAACCACAGAAAAAATGAATATCTGAAATATTATGAATTTTACAATTAATAGGCTTAATTAAAAGTATTTTAGTAGTTGTTTAAAATAGCTAAATCTGTTATAATCCTAAAGATATAAATATTATGAAGAACCAAATGTGGCCGTCAGTAAGAATATTTTAAACTCTGCTGACTCCACTTAAAACACTAGAAAAATGTTGGATGTTTAGACAACATCTTGTAATGATAGGCTACTAAGATGAAAAAATATACAAATATAGTTGTATAAAAAAAAGAGACATACTTTTGAGAAGGTCTATTACAGGAATATTATGACATTTGGTCTAATAAATAAGAAAATACCATAAATTACTGTAAGTCTCTCTGAAGTATTTTAGGAAACTACACTCAAAGCAAACTGAAGTTTAATTTCATGTCCAAAATAACACTATACTCTGCTTCAAGTTACATTATAGACTACTGTTCAGCTCATATTCCTATATAAACAATGACATGTGCTACAGTGTGTAATTATTTCAGCCTGTTATTTGACTGACCTCAAAGGACCCCTTCTGTTCTGTTAAACAACCCAGATCTGTATGACCTGTCCAAACACTTGTTGTGTTAATAATCATCATAACAGTCCAATCAAAGTAAAGGAAATGAGCTGGTGCATTACTGCCACCATCTAATAAAGAGTACGGTTTAATAGATAGTGACAAACTTGATTGTATACTTTTCAGGATGAACCTGTTTGTGTCGCCTGTCATAAACGCTACCGGTCAAACAAAGTGAACTGTAAGTTCTGGATTTTTGCATGCCTGATGAAGTAACTACCACAACTCCCCCACAAAACTTCAAAACACAGGATTATAACGTCGCTCTCCGATAGACTGACTGATGTCTCATGAAAATGTAAACTCACCAATCTGCATGACCCGTCCAAACACAGATGTGTTGTCCACAGTGCTGCAGTTCCATCTCCTCTGCCTAAACTGGTACTGGCACTCCTTGATGCCCGTCTTGGCTCCATCTCCGATGTAGATCATGTGGTCCTGGTACAGCTGGCACAGCTTCCTCTGGCCCTGCAGACAGCACAGCAGCACAGGAGAGATTAGCAGAGATTAGCACGTTAATGGTTTGATACTTTAACAGCCCCCGTGGGGGAAATTCTCTTCTTTATTTGACCACTGGTAGGAAGATCATGCATTGCCCCTTTCACTGATGGTGATGTAGATCCACAAAAGCCCCTAAATAAGCTCCTATTCCTGCAGAATCTAACCATCAGTGAATTCAAGTTATGAGGGTGGTAAAAGTCTAAAGCAGGCAGACAGGAACTTACCTGAGAGAGACCAGACAGCTGACTGCAGAGAGGCTGAGCACCGATGATGTACATCTCTGGCCGCTGGATTGGGGTCAGAGCGAGTGACCTGAGAGACAGAGGCCATATTAAGTCTAAATTCAAACCAATAAACTCTGTCTGTTAAGCTGGCAGGATTTCTGTGATCTACGACTCTCTCTTAGAGAGGAGGTCGGCACTGTGGAGGACAAAGTTCAGACACAAGTTTATTAGTACAACCGGCCTATAAAGTGTAGATAAATAGACTCCTCTGGTGTTCATCACTGCAAACATTCTCCTTATGTTTCATTTGCTGTCCTTTGTCCTGTTCACCTCCAACAAATTTACCTTAATCATACATTTTGATTCACTTTTGTTTTAATAGAAATGACAACATCTGTGCACACACAGAGAAAATATGACAAAGGTGTTCCTTGTATGGCCATAAAAGCTCTCCAAACAAGGGGAAATCAAACTGTGTGAAGATATATGCCATCTAAAGAGCTACAGAGGAATTAATTATGTAATTGCAAGTTATAACACGCGTTATAATAAGTGCAGTTATGATTTTGCACTGTTATCTTTGTGGCATTTGGATGGATGAGCATGCAACTAAAGGGAAATGAACAATCTACATATATTTAATTGCTCTAATCTGCATAAACTGACAGGAGCATCCACTAACTTACACACATCCACCACATTACCACAAAAGGAACTCGATAGTGTTGGTGCATAGTTGTCTTGTAAGTCAAGAACAAGTGTGGCCAATTGACGGCCCTATGGGCGCAGCAGCAGGCCGCCATGCAGTGCCATTTGGGGCTCAGCCAGGGTAAATATTGTGACAGAGCCTTCACATTTGTTCCATTCACTGTTCGGGCTCTACCACACACTGGAACATCACCCCCAAAACACACACACACACACACACACACACACACACAGTGGCAACACAAAGTCTGTAGCTCACATTTTTCCCCATTTGTCATCTTATCGGGAGCATTCATGCAAAAACATATATGGAGGATGTGATGAGAATGTAAACTTTAACACGTGGTATCAGTCCAATTAAGCGCTACAAGATAGCGAGAAACTTTTATTCTGTTCTGTCAACAGTTGCTCTATCAGGTCATAGTTCATCCGCCACCACACCACTGAGCATATCTTTAAAAAAAATCAATGCACCACCAGCGATCATTCAGGTACTCACCACCATGAGTTGGCATCCACCACCAGCAGTTGGGAGCTGCAGGCGAGGAACGCGGCTGCCAGCAGCAGATGTCGCACGGCACCGGTTCGCCTTCTCCGGACAGGCCTGTTGTCCATGATCCGCCGCGTCACCGCCACACAGCCGGTGCTGGGGAAAGTGCTCTGCTGTTGAGACATGGGCAAAAAATAAGGAGGCGTCCTGCACAGTCCTGTCGGGTTTTGGGGAGATCTGGGCACAATCCTTGCAGAGTCCAACTCACGAGTGTCCTGAGTTTTTGCCCCAGTTTTTTTTAGTGTATTTTCTTGTGCTCCACTTGGCTTTCACCCTGTCCTCTCCTTTCCTTACAGCCTTTTTAAGACTTTAAAAACAAAACTGCCATTAAATTGATGAAAATGTCAACTAAAAGGACAAAATTTATAATCCACAGGTAGTTTCACTGTGTCGGTCGATAGTTGATCTGAAATCACGGCAGCATTTCCCCCCAAAAGGTCAGAGGCTGTCTGTGAATCCAGTTTACTGCTTAAATCTCCAATTCAAAGTCGTGCGTAAAATGGTTTGGTTTCAGATTTTACGCAAAATGCGCGGCGAGTTCTCCCTCTTCTCTTTGTCTCAAGAAGACACAAATCAAACAAAGCTAAGATGTATAAAGTGCGATCTCTCTGTGGTTTTGAGGAAAGATTTACAAGGAGATTAAACGCTAATTGAGCAGCAAAACGACTGTTCCTTTCCCTTCCTGTCCCCTCACGGCCACTCCACATCTCCCTCTTTCTCCCTGTCTCTCTGTCTCTCTCCACTTTACACTCCTCCTCTTCTCACCCCCACTTCACCTCAGACCACCCTCCCCTCTCCTCCTCAACCCACCCGCGCCCTCGCCCTCCTTGGCCATACATTGCGCGCGCATGTGCATGTGCACAGAGTTCACCAAATGGTTATTGGACGCGTCTAAATGCAGAGCCAAGACTGGAAACACCTGTGGTGTTGCGTTCAAAGGCTTTGGATGTAAACGCACGGGGCAAAATCACTTGTGACCTGGTGGATTATGGGAAATTATTCACAGTGCAGTTGTTCATCATTTCTATCTGACCAGTGATCAGTGAACCGTCCATCCCAGGGACCTCCCATTACGGCCGTTTACAAGCACTTAAAAGTGGAATTCGAGATACTTATGTTTATACATACAGTCAATAAAGTGGATAAATATGAAGATAATAGTGTTTTAAAGTAGAAAAGAATAAAATATAATCGATTAGAGGTATGAAGGAGAGAGTTGAGAGACATTGGGAGTCACAAGAATGAGCGATGGGGGTTGAACGTTTCGCAAAACCAGAATCAACCTCAAAAAGTTCACATGCGTCAAATTCCTTTTATTAACTGAAGTGAATAATTTGTTTGAATAAAAGGTGAGTGCTTCAAAATCGTCTAATCCCCTCTTCTTTGGTCTGCGAAAATAAAGGGCAACACACCACAGCCCCCGCCTCCCACACACACACACACACATACAAACATATTTACGCACGAACACACAAATACACACGCAGACGGTCAGGAGTCCTGAAAAGTCCTGGAGTAAAGAAAAGGCGTGTTGAAGCGAGCTCTCCTCAATTCATATCCCGGTCAAAGACAAACTGCGGCTGGGTCGGTGGGCGGTGAACCTGCCGAGGAACAGGCTCTTTGATCTGTGTCAATGCTTCTTAAAAGAGTGCGTCCACAACCAGAGGTGGACGCAGGGGGAGATTATTGGTCTGGGGCCTCAACAAAAAATGGAGGTTTGGTGAAGTAAGAAAATGGTCACAAAGTTCACAAAGAACCACAGAAATGACAAACAATATAATGACTACTTTGTTCTGGATCGGTCTTGAAATACCGTCTTGTTTTGCTCACACAAACGCCTCAATAATACATCGATTTTGCCTTTCACTGATCCACATTTTGCGTGCGTAAACATAGTCAAATGGACAGAGAGAAGGACACAGTTGTGTGGATTAGCAGTTTTGTACTGATGAAAGTAACTCTAAAGGCTTGCATGAGTTTATTAGAACATTATATGTCATTACACGTTTAATCTTCTTCTTAATATTCAGATCAGACCAGTCTTTATAGGATTTCCGTGGGTGTTTCTCATAGTGGAGAGTCGGATGTCCCTCGTCTCTGCATGATAATAGACCCGCAGAGACCGCACACCTTTCATCTCCCGGGGCCCCTAAACTTCCCCAACACACACACACACACACACACTGAAGTGATCTAGCTGGCTGCCTTCAATATACATCTGATTGATATTCTGCTGTGGGCGGGTACTGGGTCAAAGTCAGGTTGAGCGAGTGAATAAACAATGAGACATATTGGGAAACAGAAATGTAATTAGAATATGTGACAACACTAAAACTGGTCCAACAGATCACTCAGTGAGTGACCCTGAGGCTGAGTTTGAATATTTTATTTCGGATGTCGTTCCTCTTCTTGCTTGTCCACTTCTGGAAAACTTCGCCTGTTAGAGGAGGCGATGCTCCTTGTGTGGCCGGTGCAACTCCATTAAATGCTGGGGATGTTACTATGACAACATCGCCCTCATCCGGTAAAACACAGACATTGATTTCTGTCGATATAATTTACTCAAGTTTATGTACTCGAGTATTTACATGCTATGCTACATTATACTTCTACTCCAGTACATTTTGTATTTTTTTTACTCTGGTACATGTATTTTACAACTTTAGTTACTGCAGATATAGGTTATGAATACACAATCTTAACAAGTAAATTGTGGTATATGATTGTACAGTAAACTACCAGCAATATGTAAAGCAAATACAGTTAGAACCATCATTGTCATCTGCAGCATGAATATGATGAACACATTAATGCATCACCACTTATAATCCAGCAATATAGTATGTTTTTCTGAAACAGGTCTATTGTGTATTTGTGATAATGTGATCATACTTTTACTTAGAATGCAGGACTTTTACTTGTAGCTTGGCATTACTATCTATCCATCCATTTCCTGTAACTGCTTATCCCAGAGCCTATCCCAGATGGCACTGGGCGAGAGAATAGGGGTGGGCCACCAGTTCATCACAGGACTGACATAGTGATTCCATAACCACTCACAAACCAGTCACATCTATGGGCAATTTAGAGTCACCAATCAACCTATTATCCATGTCTCTGGACTGCATGAGGAAGCTAAAGTACCCGGAGAGAACCCACACAGACATGAGAACATGCAAACTTCACACAGAAAGGCCCCAGCCGAGGTCAAACCAGGCACTTCTGTCTGTGAGGCGACAACGCTAACCACTGCAACATTGTGCCGCCCTTGGTATTGCTACTTTTACTTAAATAGAAGATCTGAAAACTTCTTTCCATTGAAAACACAATAAAAACATATTGTAAATATTAAAGCAGCTGTCTTTTTAATTTGTGGTCCCACAAAAAATCAGCAGTGTCTAGCTGGAGCCCCATGACATGTTTCAGATGTCTGTAACTTGTTAGCAGTTCCAGCAAAGAAAACTTCTAATCCCATTAAATTACTAAATGTTCCAAAGAGATAAAACTGTCCAATATTTTAATAAATTAATAAAAATAAAAACAAACCGCAGATTAGAGAAAAATCCAGAGACTGAATCACAATTTGTGTCGTAGAACTTTGTTTTTTCTTCTTTTCTACCACTTTAGTCATTTCATTTGTTATTACTAGACTAAACTGTACAGTATATAAGTATATAGTGTATATATAAGTAGTAAAGCTAGTTTCACCAGCTATAACAGTACAATGAGGAAGTACTGATGCATTGGTTACAATCTAATAATATCATATAATAATATATCACAGTCACAGGGGTCAGTTTTCTGCAGAACAAGTACTTTTACTTTGATACTTTAAGTACATTTTGCTGCCATATTTGACATCTGAATCTGAATGAAGGACTTTTACTTATAAAGAGTATTTTCTAGTTCTACGTAAGTAAAGAATCAGAATACTTCTTCCACTACTGTCAAATTTGGTAATATTTTTGCATCAGATGAAGAGTCACAGTGTTAAAATTCAACATTGGACATTAAGAAACTTAATACACCCAGCATTCATTTCAGCTAAGCATACAGGATGTCTTTGTATTCATGCATCTTGTTTCACAGTGGTATGTCCCAGTGTGTTTAACCTCCCTGGACAGTGTCCTGTTTTGTAGCAGCTGAAACATTCAGCATAATGAAAGGCCAGGACACAGCAGTGACTCATGATAATGACACACCAATCAGCAACAGCCCTGTTGTTAAAAGTTCTGACGCTATGGCGCCCCCTAGTGTAAATTGCACAAATTCTGACTTTAGACAAACTTTGCCACTGGCTCTCCTTTTCATGCACGTTTCCTTAAAGCTAAGGGGTAAAGGTTAAAGCAAGGCTGATGATGCTTTTCTATTTTATCTTTACTTTGGTTAAGACAAGAGCCAAATTTAAATAAATAGGTGTCTCCTCTTGAGGATTCAGCTAATTAAAACATACTGATTGTCTCATCATGTGGGAACTAAAGAGAAACAGGCCAACAGTTTATTCTGGGACATGTCCCAGAGAACCATAAATGCTGGACTGTAGCAGCCACACTGCTCTGGCTGGTTTAACTGGTAACTTGTGATGTGCCTGTTGAAACACAAGGAGGAGCAGTTCAGCCACAGTACACTCCATGCACTGCCAAAAGAAAGAGGGGTAAACTGAGGCAGGGAGGGGTGAGGGCACAGAGACAAAACTTGGACCAAGTGAGATGAAGAAAGAAAGAGGTAGGAGGGAAAACAGAGAGGGTGAAAGAGAGAGGGAGTGTCCAAGTAATGGATACACAGAGACAGAGAGAGAAACAGAGGGAGCGAGAGAGGACTTGTCCCTAGAGGATATGAGCAATAGCCATGCAACAGGGAGCAATGCCTGAGAAAGTCGGCAGCTTCTCTCTGGATTAACAGCAGCCTCACTCTTTATTGCCTACAGTGCCAGACTACAGCGAGCAAACCAGCCAGCTCTGTCCTGCAGGGAAACCAGCTGCGGTCGGCTGATGAAGTCTGAGCTGATCCCCTGGAAGCTGCTCGTGCCAAAATGCTAAATATCAATTTTTGGAAATGACTGTCACTTGAAAATTGATTACCCTCTGGTTAAAAAGACAAAAAAGAAGAGAGAGAGGATGCATATGATGCTCTTACCTGAAAGGAAAATCAGTCTCCATCCTAACACATAAAAAAAACATCTATTTTTTGCTAAGATGTTGACATTTTTAGGCAGAATTAGATTTAATCAGGTATGACACATTAACCCTTTTGGTGCCTGCTTAATGAGCTGGTTTCTCTAAAGGATGCGACGTATAAAGGTTGAACCTGAGCCTCCTCCATGATGAGATGTTCAGACATTTAGGCAGTCCCCTGCAACTTCTTGTCAGAAATTTCCTAGTTTGTCAAAATCCAGTTTCACCAAACGGTGATGGAGTACGTATTCAGATCTTTTATAACAGCAAAAGTAGCAATACTGCAACATAAAACAAGCCCTGCTTTAAAATATCACAAGTAAAATTGGACAATTGTCAGGATAAAACTAAATAATTCAGAAAAAGGCCCATTGTGATTGTTATACTATACGATTATATTATTAACTGAGCTAATAATCTTATATACTGTTGGGTAGTTTAACATATGACAGTGCACTGTAGTTTGCAAGCTCATTGTATGTTCTGTACAGCTGTCAAATAAAGGAGAAGTAGAATATTCACTTCTGAAATGTTCTGAAGTAAAAGCATCTAGTTGTCAAATAGTAAAAAAGAAGAAATAAAAATACTCAAGTAAGGTGCAAGTACTGCAAATTTGTTCTCAAGTATAGCACTTAAGTAAATGTACTTTGTATTCCACCACTGCCAATAAACTATAAATCATCCCCATATTACAAACCCACAAACCCAAACACACAACAACTACTTAATAAAGGGTTTAAAGTGTTCACATGTATTGTTTGGTTTACCTATTCTCTCTGTTGTGTCATATTATTCAGTGACAGCAATAAATACATTTTCATATCAGCACTCTTTCCTCTTACCCACTACTCAGAACAGACATGGGAATACATGGCATCTATGCCCAGACATATGGGCACATTTGTAAGAGCCCAAGAGCACAAAACTACAAATGCAACCACAGAAAGCTCATGGGATGATGAAACTACCTGCTCCGCTCACTATAGATACTGTACTGTCTCCATCTATGTCTCTTCTTTTGTCTGTTCCTTTTCCAAAAATGCACATATGTACACACACATGCGCAGCAACAAACTGCCAAATGCAGCTGGCTGCGGGGAAATTTACTGCGTATTTTGTCCTCACACACACATGCACACACACCCGTGGGGGAAATGCTGTGGGACTTGGAAGCAGCTGAGAGGGGCTTTGGAGAGGCCTTGGGCTTTATATGTGTCTCTTTGTTTTTTCAGTTTACATGTTTGGTTGCATGTACGGCTGCTTGTGGAAACCCAACCTCTTCCTGGTTCTCACCCCTTTCCTCCCCCCTTTTTCCTCTTCTTGTCCTCGTCATGCTTGCTCTCCCCTCTCCTCTTTCACCCGCTACATCCCCCCACCGACTCTGTCCATCTCCTCCCTTCTTCCCTCCATCCATCCTTCTGTCAGCTGGCAGAAGATGAGTCATGCCTCTAGCTGGGAGGCTAAAACTCTCCCCCCTCTCTCTAAATATATCTTCACTATACTTCTCCTCCCCAGTCTTTCTACGTATCTTTCTCCCTCCTTCTCTCAGCCTCTCTCACACTTCTCTCAGCCCTGTATCGCCATCTGTTTCTCCACATCTCTCTGCTTTGTTCCGTCGCTCTACTGCCGAGCTCGTTCCTCCTTTTCCTCTCTCAATTTCTGTTTCTCTCTGTCAGTCTGAAAGTCAGATTCATCAGCTATTTGTGTTTCTATCGTTTCTATCCGACAGTGCACCCAGCTGTTCTCACACTCCTTCGTCTCTTAACTGTGATGATGTGATCTGTGATTTATTGTATATTCACTCACTTGTCATATGTATATTTGATATGTCTTGATATGTCTGGTGTCCTTTGCACTATGTCACCAAAAGACATATTAATATAGATCTTGTTTTGATATAGTAGCTAAATATTCAGGTTTTCTTAGCATGTTATGTTGTTCTTGTTCTCTGCACTGTCAATAAGAAGGCTGCATTAAAAGCTACTGATAACCTGAAATTCTTACTTACTCCTCTGTGTTTGTCAGCTGTAAGATCTATCATGTAAAAGCAAGGTATGCCAATTTGGGTTATTTTCATGTTGTAGCTTGTGTCGTAAACAAAGCTATTTTAGACAAACTGAAACTAAAAATGCTTTGATCCATTTCATCTGGTTGAAGAACATGGTGGGGGTCTAAAATAATAAATTGTCCCTGATCAACCATGTTTGGCACCTCAGTGGAAACGAAGCAACCAAGAGAGCTCTGGCTGGCCTCGTTTGGCACTGGATTAGAACCCTGGGAGAGGCTGAATCCCCGATCAGGAAGCCCAGGGAGAAGCCACTGAGGCTGGGCTAGATGCCCTGATTTTCCCCTGGTGCCCTGGTGCTCTGTTGGTCAAACTACACCAGTCTCCCGTTCCCTTCCTTGGAGAAATGAACACACACACACACACACTGAAACATAAACACATTACAAGCATGCAGAGAGACTAAACACTCACACATACCAATACTCATATTTTACTCGCTACATCACTCGGCATTATAATACACATGCTCTCATACACACATGCTTCCAGTAAGCAAATGGATGTCACACACACTTTGCAAAACTGATTCTCAACTAGTAAAGAGATACACGTAAGAATCGACACACACATGCACCTATGATGTGAATCAGAGCAGCTTTCATCAGGGGATGAACAGTGCTGGTCTGGCCTGATTTGATGCTCGTCTCTCTCTCTCTCTCTCTCTCTCACACACACACACACACACACACGCACAAGCATGGACAATTTTGCAAAATGTTTATTTTTTTTACTGTTATTTGTGTTCTGAATCGTAAACTTAGATTAATTTAATCACAGGCTGGTTGTAGTTATCAGTACAATACACTCAAACCACACATACAAATAACACACAATTTAGTACTACAAAAAAGGAACAAGGTTGGATAGGACGGCCAAATGTATGTTTGATTTATTTGTTGTCAGTCTTTCATTTTCGATGCCAAACATTTTGAAAGGATTTGATCAGAGCTGTTCTGTGGACTTTATTGGCCCGGAGTGACTGCGAGAAATACCTGAAAACTCAACGGACTCAATTACTGACAAATATGACATCAATAAAATGCACAGGGACTACATTTGGACTTAATGTAGGAGTGCAGCTGGTGAGTAAAAACATAATTTTTACAGCATATTCAGTCCGTGATGAGTCATCTTTCCCTTGATGGTTTGCTCACTTGCTGCTCTTTATGCATGTCATGCAGCATTGTCGATATTTCATCGGTTTTTCTGAGTACTGCCTTAAAGGAATTATGACTCAGATGTGTCTTGGTCATGGGCGATGGTTTCACACATTTGAAAGAGAGAATGTTATCTGTGAGTCTGAAGGGGCACAGTTAAGATGGGAAAGCCTCTTGAAAATGCTAATATGTCTCCTAGATGACTATATGACATTTAGATTTTTATGATTTTATATTCTAGGTGTTTTGTTGATTATCTTTTATCACATCACATCACACCAATCTCACATTTACAAATGTTCTATTTTGAACATATTATTTATTATCATAAGTCTCACATGGATATATGATATATATAAGTTAGTCGCAAAGCTGAAAACAGGTCTGTTTTGCTGAGCTTGGGAAAAGCTGACTTTTTAAAGATACATGGTTGCCATAGGACAGTGACACTGCAAAACATATGGTAATCTTATAGAATATGATGCATTGATGTTGATTAAACTACCCAGCACTATATAAAGAAGTTAAAAGTTGCTCAAAATGAAACAACTACAGCAGTAAAATACATACACGTACATTACACATTAATATATAAGACCATATATAATAGTAAAACACCATTTTGCTGCATAATAAGTATAACTTTTGCTGGTAATACTTACATACTTCAGGACTTTTACTTGTTGTGGAGTATTTTGCTGTTTTATTGCTACATTTACTGAAGTAAATGATCATAATACTTCTTCCACTATTGCCTGTGTCAATCCAAAATCAAATGCATTGTCCTGAGTGAGTCATGAGGGTATGACACAGGTGACACCCAAATAACAGACTGAAAACTTAAAATAGATGCTGATTAAATCCCTGGATTATACTTTGTGTCAGAAGAGGACTCAGTTATTGTCTCTTTCAAACTTGACTGTTCTTGTTCTCGCACACTAAACTCGATTTAAGGAATCTTGCCGACAGCTCTGGTAACGACACGTGTACGTCCACATCAAAAAAACCTTGCCTGGTGCAATTTCTATGATTAGAAATGAGCTGGTTTTCCACCTTGATGGTTTCCCGCACAAACACAGACAAACCAGCCAGATAAACGCACACCTTCACACACATACACACACAAACAACAATGTGCAACCCATTCATGCCAACAGATGACAGAGCGCATTGAGAAAATGCCAAAATGCTGACTACTGAGGGAGAGAGAGCATGCGGCTGAAAAATCTCCTATGTCAGACTGCAGAGCTGGCAGAAAAGAAAAGGCATTGTTCAGGACACACATACACAAACACTCATACACACCTAGGCAGCCTGTGTGGTGCAAAAATTGGAGCAGGGCGCTAGTGCATAACACACATGTACACACACACTCAGCCTGTGAGGTGTTTTGGCGAGACGAGAGCAGAGACGAGACGTCAGGGAGAGGAAAGGCAAAGTGAACAAAAAAGAAGAAAGAGAAAGAAAGAAGACAAAAAAACGGAGGTGGATAGATGGAGAGACTGATGCACGGAGAAAAGGAGGCTTGCATCTCCTGGCAGTGACCTCCTGCTGTCTCCCTCTGTGCACATCTGCTCTCCTTCTCTTTTCTAACTCCGTCATCTATATTCCTTTTTCAGCCACTTATCTTCTTCTCTTGAGCCTCTCTTACTGTTTCTCTTCTTTCTGTTTTTTTTTACGCTGACTAATACCTTGACATTTGTTCTCAATGTCAACCTATTTATTGTCATCCTGACCGACACCTTGATGTCCTCTAGTTGGTGAAATTTCAGGAGTCATATGAGGATGAAAAAAGGGGGGAAATGGGAAGAAAGACAGTGAGAGAGAGAGAGAGAGAGAGAGAAAAGCTGCATACCGAGATAATTATGGATATGCATCAAAGAAACCTTGTTTGCTAATTTATGATGCGATTTGCACAGAAAACATTGAATTGAAGAGGTGGATGGAGAAACATGGGCAACAAGGACTATAAAGTCTGAAGAGAGCTGGATAAGATGATGACTAAGCAAGAATATTATCATTCATGGCCAACAAAATACTCGAATAACAGAAAAGTTTTCCGATCTAATGCTATTTTTTTTCTGTACCTTCCAAAGTGGTTACAAATCATGTTGTTAAAAAACACTCTTACATGAGACACAAAAATGTTCTTCTTTTCAAAGAAGTTTGTGGTTTGCATTAAAAGAAGTAGGTAATAGTGAAACATCATGGTTTGGTTAAAATGAGTAATGTAAGTAAGTAATGAGTAAGGATAGGGGACCTTCATCGTCATGGTTACCATCACAGCCATGTGGTTAAGGTAAGGAAATGACTGTGATCATGCTTCAAAAATGAACCCCAAAAACGTTGATCTAGAAACGGAAAATGAACAATTGTCTAAGCCTTGTCTGATCCATCCACCATGACCTTCTCTGGTTGGTGAAAAAGTCATATGGGGATGAACTTTGTTGCTTTTATAACAATGTCACCTGACTAGAGGGCTTTGTTGCTGTTTTCAAGATTTCTCCTGCGGCGTGATGCTGAAGGTCCCAATGTCATTTAAACGTATAAGCTTAATGGGACCGACAGACAGTGACTGGATCAGAAAGCAAATGATTATAATTATTTCACACCACAGACTGTATGATTTTATCTGCCAACTGTCGACACCATTTGTCCCTGACTGAAAAAGACTTGCAGGTCTGTTTTCGATGCTGCAATCATACAAACAGTATACTTGTCCTAATAATCGTAATGTGTGTCCCTACCTTTAGGTGGCGCTGGATGCTTGGTGACGCAGAGCGAGTTGGTGACAGATAAACACATAACTAATGGTTTACAATGGCTCCACAGACTTGTTAAAAACTTCTTTACGAGGTAAAGGTGTATAAATTTCATACAGAAATATGAATAAATAATCCCGCTAGAATTTTTGAAAACTCTTTTGCTCTGTCCTCTGCAACTGTACACTGGACGCCTGCTGAACCACAGCGGCGAGCAGAGCGCAAATCACATTGTGCCTGAAAGGACTACACGTAAGTGGTAACAAGCTTGGTAGCTTGGTCCCGTTTGTACCATCATATTTGTTTTCCTGTCACTTCAATTTCTGAAAACCATGCGTCTCTTGACGAGCAGTTTATACATTGACAGAGCAGGGTTGTATAAAATATGATGGCATGATATATGTTTCTTCTGTATTAATGTATGTAGTACTTCTTCTACTCTCCAGCAAGTTTTTAAAGTTTTTCCCCTTTTAAGGTCTGTGAAAAACAGTTTGCAATTTGTTCACCAAAGCTGAACTAAATGCAAAAGCTTGTATATATATTACTGCTGATCGAATCCACTAATCATGCCGATTTTATTGAAGTGAATTGTGGGACCAGTCACTAAAGGGGCCAGTATACTTGGACAGAACTCGTTACCATTTACAATGTGGTCGTACAAAATGATGTACCAGTTCTGAGCGAGCCTAGCCCGACTCTAACGCGCAGAAGGGTTGAAAAACAATGTGAAAGCAAAGAGAGAGTGTAGACAGAGGAGCTTTGAAGGCAGGTACATACACACACATGCACACACACACACAGGCCATGTTTCACTACTGTACAGGTGAAGCCCCGGTGAAGCAAGGAAACACCTGAAGGAACATAAAAGATTCATCACTTACAGTGTGCAGCGAGAGGGCACACACACACAAACAAAGGCTTAGTGTATCTCAGGGCTTTGTTACTGTCTGCTTTCTCTTCCATATGTTGGTGTGTGCATGGATACTTCATGTTTTTGTGTGTGTTTGCATGAGAGAGAGAGAGAGAGAGAGAGAGAGAGAGAGAATCTACAGAGTCATGGTAGTACCCATTCAGGAAGGTGTTGTCTTTCAGGAGGGGACGTGTTGACACACGCCCACGTAACCCTGGCAACTAGCAATCGCTGCGGGTGCAGATGAAGCACCTTGTCGAGGCGAGCAATTATCCAGTTAGAGCCCTCCCCTGAACCATCAAATAAAGACAACACACACACACACACTTCGAGCACATGGTAGATCACATGATGATGAATTTTGGGAGACACATGCGTGCCAAATCTCACTTCTGACATCCAATCTCACCTCTATTTCAACGTTTCTCCTCCTCTTTCTTTACCCTCTAGCCCATTTTTCTAACCTCCATTTTAATATTCAGAAACAGCATGTGGCTCTGCCCTCTCTCCATCTCTCTACTGAGACACACTCTAAAAATACTCTTCCTCCCTTTTCTCTGACCCATTCCTTATTTTACCCCTCTCACCTCCCTCATCCATCCATCCATCCATCCATCCATCCATCCATCCATCCATCCCTTTCTCCTCTCTTGCTCAGTGTTAGTGCTAGCTAGGGCCCAACGGGTGTTCTAAGAGAGGTATGACACACCACAACAGTGCACACACACATAGGTAGACACACACATACACAGCTGTGATATGAGACAGACAGAGGGAGGCAGAAAAACAGAAAAAATGCATGCTGAGCAAACACACACACATACACACTGAGACACACACAGACGGGTCATGCAGAGAGAGACTCAGCTACTGCTGCTGAAGAGAAAGCCTGTGGCATACAGACCTGCCTCTCTCTGTTTTTACATCCTCCCATCTATTTCTCTATGCACTTCTTTCTCTTTCAGTTTGTCATTCTCTCTGTTACTAATCTTGCCTGTCATCATCTTGCTAGAAAATAGCAAATGGTGGAGCCGGATGGCAATGACACACACTTTTGGTATTAAAAAGTTTGCTAATAACCTCCTACACAACAGTCTGGCTGGCAGTTTTTAAAGCCACATCGGTCTGGGTTTTATTTTCCATTTTGAACCCAGCTAACATTTCGAAGGCAACTGCTCGCATGGCTAAAGAATCAGTGTACAATTTTGGTTTAACAGAACATTTGGGTGAGGCTAATCACATTATGGTTTATGACTAAGCTACGTTTTTGTCCCAGGAGGTTTGTCCAGCAAATAGGCGAACCACAGACACAATTTAGCCACGTTTAGCTGGGAGCTGCTGTTAATCCCCCATTCTGTTTATACTTCAAGGTGTTTGCAGTATCATTATAAAACTTGGTATTCATGTCAGGATCTCTATTTTGTAAATGCATGACACACTCTGAGCCTGAGTACCAAGGACGTAGGTGCTGGCAGCCACAGGGGACAGTGCGGTTAACTGCTTTGTTTTTGCCCTTGATGAAGTTAGAGGATATAAGTTAAAAGCAGAGCGGGACATTAAAAATAGTCAACAGACAATTTTGGTTGATTTTGGATGCTCTGCAAGTGTTTAGTCACTTTTAAAATATTTGCATTCCCTTATCCTGCCTGTGCAGCAATCCTGCTATATGAAGAGGCCTTACTTTGTACTAATCACATTAAGAATAGCTTAAATTGATGGTAAGCTTCTAAGAGCTTGTGAGTGACCTTCAACATTTGAATTCAATAAAAAGTACATATTCTGATGTTAAATTAATTGTGATACATTTTCATTTGTCCTCAATCTAAATGAGAGTTTGGTAGTAGACTCAAACCATTAGAATAGCATGAACTACACAATGTCTTTTTACATAGTAATTTACTAATGCATAATCATTTTGCATCTCCAACAACCGCTGCATTATTCCTGTGATCGTGGAAAGGTTTGTAATCATCATGTCCCCTCCAGGTAGAGAGAGAGATTTTGATGTATGTTTGTATGACACATATGCCAAGGCTGGAGCACTTCTGATTACATAAGAGGACTTATGTTCTCTAAGTATGATTATGGGTTCATACTGTAAACCTGGAAAATTTGTATTAATATGTTTTATTTATGAAAATGTACATGCTCATTGTATTTGATTTTGGCCATATATGGACCTCTTCATTCATGATAATAATGTGTGGAAAGAGGGTATGAAAAAGACAGACAAAGGTTGGGATGAGGTCCAGTGATAAGAGGTTGGGGAGAAGATGGTGGTGAGGTAGAGAGTAATAAAAAAGAAGGCATTTTGTGCAAAAAAGGCTTTGGAAATACTTAATTAATTAGTCTAACTCAGCTGCTGACAACTCAAGACTTGTGGATTTTGTTCTCCATCACTTCTAATGGAAACATGTTAGGAGGGGATCTTTTAATGGCCAGTATGAACAGGAGTGATGATTACTGCAAGCTGGGGATTGTATGAGGTACTTATAGCCAGTGTATTACCCACAGTAGATGGCAGACAGGTATCCCTGGCCACCTCAAAAAAACAAACAAACAAAAACAAATATCTGTTTAAGCATACACAATATTAAGAATATTTCTTGCAGCTTTACCAGACAGCTTTGCCTTTTTTTTTTTTTGGCACTAACTGTAAAACTTCGGTATTCCTGCACATAATCAACGCTCCCTGTCTATGATGCTCCAACACAGCTGTCTCTCTCAAAGGAAACTTCTTGGTGTCACTATTTTGCAGCATAGACTGCAAGCCACAGCTGTCAAAACTGGGTACACAAAATAACCAAGCAAGAAGAGCATCATAGTTTAGTCCGTGAAGTTTGCCTAGAGAGCAGCCGGTTTCAGTGACATTTCAGACTTAACCGGTCTGGTTGCCAGATTGGCCACCACAGCGTGACGTCAAGTTGTGTTTCTCCTAAAGTCGATTCTGGCTCAACTTCACTTCCCATCGCCGCAGCCTAGAAGCACTGACCCTGTTCAAATTAATGGGAAAGCTGCGTTTTCACTGCAGCGCCTGATTTGGTCTGAACCGGCCCTTACAGTGGCACAACCAGGAGAACAAAAGCACGCATATTTAGAAATGTAACGTTTGATTTCAGTCTAATCTTGCAACTTTCTGATCTGAACAGCTGTAATACAGTGTGCAGCTCAGTTGGAAGTTAGAGTTAGTGCCAAAGAAAAAAACTGTCTGACAGCGAGGTAAAGTGGTGAAAATATTCTAAATATAGCGTACACTTAGAGTGATCTTGATTTTTTCGTGGCAAAAATAGGTTTTTCTGCTGACCCTGTCCACAGCACTGCATATCTCTGCTGGGATCTCTGTCTGCTTCTCCAAGCTGGGATGCATTGGCCGCTGTCTACTGTAGATAATACACAGACTATGCATAAGCACCTCAAACAACCCCACTTCAAATAACCTGAACTATCCCTTTAAGACAGACTTTGAAAATCCAAACCTATCCTCAAGGAGAAGGAGACGAACAGAGCGGATGAGAGGGAGAAGCAGTATAAAGGAGAGTTCCTGTCAGTTGTGCACGGCTGCCTCCTTCCCTGTAAAAATGCCTGTTTCTGCAGCTCTTCTCCCTCTCAGTTATCCTCACCTGATCACTGTTTCCTCTGTCCTCCTATCTCTCCCTCTTTCTACCTCTATGTTTCTCATCAGCTCTTCCTCTCTCTCTCCTTTACTCTTTCTTAACTGCTCTGCCACACTCCACTGGCTTCAGCAAACAGCTCCCCTGTCATATTATCTCGCACACAGAAGCCTCCACAGTGAGAGCGAGAGATACAAACATATAGAAAATATACTGTTTACATGCAAAACCACATATGCACCGACATATGTTCAGTCTGTCTTGGCACACACATAGATAAACACTGAGACACTCACATGAGCTCAGACTACTCTGGGTTGCGAGAGGCCTACTGCAGGGGATGAATGTTACAACTTTCAACAACAAGGGTGTTGCTGTATTTAATATTTTTTATGCTTTGATACATTAAATACGCAATTTTGAAAATATCTGCTATATATAGCTAGATGATACTGAGAGTCGACATCAGCTGAGACTAAAATGAGTCTTCAAGTATCAAAACATAAGCAATGCCAGATGTGAGACAACGGCTTCAAAGTGATTATTTTGGTGCTTCATGGGAAACACATGAAAAGAAACAGTCTTTTACAGATTATTTTATCACCATGGTCATTTAAGGACACCCTATCCCTTCAAAATATATAGAGCACCTCTAACACAGTGTATTTACATGCCGATGCAACTCAGATGTAACAGAGGAACTTTTCTTTTTTACAGATTTCAAATTAAACTGTGGGACGTAATATAGTTTTACTACTACTATGTGTTGACAAAGTGTGATCTTGTGTCTTGAGGTTTTGGCAATACTATGCCAAAATACCAAGCCAATAAAAGCATGTTGGAAACAATGCAGAACAAATAAGAAAAAATCTCTTTTAATTAATTTCAACATTATTGACAGTCTTGCATGAGTTGTGTTTTGTTTTATTGCAGTTTTTCGTCAGCCAGACAGTTAATCCTCTCAGCATTTGAGTGATGAAATGTTGATTGATGGTCTCTGGAAATGTAAATTTATTTTGCAATAAAAGTGTGTGAAAGAGGAGAGCGGATGGTGGAGAGGCTGTTTACAAGAGGACAAAGAACGTTATAGTCTGTCCTGTGGCTGTTCTGGAGACTCTCTACTTGTATGTCTAAAACAACAATAACAACAAAAACATGGCAATAAAAATATTAAATGTTCATGCCAAGTAAGTGGACTAAACTGGGCTTTTCCAGTTGGCTTGCCTGTGTTTCCTGTGTGGTCCACTCAAAGGGTTAAAGCCCAAAGTGAACTGAATTGTAAGAAGTTGGTTTCCAAGGGAAACTGTTCGCACCGTTCCAGCTGAGGCGGGACAAACCAACTGCCTGACACGGAGGGGGTAGGGGTGATCCGCTACGATTGCGAATTAATTTAACACCGCGTCGCTTATTAAATATTAACACAGTTCTTATCACGCGTTGTTACGGCAGTGCATCGCTGATAGTAGTGTTGTTTGTTATTGAAGCCGTTTTGAACACGGAAGATTAATGTTGTGACTTGCCTCCACCCCTCCCGTACAGCTAGAGTGCCGGGGTCCCTGCCAAGTCGGTTTGAAAAGAGCAGACAAAGGCTTTGAGCTCAGGACGCCCCTCTCTCTCTCTCACTCTGCTCTACAAAGCCAACCTAGCTCTATCTTTTTTCTGCTTTTATATCATGGAAATGTTTTCTAATAGGTGGCGTTAAGAGTGCTGGCTTTATTTTCACTTTCTTATTCTGAAATGTACGACCGTCTGGATCCCCGCTCGGCCGAGAGAGGACGGCTTTTTGTAGGTATAATACAAGGAAGCGTCGTCTGAGAGAGGGGGAAGGATTGACGCTTTTTCCTCCTCTCCTCCTCCTTCTTCCTTTCGCCCCCTCTCCTCCTCTTTTTGGCGGAGAGAGGGGTAGAGGCAGGAATAAACGCTTTTTTTGTTTTTTCTTTTTCTTTTCTTTTTTTCTTTTTAAATGCATTTGAATCCTACTGCGCAACCAGACCGGATCACGTGGGGTTTGGAGAGAGTTGGATCGATTTTGCACAGTTCAATGTGAGAAAAAGAGAGAGAAACAAACAACTCCTATTTCTTTTTTTTGGTACTTCTGTGGATAACTGGGACTGTTGATACTTTTGCATAATTGCAACAGAAGGGGTGGTGTTTGAGTGTGTTTTTTTCAGCCTTGGAGGTGTGGAGTATTAATTCTTATATGCCTGGGGTTTGAAAAACAATGGAGACGCACATTTCGTGCCTCTTCCCGGAAATTTTGGCCATGATTTTCAGCTATCTGGACGTGAGGGACAAAGGCAGGGTAGCCCAAGTGTGTATCGCTTGGAGGGACGCATCCTACCACAAGTCAGTGTGGAGGGGGGTGGAGGCCAAGCTGCACCTCCGCCGGGCCAATCCCTCCCTGTTCCCCAGCCTCCAGGCCAGGGGCATCCGGAGAGTCCAGATCCTGTCTCTGCGCCGCAGCTTGAGCTATGTGATCCAGGGAATGCCTAACATAGAGTCCCTCAATCTGTCCGGCTGCTACAACCTCACGGATAACGGGCTGGGTCATGCATTTGTGCAGGAGATCCCATCACTTAGGGTTTTGAACCTGAGTCTGTGCAAGCAGATCACAGACTCCAGTCTTGGCAGGATAGCGCAATATCTGAAGAACCTGGAGGTGCTGGAGCTTGGTGGCTGCAGTAACATCACCAACACTGGGCTTCTGTTGATAGCCTGGGGCCTCCACAGGCTCAAGAGCCTCAATCTGAGGTCTTGCAGGCATGTTTCGGACGTGGGGATTGGACATTTGGCGGGCATGACCCGCAGCGCAGCGGAGGGCTGCTTGAACCTGGAGTATCTGACTCTCCAGGACTGTCAGAAACTAACGGACCTGTCACTCAAACACATTTCCAAGGGGCTGACCAAGCTCCGGGTACTGAACCTGAGCTTCTGCGGGGGGATCTCAGACGCAGGTATGATCCACCTCTCCCACATGGCATCCCTGTGGAGCCTCAACCTACGCTCCTGTGACAACATCAGCGACACGGGAACCATGCACCTCGCAATGGGTACCCTAAGGCTCTCCGGGCTTGACGTCTCCTTCTGCGATAAGATAGGGGACCAGACCCTGGCTTACATTGCCCAGGGGCTGTACCAGCTCAAGTCCCTGTCGCTGTGCTCGTGTCACATCTCTGACGATGGGATAAACCGGATGGTGAGGCAGATGCACGAGCTGAGGACCCTGAACATTGGACAGTGTGTGCGCATCACGGACAAAGGGCTGGAGCTCATAGCTGACCACCTGACCCAGCTGGCAGGCATCGACCTGTATGGATGTACCAAGATCACCAAGAGGGGACTGGAGAGGATCACACAGCTCCCCTGCCTTAAAGTGTTGAACCTGGGACTCTGGCAGATGACAGAGAGTGAGAAAGTGAGGTGATTGGAAATGTGTTGTTTCTGTTCTTTTTTTTTTTTGTTTGTTTGTTTGTTTTTTTTGGATGGGGACAGAGGGGGGCATGAGGAGCGGGGGGAGTTGGGGGGATAGATGGGCGGGTAAATTTCTTTTATGATTTGAAAGAAAGAGAGGAGAACCTCCCTTTTCCCTCCTGTGTGCTTGTGCAAGGTGTGCTTCTCCCATGTGACCAGGATTTTATGTTCAAATGTTTTTCTTTTTCTTTCTGTTGGCCTTGCAGGATTTCAATTAGTGTTTTTGATATGATTTTAATATTCAGCCTGGTAGGAAGCAATTAAGACTTACTTTTTGTTATGAGCTCGTGAAAATCCCTGTTAACAATTGTTTTGATCTCATATTGAGTTTTAATGTCTCCTAAATTCTGACATTGGGCTGGAATAACTTCAATGCAAATCAGCTTGTTTCACACATTTTCATTTCAAAGTGTCATTTAAATAATCCGCTTCATTTACTTCCAGAATATATCTAAAGTGAAACTTGCATTCA
Organism: Sciaenops ocellatus; assembly: GCA_033000465.1. Classification (NCBI taxonomy): domain Eukaryota; kingdom Metazoa; phylum Chordata; class Actinopteri; family Sciaenidae; genus Sciaenops; species Sciaenops ocellatus. Next base: position 11,962,708 of record CP136889.1, read on the forward strand.
TTTAAAGCAAAAAGAGGTGTTAAAACTTGAATATGAGACTTTTATTTTAAGTGAGTCTGGATTTGAGACATTCACGACTAATCTCCGCTACAGCCATCACGCCTAAAAACATTTGGCTACCTCGTATGTGGTTGTTTTCAAAGGGTGTATACTGTTAAAGAAGAAAAAAAAAAAAAACTGAAGGAAAGCGAAAATGAGAGACTGGGAGAAAATGTGCCTAAAGGGACTGTGTCTGCCCCCTCCCCCATCCCCTCCCTACCTCCCTCCTCCATGAGCAGAGCTGGAGAAAGGAGACCAGGACACAATCTAACTACCTTTTGTTAATTTACCCCCATAAACAGCAACAATTTCCCTACAGTGGGGAACGAGAGAAAGGGAGAGAGCGAGCTGTAAAATCTATTCAGATTTCAAGAGGGCGACGCTTTATGCAAAAAAAAAAAAAAAAAAAAAGAAGAAAGAAGAAACAAAAAAATATGAACCCGCTTGTGTGCAAGAGCTTTTTTATTGTTTGTTTTCTTAATTTTTTTTTAAGGGATAAAGTCCAACTTTAACACCCTTTGGAGACATGTTGTGTTCAGGCTTTGACGCAAATAAAGGAGGCAGGATGATCAGTTTGCCCTTAGAAGAAATACCTACAGTCATCCTTTAATAATACTATAGAGATATGGGCTTATTACAGATATGTCCTTTTTGGTGTGTTATAGGGATGTTTGGTGTTTTTTGTAAGGGATGCTGGTGGACACAAATGTCAGTGGATGTTGCTCAGAGCGTCGTACTTCAAATTGAAGTGATTTCTATATCTTATACCCTTTATTGATCGAAACGAATCAGGGTTTGTCTCATGGCTTTATTTTCCCACGTTAATGCCAACACAGGTCGCATTCATATTCATGTTGCTCTCACCGGTAAGAGAGAGAGAGAGAACGAGAGAGGTAGAGGGAGAGAGAGGAGGGTAGGGATATCTTTTTTTCCCCTCTTTTTCTCCATCTCTCCCTGAATAAAAATACCCTGAATCCATTTTGAAACATGCTTAGAATAAGGAGCAATCGATTATTTTTCTCTTTCTCTCTCTCCATCTCGGGTTACAAGCTGAATGCGTCTCTCTCTCTCTCTCTTTCTCTCACACATGCACGCGCGCACACAGAGGCCTGTGTGTGTGTGCGAGCGTTTTAATGTAATGCAATGACCTGCTAGAAAAATTAATATACGGATGTGCGTCCTGCTGAAAAAGCTGTGTGTGTTTGAAAAATAAAAAAGATGTACTGTATATTATGTGTTTGTAAAGAAGAAAAAAAATGCAGAATCCCAAAATTAAATTGTTTTATATTCTTACGGTTAAAACAATTAAAGATATTTATATAATGAACGAAAAACAACAGTGTGGACTACTTTTTGTGTAGGTGTAGCGCTTCATTGTTGTCATCATTCTTGTCTGTTTGTGAAAAAAACATCCATGAGGTAATTTGTCAGTCCTGCTTGGTCTTGTCCTACACTAATATTGTCCTTTTAACACAATAAGAGCTTTTATTTTAATGCTTTTGCTTCTAATAACCACCCACACACTTCTGAGCATTGTCCATGATGAGTCCTGTCTTGCTTCTCAAGAGGGCTGAAAAAAAATCTGTTGTGCTGTTTTATTATTTACGAGTAGATTCAAAATGGATGCTTGCCGTCTTGATTTGGCTGCAGTGCCTGTGTAATTAATTATCACCAGGGCGTTTATTATAGGAAGCTGTTCTACCCTGCTGATTTTTTTAATCATCAACGTCTGTTTTTTATCCTCAAATGCAGCAACAAAAAAAAAACAAGGTGTTCAAGCTCAACCGGTCTCAAGTCTCAAGGTTTCCAAAGTGCAAAAAAGGGTTGTGTTTGGTGGATTTCATGGCTTAAATTGAAGGTTTTGGGTATTAGTTTTGGTTATTTTTGCAGTGTTTTATTTCACATGTGGCAGAGCTGCCTCTGTGCGGCTGCATGTGCGGAGTAATGAGATCTAAAGTTGGTTAGAGCAGATTTCCCTCTTTCTGCTTTCCATCAGGACGTGTCCTGTGTGTGAAGTGACACCACACACACACACACACACACACACACACACACACATACATACACAGAGGATTGCCAGACCAGTCAGTAGCCATTGTCTGTCTTTAGAAGTTAGGAAGGCAGGTTTTGGTGGGGGATTTTTTTTTTCTTCTTTTCCTCTCTTTCTCCTCCTCTTGTTCAGTCACGCATACCAGATCCTAGACCAGGCAGGAGACCCCCCCGCCAACACACACTCCTCCTTGCTCTCCCCACTACAACCACACACACACACACACACACACACTTTTTAGCATTCCACACCATCATTCAAAGCATTTAAGCATTCTCTCTCTCCTGACTCTCTGTCCATGGGGATTTGGGGATAAAGGCCAGTAGAGGGATTGTTGACCACAGGGACAGAAAGAAAGAGGACAGACAGAGAGAGAATGTCAGTGTTTGCTGTTTCTTAAGTTTGCTTTAGCTGGCCTTTGGTCTTGCGCAATAACACTGCAACGAGTGCACACTGAGATGTGAAAGATTGTGACATTTTGTACCGTTTTATTCTGGAAAACATCTTAAAACTCCATGTGAAAACCACAGAAAGAACAATATGTAGACTTAGCGTGGATTTTGTATTTTACCGATATTGTTACACTACCAACAAACGTGGTTCATCTGTATGTGAGCTGGTTTGGTTGAATCCTGAATGCCTGCAGCAAGGCAGCAAAACAAAAAGTAAACTGAAAAGGAAAGTGGCGTAACGTAATAAATTGGAGCTTGAATGCTGGTAATTGAAGAGAGAGGTGGGAGGCGTACAACATAGCCAATTGTTCCTTTATCATTTGACATTTGGGTCTGCAGACCTTTCCCGACAGATACAGGAGACTTACCGTGACAAGGTCATATCACGCATTTCAAATGAAAGGTCCGCAGGCTGAAATGAAGACTGACAAAGATACAATCAGCTGCATTCAAATGATAATGTGATACTTTATTAATCCCCATAGGGAAAATCTCTTTTTGTCTGCCACCCTCCACAGGGAGGTCAGAGGTCAGGCTCAGCTCCAGAAGCCCACTGCTGGAGCTACTGGGGATTCTGTGTCTTGCTCTAGGACACATCAGCAGGGTGGAGGGTTGTCATGTTTTAGGTCACCTTGCCTCCCCGTCTAACCTTGCAGTTAGTCCGTGAGTCCTTGGAGGTGCTGCAGGCCACCTGTGAAGCACCCGTTTCTAAAATACTAAGGCTCTTTCTAGACTGAAACAATTCCACCGAAAAATCAGTGAGGGGAATGCAAACACTGTCCCTTATTGTATAAGTTGCAGTCTCAATTTGCATTTTGAATAGAGAGCTGAGCGTGAATTAAGCTCTGGAGTTTCACTGCTGGGTGTTGAGCATTATGTAGTTACAGAGCATGATATATTACTCTATTGTATACACTTCAAGTTAACTTTGAATTGTATGGAACAAACTATGGAAAAAATACTGAACACATATGCCTACCAATATTGTTATTGCCCTAAAACATCGTTTGCAAGAAAAATATCACTGCAAATCACCAATTGTGTCTGAAAAAGGCCATACTCTCTAGTATGTTGTAGCTACTTTGAGCATGCTAGTACAGAAAGTTCCAACTTGCTCCTCTTCAGCACACCTCTTCTTTCCTTTTGTAACAGCTGATTCATTTACATCCAGTAAAACCACCAGCAAAACCACCTGCAGACGTATTTCAGTTTTTAGGTTATCCACTTATATTAATTGTAGTTTTCAGAATAAAATCAATCACACAAAAAATGTTTGACATTTTGAGGTAATGGGCTAGTTAGCTTTCTTGACAAGAGTTAGAGGAGAAGACTGATACCATATCTGTCTGTTAATATGTGAGGTTGGAGCCAGGAGATGTTAGCTTAGCTTAGCATAAAGACTTAAAGCAAGGGGAAACAGCTAACCTGGCTCTGTCTTAAGGGTGAAAAAAACAGCCTTTCCACTCTCTAACTACATTTTGTCTGATTTGTTTGATCCGTATAAAAACTTAAGTGTTCTCTGGTTGTTTAGTAACATCACGGTGACGACAAAGCTCCCAGGAAGTGACTGCAACTCGAAACAGAAAGAAGGAAATAGTCAAGCAGGGGGATCACCCCTCGTAAAACCACAACTTGTCGTTTTCACGCTGTAGTGTTTGGATTTAACATGATAATTATTGAGCTTTAGAGGTGCTGGTATGCAGATTTTGTTGCATTTGGACAGAGCCAGGGTAGCGGTTTTCCCCCTGGTCCCAGTCTTTATGCTAAGCTAAGCTAACCAGCTGCTGGCTGTAGCTTCATATTAATGGAAAAAATGTGTGGGTGGTGTTGATCTTCCTGTCTAACTCTTAACAAGAGTCTCAGACAGCAAATAAGTGAAGATATACTTCTTCTGTCCAGGTCTTACAACTATAGTCTGATGTGTAAAAGTCCACAAACTTAACACAATGGGTGACCACCATATTAAACAAAATTTTTGACATGATTCGCATGGCTAACAAAGAGAAATCAAGAACTTCTGGATGAGACTGAAAGCTGTCATGGTTCCCCTGCGTGGGCTACTTCCTTGTGTGGATGAATTCTCCAACAGATTGAGCAAGGCACTAACACTGCCAGCTTCAAGGTTCATTTTTCCTGTGTAACTCAAAGGTTTCATTGTGGCAGTCATGCAAAAATGTGCGCTCACATTGCACTGTAAGGCAGCTAGGATCAAAGCAGTCACCAAATGGCTTTATGTTAAGAATATATCTTCCTCTCAGTGTGACTCTGTCTTCAAACCCATGTATCCTGCCTATCTGCATGATTGACGTCTCTCAGACAAGTTAATTCAAAAGCTTACAGGCACCAAAAGTAGACAAAGGCCCACATTTCTGCCCCATATAGGTCACTGACAAATCTTTTCAAGCTATAAACGCTGCTTTTGCATTTGAACTTTGGTGTGTGAGCGAGTGTGCGTCAGGGCCCGTGAGTTGTAAAAGTTGAACTGTGACTCGTCACGTTGTGCTCTGAACCACATTTCCTGTCAGGCAGAGAGGAACAGCAGCGTGTGTCAATGTGTGTGTGTGTGTTTTACTGCTATCATTAAAGGAATAGTTCACCATTAAAAGGGGAACTGGGGTTCTTCACAACAAAGCAGCAGGGGTATTAGCAACAGAGTGTTACTGCCCTCCCCCACATCTCTCTGTCTTTGGCTCCAACTCCTTGTCTGCTACGTTGTCTGTCTGTCTGACTGTCTTTCTGGCCAGTTTTCGGTCTCTGCCTGTCTGTTGCTTGACTTTTATCCCTGTCTTTTTCCTTCTCACTTCTCTTTCCTAATTTTGACGCTTCCTGTCTCTTCATCTCCACCTGCCTACTTTCCACTCTCATTGTCCCTCTTTTTCAATGATTCATTACTCAACATAGTCTTCTTTACCCCTTCCCTTCCACCTTGTGCTTTAATTCTTTCTCCCTTTCATGCCCATGCTCCCCCCCCAATCACCATTTCCATTTCTACCCTCCACCTCCCTCCTTCCTCCTCTCTGCGGCACCTGGTGTTGAGGTGTCGCTGAGGTACAGTAGACGGCTCTTTGAAGTCCCAGGGGCCCTCGGGGGCTGTGTCTGTGTGTCAGGAAACTTTTTTTTATCAGCAGCTCCAGTCAAGAACATTTGGCATTGCTTTTGATTTGGGTGTCTCTAATGTTGAAACGACCTTTCCTGTAAGTGTTCGTACACGTGTGTGTACTGTTTCCTGATTATGCAGAGCAGGGGGATTTAAATCCCTCTTGCTGTTCCCTTTTTGTTTTTCTTAACCAATCAAAGATGGGCATTTAAAGGGATAGTTCTGTTTTTTTTAAAACTTGGAAGGAATTTAATTGGGTCTAAACTATATATTTGTATCTGTATAAAATGATTAGATTGAGCCCTTTGGGATATAAAACCACAAAGACACCCAATGAAGATGTAAAAACACATTTTTAATCATGCTAGGAGTTGGAAATTGTTTAAAAGCAATTAGAAGAAGGAACATGTTATGGTCATATTGTAACTTACTGGGTTTAGTGCTGGCACAGTTGGAGAGAAGAGGAGGGAGGAGCAGAGGGAAGAAAAAAAAACACCTCTGTCCTGAAGTCCACTATAGTCAGCACCCAACCTGGAGAGAGAGAAAGAGAGAGGACGTTAAGGCAGAGAAAGAAGAGAGAGAGAGAAAAACAGGAAAAGTGGTAAAAAAAGAAGAGAAAGGAAAAAGAAACGAGGGAGAAACAGATGAGAAAAAAGTGAGGTTGGTGAGAAAGAGAGGGAGAGGGGAGAGAAAGAGAGGAATCTGTGAGTCACTGTTAACTGTGGGCTGCTAGAAGTCGGCTAGCCATGTTAAAATACCGTCTGGGCACACACACACACACCCACACACCAAACTCTTCCAAAATATAGAAATCTGCCTAAAATTCAACAATGGTTGGCACAACACACCCATAGGCACACACACACATTAAAACTTTATGCAAAAATCCTGCTTCTGCCTCTCTGAGAGATTTCGCTGCCCAACAGACCAGCTAATTATTTTCAGTTGGACATCAGGCACGCACACACCTCTGCAGCACATTCCTCAGAAAGTAATGAGCTGCTTTTCTACAAAGGTAAGAATTTAGGCGAAGGTCAAAAATAACTCTTTCCATTTCTGAAAGTCGAACTTCACAGCAAAAAGGGTGAACAGTGACATCATCCAAACCCTAAATGATTAATTATTGATGATTTTTCTCTAAAAAAGAAGTGGGTGTATTACAATTAGCTCTTGGTTTATACTAAAACAATCCTGTCCAGAGGATTAGACTCCTCTTGAAACATGCAGCACATGCAACATGATTCTCCTTCTTCAATTGTCTCTTCGACTATCATTTTCACCAACTCTTTACTAACACTAGCAATTAATCTCATGATTACTTCTTCGATTACTTGATAAATAGTTTAGTAAATTAGGCTAACTTTCAGAAAATAGTGTAACAAACCTAAGAGTCCACAGCCATGAAGCTCGTTGGAGCTGTAGCCTACTTAGGCACAGTGCTGCTTTGAGCTAATGTAATGCTAAAATGCTCACAATGACAATGCTTACATGATGTTTAGCTGTTTACCATGACAACCATCTTTGCAGGTAGTATGCTAACATTTGCTAATTACCATGTAGCACAAAGTACAGCTGAGGCTGATGGGAACATCTTTAGTTCTGCAGGTCAAACTATTGTACCAATTACACATTTGATTTGATGACGGGGTCAGAGGTTCACCAAAGTTATTACAATCCATTGTGAGGGGGACATGAATGTTTGTACCAAATTTGATAGGAATCCATTCAATAGCTGTTAAGACTTCATGAAAAGCTGAAAATGTCAACCTCATGGTGGCGCTGGAAGAAAGGTCAGGGGATCAATAAAGTGAAATTTAATGGCAATCCATCCATAGTTCCAGTTGGAACCAAATTGGTGGACCAACCAACCGACATCCCTAGAGTCACACAGCTAGCAAGCACCATCAAGTATAATCTATAATTGTTTGTTTCTGTGACAGGCAAAATCCAAATATGTTCAAATTTACATATATAGAACAAAGAAAAACTGAAAATTCTCTGAGGAGCGGGAACCAGTGAACATCAAGCATTTCTGCTTGGTAAATGACTGAACCGATTCATCACTAATCCAAATGTAATTGTTTCGGCACTACTTTGGTGTATTTTTCAGCATCTAGACTAGAGAATCCGTCACTCATTAGCTCCTTTGGGTGTTCAACTGTTTATTAATTTATCACATGCTGTTATCAGGTCATTTACTGCTGTAGGCCTTTTGCTCATTAGGCAACAAATGCATATATTAATACATTTTATATGTTTTATGCTAGCATCATGGCTATATTAGTCACAGAAATTGTATTCTGCATGAGCTATTATGTGATCCTACAGTTTTACTTAAAAAAAATCATCAAGTTATTACATTTTATACACCTAGCATTACCCATTCTTGGCAGTTTTCCTTGATCAATGAAGATTGGAAAAGAAAACAACACACTGAATCTTTACTCTGAATCCATAAGACCCCACTTCATTCACAATCAAACCATGGACGTTGTTGCTGAATTTTTTATAAAAGCCTCAGCAATTACAATGGGAGACTGAGAATTATGCAGCATGTGATGTTGACTTCTGCTCCATATTCCTGCTTCATTCGACAATACCCAGCGGAGAAAGAAAGAGGAGAGGACGGACAGGGAGAGAGAGAAAGAGAGAAGGGGATGACATGTGGGTTCATTTTGGGTTTCTTTGTCTCGATGCGAAACCAACGTGAAGCTCTGACAGAAATGTGACAGATACCTGCAATGTCAAAAACCGGCAGGCTCGCACACATTCTAATTTGTCAGGTGAGATAGTGTTTTGGTAGCGTGGGAGGTGTGGTGCGCTCGTGTGTGCTTCGTGTCTGTGCACGTGTGATTGAAAGTGTATGTGCATAATGCATGTGCATAGACACTCCGTTGTGTCTGTGCCTCTCTGCCGGCTCTCTGTACCTTCCTGTCAGTTCAGCTTGTCATTCAGGCATCAATGAAGAGAAACTTTTTCTTTCTCTTTACTTTGTTTAAAATTTGTCATGCTTTTCTCAAACAGGGGAAATGGGCAGAAAGGGAGACAGAAAACTGCAACAACAGTCGAGTGGGGTTTTATCACATGTTTGACAGGAAACGCTGTGCATTGGAACAGAGAGATTTCACCACGTTAACAAGGATGATTTTCCGGGCTTTTTTTGGGTAGATGTTAGGAGTGTTTGGAGGGCAACAGCGAGGAGGAAAGACAAGAAGCAGGTGGAAGGAAAATGTGATAAGAGGTTGAAGTTGTATTCCTGACTAAACCTTTACTGTTGGACTATTTAAACAACAAATGATGTTCATCTTTTCCACATATTTCATTTTGAAAGGAAATTATTTGACAATGAGACATCATACAACATCAATCATAACCTGAGGTAAGCTATGGGCCACTAGCTGGAAATTTTGAGATATATTTGCTAATTTGTTTTCTTGATGAGAGCTAGATGAGAAAATCTATATTAATCTCATGTCTGTAAGATAAATATGAAGTTAAAGCCAGGAAACAGTTAGCATAGCATAAAGACTGGAAGCAGGCTAGCCTTGCTCTGTCGATGTTGGTTCCTCTTTAACAGTCTGGTCATTTGCCATCACCACAAATGGACCCATGAAGGCATATAATGGTAGGAAGTTAGCCTAGCTTGCTAGTTTCTACTTTCTAAATGGAATACAATGCAATACAATGGTGCATAAGAGGTGTCTTGTATCATGGTATGTAGGTTATACAGGGCTATGACATATTTCAGTTGGTTGTGCATCTACACCACGAATATTGACAGCATATCTCCCAACGCAAGCTCCCAACTGCTGCCATGGAAACAGTCCAACCAGAGGCCTGAAGCTTAGGCGCAGTGTCCACAATGTGTCCACAACACAATAGCTACAATATGGTCAGCATAGTTTCAACTTCATCACATAAAAAAATAGGAAAATACAAATTTCAGTTCAACTTTAAATTGGAATGTCCTTTGAGAACAATGTGCAACATAATTTGCCAGGATTTTTATTAGGTTTCATGCAAATATTTTAATAATCTTTGGTGCTTTTGGAGAGCCAAAAATATCAGCAGAAAGCCAAATCAGATTATTATTGCGCTGAAAAAGCAACATGACCAACATGTTGAACATTTCCTACACACATTTAAGCCTCATGATGAACAAAATGAAGCATTAAGTGATTCAAGCACAAGGGAATTTATAGAAATTAGAACCCAAACAGGTCTGAACTTGTTCGCACCTGCACTGAATTTGATTGAGCTGAGAGTCAGGTCATTTCCAGTTCAATTCAATTAACCCAGGAAGTGGACATGCAAACCATAAGAAAATCCCCATCAAAAGGTTATTTAATATTCAATCTATAAAGGCATTATTGAGACAGAGTAGAGGTCTTATCTCCCAGTAAATGAATTACAGTTTCAATTTGCATGTTGAGTGAATTGAACTGAAAGTGTTTCAAACCTAGAGCGTCCACCAGAGCTGTGGTGTGCCTGCTGATTACCTGGCTGCCAATTCAGGATTTGGCAAAAGCTAGATTCACACAGTATAGATATATAAGACTGTAAGACGTCTATGGCACAGGGTTGAGGTGACAGATCTATAAAATTAGAAAATATTCTTACAGCTTGCATTAATCCCATTTTATTGCTGGAGCTATGAAAAGTCAGGGGATCACCAAATTACTACAATTCTTCCCCAGAGGAACAAGAATGTGTGAATTCTATGGCAATCCAGTCCATCCGATAGCTGTTGAGTTATTTCAGGTGACATTTATGGACGCAACAAAAGGCTGTAAGGTTTTTAATCTCCTTGCTGATTGGAATTTGAATAATGTATAGCATATTTTACTTTGAAAATCATCTGAATTCATCTAGTTTCAACTCCCCTTTTTCACGTCCCCATTAATTGTTGTGGCATTTCAAAAACTTGATCATATTTCATTACATTTTTTAATGGTTCACAAACTCAGATTACAGTCTACAGCACTGATAAGAAAAGTACCTTTATGTTGATGAAATTCATTTCAGAAATCATAGATGCCATATGCAATTACTTTCAGATCCAACAAGTCAAAAATCAATTTATTTGAATTAGTGACTTTTAACAAAATTCAAGAGGAAAAAGCTCACAAACCAGTGCTATCAGGTTACTCTCTGTCAGTGAGTTGATCCAAGAAAAAAGGATAATTGAATTTTCTTAATTGGAAAGAATCATGAACCTGGAAAGAGAAAAAGAAACCTCTACAAAGGTTTAGAAATTTTCCAAACTTAAACTGACCTGGAAATCTCAAAGAGGGAAATTCAAACCATGTAAAGTGAGAGCTGTTAGAGCTGCTGTGACCTGCACGCCGCCATCAGTATTCATTTTATTTTTTATGTTCTGTATGTCCGTATATACCCCCCTTTTTTTCTTTATCTTTGCACTGTCTTGTTGAAGCCACAGCTCTTTCATTTCATTTATATATGTGGCTGCATGTTGTGTTAACTGACAATAAAGTTGAATTGAATTGAAACCATGTAACCTCAGACAGATGGTTTTCAAAATAAAATTCAAATCACTATGACATTTCTTTGCTTCCTTACATGTGTTTTAACTTCCATCAAGCATTTTGTTTGTGCAGTATACATTAAATTCAGCACGTGTGTTGAAGGCTGCACGCAGCTGTGTGCCAGCAGCTGAAGTTTCCTCACCGTGGAGTGGCACACACCTCATCTTTCCACTGCTGCTTCGACAGATGTGATTGGACTTGAGAGAACCTGCAGTACCAGGATTGTTTGCTACTTGAACGCAGCGTGTCTCTAATATTGAGTCGAGTGAGTCATGGTTGGAAAGTCAGACCTGATTTTTATTTTGTCTCAGAGAAAGACAGAGAAGCGTGAAGTAACAACCTGCCTTCACAATTCTAACCAATGAAATAACCCTGATTGTGGATACAGAGGGAAGAAGAGGCAAAGGAGCAAGAAATTAGGTAGTGACATACAGCATATGATTGCAGCCTTAAGGAAGTGAAAGAGAAAAGAGTGAAATAATTAGTGTGTTTGTGTGTGAGAGATTTTTTTTTTTTTTTAAAACAGAGAGGCATGGAGAAAGAGATGTGGGAGGCGGAGTGAAAGAAGATAAAGAGTGAAACTGAGGATGGAATACAAAGAGGTGTTGTGTGTGTGTATGTGTGTGCGTGCACCAGGTGTGTATCTGCCGTCCCCAAGGTCCTTCTAGCTGTCTTCTCCTATTGATTAGTTCATATTGATCTGGCCTGGCACATACACTCTGACACACACACACACACACACACACACACACACACACACACAAACGCAGCATGGCTGACTTGATTTAGCCGGGCTTTGACACAGGGGGACATGAGGGTACATTGTTAACACACATGAAAGCGTGCACACACACTTGCACACACAAACCTCCTATCATTTAGCCTCTTAAAATGACCATCTTCCCTCTGACTCACACACACACACACACACACACACACACACACACACTTGTCAAACAGAAAACACTCATTCTGCCTATTTGCTCATGTGCACTGGCTGTCTGGCAAACGGGCAGCAGAGACAATGAGAGTGGATGAGACAGAAAACTCTGTGTCATCATACAAACCTGATGAACCACCTGCCTTGTGTTACAGTTTTAGATGTTACAGAGATCAGTTCAGCTAGGAAGAAGCTAACCCTAAATTTAACGTGGCTTTAATCAATATTTTTATATTAACAATCGATCACATGACTATTTTTATGTGAAAGGTGGTCTCTTGAAAATCTACAGAGAATTATCACGCAACTGCAGCTCCCCTATGAGCTTTAAATGCAGCATTAGTATCCACACTAGCTCATTGCAGCCTGCTACTTCACTGTTTTCTCTCTCTCTCATATGTGGTATTGCCACTGTATTGTGTTTTTGTTACCAAATGCTTTCTAAATTTTGTTTTACACTCTAGCCCCCTCTTGTACCCCCTCAATGTAGGCGAGATTCTTTGTTGTGACATCAACAATGGAGGATGTCCTTTCCTTTTGAGATCCTTTCATCAGCAACCAAACAGAGGGATGTCTGCACTTCATCATTTGACCATGTCGCGGTTTTGCAGGATGCCATTTCTCGATGTCTGTATCGTGCAAGTGATGATTCTATTGTCTTCAGTGGTGGCCCAGACATGCTGAACGATTTGAATATCCAAACCGCTCTGCAAATTCAAAAAACACAAGTGCATCAACAAAAAAACACAAATGCAAAAGCCACAGCAACAACAACAGCAGTTGTGTTGTGGCTTTTGCATTTGTGTTTTCTGTTAATGTGTCATTGTGTAATGTGACTTTTCAAATTTGCAAAGCGTAGATGTGCAGTTTGTTTGACGAGCTGGGCCACCATGGTCTGCAGTGTTTTCACCAATAACAGTGCCAGGTACCAGATAGCCAAGTTTTTACAATAGAAAAAACATTTTTTTTTGCCACAATAGGCAGCTGTTTTAGGTGAAAAAACACATATAGTTAGCAACTAGGTTGTGAGTCTTTAGCAGCTAAATAGCCAGATATTTCCCTCAGGTGTGGGTAGAGACCAAAAACAGAGCTAAAAGGAGAACTTTCATGAGGTTGCCAGAAACTCGACTCCAAATGAGTGCTAATGGTGCTCTGTGTCTGCTGGATGTCTAAATGTGCATCTGTTTGGTAACAAGTTACCCATATCAACTAAATAGATGATAAAATGTGTGGTTATTACATGTTTCATTTCATCACTCATTTTAGCCAAAGGTTTTGTGCTGCATGATGTTCTAAAGCTGCTTTTGTCAGAATCTTTTAGGTCACGAAACATTTGCAGCATGAGAGAAACAAACATCAGCTGTCAATTATAGACAACTGCAGTAAGAGTAGCCTAAAGGCATCAGCACAAAAGTAGCAGGTTTGTGACTGGAGGGTCAATGGTGCAAATCCCCAGACTGGCTTGGAAAGTGCAGGTGAGGTGAATGAGTCTCCCCTCCTTCACTTAAAAGGAGAAAAAAAAAAGACGTACAGTCAAGTCAAGGTGCCCTTGAGCAAGACACCTCACCTCCAACTGCTCCTGTGCTGCTCAGCAGCAGCTGCAGGAGAAGGCTGTGTTTGTTCAGGGCAACTCCCACTGTGACTGCATAGAGCTGTGTGAAGGTGAAGCAGGGCGAGGCTGATAAAGATGTATATATTCTTGTATGCTCTTTGTTTACAATGATGAGAAGGACGGGAAATAATGTGGAATAAGTAAAATTACCATTAAAACAACCTAGACACACTGCATGCTCATCAACAGCCCTCTAATAAGGAGGTTTTACCTGTCGTGACCAGAATGATGCAAGATGGGACCCGTTGGCAAGCGTCCTGACATATCAATATGTATACGCACATTTATATACACCACACACAGATACAGTCTCATATCTTTTTTTTTTCCTTTTTTTTTTTTTACTTGTCCTTCATCCAGGCTCTGAGCTAGACTTCCTTTTTCCCCCTTTGTCTCTGAATCAGAAGAAACGTCACTGTCTGTCTCTGCCTTTAGTCTTTTGTGTGCATGCAGACACACACACACGCACACAAATACAGTACGTGCACAGACACACAAACACCTGCACCCACATACAAACACTCACACACAGACTGCCTTCTGCTGCTGTGATGGCTCCGAGCTGTCAAAACATCCTTGCTTTCTCTCCTCTCTCTCACCAAAGCAGCCTGACTGAGCTTGTCTATGCAGGTTCACAGAGACTGCTGTCTATCCACCCTTTCTTTCTTTCATGCCTTTTCCCTACACAGGGATCTGCATATACATTAAAAAATGTACACATGTGGGTGCTGTTCTAGTGTTCATCAAATTCATTCAAATGTGTAAATGAAATACATCATGTACAATAGTTTATACTGGCTCTGTCAAGGTCTTCACAAGGGCCATGTCCACACTAATCTGCAAATGAATGCAGATATCAGTTATCCAGGCTACACTGCAACATTGGCCATTGCCCGGAGAGGCTAAATCATCGTCAGATGATAGCTGATAGGGCCTGAGATTGTGTCCATACCGAAGCAGGTAAATCTAAAAAAATGCAGTTTACATGTGAAATAAACTTGTTTTCAGGACTGCAGTTTCAACATGTAGGACAAACACAACCTTGTTCTGCTGAGTCTTAGACAATACCTGCACCAACACTCTGATATATCTCAAAATGGACCCATATGTGACAGGGTGGACAAAAGATTGACTGCCTACGTGGAAATGTTCACATATATGCAGTGAGCACACGTATGGTCCACCCGTATAGTCCACCCGGTCATAAACCTCCACTTTGGATCCTTGCAGACATGGGCAGATGATAAAATCTGCACCCAACTATGCAAGTCCGACAATGCAATGCTGTTTACAAGTCACAACAAGTGTTTTCAGGTTGTTTTTGAAAAGCTGTCCATCTACACTGAAGCAGCAAAACTGTCCCATCAGGTTCTCCACCTGTATTGTACTTCAATATGGTTAAACTCAAAATGTAGTTGTTCTTTTTGACATATTTAATGATTTTATGGCAGCTTATAGATGCTACCAGTTACAAGGCCAAATTACTGCAATACAGTATATTGATGAGTGCATCGGTCAAATCGCTATTTTAGGCTGGCAAAATCTCCAGCATAAACACACATGAATCACACCTGTGTTGTTTGATTGGCTAAGAAAACACAAACTCATCCCATCAAATCTAAGACAGACAATACATTTGCTGCACCCAAACTATATAACACATCCAATTATAGCAGGTCCAGTAGTCTACAGCTAATGTAGAGTACACTGTTGCATTCATCCTATATACAGCTTTCTGGGAAAATACATTTCTGTCTTCTCCTTCTCTACTGGTCTGTTGGCTGTATATTTGCCTCTCCTTCTTTTACACTCTCTTTCTCTTTCCCTCCTACTTTCACACACACACAGACACACACACAGAGTGCTGTGTGTTTGGCCTGCAGGGTGTGCACAGCGGGGAGGAATCAACCGTATGGCAGACATGAGGACGGAGCCAAATCTGGCTCGTACACATGGTGTGTGGCCATGCTGCCCTGTGTGTGTGTGTGTGTGTGTGTGTGTGTGTGTCGCTGAAGGCAGCCTGCACTTAAATATATATCAGGGGCAGCGGTTGCCTAAAGGTGAAAGTTGTGCGGTTTTCACTGGAAGGGTGCCAAACGAATGAATGAAAACCACTCTCCATTACCTCGCCAGCTACTGTCACCGTGCCCTTGAGCAAGGCTCTTAAGCCGCGCACCAGAAATGGTGATAAAAAACCCCTCATTGCACAGAAAACTCTGTGCTACACATCTACGGCAAGTACAGTGGGTCAAAGTCTGATTTAGGAAGTCAGTCTGTAAACTGTGCTGGATGTTTAACGCTGGCTAGTTTAGTTTATGAGTTTACGCTTTTTTCTCTTGGTAGTTTATTTTAAGCATGTATGATACAAGCATGGGGTCCAAATTCAAACAAACTAGAAATATTCTTTAAAATCGGGCTTAATTAAATTAAATTAATTAATTGAAAGTTAAATACATTTCTGCGTTTTTATGTGTATTCAAAAGTGTCAATGTGGCTTGATTGCAAACTTGTGTGAGAAAAGTTAGTTACATGTTTCTGATTGCAGATTTAATTATGTGTATAAACAAATGTGAGTAGCCTGTTTGCAGACATGATATATATACATCTATGTTGTGCAGTTCCATATATTGTGTATGTGACCGTGATGAGTGTGCATGTGCATGCAATGTCGAAACATCTCTCATGTCAGTAAACACAGGAGAAGTGTGCGTTTGTGCATGCGTGTCCATGTCCGTGTCATCGCACGCTGCCTGCATGAAAATATGCATGTCATTTAATTGTACACACATGCATGTGTACGTTGTGTTTGCTGCCCGCATACAAACACACACATTAAGTGCATGTGTGTGAGAGCGTCTTGGCTCGCGGTGGTTTTGTCAGTGCATGAAAATCATTTATTCATGTTTCACTCTGTCTGTGTGTGTGTTTTGCATGCATGCTCTGATACATACTCTTTGCTTCCGTGTGGCTAAATGTTAAGCTATCATGTCTGTATTTTTTAATATTAAATTGTTTATGTTCCCCTTACTCATCTCTTTCCCCCTTTATACCTCTCCAACCCTCTTTTTTACCCCCACGTCCTCTCTCAGACTCCCCTAAATGTCTGTGTCCCTTCATCTTTTTCCTCTCACGACTCCTTTTTTGCGTAGAGATTAACCCACCGCGCAGCATTTCTCACTGTGTGTGTGTGTCTGTGTGCGAAGGAGGTTTTTAAAAATGCATATATTCTATAAGAGGGAGGAGGAAACAGAGCGTGGTGAAAAGAAAAATACAGCCTCTGTGTGTGTTGTGTCAGTTGAGTTGACATCTGATCTTGCTGAGTATGGTAAAGAAGAAAGTGCTGAAAGTACTCTGTGTGTGGGGGGATCCTGTGTGTGTGTGTGTGTGTGTGTGTGTGTGTGTGTGTGTTTTGTGGCCTGTATGTGTCCTCATTTCTGTGTGGGTGGTAAGAAGAGGGAGTAAGGGAATAGGGTGTGTGTGAGTGCACTTAGTTTAAGTGTCAGCATGCCTTAGTTTGTGTGTGTGTGTGTGTGTGTGTGTGTGTGTGTGTGTGTGTGTGTGACAAGCAGGGAGAAAAGAGGGGGAGTCGGAGTGAAACAGAGGCTGAGAGATAGATGGCAGGGAGAGTGATGAGGGAGGGAAGAAGCCAAAGAGGAATGAAGGAGGGGAAAACAAGGAGAAATATTTGAGTGATTTTGGAATAAAGAGAGAAGATGGAAGGAAGTCAGCACAGAAAGAGAAGCCTGTTTTTCTTCTTATCTTTCTTCCGTATTCCTATTTATGTTTCAGTATTCTTCACTACGACATAAATGTTATATGAACAGCGTATGTTATGAATGAATGTTAAATCAAACCTCCTTTTTCTTCATACTCAGTGTCCTTGTGTGTATTTTATGTTTCGTGTTTTGTGTCCTTGGTGTATGGTTACATCAATAGGCAAGTGTCTCCCTGAAGGAAATCTATCAATATTTCATTCCATAACTGCTGAAAATGCAAGATCGACAAGCCAGAAAAAGTCGAGGGGAGAGGAGCTTGGCTATAACCAGAAAGTCATAACAACTGAATACAGATCCAAAAGCAGGGCGGGAGATGGAGCAGGTGTAGTGAAACTGACTTTACTTTGTCAAAGGGCAAGTTTACAGACATCAGATTCGTAGGGGTAAGGCAGGCAAGAGTCAGAAGGTTGACAATGGGTCAATCCGAACAGGTAACAGCAGAACTAAGGCACAAACTCTAAGGTAATTATAGCAACCTATGACCTGTTTCCACCCCAGAAACTTTTCCAGGAGCCCCTTTTTAGGGAACTCAGAAACTTTACCTTAATGTTGGAATCTAGCACCAGTTTCAGGTTCCTGGATTGTACTTTATGCACCATAAAAAGTTCCTGCTAAAATAATCAAGGAACTATTGGAGTGGGGTTTTAAGTACTGGCCTTTGCTGACTGGTCAAACACAAGACTGAATCAGAAGATTAGCCAAAAACAAAAGAAATGATCAGACAATATCTAATTTAGAGACAAACATCTTGATGATTTTCTAGCATTTCAACTCTCTCTACCCCTGCGTCTCTTCTCTTCATCATCCATTAAAACATCACAGAGGCGCATCACATTGTATCTCAAACAAAGTTGTCACTACCAATCCATCTCAGCCTAATTTGCCTAATCCTCACAGTCCCTCAGATGTGGTGGTAAAGCAGCAATGGGATGTTCTGTGGGTTCTATGGGCTCAGCCAATAGATGGTGTGGTGATGACTCCTCAGTATGCTTCATATTAAGTGTTTGTCAGGTTGTTCGACAGTATCTGAAACTCCCTCCACCCACTTTTTTTCCTGACGGCAGACCCAGAGATGTCTGACAACACATCATAGTTTGGTCTAAGAATACTTAAACCTTAAAGCTGTATATATGGTTGATGCAAAGGGTTATCAGCAGTCCTACAATAGATACCTGCAGCATAGATTTAGATTATTCTCTATAGTCACTGTTTCACTTCATGATATAGACTGTCTGTGGGCATACTTAACTGGAGTTACAGGTATTTCATCATATCCCAGTGCAATGGATTTCCAGTGGAGATGGCTTTTTTAGATGTTACTGAAAATGTGAAGACCACTGAGTTTGTAGTTCTTCAACTTCCTTAAGATATCCTTAGTTTTCAGAAACGTGAAGGAGAAACCCAAGCAACGAAAGCCGACCAATCACAGTTCTCGTGCTCTATATCATAGCCTACAATGAAAGGCTATGTAGCTACACTACAACTTTTGTGTCACTATTTTGTAGCTCAGAAAGTGAGCCAGACACAGATGGAGAAGGTGGGTACATGAAATAAAATAAGCCAGAATACAACAGAGAGTATCATAGTTTAGTCAATAAACTCCACCTAAATATCACTCAGTTTCAGAGACATTTCAGGCTGACTGTGAAGGGGTTTGACCGGTCCGACTGGCCACCACAGCGCGACGTCAGGTTGCATTTCTCCAAAAGTTGAATCTGGCTCAACTTCTCCTTCGCTGCGTTTTTTCGGCGCCCCAAAATGCACTACCCTGACTCAAAGGAATGGGAAAACCGCAGCCCCAGATTTTGTCTGAATCAGGCTTTAGAGAAAGAGCAAGAAGATGGGGAGGATAAACCAGTGGCTGTCCCACCTACACAAATTGTTGGGCTATGATTACCTATTAATCAGATAATACAGGTCATTTCTCTTCTCAGTTACGCTGGATGCAGTTGTTAAGTACATTAATTTTATTTGCTTCCCTCTCTATATTCTTAACTAAAAAGGGATAAAAAGGGAAGACATGAAAGACACAGGAAGCTCTGTGTTAACGAGGTGAACGTTAATACATCTACTGACACAGGACTTCAATTAAAGCTCAGACACACACACACACACACACACGGCCACTGTGCAGACAAGCCTATTGATTTTTGTGGTAACACTGTCCTGTCACCACATACAGTGCTAGTCTACCTCTGTGACCTCCCCTCCCTCACCCACCTCCTCTCCTCTATTCTCCTCCCATACATGTGTAAATGTGACACTTGACACCTCTCACCTCCCCCTCACCTCTCTGCCCCCCTTTTCTTACCAGCTCTCATTACTATCTCTACTTCCCTTTATCCTACTGCTCATACCTTCCTTCCTTATTCTCTTCCTCCGATGCTCATTTCAGCTCCACCTCCTCCTCTTTCCCTTCCACGCACCATTTTCCTTTTTTCTCTTAAACATATTGTTGTCAAGATGAGAGAGACAGTGATTGGAGACATGGGAGGGTGGGCTTTAGTTTTACCAGTGCTCCACACATAAAAAAAAGCCACATACAACACACCAGCAGCTACATATGCAGATAAAAAAGGACAAATAAGAGAGTGTCTCACAAATTCCCCAGAGAGCAAGGTAGAGGAAGAAACAGAGATTTCCTGCTGTGTTTAGAAGCTTTGGCAATACTGCTCAACAGTCATGCCAATACATGAACAGAAAAGAACAAGAGAGCAAGAAAGGAGGAAAATACAGATATGAAAAGAACAAAGGGAGAGAGAACACAATAAAAAATAACGAAAGAAAATGGCTAAAAAATACAATATATTCCAAAAATCTTAAAGATTAATTACAACCAAGATTAGGTCTTAATGTAGTCTAAAATCACCAGTTAATGGTTTTTCAATGGTGAAAGTACAGAATTTGCACACTATATGTTTCAATACATGTAACCTGAAGAGGTAAAACTATATAGTAATTCACAAGGAATACATACAAGAGTAAAAACCATTAAAGACAACAAAAAAAAAAAAAACATATCTGTCTATTTCCTACGCCAATAATCATCTGGTGACTACTGGTGAGGTCTTGACCGCCACATTGTACATTATATAAATTTGCATTCTTTGCAACTGACTTCTAATTCACTTCTAATCTAATTCTGCAAGTCAAGTTTTATGCAGATGACACATCTTTGTATGTCCACAATGCTAGACAGCCATTCAAGATTTATATTCAACAATAATCAAAAATGTTACAATCAAATTGTTTTCTGTATAAAATTAGTTGTCTGTCTTGTCCAAACTGTAAATCTATTGTTCAGTCAACGTTCATATCCATACTTGATAACAGAGAATTTCCGTACTGCCTCATTGTTACTCAAGCAGTTAAATCCAGTGTATCACAGTGCCTTCTTTCTTAACCCTAGTCATTATTGTTATTTTAACCGTTAAAGTTAAATGGGCTTCACAATCTCATGATATTCATCGCTAAAGCTCAACTTGCAAAGCATTCAAACAACCTCAAAGGTGTAGCTTGGTCCAATGTGTTTAACCTTATTAAACAGTCTTGGATGGTCAAGAATGTAATGAATTCAACATTTAAGCCAACATGGACGAGAAGCTGTAAAAGTACTTAGGATAATGAAAAGTTTGAACAGCTACAGTGTGCAACGTCATCTGTTGATGAAAGACTGTAAGTCAGTGAGTGAATTTTTAGTTGTGATTATTTTATCAAATGTCATTTCCAAAGTCCAGAATTAACTTTGAGGCTTAGCTTTGTATTTTTTGTTTCTATGATCTTTGTCTCACAGAGACTAATTTAATAAAGTCACTGAATTAATACTATTTAATGTAGATTTCAAAGACCCTATCCACATAGAACCTACACATGCTTGTGTGCACTATAGCACCACATCTCTACATTTATTGCTTTGGAAATAGTGAAAGAACAAGAGTGAGAGAGCAAACAGAGAAATATAAATGTTGATATGATGTACATCTAAGATTGAATGTGTAGAAAAAGAAGGTGCAAGAGATATCAAGCAACAACACACACTCTTCTTACATATGTTAGTGTCGACCACCCATATAGAAAACACACACACACACACACACACACACACACACACACTCCTGTCTCTGATGCTATTCATATTTAAAGAGTGGGTCTTTTAAGTGAACACAGCATGGAATAGAGGATCACAACACACACAGAAAAGAAGGCAGACAGCGTGTCTCTGTAGGCAGGTATTCACTCAAAAAGCTTAACCCTGGTCACATTGCAGCTTTACTTACAACAGTAAGCAGTTAGTTTTACATGATAATTTCATACCACGCACACATTCTATTAAAATAAATACAAAAAACAAGAATATTGCTATAATATATTTGTGTTATTGTTTGCACTGGTCAAACTTTACATACAACAACACTTGTTCCTGTTCTGCTGTTGATCAGCGCTGCTTGATAAAAGTAAATCATTAAAGACTGAGATTTCAAGATTTAGATTTCAATCTGGCTACATGCTTAAAATAAACCGTGTGAATCTAAGCATTAATCGTGCTCTTCAGTAATCTTGAAATGACAATCTTCTCACTGTAGTTTACATTTGTGTGGATGAACGATGTGAATAAATGATTCAAGAGAAGAAGAGGAAAACGATCAGTCTTATTAATATCTGTAACAGATCTGAGGGCCTGGTGAAAAAGTCACTTAGCACATCTGGATCTGTTGAGTGTCTACAGAGGAGGAGTTAAAGTGAAGGAGCGGGGGAGGGAGGGAATAAATTAGAGGAGTGTTTTGCAGCGCCTAAGGTCTCCAGGATCCCTCACCCTGCCAACTCCTCCTCCTCCAACTCTCTCCTTCTCTCCTTTTCTCTTTCCAGCAAGAGGAAAACTCCTCCATTCCCTGCATTCCTGTCACATTCCAGCTCTGGGTTTACCTTCTCTACCTCTCTCTCTACATCAACATCACCTCCTCCTTCTCCTCTTTCGCCCATGGCTGTCTGTCTGCCTGTCTCCACCTCTTTCCCTCTATCCTGTCTTCTCCTCCCTCTCTCTCTCTCTCTCTCTCCCTCCATATCTCCCCTCCCTCCCTCCTCACTCACTCTTTCCCAGCATGCTCCAGTGGGCCAGTGGAGGCAGGGGGCTCGCCTGAACCCTCCACCCCCAGCAGGGGCCCTCCAGCTCAGCCTTGCTGGCTGGCAGGCTCCCTGGCACACCTCCAGCATGCGCACACACACACACACACACACACACACACACACACACACACACACACACACAGAGCTTTTTTTCCTCTCGGCTTGCTTGCTGTCTCTTTCTGGCGTCTTTCTATCAGCCTCTCTTGCCTTCAGTCTTTCTTCTTTTCTTTTTCCCTCCTCTCATTTATCTCTTATATCATCTCAAGTCTAAATTTAGTAATGTCAGATGTGCATCTCTGTTGTTCATCTTTGTCATTTTAGTGCTTCAAGATTGTCCTCAAAGATGACAAGCACTTTACTGTAAAAAAGTATTTTCCTCATAATTATTGTTTTCTGTGTCTAATTATAACAATGTACACATCTAAAAAGTGAGAAAAGGGGAAGAAAAGATGGTTGTAGCCACATGAATTCGCTCTCCAGCTCATGATACATCATATTCTATAAATACTTTTTTTGTGTAGGCATTATACGGGAAAAGCGGCAAGCTATAGTGTAACATTTCCATGTAAGACAGTCTGGGAATTGCCAGCTCAGGACTTAGTAAGATTTCTGTAAATCTTTCATCATGATTCTTGTGGGAACAAAAACTGAAAGTTCTCTACTACAGCATACAGATTCTCACAACATTTCTATTTTCAGGAGCCAGCAAGGTAACCTGATCACAAAGGGACTGAAATCCATAGGCAATAAAAAAGAAGAAACCATTAAATATAAAGCAACATGTATCATCAGGTGTTTGATCAATAAGTCACCAAATCTCACTACAACTGAAAACCATGTTTCACTGTAGTTTCTGATCTATCATTAAAACACCAAATGAAGGAACGTATTTAGAAAAATAATGTTCCTCTCTCCAGTAGAGATGCAGAGATGAATGATAAGGACACTGACACTGCTCTTTCTATGTTTACTGTTGATTTTCTCTTGAATTTATCACTAATCTGAGTATGCCAATGTATGCAATGATCCGTCACTTATGATATCAACATGTGTTCATACAAAAAAATTAGGTCCATCTTCAATGTTTTAATGGGAGATCGTTGCTCTTAGTGGACACACACAAAGAAAAACATAAATCAGAAAGTAACGGTTTGATTCACTGATACAAGAACTGAAGAACTCTCTTTTGCCTTTTTTTTTGGACAAATGTGCCAAAAAGATCACATGAAACATTGATGAGAGGGAGCGAGAGAGAGAGGGAGAGAGAGAGAGAGAGAGAGAGAGAGAGGCCCTCAGTAATTTGGTATTTCCTTTTAGACAGGGGGGGGAATGGCCACTGCCCTTGTTTTCAGTAGTGCACACGCACACACACATGCACACAAATACACACAGCTCCTTTAATGACCCTTACATCCGGCCTTAGGCTCTGGGGCCCGAGAGAGAGAGTGAGATAGATAGATAGATAGATAGATAGATAGATAGATAGATAGATAGATAGATAGATAGATAGATTTTGTTCACACTGACTGTGGTGAAATGGAGGATGGCCAAGTGGTCAAAGGTGCCAATGGTCTCTTGATTAAAGTGTTTTAAGGTTGAACACTTCAGATTAAACTCCAAAAAGATCCACATGAAGCTACATAACTGCATCCAAACTAGACCACCAATGTAATCCATCATTGCAGAAGAAAAGTATAATAAAAGTGTAAAAGTACTTGATACACAATTCTAAGCACAGCAACACTCCAATCAGCTGTTGCTGAAACCGAGTCCTGAGCTTTTAAATGATGACTTAACAGATCCAAGGATACATTCATTTGTTAGTCACGTTATACTAGAGGCCGATTGCTATGCCCATGTTAAGCACTGGTGTTTTTGGGGAAAGCAAGCATCAAGTTTTGTGATATACCAAATGATTGTTTCATGATGGTACCAAATTAGCTTAGAACAGAGAAACTGTAAAACATTCCAAATTCAATCCCATTTTTCTCTCTTTTCAAGCCCGGCTAGCTCAGTCGGTAGAGCATGAGACTCTTAATCTCAGGGTCGTGGGTTCGAGCCCCACGTTGGGCGAAGGAGCTTTTGTATAACATGGTGGAGGTTGATTCACTCCAGTGTTCCTGAGGTTGAACTCCCCCATGTGTTTCAGAGTGCCCCTCACTCAAAATATAATCGTCAATGTGCTGCTACTTTGAAAGCTGACAGTGATGAGTAATACAGATGCAGAGTGATCACAGTGAGAAAACAAAACCTTTGTTATATGTTGTTATGTTGAAACAAGAGAGAGATTGCTCATTATGATGGAAATATTTCTCATTTAATTCATGAGGTTTTATCAGGAGACTTATTAACAACTACACAATGGCTGAAGTTTAAAGGCATGAATGAAGCAAACGAGAACAAGCTGATACCAAATATATGTTTTTTCAAGTCAATCTATAAACCTTCAAACAGATAATGCCTACAATAAAGTTGTGAAGTCCGACTGGACTCATGTTTGCAGTTGTCAGGATGGCCGAGCGGTCTAAGGCGCCAGACTCAAGGATAAGCTCCTTCCTGCGCAAAGGGACTTCTGGTCTCCAGATGGAGGCGTGGGTTCAAATCCCACTCCTGACAAACTTGTTTTCATTTGTACTGCATTAACTTGAATGGCTTAATTAACTGTACAACTAACTACAGTAGTTAATGCAACATGTCTTTGTGTTGAGTTCTTCAGATAAAGAAACTAAACTGATGCTGATGAATTTTCTGTTGCAAAATTACTCAATGTGGCAAGGTGAAAATCTTTAGTAAACATGCATGGATGGATTGATTGATTAGCTGGGAGTTGAGCTGTAAATTCTAGACGGGTATGCACCGAGGGTCAGAGGTGAGGGTTCACATCTCTGACACACATACACACACACACACCTATACACAAAGCTATGGGAGTTCAACTGGAGGTTAGACCTTCAGGCTCCACAGCTCAAAGAGAGACAGAGGGAGAGAATTCATAAGTAGCTGATTCAGCATGCTACTCACTGGTGTGATCACTGCAGACACAGGAGAAAAAGGGAAGCGGGAAATTTTGGGGAACACAGATAATATCATGAATAAGGGGAACAAAATGAAAAATGAAGACTAATGGTGTAAAATGTGGTAGTTTAGCAGGAAATGATTTTGTCATGGAAGAAAGACAGCAAGTACTGAGTGAGTAATAATGACTCCTTTACAGCTCAAGCGACAGCTGAAGATGTTACTGTGTCTCCAGACTGTCTCTCGTACAAACACCAACACACAGGGCCCTGACCTTGCTGATGGCAGCTGTTGACGTCACTCTCTGCCCCATCCGGAGCTACAAACTCTCCACTATGCACACACACACTGGATAAATAGGATAGGAGAATAAATCCAGGCCAAACCCTAAAATGACCCTCTCATAATACATACAACTACATATTAAAGTCTATTTATTTATTTGGCCCTAAATTAGTCAAACGTACTTAAACACAATCTGATCAAGAAACAGCTCCACTGATAACTGTTAAAAGCACAAGATGACATTCGGTACCTGATATAGTTTTACTGCAAAAACTCTGCACTGAACATTTGACCAAGAATGTGACAATGACTCTCAATGCCTGTTTTTGGTTTCTTCTGTATTACCGCTTGACATCCCATTCTACAGTTATGTTAACTGTATACTAACATGTATTTAAGAATCATTATGAAATTGTTGATTGATTTGTCCAAGACTGTATTGAAGCTATTTCACATCATCTAAAAGCTGCCTCGCCCAACGTGGGGCTTGAACCCACGACCCTGAGATTAAGAGTCTCATGCTCTACCGACTGAGCTAGCCGGGCCTGAAATAAAAAAAAATGGGTTCGATTTCGGAATCCTTTACAATTACTCTGTTTTATAATTCCGTAACATCCTGAAAAACAATAATTCGGTATCCTCACAAAACTTGCTGCTTGCTTTACCCAAAACACCGGTGCCTGCCATGAGCCTCGAAACCTGCCTCTGGCATAATGTGACCAACAAATCAATGTAGTCTGTGTTTACCCTTGGATCTGCTAAATCATCGTGTAAACCTCTGCTGATGGTGTGTTGTTGTCCTTAGCATTGTGTGTCAACTAATGTTAGCCATTTTTTCTGCAATGATGGATTGTATTGGTGGTCTAGTTTCATGTGGATCCTTTAGGAGTTTAATTGCTGAACTGCTCAACCTTAAAACACCAACGCCCAACGTGGGGCTCGAACCCACGACCCTGAGATTAAGAGTCTCATGCTCTACCGACTGAGCTAGCCAGGCTTGAAATCACAGAAAAATGGGTCAGATTTCGGAATCCTTTACAATTTCTCTTTTTTATAATTCCGTGCCATCCTGAAAAACAATAATTCGGTATCCTCACAAAACTTGCTGCTTGCTTTACCCAAAACACAAGTGCCAGCCATGAACCTCAAATCCTGCCTCTGGCATAATGTGACCGACAAATCAATGTAGTCTGTGTTTACCCTTGGATCTGCTAAATCATCATGTAAACCTCAGCTGATTGGTGTGTTGTTGTCCTTAGCATTGTGTGTCAACTAATGTTAGCCATTTTTTCTGCAATGATGGATTGTAATTGGTGGTCTACTTTGGTTGGAGTGGTGTAGTTCTGTGTGGATCCTCTAGGAGTTTAATTGCTGAACTGCTCAACCTTAAAACACCAACGCCCAACGTGGGGCTCGAACCCACGACCCTGAGATTAAGAGTCTCATGCTCTACCGACTGAGCTAGCCGGGCCTGAAAGCAAAGGAAACATGATTTTCTGAATCTTTCACAATTTCTCCGTTTTATTATAGTTCAGTACCATCATGAAACAATCATTCGGTATAATCACAAAACTTGCTGCTTGCTCTCCCAAAAACACCAGTGCCTACAGTACCATGAGCCTTGAAACCTGCCTCTAGCATAACCTGACCAACAAATTTATATAACCTGTGTTTATGCTTGGGTCTGCTATGTCAAAAGCACTAGGCTCAGTTTCAGTGATAGCTGATTGGTGTGTTGCTGTTCTTAGAATTGTCTATCAACTAATGATGGATTACATTGGTAGTCTAGTTGGGCTGTAGTTGTGTAGTTTCGTGTGGATCATTTTGGAATTTAATCGCTGAAGTGCTTAACCTTAAAATACCAACGCCCAACATGGGGCTCCAACCAACGACCCTGAGATTAAGAGTCTCATGCTCTACCGACTAAGCCAGGCTTGTAAAGAAAGAGTGAAGTGGGTCCGATTTTCAGAATCTAGCCAGGCCTTGGTGAATATTTTATTTTTACTTAGTGCGAGATTGCTCATTATAAACGAAATAATTCTCATTAAAATGTGATGATTTGTCAGGACATTTTTATCATAAAGTACATGCAGGTAAATAAAAACCATGTCAGGAGTGGGATTTGAACCCACGCCTCCATCTGGAGACCAGAAGTCCCTTTGCTCAGGAAGGAATGTATCCTTGAGTCTGGCGCCTTAGACCGCTCGGCCATCCTGACAAGTTCAGTTCAGATGTCTCAAAATTTAGGTTTCCAGGTTTATAGATTGACTTGAAAACCCATATATTTGGTATCAGCTTGTTCTCTTGTTTTTGTTCTGTTCATCTGCCTTTAAACTTCAGCCATCGTGTAGTTCTCTCTTGATAATTTTGGATACATGTCCTGATAAAAGCTGGTGGTTTTAATGGGAAATATTTTCAGCAGAGAGCAATCTTTCTCTTGTTTAGACAAGATATAATTTTTGTTGATAAAAGGGACTGCGTTTTCTCATTGTGATCACTCTGTATTACTCATCACTGTCAGCTTTCAAAGCAGCAGCACATTGTGAGTTGTCTTTTTGAGGGGCACTCTGTAACACAGGTAGGAGTTCAAACACAGGGATACTGGAATGAATCACATTACGCCATGCCATTCAAAAGCTCCTTCGCCCAACGTGGGGCTCGAACCCACGACCCTGAGATTAAGAGTCTCATGCTCTACCGACTGAGCTAGCCGGGCCTGAAATCAGAGAAAAATGGGTTTGATTTCGGAATCCTTTACAATTGCTCTGTTTTATAATTCCGTACCATCATGCAAATTTTTAAAAGTGACTTTGGTTTGGTTAATTCTCTCATCTATAAAACAGGAGCAGTTTTATCCAACACAGTGACTGCATATGAATAACAGTCCCATACATGTTGTTAAAGGAGAGCAACTTAAGTCCCAAAAGTAAAACTCATCAGCTCATTCAAAGGCACATAAGAAAGTTAGTAGCATTTAAAAAACTCAAAGGAAGGCAGAGTGGACAGTAATGTTACAAAGCACTGTGGGCCTTTTAATAAAAATGATTAAGTTGGTGAGTAGTAGGTCAATCTTAAAAGCACTTCTGTGACCTGTCTTATATAAGTTTTATGTATTTACTTAAGATTTTATACCTTGCCACACATCCAGAAATTTTACAGCAATGCTGGCAGATCTTAGTTGCTTAGTAGTTTATGAACGTAATACAAAGAAATGCTGCATTATTTACTGCAGGTAGTTTAATATAAAGCTATATTTTGCTATAATTAAGCTCTACGGGTTAATGCAAATACATCTGAGACCTGTAGACAAAAACAAAAACACTCTGTCAGGAGTGGGATTTGAACCCACGCCTCCATGTGGAGACCAGAAGTCCCTTGGCTCAGGAAGGAGCGCATCCTTGAGTCTGGCGCCTTAGACCGCTCGGCCATCCTGACAACTGGATACCATGTTTCATCAAAGACAGTGTAAACATTACAAAAGCTTGAAAAAAAGGACCCAAAATACTTTTAACAGTGTCATTTCTTGCTGAAATTTGAAGGTCCAGTGCGTCAAATGTAACTTTACTGAATATGGCAGAAATGGAACACAATATTTATGACTGGATCTTTAACTGTGTTCTTGCTGAAATGAGTTACTGTAACTGTAATGATCTATCTATCTATCTATCTATCTATCTATCTATCTATCTATCTATCTATCTAATAGACGAATGGATGCACTGATGAATGAATGAAAACCCTGATAGGTGAAGGATGGATGGAGGATGGAGGAGGGGTTTTGACGTCTTTGATCCTCCCAGCAGAAATAATCAACAAAGCCCTGGAGCAGGCCATCTAGGCCTAAATATGTGTGTGCGTCTGTTTGGTGTGCGTGTGTGTGTGCGCCGTGGGGTTTTGTGGCTACATGCCAAGACCAGCTCCCACCAGGAGAGAGATCAAAGACTCTCTCTCTTCTTTTTCCCTCTACCTCTATCGACCTCTCTCGCTCATATTTCTCACACTCCTTCCTCCCCCCCTTCCCTCTCTCGCTCTCTCCCTCTAGAAAACTCTCGTTATTGCTTTTCTTGATTTCTCCGACATTCTCTCACTTTTATTTCACCTGAGGGCAGAGAGATGAGAACAGTTCCCTATGCAAAACAGAAAAGAAAAGAAAAAGAAAAGAGATGAACAGAGCAAAGCAACGAAAAGAAGAAAAAGAAGTAAAAGAAAAGAAAAAAACGCTGCTTGGACACACACACACACACACACACACACACACACACACACACACACACACACACTACTGACCTGTGCTTCAAAGCCCTCTTGGTGTGCCAGGTTGTCATGGGAGCAATTGTTCTGGCAGGTGTTTGTGTGTGTGTGTGTGTGTGTGTGTGTGTGTGTGATACCATGTTTCAGACTGTTCTTGTTTCGCTTTAAACCGGACAAATCTCATGACAACACTTAAATTTCACACGCACAGTTCAGATTGAATTAGCCCATTAAAAAAAACCCAAAAAACACACAGAACGTCTGCTGTTTCAAATTAAAAGCTCCACTGAGATTGAATTTTCTTATCTCTGACGTTTCAAAATAAAGCACTGTTGTAAATTCACTAATCACATCTAAGGCGTGCTTTATCATTGGTTCACAGTCTGGTCCAGATCATTATGTCCTAACTGAGACAATGTTTGTGGTCTTTTGGCATAACGCTGTGTTCACGGTATACAGTGTGTACTGCTGAAGTGCCCTTGTGCCCAATGCATGAAATACTTATAGTACCTAGCTTGGGTCAGGCTCCAAAAACACCAGATCCTACACTTCCCGTCATGCAGCTCAGCACTGTCTCTTCATTAGAGCTTCCTTGCTTGTAAAATGCTCATGTCCTTCAAACTCCATGCCCCCAATTTGTCACACACGCTATCTGTTATAAATTTATACTCTCCAAGCCCGAGTCTGATGACGTCCTCAGGGGTTACTTTTTCAGAAAGCTCCCTGCAGAGCCACAGAACAGGCTAATTTGTACTCGGCTATGACAAGTGAGCTGATCTTGATATTGAAAATCGGTGGTATGCCACAACCTGCCCTCTAAATCCATGTTGAAGTTCAATACTGTATCTCTAAGATTGAGAGGAGTAGAATTTAAGTTTGAGGGGCTAAATGTTCACACCAGTATCTACTTTAAGGATATATTAATTCAATAAAAATTTGTAAGGTGAAGACACTGGATTGCAATTTTTCTGGTTTGAATCAGGGCTCCGACCTTTGTTGCATTCAATACGGCTCAAAACATGAAAAACCCTTTAATACCAAAACCACCCAGTGTTAGAATGACATTCAACCCTGGTTAGTCATGAATTTAGGTTGGATAACATAATGATGCAGTTAGATCAAGATGTAAATCATTGTATTGTATTGTATTTTAAGTTTAATATGCAGGATAGAAGAGTCAGATTAATAATAATGTGGTAGTGTTAAAAATGTACTTTCACACCTCACACTTACATGACAGCTGCTGCTGCAAAATGCAAAACAAAGTCACAGTCAAAGACTGTATGTTTAATGAAATAGCAGCATCTCATGGCAGCTTGTGACGCTCACAGTAAGCATCAGCGCTCTTGAACGTTCTCCTGGATGCTGTTTGCTGTGCATTGTTACTGATCTGGGAATTGAAGCTCATTTGCACTCTGTGTATGTCTGTATTGTGCATAACAACATCAGCTAAATGTCTAAAAATGTAAATGTAATTGTGGAGATAATGTTATTTTTTTCTATTGAGACTCACAGAATGCTGCGCTACATGAGCCAAGCCCGTCGCTGTTTGTCATTAAACCAACTCACAGGGACTCCTTCGCAAACAAGGACTAAACTTTCTCTCCGCCCTTATCTCTTTTACCTCTATCCATCTTTTTTCATGTCAGCAGCAGCTTACAGATTGGACATATTTTCTCTTTCTTTCTGTCATTCTTCATATGCAAATAGGCAACTTAATCCCACTCCCACAATCCCAATCAGTCCCTTTTTTCTTTTCTGTCCTGCTTTTCGCCATCCCTGCTCTCCTCTCTTGTCCCATATTACCTCTTTAGCTCTGTCATTCAGCTTTCTCTCTCTCTCTCTCTCTCTCTCTCTCTCTCTCTCTCTCTGTCTATCCCTCTGGACCCCCTTTCCTCCCATCGCTCCCGCTTTCTCTCTACCATCTTTCCTACCTCTCTTTTCCATCCATCCCTTTCCGCCGTGTTTTTTCGCCCTCATACACACTCTCTCTCTAGCACTAGTCATTCTACTTATAGCCTCGCCATAAATCAACCTGTCATTCTCCGTCATGCTCGCTGGATCTCACTGGGGCTCGTGGCACACACACACACACACACACACACACACACACACACACACACACACACACACACACACACACACACACATACACACAGCAAGGGATAGCGATTCGAGCCCACACATACACAAGCTCAAACACAGGCACAGACATACAAAAGCTGGCAAATATAAAGACTAAGATCACACACACACACACACACACACAACAAATTGCAAATACAGTACAGGTGTATAGACTCTTCAGTGCAAATGTAGACCATCCAAAGACACTCAAGATTGATTGAAAGGGAAATAGAGATGTAGGTAAACATAACAGGGAGATGCCCACCTGTCATTGTACCACACACACACACACACACACACATGAAAACACACAGCAGCTGAAATAATGTCCATAGCCCTCCAGGCTCCAGCTTTGCCCAACCATCTCCTTAAATTCACCTCCTCCTCCTGCTCCTCCTCCTCTGTCTCTGTTCTGTGTAACATAAGATTTATTGTTATGGATTACATCATTTTGCCTAATGATAACTGTAGATATTTTATAGTTTTTTAAACATTTCCTTATTTTTGTGTAGCACATCACAATGCTGTCCACATTGCCTATACTGATTGCTACCTTTCGCTGAGTGATAAAGTAATCGAGTAAGACAGTAAAGTGGCAGAATTATGTTGAATTATTGAAGCTTTTTTTTCTCAAGAAGCTGTCCTTGTGTTTTTATTTTGCTCATGACATGAAAGTAGTCGTGATACAGTAACTAATACATTTCTTTTGAAACATAAAGCCAATCAGATTCAGTTTTCTTAACCACAAATAAATGATTATATTCTATTATCTGCATAATATCTGCATTCATTTTGCCACAATATTCATTTTCAGCCTCCTACATCCTAGAAGATGTATTTTTTAACCATTTATAAAGGCATTTTGCCTTGGTTTCTTCATAATTTTTTCAAGATTCGCTCATGCCCTCCACCAAAGAGCACCATCTCTTGAAGCCAAGTAAATTTAGCCTGATATAACAAATCATATATTTGCCTCAAGGGGCTTTAAAATGTGTACAACAGACAACACCCTCTATCTTCTAGACCCTTGATCTGGATTAGGAAAGAAACTAGGAAGAAACTTCAGGAAGAGCAACAGACAATGGATCCCTCCCCCAGTGAAGCACATAATGAGATACCTTGACTTTTTTTTTAATATTTAACCAAAGCTAACCAATCATTTTGTAAGCCTAAACCCAACAATACATGGGTCGTAACACATGAACTCCAGTCTCTGGTGTCTAAGTCCTGTTCTTTGTCTGCCAAATCCTCCACCATGGCCTCCTCCCTATGATTTCTCTGTATAATAAGGATGTCACACTTCCTGGATCAGAAAAAACATTTCAGGCAATTTGATACAATTCCACCAATTCCAATTCCTCCACATCACATTTGGCAATGGAAATTAGCAGCGTATAAATGTATTGTGTAACAGATAGAGTTGTTCTTTCCACATTTGCCTCTTTTTGCTATTCACTTCAAATTTTCTCTGCTTTCCTTTCTCGTCTTTTTTCAGACTCCCCTTTTCTTGTTTTTTTTTCTACCCAGATCAACATCTCCTCTTCTTTCTCCCCTTCTACCTCTTCCCCGTCTCCTAGCTCTCCATGACCAATGCGAGAGCCTCATAAAGACCCTTAGGAGTCAGAGGATTTCATGGGGCTTTGTGTGTCAGTGTGTGTATGTGTAAGTGGAAGACAGCACATGTGGCATGCAAGGTCACGTAATCCTGTGGCCTCCAGATACTGTTATTGACACACACACACAGTGCTCTATGACCTGCACTGACCTTGCATCCACAGATTGTGCATGAACACGCACACACGCAGATGTCCTCGTACAACCCACAATGCCCTCAGTGTTATCAAGAATACAAACAGCAGAACAGATACTTTCTGGTTAAAACTCGACTTGAGTGCTACATTTCTGTGTCTGTTTTGTAGGATTGGGCTGGTTTTATTCTATATTTTTCTTATTGTCAACAAATTGTAGAAAAAAATAAACGGAGAATAGATTAATCCTAAGTATTTCCTGTGTAACCAAACCCTGGTATAGCTTATTCCTCTGTGCCACAGAGCTCCATTGTTGTCCAAAACTATTAAAAAGACATCAGTGAGCCACACTGTTGCCCTGCGTGACATATTTCTTCATTATGATAAACATGGGAACTGTAGTGTGGTTCCAAACCTCCAATTCACTACCCTCATCTCTGATTTGTTCAGCGATTGGTCTGCTGTTGTGGCTATTAACCGCGGTTTCTGCCAATTAGAGTAACAATTGACCAATCAGAGCTTAGTTGGCACATTGTCCTCCTACAATGCTACCAAGCTACACTAATCATAAAACACACATAATTACACGCAAGTAGCAACTGCTGAATCAACATATTGGAGCATCAAATGTATGTTATGTGTGTGAACAGTATTCAGATCAGTTAATTAAGTAAAAGTACTACTGTGAAAATAATCTAATTAAAACTGTGTTAGTATTTATGTTGCTAATTTGAACGACTTTGTATATTGTTGGGTAGATTATTCTACAGCAATGCATCATGGTCTATAACATCATCATATGTTTAGCATCCTGGGAGGACCATACATTTCTAAAAAGTCAAATTTTCATGAGAAAAACAGCCCTGTTTAAGCTTTGTGACAATCCATTTTCCAGCCAATCTTAGAGGAATTTTAAATAGTTTGTTTATCTTTAGAAGTTGGAGAATTTTCTAAACCCACAAAGAAACACTTAATCCTTCAGTTTATCACAAACATTCAACTTCAAAATCACCAAATGAGACATTCATACAAATGTAATCTGCAAAGTGATGGCTAAAAGTCAAAGGTAGAGGATTAAAAAAATATAGTATTTCTGAGATGTAGTGAAGTAGAAGTATAAAATTGCATAAAATGGAAAGACTTAAGTAAAGTACAAGTATCTTGAATTTGTAATTAAGTACACTACAACAAATGTGCTCAATCTCACTCCACCATTGGTTAGGGGTAATCTGCAGCAAGAAGTAGTTCAACACTCACTGGTTACTCCTGGTAACGTCTGCCAAAAAACTACAGTCCCCTGCTGATTTAGGAAATTACTGAGCTATTAAAAAAAAAGATTGAACTATGTATGTGATACATTTCAAAATATGTATTTCTTCAGTAAGGATCAATGGGCTTGACGATGAGGGCCACAGACAGAAAGCACTGAAAGACGGACAAGGGCTGTTCATGGGATTTGTTGACTAGAGGAAAATACCAGCCTCATCCTCTAAATGTAGAACACGCAGTGCAAAAGAAAAAACGCAAGCACACACAGACAAAGACATAAATACACAGATATGGATTTCCAAGGTCGCATTTCAGTATGTATCTTATACAAGTCCTTCTCTCTGTCTCTGCGCTCCACTGCTCTCCTCCTCTTCCTCCTCCTCCTCTGTATTCTTCTCTCCTCCTCCCTTTATCTCTCGCCACTGTCTTTCTCACACACGCACACACACACACACACACACACACACACACACACGCGCGCACACACACACACGCACACACACACACACACGCACACACACACACACACACACACACACACACACACACACACACACAGTCTCTCCAGAGATCTGTCCATTGCTCTGACCTCTCCCTCATGGGAGAGCTGGCTGTCTGCCGGGCTCTCTCTTTTTCTCTTGCTGCCTCACACTTTCTGCTTTTGCTCTGTATCTTTCTTCTTTTTCTTCTTTTTGTATCTCTCTATCTATTGATCTATCTTATTTTTCTAATCTCCTTTTGTCCATACGCCCTCCCCCTTTCCTCTCATCCTCCCCTCTGTTGCATGTCTCCCCTGCTCTTGCATCCTTATCTCTTTATCCTCTCTCCACTCGATTCATCACTTCTCCTCATCTTCCCTCTCTTCACCCTCTTCTCTTTCTAACCCTCTCTCCTCTTCCTACACCTCATCTTCTCATTCCCTCCTTTAGTGTTTCTTTCTAGGCTTCCAGGGTGTTGTCAGGGCTGCAGGGCTCTGCCTGGGGCTTCTCGCCCAGCTCATGCTGCCTCTCTCTGGGCACGGCGCCCACAGAGGGTAGGCAAAGCTGAAGGGGGAAAGCTGTAGGGGTCTGTGTGTGTGTGTGTGTGTGTGTGTGTGTGTGTGTGTGTGTGTGTGTTTGTCTGTATCCAGTGATGGGGAAAGAGGGTGGCAAGAAAGTGAAGAACGAAGGAAGGGTAGAGGTTGAAAGAAAATAAGAAGGGGGTTGTTGACAGAGGCAGAGAAAGAGAGAGACTGTTAGAGAAAGAGGAAACAGCAGACAAGAACAGATTTCTGTTGAGTCACGCTTTGCTGGCTGGAGTGTGAATGTAGCTACAACAGTGTGTGTGTGTGTGTGTGTGTGTGTGTGTGTGTGTGTGTGTGAGTGTGTGTGTGTGTGTGTGTGTGTGTATGAGACACAGAGGGAGGGTTTGTTTTTCCTCTATTACAGTAAACTTTGTAGCAACGTGCATCCAAAAGGATAACTCTGCTTTAATACAACCTGGGTCTTGTATTGTTAGCTTTGGCCATCATTTCTACTGGTTAAAATAAAAGGCTTAAACTAATGATTATGAATAATGAGCCCAAGGTGATGCTGGTTTGTCTGACCAAAATCAAAAATCCAATAATATTCAGCTAAATATAAGCGAAGACTAAGTATATATTCTCATTTGAGAGCTAGAACCAGTGAATTTGTGCCATTCTGGTTTTAAAAATAGATAATAAATTGATCTAAATAGCTGATTAACTTTTGTCTAAATCAAAAAATAATCTTATCTAATCTGCTTTAGTCTAGCCACATTATCTAAACCGCTTCATTAGGACGTAAAACTGTAAAATCATTGCATGCCCAACTATAGAAATTAGTGAAGGCAGAAATGAACAAAGAACTCTGCAAACTGTGGTAGATGGTAAAAGTCATAATATATTATTGCCCTGCTGCTGGATTTGTTTTTAGGGATGTTATTGTGTTCTGAGATCTCAACAAATATATTTTGTGATTTCTACTGATGGGCATGAAGGCCAAAGCTACAAAAATAAGAACCAAGTTGTAATAGACCATAATTATCCTTCCTTTAAAATTCCTGAATCATTATGCTCAGTATGAGCATGACCAACAAGAGCCACTGTGTGTGCGTCAGCGTGTTTGTGTGTGACTATACTGAAAATGATGCTGACAGCACACACACACACACACACACACACACACACACACACACACACACACACACACACACACACACAGTGACAGAGAGAGAATCAGCACACCTGAACCCAGCTGCATGCAGAGAACAACAATTCCCCTGCTGGTCACTAATGGTGCAGCCCTGCTGGAGTGGAAGCAAATGGCCTGGACCCAACCAAGCATGGGGAGGGGGTGGAGAGGAGTGTGGTAGTGGTCAGATGGAGGGAGAGAGAAAGTGAGGAAAAGTGAGATAATGGGAAGAAAGATGGCAGTGCCTCGTGAAATTAATTTGGCGAAAAAAACAAAAACCAAAGTCTTTACAAGAAAGATGGAGAGAAATGAAGAATGACGTGGGGGAAGAGTGTTTAAAATGTCACCTCTCATCATTTATCTCTTCACGCTCCCCTCCAAACCTTCTCTCTCCTTCAGTTTTCCTCTCTGTCTATACACTTTCTTCCTACTCCCCCACACTCCCTCTCTACCTCTCACCCTGTCACTCCTTCCTCTTATCTCTCTCCTTCTCCTGTCAGAGCAGTGAGTTTCAGTGATGTAGCGCCCTCTGTCTGTGTCCAATGTTACTACAGGAGTACATTTTTAAACTTCAACAATCCTTCAAAGGAAATATAACATTTGAGTTCACCAGTTACTTGGAGAAAGTCTAGGAGATTGGGGAAAAAAAGCCAATTATCACAGAAAAATGGGAGTTGTAGTATATTTTTTTCTTTTTGTTATGTAGATGTATAAATAATGTTGTGACTGATGACAGTGAAGTCTTGTAAGCGTATGTAAAAAGGTGTGGCATGGCATGGAAATAAAGTTTTAGTCATAAAATACTTAATTTTAAATAGGTAAAGTAGCAAGAAGTTTAAGTAGCTGTTGCTGAAAAAGAAACACTGACAATATAATATGCCCTTGTAGAGAGAAAGTTCATTCTTGACCTTGGAAAAAGTAGTTTGACAAAATACTCTAAGCTCAAGGTTCACTTAGCTGCTCTGTCATTGTATGCCACTGTTTGTTTGTTTTTATAACATGCAACATGAGATAAAAAAAGAAATCACACATTTCTAAATTAATGATTCTGAATGAAACACAAACAAAAAATAATGCACTGTCTAATAGAACTAGAACTGTTAATGGCTGTAATGATTTATGTTTAGAGTGACAGTTTAATGTCCATGAGGTCCTGCTGTCACTGTCTCATGTATACAGAATGTCCTTGCACCAATGCCAACAAGACAGATCCCTGTACATTTATTGAATGTAATGAATAACACAATTCTGATCTCGATTCAAGCGGCGTGCACATTTGACAGACGACGTAGCAGCACAGCAGCAGCAGCAGACGCTGATGTGAAATATATGCTGCTCCATGTGTTAAAATATGCAGGATGAAAGTCAGGAGATACGGCAGCGCAGAAGTGTTTTTAACCCTTTTGTATCCAAAGATTAGTGGATTGTAGAAGCTTTTTCAGCAGCTGCCCAGTTTAGCCACACTCTGATAGTAGTTGCTGAAGGATTGGAGACCGTTGTTGATTCAGCGTTCAGACTTTAAATCCCAGACTCAAACAGATTTTGTTTCTCTACCACCATCATCTCATTGATTCAAACACAACACAGACAGAGATTCAGCAGATTTATGAAAAGGATGCTTGTTTGAGGCTCTGAGAAATGCCAAGTGCTCTCTCTTGCAGAGACAAAAAAAACTCTGATGTTATTAAAGACAAGAGTGGAAAGAGTGCTAAAATATCTTCCTCAAGTAGTAGGGCTGTTCACTTTACTCTAATCAAGGCAGGGATCCTCTCAGAACTCACAACAACCTACACTCCAGGAAATGAGTATTGGACAATTCTGCAAACTCAGGATTTTGTCATTTTTTAAATTTGTTATTCCAGGACGCATCCAGAGATGTTATATTCTAGCCTTACAATAAAATAAGAACATCTAAGTCAGCTTAGAAACTATCTACTCAGTATATTAAGCTAATTGGGGACATTGCATAGCCTGAAATATGGACAAATATTGTTTAAAACTCATCATTTTTACATCAGTTTTCATATTCCATCAAAACATTGAGGCACTATGACCAGTAGAACACAAACTGACACTGTGACACTGCCACGTCACCAGAAAACCACATTTAAGAGCCTTTTTTCTTTTTGTCTGAATTGAGCTTAATTTTGTTGATTTAATATTCACCACCATGTCTTTTTAGGGCAGTGATGTTTGACTGTAGGTATATAAATTTAATTTGCTTTGATAAATTATCATATCATGTACATTTTCCATTCAATCACCTGGACAAGAGGGCAGCAGGAGTTTCAAATTAGGTGAGAGTGCACTGTTTCTTTCTTTAAATTAAAGTAGACTTACTGACTTCAGAATACACACAAAAAATATTAAGTTACACCAAAGTGAGTACTTGTAATTGCTTATTTTCTTTCCCCACCGATTAAAGAAACACTTTCATCATTTCAGGATTCACGTAATTAACTGCAGTCCATGCACTCTGGATGTTCAGTGTAGGAGCTCAGCATCATAAAACCACAACGAAACAGGACAGACAGAGGTGAAACAGCAACAGTCTTTTCGTTACACAAAAAGCTCATTTGGCAAAGAGCCTATGTCCTCTTTTAACGCAATGCAGTGCTCTGGTCCTGTCAGCCCAGCAACCTCAGCTACAGTCAGTACACTTATTAATAAATCATTTCAGCCAATCAGTGATGGATGTGTTTTGAAGAACAAAAAAATGTGTGTGTTTGTGGATCAATGTTGTCTGCCTCTACCTCTTTTTTTCCCCCCAGACATCTGACTAATGTTTTGTCGATTCATCTGCTGCACACACACACACCGACATAAGATGTGGGAGAGATAAAGAAGAGAGGATGGTCAGAGGAGAGAAAGGAGAGAAAGGAGACAGAAAAGAGACAAATAAAGGATTGACAACAGATGATTGAAAAAAAGAACGAGAGCTAGAAAGAATAGGAGAGTGGTTATAGCTTGCAATCAGAAACAAGATAGTGGGAATAGATTTAATTTGATGCTCTCTCTCTCTTCCTCTTTTGTGTGTGCGTGCGTGTGTTGACAGATTTGGTATTGCTTCAGTTTGGAGACTGGCTACAGAAAAACACACTCAGTAATTATCTAGAAAGAGCACCTGGGCACTGGGAATCTCATTATATTATAACCACCCCTCCAACACACACGGGAGAGGAGAAAAAAAAAGGAAAGAAAAAGAGTGGAATCAGACCAAAAAGGGAGATGGTTGAGGGAAGAAGAGAGACAAAAGATGAGAAAAGAAATCAGAAGAATTCAAAAACAGCTAAACCACAGAGAAACCTTTCAAGTTGCTAATGTGTGCTTAAAACTCTCTGTTGTAAGAATTTCTGGATCAGACATATTATATGTGGAATGACTCGCAAACAATAAAACTGAGGGATTGTGAATTATAATTTGCTGATTCTCTATCAGTCTTTATTTCATGCGGTTTATTCAGCGACCTTTATTTATAAAATTCTCCACACCATGTTGTAAAGCAGGAGTGACTGTAAAGTGATCAAAACGAGGTGTGCTTGACAAAACCACAAATAAGCTGAATGTTTCAACTAAATTTACTCATTTTGTTTCTACTCTCTCCATTGATGTTCTTTGATCTGCTGCAGTAGCAGACAATGACCAGTAAGAGGCAGCGTTTCCTCTCATCTGACTGACCAAAAATGTTCTCCATCGCTGTTTTATTGCCGTCATCATTCTCTCTTTCTCTCTGTGTCTGGACTTCAATTTTCATCTGCCCTTGTTTTCAACCCTCTCGCTCCACACACACACATGGACTGCTCACTATCACCTGTTTTTGCCAAACTGCGTTGCCTCTGCAATGAGTATGCTCATCCTGCGTAAATGTGTGAGTCAGCGGCTGTGTGTGTGTGTGTGTGTGTGTGTGTGTGTATACAGAGGACCACCCTACTGATTTCAAGAGTTTCATTCATTGCTGTGTTTTGACTGGCCAACAGTGATAGGGTGAAATTATTTACAATGGTTCAACACAGTGAGAGAGACCAGGACACAGAGTGAACGCCCAAAACCCTGTCAGGACATCTAAGTTCATGTAGTAGGAAGTATTT
This sequence comes from Sciaenops ocellatus, assembly GCA_033000465.1. Taxonomy (NCBI): domain Eukaryota; kingdom Metazoa; phylum Chordata; class Actinopteri; family Sciaenidae; genus Sciaenops; species Sciaenops ocellatus. Next base: position 12,004,319 of record CP136889.1, read on the forward strand.
AGCCATAAAAACATGTGATGTTATATCACCTGTAAGACAGATCAGAGATTTAAGCCCAAACCAAACAACAGTCGCTGATACAAAACAAAAGGCATATGAAATTACACTTAATACTGTCATGGTTACAGTTAGCTATAGAAAGAATGGACAAGCTGGACTACCATTACAACATGTATTCGCAAAACAAAATGTTTGTAATTAGTTGGTCAATTCTAAGGACCACAAAACACCAATCAGCTGTCACTAAGAGTAGTAGTCAAGCACCAGTTGCAGTTTTTGCAAGTCAGCATTTTTACATGATGACTGAGCAGACTGAAGAGTAAACACAGACTGCATTGATTTGTTGGTCACATTATGCCAGAGGCAGGATTCGAGGCTCATGGTAGGCACTGGTGTTTTGGGTAAAGCAAGCAGCAAGTTTTGTGAGGATACCGAATTATTGTTTTTCAGGACGGTACGGAATTATAAAACAGAGAAATTGTAAAGGATTCCGAAATCGGACCCATTTTTCTGTGATTTCAAGCCCGGCTAGCTCAGTCGGTAGAGCATGAGACTCTTAATCTCAGGGTCGTGGGTTCAAGCCCCACGTTGGGCGTTGGTGTTTTGGTTGAGCAGTTCAGCAATTAAACTCCTAAAGGATCCACTCAGAACTACACCACTCCAACCAAAGTAGACCACCAATTACAACCCGTCATTGCAGAAAAAAATGGCTATGCTAAGGACAACAACACACCAATCAGCTGAGGTTTACACAATGATTTAGCAGATCCAAGGGTAAACACAGACTACATTGATTTGTCGGTCACATTATGCCAGAGGCAGGATTTGAGGCTCATGGCAGGCACTGGTGTTTTGGGTAAAGCAAGCAGCAAGTTTTGTGAGGATACCGAATTATTGTTTTTCAGGATGGTACGGAATTATAAAACAGAGAAATTGTAAAGGATTCCGAATTCGGACCCATTTTTTTCAGATTTCAAGCCCGGCTAGCTCAGTCGGTAGAGCATGAGACTCTTAATCTCAGGGTCGTGGGTTCGAGCCCCACGTTGGGCGATGGTGTTTTAAGGTTGAGCAGTTAAGCAATTAAACTCCTAAATGATCCACACAGAACTACACCACCCTAACCAAAGTAGACCACCAATACAATCCATCATTGCAGAAAAAATGGCTAACATTAGTTGACACAATGCTAAGGACAACAACACAACAATCAGCTGAGGTTTACACGATAATTTAGCGGATCTAAGGGAAAACACAGACTACATTGATTTGTCGGTCACATTATGCCAGAGGCAGGATTCGAGGCTCATGGCAGGCACTGGTGTTTTGGGTAAAGCAAGCAGCAAATTTTGTGAGGATACCGAATTATTGTTTTTCAGGACGGTACGGAATTATAAAACAGAGAAATTGTAAAGGATTCCGAATTCGGACCCATTTTTTTCAGATTTCAAGCCCGGCTAGCTCAGTCGGTAGAGCATGAGACTCTTAATCTCAGGGTCGTGGGTTCGAGCCCCACGTTGGGCGATGGTGTTTTGGTTGAGCAGTTCAGCAATTAAACTCCTAAAGGATCCACTCAGAACTACACCACTCCAACCAAAGTAGACCACCAATTACAACCCGTCATTGCAGAAAAAATGGCTATGCTAAGGACAACAACACACCAATCAGCTGAGGTTTACACGATGATTTAGCAGATCCAAGGGTAAACACAGACTACATTGATTTGTCGGTCACATTATGCCAGAGGCAGGATTTGAGGCTCATGGCAGGCACTGGTGTTTTGGGTAAAGCAAGCAGCAAGTTTTGTGAGGATACCGAATTATTGTTTTTCAGGATGGTACGGAATTATAAAACAGAGAAATTGTAAAGGATTCCGAATTCGGACCCATTTTTTTCAGATTTCAAGCCCGGCTAGCTCAGTCGGTAGAGCATGAGACTCTTAATCTCAGGGTCGTGGGTTCGAGCCCCACGTTGGGCGATGGTGTTTTAAGGTTGAGCAATTCAGCAATTAAACTCCTAAAGGATCCACTCAGAACTACACCACTCCAACCAAAGTAGACCACCAATACAATCCATCATTGCAGAAAAAATGGCTAACATTAGTTGACACAATGCTAAGGACAACAACACAACAATCAGCTGAGGTTTACACGATAATTTAGCGGATCTAAGGGAAAACACAGACTACATTGATTTGTCGGTCACATTATGCCAGAGGCAGGATTCGAGGCTCATGGCAGGCACTAGTGTTTTGGGTAAAGCAAGCAGCAAGTTTTGTGAGGATACCGAATTATTGTTTTTCAGGACGGTACGGAATTATAAAACAGAGAAATTGTAAAGGATTCCGAATTCGGACCCATTTTTTTCAGATTTCAAGCCCGGCTAGCTCAGTCGGTAGAGCATGAGACTCTTAATCTCAGGGTCGTGGGTTCGAGCCCCACGTTGGGCGTTGGTGTTTTAAGGTTGAGCAGTTAAGCAATTAAACTCCTGAAGGATCCACTTAGAACTACACCACTCCAACCAAAGTAGACCACCAATACAATCCATCATTGCAGAAAAAATGGCTAACATTAGTTGACACACAATGCTAAGGACAACAACACACCAATCAGCTGAGGTTTACACAATGATTTAGCAGATCCAAGGGTAAACACAGACTACATTGATTTGTCGGTCACATTATGCCAGAGGCAGGATTCAAGGCTCATGGTAGGCACTGGTGTTTTGGGTAAAGCAAGCAGCAAGTTTTGTGAGGATACCGAATTATTGTTTTTCAGGATGGCACGGAATTATAAAACAGAGTAATTGTAAAGGATTCCGAAATCGGACCCATTTTTCTGTGATTTCAAGCCCGGCTAGCTCAGTCGGTAGAGCATGAGACTCTTAATCTCAGGGTCGTGGGTTCGAGCCCCACGTTGGGCGTTGGTGTTTTGGTTGAGCAGTTCAGCAATTAAACTCCTAAAGGATCCACTCAGAACTACACCACTCCAACCAAAGTAGACCACCAATTACAACCCGTCATTGCAGAAAAAATGGCTATGCTAAGGACAACAACACACCAATCAGCTGAGGTTTACACGATGATTTAGCAGATCCAAGGGTAAACACAGACTACATTGATTTGTCGGTCACATTATGCCAGAGGCAGGATTTGAGGCTCATGGCAGGCACTGGTGTTTTGGGTAAAGCAAGCAGCAAGTTTTGTGAGGATACCGAATTATTGTTTTTCAGGATGGTACGGAATTATAAAACAGAGAAATTGTAAAGGATTCCGAATTCGGACCCATTTTTTTCAGATTTCAAGCCCGGCTAGCTCAGTCGGTAGAGCATGAGACTCTTAATCTCAGGGTCGTGGGTTCGAGCCCCACGTTGGGCGTTGGTGTTTTAAGGTTGAGCAGTTAAGCAATTAAACTCCTAAATGATCCACACAGAACTACACCACCCTAACCAAAGTAGACCACCAATACAATCCATCATTGCAGAAAAAATGGCTAACATTAGTTGACACAATGCTAAGGACAACAACACAACAATCAGCTGAGGTTTACACGATAATTTAGTGGATCTAAGGGAAAACACAGACTACATTGATTTGTCGGTCACATTATGCCAGAGGCAGGATTCGAGGCTCATGGCAGGCACTGGTGTTTTGGGTAAAGCAAGCAGCAAGTTTTGTGAGGATACCGAATTATTGTTTTTCAGGACGGTACGGAATTATAAAACAGAGAAATTGTAAAGGATTCCGAAATCGGACCCATTTTTCTGTGATTTCAAGCCCGGCTAGCTCAGTCGGTAGAGCATGAGACTCTTAATCTCAAGGTCGTGGGTTCAAGCCCCACGTTGGGCGTTGGTGTTTTGGTTGAGCAGTTCAGCAATTAAACTCCTAAAGGATCCACTCAGAACTACACCACTCCAACCAAAGTAGACCACCAATTACAACCCGTCATTGCAGAAAAAAATGGCTATGCTAAGGACAACAACACACCAATCAGCTGAGGTTTACACAATGATTTAGCAGATCCAAGGGTAAACACAGACTACATTGATTTGTCGGTCACATTATGCCAGAGGCAGGATTTGAGGCTCATGGCAGGCACTGGTGTTTTGGGTAAAGCAAGCAGCAAGTTTTGTGAGGATACCGAATTATTGTTTTTCAGGATGGTACGGAATTATAAAACAGAGAAATTGTAAAGGATTCCGAATTCGGACCCATTTTTTTCAGATTTCAAGCCCGGCTAGCTCAGTCGGTAGAGCATGAGACTCTTAATCTCAGGGTCGTGGGTTCGAGCCCCACGTTGGGCGATGGTGTTTTAAGGTTGAGCAGTTAAGCAATTAAACTCCTAAATGATCCACACAGAACTACACCACCCTAACCAAAGTAGACCACCAATACAATCCATCATTGCAGAAAAAATGGCTAACATTAGTTGACACAATGCTAAGGACAACAACACAACAATCAGCTGAGGTTTACACGATAATTTAGCGGATCTAAGGGAAAACACAGACTACATTGATTTGTCGGTCACATTATGCCAGAGGCAGGATTCGAGGCTCATGGCAGGCACTGGTGTTTTGGGTAAAGCAAGCAGCAAATTTTGTGAGGATACCGAATTATTGTTTTTCAGGACGGTACGGAATTATAAAACAGAGAAATTGTAAAGGATTCCGAATTCGGACCCATTTTTTTCAGATTTCAAGCCCGGCTAGCTCAGTCGGTAGAGCATGAGACTCTTAATCTCAGGGTCGTGGGTTCGAGCCCCACGTTGGGCGATGGTGTTTTGGTTGAGCAGTTCAGCAATTAAACTCCTAAAGGATCCACTCAGAACTACACCACTCCAACCAAAGTAGACCACCAATTACAACCCGTCATTGCAGAAAAAATGGCTATGCTAAGGACAACAACACACCAATCAGCTGAGGTTTACACGATGATTTAGCAGATCCAAGGGTAAACACAGACTACATTGATTTGTCGGTCACATTATGCCAGAGGCAGGATTTGAGGCTCATGGCAGGCACTGGTGTTTTGGGTAAAGCAAGCAGCAAGTTTTGTGAGGATACCGAATTATTGTTTTTCAGGATGGTACGGAATTATAAAACAGAGAAATTGTAAAGGATTCCGAATTCGGACCCATTTTTTTCAGATTTCAAGCCCGGCTAGCTCAGTCGGTAGAGCATGAGACTCTTAATCTCAGGGTCGTGGGTTCGAGCCCCACGTTGGGCGATGGTGTTTTAAGGTTGAGCAATTCAGCAATTAAACTCCTAAAGGATCCACTCAGAACTACACCACTCCAACCAAAGTAGACCACCAATACAATCCATCATTGCAGAAAAAATGGCTAACATTAGTTGACACAATGCTAAGGACAACAACACAACAATCAGCTGAGGTTTACACGATAATTTAGCGGATCTAAGGGAAAACACAGACTACATTGATTTGTCGGTCACATTATGCCAGAGGCAGGATTCGAGGCTCATGGCAGGCACTAGTGTTTTGGGTAAAGCAAGCAGCAAGTTTTGTGAGGATACCGAATTATTGTTTTTCAGGACGGTACGGAATTATAAAACAGAGAAATTGTAAAGGATTCCGAATTCGGACCCATTTTTTTCAGATTTCAAGCCCGGCTAGCTCAGTCGGTAGAGCATGAGACTCTTAATCTCAGGGTCGTGGGTTCGAGCCCCACGTTGGGCGTTGGTGTTTTAAGGTTGAGCAGTTAAGCAATTAAACTCCTGAAGGATCCACTTAGAACTACACCACTCCAACCAAAGTAGACCACCAATACAATCCATCATTGCAGAAAAAATGGCTAACATTAGTTGACACACAATGCTAAGGACAACAACACACCAATCAGCTGAGGTTTACACAATGATTTAGCAGATCCAAGGGTAAACACAGACTACATTGATTTGTCGGTCACATTATGCCAGAGGCAGGATTCAAGGCTCATGGTAGGCACTGGTGTTTTGGGTAAAGCAAGCAGCAAGTTTTGTGAGGATACCGAATTATTGTTTTTCAGGATGGCACGGAATTATAAAACAGAGTAATTGTAAAGGATTCCGAAATCGGACCCATTTTTCTGTGATTTCAAGCCCGGCTAGCTCAGTCGGTAGAGCATGAGACTCTTAATCTCAGGGTCGTGGGTTCGAGCCCCACGTTGGGCGTTGGTGTTTTAAGGTTGAGCAGTTAAGCAATTAAACTCCTGAAGGATCCACTTAGAACTACACCACTCCAACCAAAGTAGACCACCAATACAATCCATCATTGCAGAAAAAATGGCTAACATTAGTTGACACACAATGCTAAGGACAACAACACACCAATCAGCTGAGGTTTACACAATGATTTAGCAGATCCAAGGGTAAACACAGACTACATTGATTTGTCGGTCACATTATGCCAGAGGCAGGATTCAAGGCTCATGGTAGGCACTGGTGTTTTGGGTAAAGCAAGCAGCAAGTTTTGTGAGGATACCGAATTATTGTTTTTCAGGATGGTACGGAATTATAAAACAGAGAAATTGTAAAGGATTCCGAAAACAGACCCATTTTTCTCTGATTTCAAGCCCGGCTAGCTAAGTCGGTAGAGCATGAGACTCTTAATCTCAGGGTCGTGGGTTCGAGCCCCACGTTGGGCGTTGGTGTTTTAAACTCCTAAAGGAACCACTCAGAACTACACCACTCCAACCAAATTAGACCACCAATTCAATCCATCATTGCAGAAAAAATGGCTGACATTAGTTGACACACAATGCTAAAGACAACAACACAACAATCAGCTGAGGTTTACACGATAATTTAGCAGATCCAAGGGTAAACACAGACTACATTGATTTGTCGGTCACATTATGCCAGAGGCAGGATTTGAGGCTCATGGCAGGCACTGGTGTTTTGGGTAAAGCAAGCAGCAAGTTTTGTGAGGATACCGAATTATTGTTTTTCAGGACGGTACGGAATTATAAAACAGAGAAATTGTAAAGGATTCCGAATTCGGACCCATTTTTTTCAGATTTCAAGCCCGGCTAGCTCAGTCGGTAGAGCATGAGACTCTTAATCTCAGGGTCGTGGGTTCGAGCCCCACGTTGGGCGTTGGTGTTTTAAGGTTGAGCAGTTAAGCAATTAAACTCCTGAAGGATCCACTTAGAACTACACCACTCCAACCAAAGTAGACCACCAATACAATCCATCATTGCAGAAAAAATGGCTAACATTAGTTGACACACAATGCTAAGGACAACAACACACCAATCAGCTGAGGTTTACACAATGATTTAGCAGATCCAAGGGTAAACACAGACTACATTGATTTGTCGGTCACATTATGCCAGAGGCAGGATTCAAGGCTCATGGTAGGCACTGGTGTTTTGGGTAAAGCAAGCAGCAAGTTTTGTGAGGATACCGAATTATTGTTTTTCAGGATGGCACGGAATTATAAAACAGAGTAATTGTAAAGGATTCCGAAATCGGACCCATTTTTCTGTGATTTCAAGCCCGGCTAGCTCAGTCGGTAGAGCATGAGACTCTTAATCTCAGGGTCGTGGGTTCGAGCCCCACGTTGGGCGTTGGTGTTTTGGTTGAGCAGTTCAGCAATTAAACTCCTAAAGGATCCACTCAGAACTACACCACTCCAACCAAAGTAGACCACCAATTACAACCCGTCATTGCAGAAAAAATGGCTATGCTAAGGACAACAACACACCAATCAGCTGAGGTTTACACGATGATTTAGCAGATCCAAGGGTAAACACAGACTACATTGATTTGTCGGTCACATTATGCCAGAGGCAGGATTTGAGGCTCATGGCAGGCACTGGTGTTTTGGGTAAAGCAAGCAGCAAGTTTTGTGAGGATACCGAATTATTGTTTTTCAGGATGGTACGGAATTATAAAACAGAGAAATTGTAAAGGATTCCGAATTCGGACCCATTTTTTTCAGATTTCAAGCCCGGCTAGCTCAGTCGGTAGAGCATGAGACTCTTAATCTCAGGGTCGTGGGTTCGAGCCCCACGTTGGGCGTTGGTGTTTTAAGGTTGAGCAGTTAAGCAATTAAACTCCTAAATGATCCACACAGAACTACACCACCCTAACCAAAGTAGACCACCAATACAATCCATCATTGCAGAAAAAATGGCTAACATTAGTTGACACAATGCTAAGGACAACAACACAACAATCAGCTGAGGTTTACACGATAATTTAGTGGATCTAAGGGAAAACACAGACTACATTGATTTGTCGGTCACATTATGCCAGAGGCAGGATTCGAGGCTCATGGCAGGCACTGGTGTTTTGGGTAAAGCAAGCAGCAAGTTTTGTGAGGATACCGAATTATTGTTTTTCAGGACGGTACGGAATTATAAAACAGAGAAATTGTAAAGGATTCCGAATTCGGACCCATGTTTTTCAGATTTCAAGCCCGGCTAGCTCAGTCGGTAGAGCATGAGACTCTTAATCTCAGGGTCGTGGGTTCGAGCCCCACGTTGGGCGATGGTGTTTTGGTTGAGCAGTTCAGCAATTAAACTCCTAAAGGATCCACTCAGAACTACACCACTCCAACCAAAGTAGACCACCAATTACAACCCGTCATTGCAGAAAAAAATGGCTATGCTAAGGACAACAACACACCAATCAGCTGAGGTTTACACAATGATTTAGCAGATCCAAGGGTAAACACAGACTACATTGATTTGTCGGTCACATTATGCCAGAGGCAGGATTCAAGGCTCATGGTAGGCACTGGTGTTTTGGGTAAAGCAAGCAGCAAGTTTTGTGAGGATACCGAATTATTGTTTTTCAGGATGGTACGGAATTATAAAACAGAGAAATTGTAAAGGATTCCGAAAACAGACCCATTTTTCTCTGATTTCAAGCCCGGCTAGCTAAGTCGGTAGAGCATGAGACTCTTAATCTCAGGGTCGTGGGTTCGAGCCCCACGTTGGGCGTTGGTGTTTTAAACTCCTAAAGGAACCACTCAGAACTACACCACTCCAACCAAATTAGACCACCAATTCAATCCATCATTGCAGAAAAAATGGCTGACATTAGTTGACACACAATGCTAAAGACAACAACACAACAATCAGCTGAGGTTTACACGATAATTTAGCAGATCCAAGGGTAAACACAGACTACATTGATTTGTCGGTCACATTATGCCAGAGGCAGGATTTGAGGCTCATGGCAGGCACTGGTGTTTTGGGTAAAGCAAGCAGCAAGTTTTGTGAGGATACCGAATTATTGTTTTTCAGGAAGGTACGGAATTATAAAACAGAGAAATTGTAAAGGATTCCGAATTCGGACCCATTTTTTTCAGATTTCAAGCCCGGCTAGCTCAGTCGGTAGAGCATGAGACTCTTAATCTCAGGGTCGTGGGTTCGAGCCCCATGTTGGGCGTTGGTGTTTTGGTTGAGCAGTTCAGCAATTAAACTCCTAAAGGATCCACTCAGAACTACACCACTCCAACCAAAGTAGACCACCAATTACAACCCGTCATTGCAGAAAAAATGGCTATGCTAAGGACAACAACACACCAATCAGCTGAGGTTTACACGATGATTTAGCAGATCCAAGGGTAAACACAGACTACATTGATTTGTCGGTCACATTATGCCAGAGGCAGGATTTGAGGCTCATGGCAGGCACTGGTGTTTTGGGTAAAGCAAGCAGCAAGTTTTGTGAGGATACCGAATTATTGTTTTTCAGGACGGTACGGAATTATAAAACAGAGAAATTGTAAAGGATTCCGAATTCGGACCCATTTTTTTCAGATTTCAAGCCCGGCTAGCTCAGTCGGTAGAGCATGAGACTCTTAATCTCAGGGTCGTGGGTTCGAGCCCTACGTTGGGCGTTGGTGTTTTAAGGTTGAGCAATTCAGCAATTAAACTCCTAAAGGAACCACTCAGAACTACACCACTCCAACCAAATTAGACCACCAATACAATCCATCATTGCAGAAAAAATGGCTATGCTAAGGACAACAACACACCAATCAGCTGAGGTTTACACGATAATTTAGCAGATCCAAGGGTAAACACAGACTACATTGATTTGTCGGTCACATTATGCCAGAGGAAGGGTTTGAGGCTCATGGCAGGCACTGGTGTTTTGGGTAAAGCAAGCAACAAGTTTTGTGAGGATACCGAATTATTGTTTTTCAGGATGGTACGGAATTATAAAACAGAGAAATTGTAAAGGATTCCGAATTCGGACCCATTTTTTTCAGATTTCAAGCCTGGCTAGCTCAGTCGGTAGAGCATGAGACTCTTAATCTCAGGGTCGTGGGTTCGAGCCCCACGTTGGGCGTTGGTGTTTTAAGGTTGAACAGTTCAGCAATTAAAGTCCTAAAGGATCCACTCAGAACTACACCACTCCAACTAAAGTAGACCACCAATACAATCCATCATTGCAGAAAAAATGGCTAACATTAGTTGACACACAATGCTAAGGACAACAACACACCAATCAGCTGAGGTTTACACGATGATTTAGCAGATCCAAGGGTAAACACAGACTACATTGATTTGTCGGTCACATTATGCCAGAGGCAGGATTCGAGGCTCATGGTAGGCACTGGTGTTTTGGGTAAAGCAAGCAGCAAGTTTTGTGAGGATACCGAATTATTGTTTTTCAGGATGGCACGGAATTATAAAACAGAGTAATTGTAAAGGATTCCAAAATCTGACCCATTTTTCTCTGGTTTCAAGCCCGGCTAGCTCAGTCGGTAGAGCATGAGACTCTTAATCTCAGGGTCGTGGGTTCGAGCCCCACGTTGGGCGTTGGTGTTTTAAGGTTGAGCAGTTCAGCAATTAAACTCCTAAAGGATCCACTCAGAACTACACCACTCCAACCAAAGGAGACCACCAATACAATCCATCATTACAGAAAAACAAAAATCACATTAGCTGTTACACAATTACAGTGTATCAGTAACAGACCAATCAGCTGTTGCTGAAAAAGTGTCCAGCAAGTTTTAAATGATGACTTCGCAGACCCATGGGTAAACATAGGTTACGTTCACTTGTTGGTCACGTTATGGTACAGTTAGGTTTCAAGGCTCATGGTAGGCACTGGTGATTTTGAGAAAGAAAGCAGCAAGTTTTATGATGATACCAAATGTGTCACGATGGTACTGAATTATTGAAAGACAGAGAAATTGTAAGAGATTCCGAAATCTGACCCATTTTTCTCTCTTTTCAAGCCCGGCTAGTTCAGTCGGTACAGCATGAGACTCTTAATCTCAGGGTTGTGGGCTTGAGCCCAAGTAAAGTTTGTGTTGCGCAGGTAAGAGATTAAACTTCTACAGGGTCTACAAGACACTACACAACTGCAACCAAACTAGACAAAAATTAAAAACTGAATAAACTAACAACAAATCCTCATGAGATTTTCTGTTGTGTTTTTCCTCTAAATATTATCCACAAAAATCCTTAATTGTTGCTTTCCTAATTAAGACATCGTTATTACAATAGTCCTAACAATGCAATGTTAAATTTACAGTGAGGTGGAAAGTCTGAAAGAGATACAGAAAAAGCTGAAGAGAATAGGCTTCCTGTTGAGCACACGCTAAATAAGATTCTTGCCCCCATCTGTTTGAGTTTGTGTTCATCTATGTGTGCGCGTTTGAGTGAGTTAGACAGCTTTCCAACCCAGTGCAGGTGTGCTGTTGATAGTTTTATCAGTACTAGATCAGGGCTACTGAGAGGAGTGGAGAGTAGGGAGGAGAGGAAAGGGGAGATGGGAGGAGAGAGAAAGTCTGATTCTGTAATATCTTGGTGTTTATATGGGCTGTTCCATTCCTGACCCCTTACGGCATGAAGCAGAGCTAAAAAACTGAATATATGCTCTCCACTGTATGTGACAACATCATAGTGTTCATCTAATATTCTACATCCAACACTGAAATTAAATTCATTCATTTATTCATTCATTAAATTAAGTCCTTGTCCTATAACACAAGCTGATAAAGGTTCTTCTGAACGGATGAACAACTGTACAATGGTTCACAAATAGTTCAGGGGGCCCTAACACACCAGTGTCTGTGGCTCACAATTGCCTGCAGTTTGTGTAGTATATTTACCCTATGAACATACACTCAGGTGCCAGTTTACGAATCACATCTAATTCAAACTACTTAACCTACCCTCTGACATAAATGAGAGATGAGGATGGACAAAGTATTGGAAAAGGTTTTCCATATAAAACAATGCAATACAACAGCACCACAAACTAAAGCCTACAAAATGACCATATTGTTATATATATATATACACTTCAGCAGATTCAGCAAAATAGTCCTTTGTGAAGTTTTAATTCATAGAAGGCCTGTTGTATTCGATTGCATTGGTTTTAGATAAGTGGACCTAATAAAGTGGGTACTGAGAGTATTTAGAGAATACATAAAAACAGGCCTTTCAGCTCTCCACTTGACACAGCTACAGTCAACAACACAGCCAGATAAAAATATAGAAATAAATATTAAAATTTAGTTAAATTGTTTTGCTCTTAACAATATTATGTGAATAAAATAGTTATAAGGACATGAATAAAACATGTCATCATTATGATTCATAAAGGAAATTTCTTGTCGTTATCAGTCTGGAATACTGGATTTGTCAATTAAGTCAACAGCCTTTCCTTTAGTTTTTGACCAATGCTCTGTAATTCAGGCCCCTCTGGTCTGATGCTGTGTGTCTTGTGGCCGTTTGGTCTGTGACTGTTCCCTTGTACCAGCCTGCCGGATTTATAAAATGGTTTCAGGCTCTATAAAGTGCCCAATAAACCACTTTTACTATTAGTGTAGGACACTGTTAGCATAGAGCTGGTGACCGCTACCACTGACCATACACACACTCACAAAAAACACACACACACACACGAGCAGGGACGGTCACATACTTCCTGGTCAGACACATTTGAGGGTTGCTGGAGTCAGGACCTCTGCCAAACTCTAACCCCATGTCACCCCACCCTGCCGCCCCAATGACATCACTACATAGCCCTGAACCACCGGCCCAATAAGGCCTAAAACACACATACGGACACACACGTGCCTCCGCCGTGAGTGCAGAAAGCACAGGCAGTGTAACAAATACCACAGGGTCACATTTTTGGTGAACACATACATGCAGAAATGCATACGCACACACAGGATTTGACCATAATGACTACTGCATGGCCACACTGCATTGTTAAAACACACACACACACAAATGGAGAAGCTTAAGTGCAGGCTGCTCCCTCTGAGTCAAGTCGTCAACTTGTATTACAGTGTGCTTTCAAGTGGCTGAAACATTTAAGCCAATATTAAGAAGGCCAATCATGAAAATAAAGTATTTATATTTTAGCGTGTACAAAAAAGCTAATTTTCATCATTGATTAATCTGATGATTATTTTCTCGTCTTATTGATTAATCATTTGGTCTATAAAATGTTGGAAAATGGTGAAAAATAGTGATCAAAACTTTTCAAAGTTGAGTGTGGTGTGTGCAAATGTCCAACGGACAGTCCAAACCCACACAGAGAGAGAGAGAGAGAGAGAGAGAGAGAGAGAGATTGCATTTACAAATCATACAAATAAGAGAAAAGCAGCAGATCTTCACACTGGAGAAGCTGGAATTTTTGCTTAAAAGTCGACTGAAACAATCAGTCTGTTTTCAAAATAATTACAGATTAATTTTCTGTGCATATATTAATTGTTTCCGCTCCATTTACAATATCAATAAATTTAAAAAAAATACCAATCAAACCTGGAGTAACACCTTTGTGAAAACGTTTACACGACTTCTCCTATAGAACAAACAGATGCAACACATACACAAGCTGGCCAATGTCACACACTGTCCTGGGAGGAAATTCCCAGGATTCAAGTCATCCAATCAGAGACCAGCATTTAAAATACGGGCTCTTCAACTGGAGAGCTGGAGAGGCCATCCTCTTCACATGGACCACCATCTGTGTGTGTGTGTTTAGTCATTAGTGCTCCCAGTGGGCTAAAATACACACATGTTACACACTCATGTAATGCATCCAGTGTTAGACGCCCCCCTCCTCAGACACTTGAAATGCACACATACATTTGCACACAGAAACACACTTAATGGTGTCTAAGTGTCCCATTTTAAGCTGTTTTCATGCTGATTTTTCACTTTGTGAAATGTGCACTTAATGGTCACTTTCACAGTGTTGTTAAATCAGAAAGTATTCCCTTATTTCCAAATCCATTGTGTCTGAACATGTGGGACACACACTCAGACTTTACAATACACTCTTGAATGACCTTGAGTATCCATTAATGCTTGCAGACATCCCATCTTCTCAAATATCTAGTGTGGAGACACGCATACACACACACACTTACTCCCCTTCCCTAATTACAGAGCCCCGAGGGACGGGACACTCAAGCAGCACTTCAGTGTTTGGTAAAAGAAAAGGTCTTTCTCGCCCGTTAGAGGGCAGACAGACAGACAGGGGAAAAGAAAAAAAACAAAACAGAAAATGTTCGGAATACAGATTTGATGACCCTAAACACATTTATTAATCCTTTAACTGTCCTCATTAGAAACAAATCATTACTTAGTGTAAAACCATCTGTTTCCTTATTCATAACAACCTTTACACCAACTCAGACAACCGTACGCCGTAAGGCATGCTTGAGTTTAACTAATGGGATTTAAAAGCAATATAAGTCTCAAAACTGTTCAGTCTGTCAGCTAAAGTGAAATGTTTTGAGACGCAAGATTTTTATGCGACAATGGTAAAATGGTAATTGTGTACAACATCAACAAAAAGTACAATTCTGACAAACATCAAATCCGACATGAAACAGGGGTGAAAGGAAGTTAAGAACGAACCAGTAAAGTAAACGAAAGGCAAAAAAGAAAAGAGAGAAAAATGTCATGACTGAGGCAGCGAGAGGGAGGGCAGAGAAAGAACAGAAGTTGACTTGGTAGACAGGGAGGGAGGAGGAAGAGAAATTATCTCTCTCTAATGGCTAACTTGTTGACAGCAACACTTTTCACCACCTCTATCTACACATCTAACATTACTATCTATCCTCCACACACACACACACACACACACACACACACACACACACACACACACACACACACAGACACTTCCTCTCCTCTTGCAGGGTTTATCAGCTCCGGCTGTCAGTCCACTCCACACTCCACAGCTCAGGTGGGTTTCAGACTTTAAAACTATGAAAAAGAGCAAAAGCGAACCAGAGATGTCACCGCCAGAGATGACCTCAGCTTTCTGCCAGCTCCTCTGCAGCCATCACATCACATCTGTTATTGTGTTTGCATTTTCTATTAAGTTAATGCTTGCTTTTTAAAGCGTGCATCCCTGTGTTACTGTTTCCCTGCTGAAAACGGGCTGAATTTCCTTTTTATGAATGTTTTTGGCTCTACTGAGAAAGACATCTCAATGATATTGCTTGATTAAATTATGCTACAAATTTGGGTTTTTATGATGACACTGATCAGATGTTCTGCCTGCTTTTTTGCTACATGTGTACGAGACAGACAGACTTGTTTCTAGATCTAACCAAATCCTGAGCTCTCCAACTTAAACCAGAAAAACTTTAGTTCAGACACAATTTCTAATGATTAATTAGTTCAGGATCTTAAGAGTGTTTGTTAGATAAACTGGGGTCAGAGGTCGCCGTTAAGCCTCAATGGGTCTACTGATCTGTGGATGTCTCATTGCCAGAGAAAAAACACACACAAGCACAAAACTTCTAAATGAAAATCTCGGAACTTAAATCAACAAATACAGCATATACATGCATATTGTTAGTTTTTTCTTGTTTAAATGCAACTTTAAATATATTTTCATACATTTTCATGATAGTATTTACAGAGCATTCAGACATAAAAATAATTTATAGTGATGGAAAAAACGGGAAAAGTCCATAATTTAAACACACAGAAAACAGGGAATATTTTAAGTTCTTACAGTTCTTGTCGTGTCTGTACAAAGGTCTTTAAAAAAACACCACTTTAATGTCACAAATGTGTCTGCACAGCTGACCTCTGACCCACAGCTGCCACCTCCTGAACACATCCACAAGTCCACAAGTCATATAATAAAATGCTTCTACAGGCCAATAACCTAATGTGTAGAGCGCCTCCTCCTGCTCCCCTGTCACCAAGTTAATTTTGTGTTTATGAAACTTCAAAATTAAAGTGAACTTGTGTCCGGAGTCACAGTCAGACTTTAGATGCCATACAGCCTCTGGCCCAGATGAAGGCAGAGCAACTTTTCTCTATACTGAGAGAAACATTTGTGCAACATTTCGACCAAAATAGTCCTGGTCTCCACCGCAAAGCGAGAGGGCTGCCTTCATTTAGGCCAATGGGGTTGGCAGATCTCTCACACACACACACACACACACACACTGCATTTCACCACTGTCATATGGGAGCCAAAGTCATGAAATAAACCCATTCTGTAAGTAGACTGTGACAACGGAAACATTGTGGGGACAAAACGTCTACAAGTTCAAGTGGAGCAAAGTCCAAAAAGCCAAGTTTAAAATAACTTTTTCACATTGACTTCAGATGTGTTCAGTATGTCCTGTTCAGAGCGCGCAAAGTAACTCACAACAGTGGGTGTTAAAGTTCAAATCTATCTATTTAAATCCTGCAAACTGACTGAACTTATTACAACTGTCAGGACAAAGATGATGGAATAAAAAACACTGACAGAAAAACACATGGAAAAGCTACAAAATCTCATTAGGGTTAAAATAAATGACACCTCTTAAATCTCCATTACAGACGTCTATAAATTTTTTATATCTGTGTTGTATTTATTTGAGTGTGTATTTAAGACGCAATGACCTTCCTGTACTTTGTGGTATCCATTTAAAACAAATGAATGAAGTTCTTACCTGGTCTGCTGTGCTCAAATCCAGCTGTTGCCCAGCTCTCCAAGAAAAGTTTCTCGTTCCACCAACCGCAGCGCTCAAGTCCGAAAAGTGTGACTCTCTGCCTGGCTTCAAAGCTGCAGACAGATCGGTGTCTTTTTTTTTTTTCTTTTTTTTTTTTGAGGGAAACCCCTTCAGTCAGACACCACAGCAACTCGCTGCAGAGCGTTCACTGTGGCATACAAATTCTTCCAAGTGTCACTTTTTCGACACTTCTTTTCCTTGCTCGATCACACCAAACTCCTTGTCTGAGTCCCAGAAAGTCGATTTAAGTGTATAGAAGTAAAAACGCAGCCTCCGGCGATCCGTGGACCTGTCAGTACCCCCACAGAAGTCCCAACTTGTTGGAAATGTAGAAATAAAGTCAGGAATAAGTGGCATACGCTCTTTGTTGTGTAAGACTGTGTGCGCGGTGTCCTCAGCAACAGGTGTCAGAAATAAAGTGAGATTTCTTCATGGCCATCACAAGTTTCCAAACGCTCTCCAACTAATTACGCACGGAGGGGAAAGGAGGAGGAGGGGGAGGGGGAGGAGGGAGAGGGTGCTCTCCAAAGTTTTTACGCGTCGAGGAACACGAACGAGAAGTTTGAGCCGCTGAAGCAAACAGAGAGAGAGAGTGAGAGAGAGAACAAAGAGCTCCAGAAGTTCACTCTGTTTGTGTCTTTGTGCCGTGAGACGAGTCTCCTCTGCTCTGCTCTGATGTGGAAACTACTCGCCTGCCCACCGGTGGAGAGAGAGAGAGAGAGAGAGAGAGAGGGAGTTGTTTTACGCAGACAGAGACCGAAGGAAATGTGTGTCTTTCGACCATCCACCAGACAACAGGGATGAATCGTGGAGATAAAAGTATGTGTCAGGAGTGGGATTTGAACCCACGCCTCCATTTGGAGACCAGAAGTCCCTTTTGCTCAGGAAGGTGTCAAGCCTTGCGTCTGGCGCCTTAGACCGCTCGGCCATCCTGACACCAGACAAACTAATGTAGCCCACACTCAGTCTGGACTTTGCAGAAACTAGGAGTCTTTTAACTTATTATAACTTATTATGGAGCATCTGATCTGCAGAACCATTAAATGTGGCAAGAGGGTAAATCCTGATAACGTTTGGTCAACATAAATTAAAACAACCTGGAGCTACTGTACCAAGTAATGAATTAAAAAAAAACTTCTTATGGAATTGCAGGATTAAAAAAGATGCAAGCACAGATGTGTTTTCTTCATTTACGATTTGGTAGCACCTGGTTGGTTAAATTTATGTTGACCAAATGTTTTCAGGATTTGCCCCTTTGCCACAGTAAGTGATTTTGCAGAAGCTTTGTCAGATCAGAAGCTCATATAAGTAACAAAAAGTTGTCATGTTACCTCTGACCTCAAATAAAAGATGTGAAAAACATCTAATAGTGACACAGCTTGTTAATGAACAATTATTAGAGCTCATCTGTGCAACCCAATGTTGTACAATTACTTTAGACTGTAACTTACTCATGTAATTATTATGCCAGTTGGTAAAAGCTATTTAGTTCAGTCTGGAGGACACTGCATGTATGTGGGTGAATCTTGTTAGTAAAAGCCATATCAGGAGTGGGATTTGAACCCACTCCTCCATTTGGAGGCAAGAAGTCCCTTGCGCTCAGGAAGATCCTTTAGTCTGGCGTCTTAGACCGCTCGGCCATTCTGACAGCTATCAAGGAACTGTTCGTTAAACTCAAACTGGACTTTACAGAAACTGGGACATATTCAGCTCCTTAAAAGTGTTGAATTGTGTGTAATACTGGGATGTGTTACTGGTCAGGTTATCTGAGAGCATCTGATCTAATCTGAAGAGTTTTCCATAATTTTGTTCAGACTGGAGGATGTGGATGATATTGTAGACTGCTGTGTGTAGATACTGACCTGCTTTACACCTATTTTATTAGTCAACAATGATGAAACCTGCAGGTAAAAGCTGTGTCAGGAGTGGGATTTGAACCCACGCCTCCACTTGGAGACCAGAAGCCCCTTTGCTCAGGAAGGTGTCAAGCCTTGAGTCTGGCGCCTTAGACCGCTCGGCCATCCTGACAGCAGACAAGCTAATGTAGCCCACACTCAGTCTGGACTTTGCAGAAACTAGGAGTCCTTTAACTTATTATAACTTATTATGGAGCATCTGATCTGCAGAATCATTAAATGTGGCAAGAGGGTAAATCCTGATAACGTTTGGTCAACATAAATCAAAACAACCTGGAGCTACTGTACCAAGTAATGAATGAAAAAACATGCTTGTGGTTATGTCTTCTTTGATTTTTTTTAAAATCTTTCTCAGATAATCCAACCAGTAAAACTCACAGTATTAAACACAATTCATCATTAAACTCAACACGTTTAAAGAGTTGAGGGACACCCCAGTTTTTGAAAAGTCCAGAGTTTGCAGATTTTGACAGTTGTTAGGATGGCTGAGTGATCTAAGGTGCCAGACTCAAGGCTTAACACCTTCCTTAGCAAAGTGACTTCTGGTCTCTAAATGGAGGTGTTGGTTCAAATCCCACTCCTGACACAAGTTTTACCTGCAGGTTTCATCAATGTTGGTGTCAAATGATAAAATAGGAATGAAGCAGGTACCTTCCTGAGAACATACCCTTGTATCTTGTCTTAAAAGCACTTATGTGACTTTCACTTGAAGTCAAGTTTCTTGTTCTACCATTTATGTTCACTAACTATTGTTAAAAATGTCATGTTTCTTATAGAGATCATTTTATATCAGTGATGAGAGATTAAAAATGGTGTTGAATCTATATACCAACTTTGCTGCCTCATATTGCTTCTAAAATTCCAAATAACTTATTTTAATGCCAAACATCTGCTAACAGACAATCAGCTTACTTTACACAGCGGGTGTAAAGTTACTTTTGTAGTAAATGATGTTTGCATGATTTTGTTCAGATTGTAGACTGCTGCATGTAGGCACTCAGGTCGAAACTTCATAAATCAATGTTGATGAAACCTGCAGGAAAATATATGTCAGGAGTGGGATTTGAACCCACGCCTCCATTTGGAGACCAGAAGTCCCTTTGTTCAGGAAGGAATTAATCCTTGAGTCTGGCGCCTTAGACCGCTCGGCCATCCTGACAAGTGATAACCACCATTTTGTCAAACTCAATCTGCACTTTACACAAACTTTACACTAATGCCTGAATTGATGAACCTCACCTGTGCAGCTGCTTCTTATAGTAAAGGATGATTTTTGCATGATTTTGTTCAGACTGTAGACTGCTGAATGTAGGAAACCCGTTTTACACCTATTTCTTAGGTCCCTTTGGTCAGGAAGGTGTCAAGCCTTGAGTCTGGCACCGTAGACCGCTCGGCCATTCTGACAACTGAAAGCTAACCCAATCTGAATTTTTCAAAACATCTTCTGCCATGTTGGATTTTCTGCTGGCACTGGTTTTATTATGCAGTGAAGACGCCCATAGCACAGTGTGAACCTGAATCTTATCTCTCCCTGTCACTTGGCATGGCAGCTTGGGAATTTTTTTTTCTTCTCTGAAAGCAATAAAAGTCACAGAAATAGACAGATGGACGGAGGAGGAAAGGAAGATAAAGAAAATGTCTTCAGTGTTGGTGGATGTTTGGACTGCCAGTGGCTAACAGCTTATTTTAGCAGCTCCACTCCTCTCACATTGTTTTTATTTCCTCTCAAAAGTTTTTCCTACCGCTCACTGCCTCCTTCTGTCCCTTCCATCTTGCCAGTTCTCTCCATCTACACCTCCCTCCCCTCGTTCCTCCATTCATCCCACCTACAGCTCAGTAATTCATTTACTTTGAAAACCATTTAAATTTGTGTGCAAAAAGTAAATATCCAAAACAAACAAGAAACACGTTTATGCCTTCAAACCACAACTGGAATCATTAATTATTAAGCTTGAAAACATGTAATATAGACTGAATGTTTTAAGCTGAGCTGCTGTTTGTTTTGGTCTCAGCTCTCCCTCTCCTCTCATCTCCTCCTCTCTCTGTTTTCTCTCTCTCTCCATCACCCTCTCCTTCTTTTTCTTTTCAGTCATGTGTGATGTGATGTGTGATGATTGAAACCACATCTACCCAAAGCCAACGCAAGCCTGCCCCACTTCCTCTGCAGTCACTCAATTTTTATTTCTCCTCTTGGTCTCCTGTGTGTCTCAGTCCTCGACTATATATACCATATATACACGGTATATATGGAAAGACTGTAAGTAGATATATTTTACTGCTGCACACATGTTCAAACGTTATCTCAAGGACATCTGTGTTTTTTGTGCTGTGAACCACCAATATCAGCAGGATCTTATCGACAATCTCTGCAAATAAAGGTGCTGTCAGTCTCCACCCACCTGGTGCCCCCAGCAGGATAAAACGAACACGTGCCATGTCCCATCTCTATACATACTAATAGTATACAGTTAGTATTGTGTATGCTTTTTTATAGAATAGCATTTACTGTGTGACATAATTTATCTATTGTCTGTTATATGTTTGAATTTATTGATTGTTTTCACTGTCAATATTAGACACAAGTTAAACATGTAGAACATGGGTACTTGTTGTGGCATGTTTCATAAAATATTACAACAAAATAAAAAGAGAAAAGAAACAGAAAATGAGTAGTGTACTAACAGGAAATGAGAAGGATTGTGCCTTTGGACCTTAATCAAACTGTGACTTTGGGAAGCGACTGTCAATTGAACTTCATAAAACGAAAACAAAATGTTCTTCCAAAGATTGAATTATTTTTCCCCCCTTTGTTTTGTTTTGTTTTCCATTCTATTTCACTGCCATCCACAATTTGTTTTACAGTAATGTTTTCCAGCAGAGTCCATCAACAGCACCCTCAAAAAACAAGGTTAGTTAGTATGTACTCGTGACTTTTCCAATGCAAATAGACAAATAGACAATAGAGGTATGTAAAATCAGTATGAAATTTGGACATATTTGATTTTAATCCTCAGTTCCAGAGGAAGTGAAAGCTTCAGGTTTAAAAGCTACAACTTGTCCATGTTCCACTTCTTCTTTCCAAATAAGCAATTTCACATGACAGATTTCCAAGATTTCCAAATGTCAGCAGCTTACGTGTTATGTTTTGCAAAAATAGATCTTACATATGCCCTTCTTTGATGCATATTGTCCGTGTTTAAGTATGTAATAGTTTGCAAACTTCTTGTTCTGTAACAGCTGAAAGAAGTTCTGCTATATGAGCTACAGCAGAGACGAGAAGATGAAATGATGTCTGGTGCTCAGTGAATTGTGCCTCCACTCGTTCCTATCTATCTCTCCCTCCCTCGCTCTCTTTCTCCATCACATAAATCAGGGAGTCATACATGCGTATCTCTTCCTCCTCGTCTTTCTCGCTCTGTCCATCCCGCCTGTCTCCCTCCACTGGCTTTTATTAGGACAGTAGATGGAGAAAGCAGAACCGATCCGATCTACACAAACCCAGGTACTGACACACGTACAAAGCGTTGCCATATGTGAAGGTAAACACCAGCACATATGCTACATTTACAGACTGTCAAGAAGTCGCTTCTCAGTGTGTCTGATGTGTTTTATTGTGTGAAAAAACAGAGTGACCCAAATGGCCTGATGATGTTTTGAAAATTCTTCACAGGGAAGTCAAAGTTTAGGTCAGGACCGAGGTTCAAGGTCAGTCGAGCTGGGTGGGTCTGTTAAACCAGATTTTCTAGCTGAATGAGTCCAACAACGCCGAGCTGCTGCCATATGCAAGATGCAAGCATTAATGAAGCGTGTGTATGTGTGTGTGTGTCAGGCACTTTCTTTCATGTGATCCTGTGCGTTAATCTGCAACAGATGAGTAAAAATCAGTTTTTAACACAGACATGCACAGCGTCTACAGCTGTAAAGTGCAACATACACATTAATGCAGCAGTAATATGCTTACAAAAACATCATACATAATTTTCTGCAGGTTGAGTACTTCTACTGTTGATACTTTAAGTAAATTTAGCTAGTATGCAAGTTGTTAAAGCAGGACATTTAGTAGTGTAGTGGAGTATTTTCAGTGTGGTATTTGTACATTTACTGAAGTAAAGGATCTAAATACTTGTTCCACTGCTGCTATTTAGTACCAAAGACTTTTAAAGTTACTAAAAACTGTCCACACTATTCTGACATGAATCCAGGCTGCTGGATACAAAGCATTTTTCGATGAGGTGGACATTTAATTCAATCGTAATGGTGTGACTGGACTGTGTGTGCGTGTGGTGAAGAAGTGGAACAGGATGAGGCCTGGGGTATGGAATAATGTCATTATTGTGGGCGGATAGAAAAATAAACCACAAGTGACAAGATACGAAGCACAGTTTAGTCTTCATGTGAAAGAGGGAGATATCGAGAGCGAAGGAAAAGAGGGCAAGGAAAGGTCAGAAGAAACAAGGACATCTAACAGAAGGAAAGACGTTTAAAACTCTTTACCATTTTTACTTGTCATCTACAAACCTTTTTCTCGAGAAATACTGAATGTTTTTACCTTCTTCCAACCTTTTAAATATCATTCAAGCAACACGAGAAAGAAAAAAATACCATTTGGAGTGACATCGCTCCATTTTAAGGGGTCCAAAATCAGAAAGGTTGTGCACCACTTCAGCTCTCACCTAAATATCGGATGGAAAATGTGTCCAGATAGATGAAATGACAGACAGAATCATTTCACAATAAAATTAAGATAAATCCATATTTTATTCCATTCTCTCATTCCGATTTTCAATCCACAACTAAGTCACAAGTCCCAGTCGTCACCATTCCCAATGACAAAAAATTATCAGTATAAAACAGACGACAAAATACTGGATTTACAACACGAGCTCATATCTGAGAGAGTTTCATTCCAAAACAAGAAGCATTTGTCAAATTGTACACAAACGTCTTGATCATTAAAGCTTTTTAACTGTTTCAAACTGGTAACATTTGAGCAACCGGCACAGAAAAAAACAGACATGTTTTGCAATGAAACTCCTCATTTACACCCATGTGGCTTGGATCTTTTTTTAATACGTAGCTTAGGGGCCGAAAATGAGACCTCTTTTTTTTTTTTTTTTTCTTCTGTTCACAAAAGCCTTTCGATGGTGTAAAATCAGATGTGAGTGTTCAGTGTAAATCCCCATCTTTAGGCTTTGTGTCCACCAGGTATTTCTTTTCAGGGAGCAGCGCTAAACAGTTGCATGTGGGAAACACCACTCATGGCTTCAGCACTCACTACAGTACAAGACTAAGAAAAAGAAACCCATCAGAGGGGCTTTTGATTGAAGTTGAAACAATTTGAACCTCTAGTGCTCGGTGTGTAAGCGTTTAAATCATGCTAAGGCTGCCAGCACTGTGGGAAACATGCATCAGAAGAGTGTCATTTCCACTGTAAACAACAAGAAACTGATTTGAAGAAAATGTTCCCGGTGGACACAGAACCTCATGTAGGTGCAATATACGTTCCCAATAACAGTCACCTGCTTACAGAACAAATCTGCGGTTACTTGGGAAAAAAAACAAATAAAACAAAATTTTTGACACATTATGTAACATACCAACCAATACATGACAATAGTTTTCATTAAACAAGATTAGTGTTTTATATATATTACCAAAGGCAAAAAAATATAGAGCAATTATTTTATATTTCCTCCCTCCCAAGAAAAAAACAAACAAACAACAGAAACAAAAGATGTTTCAATAAGGGAAACATGTTAACTGTAAAGGGATTGTCACAAAAGGGTAAGTGAGCTAGTTTCAGCATGGACACCATAACTGAACAAAGAAACACAAAACATCTACACTCGCATGTTTTAATAAAGGGAGTATTGCGATATTTATTGTAGTTTGTGCCTTTCATCAATCACAGAAAAAAAATGGATGAAAGTTTCATGTTCCCCTGACGAAAGCTGTGTTTCTGTTAATTAAAATTCTCTCTATACAATTTACACAACTATGTAGAGACTTACTGCTGACAGAAACTGCAAGCTGGGATTTCATCAGATATTAGGCAAAAAAAAAAAAAAAAAACAACACAAGAAATGGAAAAAAAATGAAACTAAAAGTTAAAAAGATAGCAGCAAATGACGTAAAGAATCAAAGGCAGCTGAAATAAACAAACTTTTGTAACTGAACCAATCAAATAGCAATGTGGTAACAGCGTGTAAGTCTGTCATCAGAAACAACCTGGCAACCTCAACTCACTCTCACTCTTTTTATACAGTCTGAAAATCTTTTTCCCTCCATAAAAACACATCAAGTCATGATCGCAAATCCAAATGCTGATTGCCTGGAAAGACACAAGATGGCCGCTGCAAAGTGTCACAGATGGCATGTGCAGTGAGGGCTCCTTCTGTTTCGGAGTAGTTAGGAAAATACGTGTTTAACGTCTCAACAAACATCAACTATTTCCAATTAACTTGCATGCCAACAAAGCACTTTTAACTGAAAAATGAACAATATTTCCCTCACCTGACACTGTTTCTTCAAAATTATAGCGACTAAAGACACCGTGGATTAATATTTTTCAGTATTTTTCTTTTGTAGATCCCCTGTTGTGAAAATGAGCTGAGTGAAGAAGAGCAGGTGGAAGAGAAAGTCTTCATCTTCATGTCCAACATTGTGATTTTGTTTGTGTATCGGGGGATTATGTTGGCTTTCTGGAGACTTCTGAAGTTCCTGTGTATGTGGCCGAGTGTTAAATGTTTGCTTGCTCTGCGTGCTAATTCATGTATGCGCGTCAGCTTATTTACGTTTTAGTTGGTGCGTGTGCATTCGTGTGTCAGCAGCTGTCCTCCAGAGCGTTGACGACTTGTTCCAAAATGTCGGGGCATCGGTCGGCAATCTGCTGCAGGACCTGATTGGCATATTCCTGGAGCTCCGCCCCCTCCCTTTCGCACAGCGCTAACTCCGCCTCCAACTAAGAGAGAGAGAAAGACACAGAAAGAGGGGAGAGAGTTTGTACATTTTGTACACTAGCATCAAGTGATACAGCCAACACAGTAACATGGAATTTAAAGGAATAGTTTGACATTTTGGAAAATAGGAGTTAAGCTACACGAGAAGATTGATGCCACTTTCATGTCTGTATGGTAAGGAACCAGAAGCTAGTTAGCTTAGCTTAGCATAAACTGGAAAGAGAGCAGCTTGCCTGGCTCTGTCTGCCTACTGTATTAAATCTCATGAAGGAAGACATTATATCTTGTTTGTTTAACTTCTTTCTTTAAAGTCCGTGTAAAGTAAGAATATATGTGTTCTGAGTTTGTCAGAAAGAAGTAAGTGTTATTAATCACCCAGCCAAATTTGAATGATTAAAAATATCGACAAGTTTATGAAATTAGGTGTCAAAATCAGGTAAAATGAGCAGTGTTCTCAGCTCCAGGACTGTGAGGGCGTGTCCACTGTATGTGCTGAAGCCACGCCCACTCGTGGGAGCAGTCAAGCAGCAATTTTAAAGCGACTGAAACGTGTCAGATGAGTTCAGAAAATGACATAACTAACTTTGAAACACTCGGAGTGAGATGAATTAATCTCTCTCTCTCTGCTAGGGCTGCAGGGGTATGCTCAGGGTGGCCTCAGCGTGTCATCGAGCCACCCTTTAGGACCGCCCTCAAAATCCTGGACTGAACACTGGTGAAAAACTGTTTTAACCTCTTTAAAAATATATAGCAGCTTTTTGTATTACACTTTGCCAATACTTCACATTAGTTTAATTTGCACAAACAGTAAACTTTTTAGGTGCTGGTAGGTGAATTTTGTTTTGCACAGATCCAGGTTCCAGGGTATCCCCTGTTTCTGGTTTTATGCTAAGCTAAACTAACTGACAACTTGCTGTAGCTTCATATTAAGTGAAGAAATGAGAGTATATTAATCTTCTCATCTAGCTCTTGCAAAAAAAAAAAAAGCAAATAAGATTATTTCCCAAGTAGAACTGTTCCTTTAAATTCCACACTGCTAAGTTGTTTTAAGTTGTGAAAGACAAGAAAGGCAAAGACGGAAAGATAAAAGAGTTTCTAAATTTGATATCAGTCAAGCACACAAGCACAGGCAGAAATGGATGATCAAGAAGCATGTTTAAGGTGACACACACACACACACACACACACACACACACATGCACACACGCATATCAGACTGTAATCTGAAAACACCACAGTGTAGTTCTTTCTGCCGGTACAGAGTGGAACATTTCTGTGAGAGAGCGCCGATGTTATTTTCTTTGGCTGCAGCCGAGCTGAGACGTCAAACCTAACTGACTTAATGACCAATACATCTGTATCAATAAGAGCACCGCTCAAACAGTCATGTAACACAAGCCCACAGTTATGTTGGTGTGTGTGTGTGTGTGTGTGTGTGTGTGAGGCCTGGGTCAGATATTGGCAAAATATTTCCTCGTTAAGTCTTAACCTCTTCCCTCTGCTCTCATCTGTAAGCCAGCAAACCTCAGTGGCATTTTATATTACAGTGGCTTTTTCATGTGTAAAACTGCAGTAAGTAATAATACTATTAATGATTAATGAAATCTGCCTAATAAATCACAGAAAAACATAGTCTCTTATCCATATATTATGTTGTTGAATTATTTAATGGAGAGTATGTAACAATTTATTATATAGTGTTCTTAATATACGGTCAGTTTTAACATTGCATGTATTGTTTATATTGGATTAAATGCTGTTTAATGGTAATATTAACACTTACATATGCAGAGTCTGAAAGGCCTGGTAGGCAGAGTCTAATGAGCAACGTTATCAAGTTGCATTTGGGGAAATGTAGGATGTGTCAGGACGCTTTGGGTCACACTAGTCAGGATAGATCTATTGCAACAATTCTAATCAATATTTTTGAAAAATTAAACTTAAAAATTGCATAACTTTATTGAAGTGCAATAGTTTGGTTTGGTAATATGAATATGGTCATTTTCAAGTGAAAAAAAAAAAACAATTGTTAGACTGAGTTCTTGTTTTTTATGCAATAAAACAGCTTTGTTTACTGAAAAACTTAATTTACCCATTTGAGAATATTGATATTTCCCCTGCAGTCTGTAATTTGAAAGACAGAAGAAACGAGTGAGAGACAGAGGAAAAGGATGAGATGAGAAAATACAAATGATGGCGAAGAAATATTTTATTATCCACATCCATAATATCTAAATATCCTCCAGCCAATATCCTCTTTTTTCGTGGGAGGCATACACATCTATTAACATATTTCCTACCAGTCAGTTTATGTGTGTTTGCAGGTAATTTAACTTAATGGCTTTACATTTTAGTTGCAATCCCTCAGAAAAACACGGCAGTAAAGATAAGGCTGTAAGACGACTGAGAAGAGATAAATGGTTTAGTATGTGTCTCTTGTCTTGCGCTCTCTGACTCACGCAGCCTTGACCCACACCAGAGAAAGACACTTGAAAAGGAGTTTCAAAAATCAAGATTAAATGGGTCAAACACAGTGCTAATACTGCCATGAATGAATATAGAAAATATGAGAAATACTGTCAGGATATTACGTTTCAGCGCGGTCTGCCTATAAAGTTTTAATAAGGGAATCAAAGACATAAAGACAAATTAATGAAAATCAATCACCTCGTGAAATCTTTAAAAAAAAATAGCACACCATTCCTACTTGCTGTTTGTGTCTGTGTAGTACTACTATGTCTAATTAAACATACAATATTATGCTACGTTGTGGACATCAGCATTCAGTGGCTACAGGCTGCTTTTATGCAAAACCAGCGTTGAGGATTAAATGAAAATTCAGGTGTTTTACAACCTGAATATTTTTTTAATTTTGGCCGTGGAGCTGCCGGTTCTGATAATATTGTACTCACTAAATTCAGTGCTGACATCTCTAAACATAGCAACACTATAAGACTGTTTGAGAATAAGGTTCTCTGGGGCAGAAAACATGAGCTGTAAAACAGGTTTTAGACATAATGCCAGTGAATTAGTGTTTTTGATTTGTGACCCTCTAAAATGAACCAGTGTCTTTCAGCGTTTTCCTTCTCACAGACTGAAACACATTATTTTGTCCAAATATCTTTTCCATCCTAAAGAAAGTAAAACAAATCTTGCAATCAGAAAGGTCCTGACCCTCAGGTTGAGAACCGCAGATCTAAACCACTTATTTGGTAATGAAATCAAAAGTGAGACCACCTGAAAGCTGCGTGTGTGTACAGTCATGCTGCAGGTTTAAAACCTGGCTGACTTCTTGCCCTAATGGACTTTATAGCAAAGCTGCCACTCTTTAAATCACTGCAATCAACATGGTGAGAACACTGCTCTCATAACTGATATGAATGATGGCCAAAAGTAAAAAAACATAAAACCCACTTTTCCTCAAAAAGTCATAACGTAATCCTCCGCAGAGGAACAAGTCCACACGTTGCTAAGCAATAAACCTCCTGTCTTGTTACTTTCACTCTATATGGCCTGAATAAATTAAATATAAACAATGTTGCATGATACAGTTTCCAGTTATGAGGTAGAAGTTTGGATGTTGTGGTTATAAGCTCCATGATCACGTCTCATGCAATCACAGTGTGTGGTCAGAGAGAAATGTAGACGGAATAATGTAAGTGGGCAGAGAGTTAGTGTTTCTAGATTCATGACTTCTGTAAGTGTGTTTGACTCTGTGTGTGTGTGTGTGTGTTTCACAGATGCATTAGTGTAGGTGTTGTGCAGTGAATGTGTGTGATACAGTGGTTGAGTGGCTGTGTCTTTGATATGATAGGTGTGTATAAATGCACAGCATGAGGCTAACGTGTGTGTTGCAAGCTCAAGTTCTGATTTAGTGAGTGACAGAGAGGATTGTGGGAAAGAGAGAGATAGAGGGAAGTGAGGGGTGAGACGTTTGTGTGTGTGTGTGTGTGTGTGTGTGTGTGTGTGTGTGTGTGAGAGTGAGAGAGAGAGAGACAGAGAGAGGGTTTGTTGAAGATGATTTTTACTGCAGCCATTAAAGCTCCATTATCGTGATGGATCATTATCTGCCTTATCAGGGGCCTGGAGACACACACACACACAGACACACACAGACACACACACACACAAACGAACCCAGTCGAGGCCTCACACTTGTGCATGAAGATGTACATGCACACACAGGTTATCAGTCTGAGAATGAGGATTAGGGTAAGATGTGTGTGTGTGTGTGTGTGTGTGTGTGTGTGTGTGTGTGTGTGTGTGTGTGTGTGTGTGTGTGTGTGTGTGTGTGTGTGTGTGTGTGTGTGTGCGCGCGCGCACTGACCCCTTGACACACATTGCAGGGCTTGAACCTCTTTTCAGAGGAATGCTAATGTTTTTTAAAGAAACCATAACTCAGCAGATAGAGATTCACAGAGAGAGGGAGAGAGCAACATACGACAAATGGGTAGAGGTGGAAAATAAAAGCACAAATGTATGATCTAAACGGAATGCATTAGTCCATCCTTGTGCAGGTCAACTACCTGGTGCAGTCACACCTCTTAAAAAGTTACACTTTTTCATGTATAGATGATTTGAAGGTCAGAGGTCTGTTTTTATCAGAAAACTGTCTCTGTCCACTTCATTGCTGTGCATTTTAAACGGTTAACTTCACCTTGTTTTGACTGGCTTAAGGGAAATGATGGTCAATGAATCACAAAGTCCATGTCTCTATAGATCAGGGCTGCTTACAGGAGGCCCACTGACCCACTTCCTCAAACAACTGTTCCAAGTGCAGCATAAATAATAGTTACTCCTATAGCTGTCTTGAGAATGTAGTTCTGTTTCCGCTTTACTAAGAAACAAGAGAAGTTATTTTGCCATTTAAGAAATAAGGAATTTTGAGAGCCAAGAACAACTACAGAAAGTTGGAGACTTTTAATGGTTCACTTGAATTATTTTAATGCTATACTTGAATTATATGAATGCAAAGAAGCCATTTTATCTGAATGAAGACCTGAACTGTATAAAACAGAAGATAAATACTTTTTTCCCTACATTTCCTTCTTATTCATGGGGCACTTTTTCGACCATTTTCACGTCTACTACAAATTCCAACCAAACTTGCTACATAAAATAGCTGGATAACAATAAAAAATGTTCATTAGCTTTTAAATATTCCAAACTGCTTTCCAATAATTGCACAATTGCGTGAACTTTAGCATGCAGCAGCTAAAAGAGAAAAGTGACAGCGCAGCACTACGCCAAGTAGGAAATGTGGAAGGCAAGAAAACAGAAACTGGGGTGAAAAGGTCGACTGTTTCTGAAAACTTTTATGACAGATTTTAACAAATCCAGGAGCGAGGCATGGGAGAAGGAGAGGACGAGGGTCAGGGCAGAGAAATCTGGAGGGCAACGTTTGACCTTATATTCTGCAGCAATAGCATACAGAGTTGCAGGAGTAAAGATACGATCAGGAGGTTTAAAAAGGCTCCAGACTCCTCACCAGCAGCCCTGAGCAGCGGTATAGAAAAACCATTATGACTAAGAGCAAAGGGATAAAGTATAATAGGCCTATATTGACTATTATAATCCCTGTCTCTCTGCCTGTCTCTATTTAAACCATTAGGTTCTTACAGGCTTACACTGTATGTAGAGTGCTTTATAAGTTGGCTGTCTGTACAGCGCCAAGCCCAAAAACGTTTGAGGCATGTGACCAAATGTGCGTGAATGTGTGTGCCCGGTCGTAGTCCGGCACAGTTGTAGTCCAGGCCGCTCAGCTAACGAGCTGCAGTGGGAATAGAGCTTGAGGACTTGTACTTAAAACTGCTCCTGGAGGACTTAAACATACTGCACTCTTTTTAGCACTAACAGCTGAATAAAAATACAAGGCACGTGTGTGTTGTGGGCAACATCACTTGGTAATTTTATTATAACAGGTTATTTAATCAGCCAAATTGACTATAGGAACATATTCATATTTACAGGCTCGGCCTCTGGGAGCTGTTAGTTAGGAGGGTACAGAGGATTAAACACACATTCAAGGAATTGGAATTGGAAACTGTGCCTTGCTCATGAGCCCTAGCATACAAGTCCCCATCCAGCATTTTATTAAAGTCTATTAGTTCAATTCTCCAACATTCACTTTAGCACCGACTAATGCAAGTCAAGAGAGAGGTGGCCTTGTGAATATGGTGACTGTAGTGGAATACCTTCATAGAGAAAAGGGCTTATAAAGGATATAAAAAAAAAAGACTTAAACCTTAAACTGGCCCTCTAGGAGTAACTACACAAGGCTGGACTTACAGCACTAATGGCTGCAGAAATAAACAGCAGAAACAGACTCAAGCATTGAATGTGTAGGTGTAACCTCCCAGTAGGTTGATCTAAAAAGATGGAAGTAATTTAGTTCATTCTGATTCACAGTGTTAAGTTTGTATATGTGTTTTTAAGGCTTGGTTTACGTATTTGAATGGCAGAGATGCAGTAAATAAAGAAAATACAACCAAGAGGTGCAACACAAGGAATCCCGATACGTGCGAGAGGGATAAAAAAAAAAAAGACTAGTTTACCTGAATCTAAACTGCAGTCTGTGGCAAATGATCAAATTTGGGAGCATAACTAAGGGGAAAACAGATATATGTACACTTAGAGGCTGATTATGTAAAATGCTAAACCTATTTAAAAAAGTACCATTTATACGGTTGAAACTGTATTGCTATCCCATAAGTCTTCTTGATATCCTTAAATATTAATCTCAAATGTAAGATTTGCTCAAAGTCATTTAAAAGGCTGAAGTCTAGTGAAGAAAGGTTATGTTTTGTGTAATATGGCAATTATATAACCCATCAATAATTAATGCTAATTGGTTAAGGGAGCCATAATCTCCAATATGATCATTAAATACATCTTCATATGGAGAAATATGTTAAAAAAGAATAAAAATTAACAAGATGACCAACTACAATGTATCCTCATTGTCTTTTACAACCTTTTCTTTGAATCCCCCTGTTCACTTTGTCTGCTTTACAAAGCCTCAACTCTCACAGTAACCTAGAAAAACACAGATTTTCTGTGCAAATCTGAATGTTTGGCTATGTGACACGGTGTGTGCGTGGCATTTGCACACTTTAAAGTGCCTCAAATTGATCGACTCCTTGAAGTATGTTCAGTGTTTGTAAAAGTCACAATGATTTTATGGCTGTCCTGATATAAATTCCTCCAGCATGGCCATGTGGCAGTAAAAGGAACTTGAACTTGTCAAAGGAAACGTCTGCAGCAATAACGCAGAAAGGAACACATGAAGCCGGACAATGGCAGCCATTGTGAGCAAAGATTTAACGGCTTCAGATAGAGACAAGAGAAGTGTGAGAGTGGAGTGCATGTTTCTGTGTGTGTTTTTTTCTTTTTCTATGTGTTAATTTAAGTCTGTGGCCTACCCCTGCCACCATCACCAGTTTGTCTTCCAATTACAGACAACAGAGGGCGGAGAGACAGAAAGATGGAAGACTGGAGTGGGAGCTGAATTAGAAAGAAAGTGGGACGCAGATTGATTAAAATTGAGTGACGACAGCAAATAAACAAGAGATGGAGTAAGAGAAGACTGGCTAAGACAGAAAGATTTAAAGGAATAGAGAAAAAGGAAGAAGAGAGGACAAAGATCAAGATAACCAGAGACAGAGGGAAAGATCAAGGAAGAAAAAGACAAATGCTTGTAAAAAAAAAAAAAAAAAGAAAAAGGTCGACTGGTAAAGCCATTAAGCGTGGATTCAATAAATCTGCATAAAAACCCAGCAGTTCGCCTGTAATGACTAGCGGAGGCCTGCAAGTACATGTCTATGTATGTGGCTGTGAAATGGGCACTGAGGGTCGGACATGTGTGTGGGTGCGTCTGACTGTCTCTCCTTTTGTCTGTGCTTCTGAGTGTGTGTTCGCTGTGTGACTAATGGTCGTTGAGGACCTCTGTGTCGTATTTAGAGAGAAAACAATCATCCTTGGAACAGGAAGCAGAGCTGCCTAATGAAAGCCCAGAGAGACCCCAAACCACAAGGCAGCACAAATGGATGGGTCTGAATCTCTGCTCTATACAACTCCCAACCCTCTCTACTCCACCTCCTCCACCCTCTGTCTTTCCCTCACTCCAGTCTTACAATTTCATTTGCACACAGACAAAAAAGCTTTTCTTTTGCGATATCTCAAGGTAAAAATAGCTGGGTTCTTTCTCAGATTTTTTTGAGGCACAGGTCTAAACGTCTTCCCAAGCATATTACAAGTATAAGCTGATAATTAAAATGATTTGAACATCATCCTTGGAAAACCGCGCTAGTAGTGCTTTTTATCGAGGAAAGTCCTTTCAATGTAGAGACCTACTGATTAAATATTCAAGTTGTGTGGCCGTGCAAAGCCTGCCTGGCACTGTCAAGCTTATTTTTTATTGTTAGAGGCTCTTACCAGGTCAACACTGAAGGAGTGGATATTTCTTTTATTTCAGGTTTAGTCTTTACGGCACCAGTACTAAAGTAAGTCAAGTCACACAGCAGTCAAATCCAAGTCAAGTCAACATTTTCTATAAATCTAGCCTGACGGAAGTCCAAGTTTCTAGGAGTAAATAAAAGGATTACAAAAAATGACATTTTCACACTTAAACACTAATTTATGTCTTCTATGCTTACCTTCCTGCTCCTTAATTTCTTGTCTTGGTCATTTACACAAGACTTATTTCCAAGATTTATTCAAATCTGTTTGTTCTTAGCCTCAATGTGAAGCAGAAAAGGAGACAGAAAGACATAACCAGGCAGACATGCTGTCGTCAAACACAGTCAGTACAGTGACAACTCCAGGATTTTTATCATTAGGGAATTGTCTAGGACTTACAGACAATCAAAACAACAATAATTACAATTTTACATTTTTTGAAATCACTGGGAATGTTCCACATGCACACAATCAGACTGTCAGTACAATTGTAATACTATAGTTAACCTCTGCATTATCAGCTGTGATGTGAAGTTCCAGTCCCGCCCATTCCTGTTTTTGTATCTCCTGTCAATCAAAATCCACCCAATCAGTGACCCTGTAGCCATGAGAGGCTGTCACAGACTTAGTAGTCTGTCAGTCTGTGAAAGGGCATCAGGCTTCAGAGCTGAAACAACAATGATTACGTACATTTGAAAGCTAAAGAGTAATTAACCAGAATGATCCAACTTTGACCACATATCAGAATGACTGTTGTCCAGTGAGTCTCACTGCTAGTATCTCCACATAATGGCCTCTAATGGTAGTCTGCTCTGGTTTTCTCTTCTTCATAAAAATGAAATGATCGCTCTCAGATCTTTATTACGTTGAAACTGTTTTATAGTGTTTTGATATCAGCGTGGATTCAAAGAGTTGAGTTTAAAGTCACTGCGGCTGCAGCAGCATACTAGTGTTGTTTTCTCATATTGGAAGTTTGTTATAAAGCCGTTTGATTCACTTCAGTTGACTGAAGAGCCGCCAGGCCTTGGAAACCTGTTGTATAACTTTAGAAATGTATCTATGGTAAGCCAGAGAGAGAAAGTACATACTCCCCTCTTCCTCACTGAGAAACCTATTTGGATATTACACTGTAACAACAATGACATTTGAAGTCTGTAATTGTGCGGTATTTTCCTTCATTACAATGAGTTGTAGAGTTGTAAATATGTGGACTCAGTTTTCACTGAGGTTTCTCCAGTTTGAGTTGGCTCAGAAACACTTGCAGTCACTCACTGGGAGCCGTTTTTAGTTTTAGCAGATAGAGGGTCATGGGCTGACAATTCATGCTGGATTCATAAGAGCAGCGATATAATGTCAGACTCAGCCAATAACACTTCATACATTTTTTTATAATACCAAACACACGCACATGTACATGTGCATAGACTCAAATAGACTCGCAGTCACACACACACTCGTTTATATGTTTATGCATCCAAACACACAATGTGTAAAACACGTTTTGATAGCTTTTCCGCATAATAAAAACATATACAGATACAAACACACATGTAGGCGCGTACACACAAACAGCCAATTCTTATAGCTTCACACTTCAGGCCAGAGAGAGTGACTTCCTGTGTGTGTGTGTGTGTGTGTGTGTGTGTGTGGAATACGATGCCAGTTCTCTTCAGTGCTCATTAGAGACGTCATTGAGCCATAAAGGTTATTATTATGACTATGGCACAGAAAACAGCTCTTTTAGTGAAACCTCACTTTTGGAATCAGTGTTACTTTTTGTAGTTCAGCTGAGGTTAAAGAGAGACATGGAAACAAATACACGAGAACAGACGACCAAAAAAATATCTTTAGCAAATCCATCATTTGAAAGCTTACCTTTTACTAACAGCTCTGTACTGTGACTCATGGTGCTTTTGGTCAAAAATGTACTTTCGTTGAGGGTCAGACCAAGCAAATGTCAGACATTCAAATGTCAAATTCAACAAAAAATGACCAGCAGTTGGTGGCAATTAAACATCCTGTTACCAAGTTAATTTAATTTGGGAATTTAATGGTTAATTGTCACATCTAATCATACAGGTTCAAACATGGTTAAATGTACTTCCAGAAGCTCCTGCTATTTGTTTAATTAAAAGTAGTGTTAAATAGGGTATTATGCACTAAAGGCTTAATCAGTGCAGTGATACAGACACACTTTTAAGGGAAAAACAGCATCGGCAAAGCGTAATTTCACTCAAAGTCACTTAACATAGTAATTGTTGATATGTAGATTCTTAAACATGTAACAATTATATACATTACATACATAAAAATGGTAAAGTTGGTTGTGTTGGCCAAAAACGATCCCAATGAAAGACAAGTAATCAGGCCAGGGGTGTCAGGCTCTATGAATGCTAGAAAGACAGTATCTATGAACGCTAACATGCAGCAGGTATAATGTTTAGCATCTAAGTTTAGCATACTAATTAGCATTTGCTAATTAGCGCTCAACACAAAGTACAGCTGAGGCTGAAGAGTTATACCTAATCTTCTGCGGTACATAAATGTGAGTACCAAATGTCATGGCAATCTGTCCAACAGTTGGCAATAGGCTTTTTACTCAAAACCACAAGTGTCAACTTCATGGTGGCACTAGAGGAAAAATCAGTGGGGAAAATTGGGAAAGATTCTTTGGGGACGAGAGGCCAAAATCAAATGTCTGTATCAAAATCATGGTGATTCAGCTAATTGTGGAGATATTTCAGTCTGGACCAAAGTGGTGGACTGACTGACATTACCACCCAAAGAACCATACTGCTGAAAAACCTGATTTATAATGAATTTCTTTTTTTCCTACTGAAGAGGGTTAAACGTGACTAAACCGGAGGATGACATGCAATAAACATCCAAGGCTGCATCTAAACCAAGATCACATTCAAATGTAGCAAACATTAGCACATATTAAGGAGGACTTTAACAATATGTTTCATTGTTGAATTGTCCAATAAAAAAGCTTTTGATCTGATTCACATGATGGATTAAAACAATTCAACATGCATTCTGGCTAAAACCTGCTGACTGATGATGAGCTGTGGTTGACCTGCTGTGATAATATCTTTGTTTGTATTGTGTATTGTATTGTGAGGACAGTCTTTGTTCTGTTACATCTGCTGTTGAAAAACACCCCAAAACATGTCGTGAGAAACTCCAGTTTTATTTTAAAAAGTCAGAAATTAAACTTTTATGATAAAGCCACCTTGAGACACTCCTTGCTTTAGCTGCTTTGAGAGTGCAGTGTCGGTTGACAACTTCATATTGCATCCTAAAAAATGCAGTATGTGTTTTGTTTTTTGTTTTTCTTAGAGATTTTCACATACTTCAGGTTTTCCATTACTGACAAATCTATCTTCAGTAGTGTAATCAGTTTAGCTTATCAGTACAGAAACCAGGGATTTCGCTCTCTGAAGCCTGAATTTACTGCCTTGTTTCTTGCTCTCAACCAGTTATCTGTACTGGAAGGAGCCCAGTTGATAAATCCTAAAGACTGACTTGTTGTCACACACCCTTTCCTCTAACATGCGAGTCAAACTTCTTTGTCGACTCCATTTTATCAGAACAGAAGAGAGTTACATCAGAAACTGTTTAGTAAAATGTTTAAGCTGGTTACAGAAGCAGACTGTCAGGTAAACAAGCCTCCGATGGTCATTCATGATTGTTGTTCCCTCATGTTAATGCATGTGTGGGTGTTTCCATGTATGTGTGTGTTTGTGCGTCTGACCATGTGTGTTTTACATGCTATTTTAGTATGATCCTAATGGCTTTACAGAGTGCCAGGCATTTTAACAGAGCCAGGGAGAGGCTTGTAAAACACACACACACTCACCACAAGACAGAGAAGAGAGGCTGGCACATTGGAACATGGTCGTCTGGAGGGAGTCTGTGTGTGAGTGTGTGTGTGCATTAAGAGGGTCAGCCAGGGTGATGGTGACACATGATGAAGGAAAACGAGAAACACGGGCCCGAATGAAAGACAGGCAGTGTGTGTCTGCGATTGTGTGGCACTGCCCGGGTATGGGTGGGTTTGGACAGAGAAGGAAGGAGAGGCAAAAAGATTCAAACTGTGATGTTGTTAAGGGAAACATGTCACCAAAAACAGAGGAAAAAAATAACTTTTTAAAAAGCTAGCTCTAACACCTACACTGACATGGAGCAAGTGAGAGTGAAAGGGAATGGTGATTTAGGCGGTTTAGAGGCGAAAAATAAAGATAGACGAATGGTCTTCCTTTCGGGAAGGAACGAAGTTGAGAGTGATGGCAGAAATGGAAGAGAACGAATGCGAGGAAAGAAAAAGTTGAGAGTTTTCACCCAAAAACCAAAACCTCAGAATGAAAGAAGCATCCTTGTTGCTCTGCAAGTATTATAATTAACTGTTTTTTCCACCCAGCTTTGACCAAACAATTCAATGAGCATTCTAAAATAACTTTTTGGGTTTAGGATAATCTCACATATGCCAAAAGCAATGTCATTCTTCAAACGATGACTGAAATTATTTTTTATCTCTAATAAAGCCTAAATAGGGTCTTAAACCACAGTGTCATTTTTGTTAAATTGAAATGACCAAATCACACAAGAGTGTTTTAGATAATTTAACTTTTTTTTGCCTTTCTTCCTTCATCCAGTCACAAATTCAGGATGCAGGGACTGAAAACTCACTTAACAGGATTGTTATTTTATGCTATGTTATGCTTTAATATGCAATGATATGCTCTGTTATGTTACATTATGTTGTATGGCAATGCAATGCAGGCATTTTAAAATCAATTTGCACTAACATCTGTAGTAGAAACACTTAAGACAACTATTTTGCCCTAAAAATAACAGCTTCAAAATTAATTTGATGGCACACAGACATACAGTAGGGACAATGGCACCTCTTTTGTTCCCAGGCTGTGCCGTGAATGCCTGTTCTAGCCCTTGGGCTGAGGGGGTACGATTGCCCACAAGAAGTGATGTGCGTAGTGCTTTACGGTACTACGTCAAACACCACCAACAATGGACATCATGGCTGAAGCATGAAGTGACGAGAAGAGAAAAAAAAAAGAGTAAGACAGAGTAAGAGGTCAGACAAGAGAAGCCCAGAACAGACCAACGCTGGCTCTGCATAAGGCCTTTTGCGATTTTGTGGCCACCATAGTTTCTCCCTCACGCTAGGAAGGAGAGGGTGAGGGTAAGAGTGACGATGTGGTCGTAATCAGCAATTATAATGCTACATGCCATTAAATCCTACATGCTGGTCTTTTAACTTAAAAAAAAAGCACAGACAATGTTTTCTGTGTTGGACTGCCTCACTTAATGAATGAATCAAATGTGCAAAGGAAACTAAACAAAACACTGTGGCATGTCTTGAATATGTCTTGAGCATGTCTTGAAGTATGAGTGATTTGTGGTGAATACATTAGTCTTTTAATCTATTTTTTCCCTCAGTTGTAAATTTTGCTTGGATGTGTTCATGAGCGCAATTTGTTTTAAATGTTTTTTAATATATTTTTAATGTTTTTATAAACATAAGGTAGGAATAAAATACTGCGGGGTAGTTAGTTGGTCGTCTAAAACAATTCAATCTTGTTAGATAAGCTTTCACGGCAACCCACACAATCGGTTTTAATTCAGAGTAAGGTTTTCTTTTGAAAATCTGCATCCCCGGCCACTGGACCACAGTTTCCTGTCTGCATTTTTTGTGTAAAAACAGGCTGATGATGAAAAATACATAAAATAATGGAGTGTCCATGAAAGTCGCCCAGACCATTTCTCTGCGCCTTTAATATACACACTGATTAAATGACTGAGTTAATTCAGTATATTCAAAGTTTATTTAAAGTGACACCATACCATGCTGTGCCATATCTGAAGCACTCAGGCTAAACAGAGACATTTCCCAGCATTAAGACATACAATAGGGCTTTCATGAGGACTGTAGGAAACTAGTCCTGCTGTACCCTAACCACACACTCTGTCACATTGCTCTGTGAGTGTGTGTGTGTGTGTGTGTGTGTGTCTAGAGTTACCACTTTTCAATGTATACCACATGTAGCGACCGTGTATCGCCTGATATGTTTTCAATATGGAGAAAAAGACAGAGAAAGAGTGAGAGAGAGGAAGCCATAGACAGCCACGGCATTTTTTAAATTTAATAATATACTGTTTATATTTAATATCTGAAAACACAAGTGGTTACCGTGACAACGGAGCTAAAGCGCAGCGCGCAGGTTAGCCAGCCTTTCCTCGACTTTCCCTAAGCCTCACCTTTTCTTTCTTTACCCTCACTTCCCTTTTCCTTGCTCTCCTCCCACTCTGAGATGACAACTCTTTCGACAGTTAAATGAATATACTCTTCATCTCCCCTCCTTGCTCCATATATGAACCAAACCTCCCCCTCCCCCTCCTCCTGCTGCTGCTGCCAAAAGCTCCAAGCAGAGTTTACTCCCTGTAAAATAAAACGTCTGAAAACAGTATTTGTTCCGCAGCCAGGAGCTTGTCGTCAGGTGACCCGCTAGAGTAAATCTTTTCAATAATGTCAAAGACAGCGCCAAAATCCTGCCAGGCCGACCGGTGTGTGCCATACTCCTACACACACATTTGCACAGTTATAGAAACATACGCACACACACGCAGTGAGAACAATCTTATAAACTCACAGACGTCATCACATGTATAAGCAAGCACACAGAAACACACACACACACTCAGTGGCTAATTTTAGGAATTAAGATAAATTGGGAGTGACAAAATGTCCCCACTTTTTTCCATATTTTTCAAAAAAAGTATATATTCAGTCACACACACACAGTTATAAGCGAGGACTGACTTTACTTTGCATGATTTTTTCCTCTCATCCTTCAGAAGCACACACACACACAAATCCACACAAACCGTCTCACCTGTTCCTGCGTCATGCTGTGCAGCTGTGTATGCCAGGAGGCGGAGTCAGAGCGGTGATAGGCAGGGGGCGGGGCAAAGTCCTGCAATATGATTGGGTCTCGCTCCTGACACAGTGAGGTCAGGTGACTGATGTACAGCTTCAGTTTGCTGCGATTCTGATTGAGATCCAGGAGAGGAGAGAGAATCTGGTGCAGGGAGGGGAATGAGACAAAATTGAGATGGATTAATGAATGAATGAATTAATTTTATTGCACCTTTTTCTGTTAAATGAATTCAAATAGTAAATATAGTGTACTATATGGGAAACAGTCAGTAATCTGCAGCACCCAGCAAAGTCTCTTGGCCAGGTCAGTAGTGCACAGTTTAGCTCACTGTACAAACTGCATGCAACACCAAACACGTTAATGGAGACTAAAAATGAGAGCTGGGCTGATTCGAACATAGAGATGAAAACAGACATGGAAATGGAGAGATGTAGTAAAAAAACACTCTATTTGTATATTTACATGCACACCAGAAACCTGAATACTGCAAGAAATTAGTGCTCAGTCTGGTTAAATGCAGTTGGTCAGTATTTAGTTTTCCCAAAAGCATATTTCTACTATGTTTTATTTGAGGAACCTGTTGACTGATATGAAAGCTGCTGCTTTAAAATACAATTTAAAATAAACTTTTTAGACAGAGTTAATCTTAGATTTAGTTAATTATATTTCTCTGTATTTTTTCTGACCGGATGAAAGAAACCAGGTATTTTGTTTACACGATTATTCAGAAGTGAAGTTGCTGTTTCTAAAACTTCAGGTCAGGACTGAAATCTTGTGCCTGATTTTAATATATTTTAATAAAATGACTAAAGAGAGAGGCAGAGAGGATGAGAAGAGAGAAGTCTAGAAAAAGCCAAACCTTTTGTCCAAACAAATTGGCTTTTTACCAAACTTTTTTGTTGGAATAATCTTTTTTATTTAAAATTTTTTTTGGCCTTTATCTGACAGAGACAGCTTGAAGAGTGACAGGAAATGTTGGGAGAGAGAGATGGGGAATGACATGCGGGAAAGAGCCACAGGTCAGATTTGAACCTTGGGCCGCCACGGCAAGGACTGAGCCTTTGTACATGGGGCTGATGCTCTACCAACTGAGCTAAACGACACCCCTGGAATAATGTTGTTTTTAACACTAATGATGACTCAATCACTGTTACACAACTTAATTTCTACATTGTGGTGGCAAAAAACACTAAAGAGAAGTAGAAAACAGGATGTATATATATTCATACGTGAGCGGTGTACGTGACTAGACAGAGGATATCTGTCAGTCTGGCTAGGAAACTTTCCTGTTACCTAAGAGTGAAAGATGTCTGTCTTAGTGGTCACGAACAAAATACGGTTTTAGCACGTTTAGATCAGTTCTGTGGTTAGGTGTGTGTGTGTGTGTGTGTGTGGAAAATAGCTGAGAGCAAAATGATCAGCAACATTTAAGGTACAATGAAGCATATAAGAATAACAAGTAAATCAGTGGTTATACAAGTCATTTCCCTCAGATCTACTTTGTTTATAGAGAATTGATCCAGATTGCAGAGTTAACAGCTTTGATCAAACTGAGAGGTACAAATCTGATTTCACATATTAGTCATCTGGCCAGTGCATGAGCGTGGGAATGAGGAACTAAACAAATATACACACATTTTGGAGGTACAAGGCAAGACCCCCAAACTCACAAGAGACACAAACTCACACAGATAACACACACTATTCTCCTTGGGGAATTGCAGGATTTAAGTGCAGAGGAAGCATGTTAAGAGTGCTGATAGTGTGTCTGTGTATGTATGTGTTGGTAAAGTATATTCAGTGCTAGCGGCGTCTGTCCACACCCCGAGCTCCCATGCTCATCATCACTCAGCACACACACACAAAACACACACACACACACACACACACACACACACACACACACACACACACACACACACACACACACACACACACACACACACACACACACACACACACACACACAAGTTTTAACGGCAGGATCCAGTCAGTGCAGTA
Source organism: Sciaenops ocellatus (assembly GCA_033000465.1). Classification (NCBI taxonomy): domain Eukaryota; kingdom Metazoa; phylum Chordata; class Actinopteri; family Sciaenidae; genus Sciaenops; species Sciaenops ocellatus. The sequence goes on from CP136889.1 coordinate 12,047,574, forward strand.
ACATCAGTTTTTCTCTTTATCTGTACTGCATCTCAGCATGATACATGAATTTCCATGTGATGTAATCGCAGGTTTTGATTTGACGTTTATTCTGCATTTAATTTAAGACAGAGTCGCATACACTGACTCTGAGGAATATTATGTAACCATAGCAACCACACTGATGCTCCATGCCATGTCAGCTGATTAGCTAAAGCTAAGTTAAACCGACTATAAACACATGATGATTTTAAAGACGGTGTCTCTTTTCACTTTGCACAGGTGAAATAATAGAAAACTGTCTGAAATACATGCATCAATACATAAAATAATGGGCTCACATTGTGTATTTTAGCCACATAATAAAAGGCCCACCTCAGTGTACACTACATCAGCTGACTATGGATAAGTACCTCATGTAACCCCACTTCAAAATACCTGAACTATCATTTTAACATATTTTCTAAACCTGAAAGCCAGCCTCAGCTGTCAAAACAGTGAAATAACAAACTGCAAATTTTAAAACTTATAAAACTCAACATGGAAATCCAACATTCATTATTCTGTAACTTTATTTGTTTGAGTATACTGGCAAACAAATGAAAGAACTAGATGTGGCGGATTTTTGTGGAGGAAAAAAAAACCTTATTGCACGCTCTTCAGCAGTAATAAGAAAACAATGAAAGCTGACAGTAAATCAAAGTAACTGTCACTTCTGATTCTGATTTCTTAGCTTATTTACTGCAAACATAACACACACACACACTTACTTTTTCCAAACTCACTCCATTGGTGTGTTCAAGAGCATCTAAACCACCTCCCTGGCACACAACTGTTTGTTTTTTACATGCACACACATGCACAGTCTATATATACACTCTTATATAGACTGTGTGAGTGCACAGAGACACAAGCACCCTTCGACACAGGAAAACACACACACGCATACACACGCACTCTCATACAGGGTCGTTATCAAAGTTGTAAATAGCACCAGTTACAGTATTTTCCAGCGAGGACCTGCCAGTACGTTACAGTCCATTTCGAAATACATCACTGAACATTTCCCCCAGGAGGAGAGAGTGAGAGGGAAAGATAAGCAAACAGAAAATGATGGAGTTAAAGGCTGCAGGGATCTTACACATTCTGAATTTCAAAAACACCTCTGCTGCCTGTATGTTACGATGTATGCTGGCAGTGGTGACGCAACAATGACTTTATCCCTCCAACATTGTTGTGTCATAGCACAATATGTGAACACATCTCTTAAAGTCTGGCTCTACTGCTTTAAAAACATACTCAACATATGTGCAACAGCTGTTCTCTCACACTTTCTAATCCGGACTATTCTGTCAGAAAGCTTGAAAAAATGACTGTCCACACTTTCCAAACTTGCAGCAGAGCTCTGCGGATCAAATACAAGACAAATGAGAAACAGACAGAAAGAATGGAAGGAATGATGGCGATATAAGGAAGACATTTAGAGAGAAATAACACCACCAGTGCTTTCTTTTCCTTTTCGAGAAATATTTAATGACTAACAGAAACAAATGTCTAAAAATATGCCTGAATTTACCCCAGTAATAACAATGTGAAATATGAACAAAACACTGACCTCTGAAAGTCTCTGCAGCCCTAAAAGTCTTAAAAGAATTTACTGATTTTATTAAGGTGTACAGTGCGAATGTGGATACATGTTTTTATTGTATTACACGACCTGCAACACTCCACATATGCAGTGTGTGCGTTTAATGAGTCCACAGTGTTTTCCAATGTCTTACTGTACTATGAAACAATCCCTAAGGAGACATAATTTTATACAGCACTGTGTGTGTCAGAGTGTGTGTGTTTGTGCCTCTTTATTAGCCTCCCATGTCTCCCTACCAGACTCTTACTGTACTATGAAACAACTCCAAAGAGAGACATTCAGCTCGCCTCATTCATTCACTGGCCGCATTTTTTAAAAACCTTCTATGGCCACATTATATGATAAAATCTGGATTTCTCTTCTACCACAGATTCCTTCAGAGACACGCATACATTCATGCACACAAGCACAAATACACCATTTGACCTAGAACAGCATCTATGGAGGAGCTAGGATTTCAATGCAGAGCACTTTGACAGTGTTGGAATCATATCACTATAAAAACCTGGCCAGTAAATAATCTCAAATAAAACCTCTTTGATGTGAAACACACAGAGCCTACATACCTACAAAGCTTGGCCCTGTTTTATTTCCAACAGCTACATTGCAGAGTGAAGAGTGAATGGCCAACAAATCAGACTGTTGTTGTACAGAGCAGAACTCTTCTTAGCCAAACAATTAGTCAATCAACAGAATTAATCCGAAAATATTTTGATAATCCATAAATTGTTTGAGTCACTTGTCAAGCAAACATTGTGAAAGAACCGCGATATGACTCGTTTCTCCATCACATTGAGTCCAAAAACGAATGATTGTATCATTTTATCACCTTCAAAATAAGGGGAAGGCTTAGTCAGAAGTTAGAGGCTTGGATGGGTCTATTTTTGGACGGGTAATTTTTTTGTTAATTTAACTTTTTTGACTTCATGTGCCACTAAGAACTGTGAACAGATGTTAATGTGAAAAATTGGTGGAGGTCCCCTTTAAGGCGTTTCATACACTTTACTGTTGTAGGATGAGGAACTTGGACACAGTTTAACCAATTTATCAGGTATTTATTATTTTTGTCAAAGTGTATATGAACACTTGAGCTGCATTTTTTCCCTCTACAAAACACCAAATTGCACTAATTATTGATTACACAAGAGAGGATGTTCTTCTAGTCTTCTGAGTGTATTCTGTCATGTAAGGTATGAAAAAACTAACATCACTAATAATGAAGAAGTAAATAATTGAACTAGCATGTCAAAATTTAATGTTACCTTAAGTGTAGCTATCATCTGTGGAATTTCATTGACAGATTAGATCAACTTTTTGAGCTCCCGTTTAGCGTTGATATAACAGGTTGTTCATGAAGAATATTTTTAAAAAAGGCACAAAAAAACCCCACTGAATTTAGTTTATGGAAATTAACATTTACACCTCATCCCTGTCTTTTTTCACTGATGCATCTAATACCACTGAAGACCATTAAGAATTCAAAATACTATAAAAATGTCCTCAACAATGCTCGGTGTGTGTTGGGAGTGCTCTCCTGTGTTTCTCTGCTACAGTTGTTTCTGAAGCATTTCATTATCCAACTGCAGGACAGAATTCCCTTATTGAAAGAGACACAATCACTCACTGTTCTGATGTAATGCACTATAGCGAAATACCCGCCTTGCGCACCAAGGAGAAGTGTGTCAGCTGTGTACATGCTGGCAGGCCCGCCTCTCTCAGCAGGGAGGTGCTACCGCTAATTAATAACCAGGGTCAAACTTAGATCCGTTAGTGAACCTTTGGGCTTTTAGCATCCCAATGGGAAATCCCACTGGAGGAACTAAGTTGTGCTAAAACCAGCATGTGCTACTCATATGTGGTGCTGCCTGCACTGTCCTGTCAGAAGATCAAACTAGTACATCCCTTTTAATAATGTGAAGCCAAACTTAAAAGATACTTTCAGCATTGAAACAGTGTTTCAAAACTTTAAGTCACAGTGTCAAAATGTTGTATTATTTAAGAAAGCATCTAGATTCATAAAAGCAAAAGTGAAATTTGTTTTAAGTCTACATTAGATGTGTTAAGATCGATTTGTAGCAGTGTGTTTTAGTTCTTGTCAGGGGAAGGGTCAAGGGAAAAAACAAATCCTTTTATCATTCCTATGAAAAAAACATATTTTACTGTGCATTTTGGCAAAGCAGCAGCTTTCATAAAACATCCACTACATCCCACACAAAGAGTAGGTTCAGCAGAGAGATTATCATGCCATGAAAGAAAGCATGAAGACTCAGGAAGCACCTGAGCCAAAAGAGAAACTGATGCACTGACTGATGGGAGGATCAGACACAAAGATGTACATGTAAAAGATGATAGAAAAGATGTTAGGAATGAGAGAGATGAAGGTGAAATATGTCCAGAGAAATCATCAAAGCTATTAATGAAGGTAGAAAGAAGCAATGATAGATACAAGAGTGAATGTCAACGAAAGGATGGAAGAAATGAGCATGATGAAAATGAACCAACAGAAGAAGTGAAATGACAGAAATCACTACACCAGAACCAGATCACGAACTCATGGATGAAAAAAAAAGTAAGAAAGATGGAAGAAGAATGATGAGGACATCCAAATGTGATCGGAAAGAGGACGCTCACCCTTCTGTACAAAATGGCGGACCGAGAGAGAGAAAGAAGGCATGTAATTCGCTAGGCCCAAATGCCCTCCTCATCGTCCTATTGGTTAGTTCAGTCCAACCGCAGCGTGAGTTTGGAAAAAGCAGGGAGTTAGTTTGTCAAAGCAACTGTAGACATAGTAAGCGCCAAATGTTAGAAAATTTTAACTTTTTGAACAAAATATTAGCTAGAAACAAATATAAATAGCTAGTGGTATAAATACATACACCCAACTTGCTGGAAAGTTCTCTTGAACTTGTTCATAAACATAAGAAGATTTAGAAATGTTATTTTAGGGCATGCTGTTATCCACATATCAGTTTTAAGTGGTGTGCTGAGGCTGGGACATTTAGAGGTCTTTCCCAGGAGAAGGTTCACTGTCCTGGGCAGAGCTCTTACCTGGTCTGGGGAGGGCTTGTGATTGTTGGGCTGCTCTGAGTTTGGAGAGGAGACCTTCAGGTGGTCATCCTCATAGTTGTCCGCCATCAGCTTCATCCGGTTTTGAGTCTGCAGACAGAAAAAAAGAGTCACAAACAATTAGATCTGTTTGATACTCACAGCAAAGCAAATGACACTCATGTATGAGGAAGCGCCAAAAAAGCAGTGAGTGTGTTTGTGATAAGAGGAAAACTGTAGCCTTGAATTCCTTCAGGAGTTAA